>CM038670.1:199388511-200588511 GCA_021605145.1 Aegilops bicornis
AATATCAACAAAAAGATGAATGGAAAGTCTTGTCGATATGAATTGATCTTCAACCTAATGACAATGCTTCGATTTCGATCTTGACTTCTTTCTTGGATGCCTGAAGTTTGTGTTCGCATTTCATCAAAGGAAAAGTGGGTTGTACCCACATGAAGAAAAGAGTTGCTCATGTAAAAGCAATATCTTCTATTTGACTTATCTATCTTCTTAATATTCGTTTTCCAGGGGAATGAGCCAACCCACACAAGAGTGCCTACTAGCTTGTCACGAACGCAGAGGAAAAGAAGTAAGATATCCCCGCCCCCCGAGCCAGGACCCCTTCTTCTTGTACCGCTAGTGGTCTTGGATGAAGAACCACAAGAGCAACCTGAGGTAGTCGAGGAGGAGCCACAAGAGCAAGATGGAGGTTAAAATGAGACAGGTGGTAATACTTCTTTGGAATTGCCGCTTGCACTACGCAGAGAGACTAGGACTAATGCTGGAAAGCCTCCGGTCCGATATGGCTATGAGCATGACATTGCAAATTGAGTTTCAGACTCTTATGTCTCACCCACACACAAATCATTCATTGCATCTCTACAATCAGTGTCTATTCCAAAGATTGGAAGGCTGCAAAGCTGGATCCCTGGTGGAAAGAAAGACGCAATGAAGGAGGAGCTTGGTGCACTTCAGAAGAACAAGACATGGGATCTTCTTCCACTCCCAGCAGGAAAAAGAGCAGTTGGATGCAAATGGGTGTTCACCGTAAAACAGACTCCAGAGGGTAAGGTGGATAGATAGAAGGCAAGGCTAATTGCAAAAGGTTATAGGAAGACGGAGATAGACTATGATGAGACCAAAGCACCAGTGGCGAAGATGGACACGGTGAGAACCTTAATCTCATGCGCAGTCAACTTACTTTGGGTGGCCTTTACATCAGCTAGATGTGAAGAATGCTTTTCTTCATGGTGGTTATTTACAAGAAGAGATCCATATGGACATTCCTCCAGGTTCTGGAACAAACAGACTGATGGGAAGGTGCGTACCCCATGATATTCAATGACACCCTTAAACATTTGATCATTCATACCTCACAGTACGCTTTTTTTTGGACTTTGAATTCCAAGCGAAGGAGTAGGACCGTTCTTGACATGCACTAGAAGAATGTGAGTGGGGTAATATTCAAGACCGACTTGCAAAAGACTTGTGATAAAGCCAAACGATAATTGTTCCAACAGACCCTCAGAATGAAAGGTTTCTTTCAGTAATAATGTGAATGGATCCAAAATTTCGTCATTAGAGGTAATATGACTATCAAAGTTAATAAAGACATAGGTCATTACTTTGTGACAAATAAAAAGACTACGCCAAGGTGACCCTCTGTCTACAATATTATTTAACATTGTTGAGGATATGTTGGCCATCCTAATCGAATGTGCTAAATAGAACACTCAAATCACAGGAGTAGTGCCGCACCTTGTAGATGTGGGCCTCTTTATCTTGCAAGATGTCGATCATATGATTCTTTTTACAGAACATGACTTGGACAAGGCAGGGAATCTGAAACTCTTGTTTTCAGCTTCCGAACGATTCTTTTTACAAAATGTCAGATCTTAAAATTAACTTCCATAAAAGACAATTGTTCTGCTTTAGAGAAGCCAAAGAGGCGGCCGAAGTGGCATGGGATATGGGGTCTCGGCCCAAGGAATTAGGTGGACTGGGGATCCACAACTTTTTCCTCCTTAATGTGGCACTTAGGGTGCGTTGAGCCTGGTTTGAGCGGATGGATCCTGAAAGACCATGGCACGACGGGCAAGTTCAGGTTACCTAGGAGGCGACATACATGTTTGCGGTTTCAGTGGTATGCACCATGGGGAACAGAAGAACGATTATTTTTTGGGTCGATTGGTGGATCAAGGGCGTCTCGGCTGGTGAAATCGCGCCAAACATTTTGGCAGTCATTCCGACTGCAGTGCACGCTATTTGCTTGGTTTTTTATGGCCTGCATTAGATCTAGTGGATCGAGCACATCAAAGGGCAATTCTCCTTAGCCATGATCGCCCAATTTGGCAGGTTGTGGGGCATGATTTAACGGCAGATCATCACAATGTCCGACGTGCCAGATGACTTTCAATGGATTTGGTCCGAATCCGGGTGCTAAACTGCTAGAACGGCGCATCACGCTTTCTTCTTCGGTCTAACGGGCATGGTAGGCGCTAGCGAGATCTGGAGCTCGTGTGCGCCGCCGCCGCTTAAGTTTTTGCCTTGTTAGTCGTGATTTGTGAAGAACATGTTGGACCTCTGATCGCGTTGCTGCTTGGGGCCTGATGTGCCTTCAAGCGCCGGAAACACATGATCATCTTGTGGTGCAATGTTCGCTTGCACGCACGATCTGGTGCGAAGTGCTGCAGACAAGAGGGTGGGAGTGGCACACTCCTTCCCAACAGGAGGATCTGGCTGATTGGTGGACATGGTCATGCGTAGCAGAGCCAGTGGCGGATAGGAAAGGCATGAACTCCCTCTTCATCATTGTCATGTACTCCCTCCGCCCGGAAATACTTGTCGTGGAAATGGATATATCTAGACGTATTTTAGTTATAGATACATTCAATTTTATCTACTTATGCGACAAGTATTTTTGGACGAAGGGGGTACTCGGATCTGGAGGGAGAGAACCCGAAGGGTTTACAGCAATGTGTCAATGACGACAAGCAGGATCAAGGCTGGTGGAGGTTATGGCAACTTGCCTGGCGGCGTAGGAGGTGCGCCCTTTGGATCTGTGGATATGCATGAGTAGTAGGGTTAGGCTGCCCGTAATGGTAGTATCACAGGTAGTATCATGCATGCCAACTAAGCAAATTTGATAAGATGACATACAATTAAATGAAAAAAGAGATGCTTGAATTGATATCGTATCATATTAAATGATATACTGCTTTATGTCATGCATGGTAATAAATATAGTATTCTATGATACCAACATATGGTATTTTGCATGATACTAGTATATGATACTCCTCATTACAACCAGCCTTACGAACTGCTGTAACTGTGGAACGGTGGAGCTGGCTAGCCATTGGCCGGCATTGTAATTTGTGATAACTCTTCTTCTTAATGATATATGGCCTGCAATTCTCTTGCGCGTTCCAGAAAAGAGATAGATCAATCGTTGAATTAGAATCTAACGGCTCTCATTAAATAGACCGAAACACGAATCGTTCTCCGTAGAAACATTACGTGCTCGGGACGCAAACATACGGCATGGGCCACACACACGTTTTTGAGAATGTTCAGGCGTGTTCGGATGTGTTTTTTTTTGTGCGAACAAGGCGTGTTCGGATGTTGCGGCGTCGTGATCGGAGACCGGCCGCAACGGCCGGCCGCCGCCGCTACTAGTTTCTACAAAATTCCATTTTTTTTTCCCGCAAAAGAAAGAATCCACGAGAGGAACCAAACTGTTCCTACTCCCACTCCGGGCGCGACCAGACCACCCACCAGGTTGCTTGGCCGGAGAGGAACCAAACCGCAAGCAAACCCCGATCCAGCCAGCCAAAGGCGCACGCCACGTACGTACGTCGCGCTCGCGCACCGACCCGAGCCACCATACCCAACGCCGCGCGCGCAGGGGCGGCATGGTGCCGCTCTGTCGAGTTACCATTCGCCAAAGATCAGAGCCCATGTGATGTGACCATCAGTTCAACAGCACGCACACACACGCGCAGCACCATACCGATCGAGGTTGGTGGCGCTTTGCCATCGAGATCGCGCGGGCGCCGCCGGTGGCACGGATTGGCTTCCTTCCTGTCGAATGCACCTCCTGCAAAAGCCACCCGCCGCGCGCTAGCTAGCCCTGCTCCGGTGCTCCCTTTCTTTGCCTTAAAGCCCCCGGCATCGCAAGCGCACCACAATACCTGCACCTTCTGGTGAGAGTTCTTGCAGGCATTTGCACGCGTGGTGACCATGGAGTTGCCCACCGCCGAGCTCGTGCTGATCCTCGCCGCGGCGGCCACGCTCTCCGTCGCAGGTTCCTCCTGTTCCCTACGCTTCCGTTTTGGCGAATTCGATCATGGCTTGTTTGCTCCGTGTTGGTGCTGAGCAGCGTGTTTTGGTCTCGCGCATTGCAGTGGCCTACGACCCGCTGGATCCCAACGGGAACATCACCATCAAATGGGACGTTCTCTCGTGGACGCCAGACGGATACGTCGTGAGTTACTTCTCCATCTTGAATTTTTCTTGATCGATCGTGTCAGGAACAATGTGAACGAACTAACCGATCGATTGCATGCGTGCGTGCATGGCAGGCGACGGTGACGATCAACAACTTCCAGACGTACCGGCAGATCATGGCGCCGGGGTGGACGGTGGGGTGGACGTGGGCCAAGCGGGAGGTGATCTGGTCCATGGTGGGCGCGCAGGCCACGGAGCAGGGCGACTGCTCCAAGTTCAAGGCCAACCTCCCGCACTCGTGCAAGCGCACCCCCGCCGTCGTCGACCTGCTCCCGGGCGTGCCCTACAACCAGCAGATCGCCAACTGCTGCCGCGGCGGCGTCGTCTCCGCCTACGGCCAGGACCCGTCCGGCGCCGTGTCCTCCTTCCAGGTCAGCGTCGGCCAGGCCGGCACCACCAACCGCACCGTCAAGGTCCCCAAGAACTTCACCCTCCTCGGCCCCGGCCCCGGCTACACCTGCGGCCCCGCCAAGGTCGTCCCCTCCACCGTCTTCCTCACCGCCGACCACCGCCGCAAGACCCAGGCCCTCAGTACGTCCTCACCTTCTCTCTCCTTTTCTGTCCATGCATGCATGCATGAATTAGTTTTGTAATTAACGAGCTACCATGTATGAATACGGCGCATGCAGTGACGTGGAACGTGACGTGCACGTACTCGCAGCACCTGGCGTCCAAGTACCCGACCTGCTGCGTCTCCTTCTCCTCCTTCTACAACGACACCATCGTGCCCTGCGCCAGGTGCGCGTGCGGCTGCGAGCACAAGACGTGCGCCCGCAGCGAGCGGGACTCGAAGCGGCTCATGTCGGCGTCGGGGAAGAGCGCGCACGCGGTGACCGCGGTGCGCGGGCACGTGAACCGGCAGAGCGCGGCGCCGCTGCTGCAGTGCACGACCCACATGTGCCCCGTGCGCGTCCACTGGCACGTCAAGCTCAACTACCACGACTACTGGCGCGCCAAGGTGACCGTCACCAACTTCAACTACCGCACCAACTACACGGGCTGGACGCTCGTCGCCCAGCACCCCAACCTCGACAACATCACCGAGGTCTTCAGCTTCGACTACAAGCCCGTCGTCTCCTACGGCTCCATCAGTAAGCAAATCTATCCCCATGGACCATCAATTCTCTTCGTTTCATCTGACTGAGTTTGATCTTAATCTGCTTGGTCGGGTGCAGATGACACGGCGCTGTTCTACGGGATGAAGTTCTTCAACGACCAGCTCATGGAGGCGGGGCCGTACGGGAACGTGCAGTCGGAGGTGCTGATGCGCAAGGACGCCAGCACCTTCACGTTCAGGCAGGGGTGGGCGTTCCCGCGCAAGATCTACTTCAACGGCGACGAGTGCCGGATGCCGCCGCCGGACTCCTACCCTTACCTGCCCAACTCCGCGCCGGCGTCGCTCGTCAGCTCCGCCTCCGTCGTCGTCGTCGCCTTCTTGGTTCTCCTCATGGCATGAGCGTCAGAGGCGGCCATAATGTTTTGCCTGTAGATCATAGGAGAACGTTTTGGGCCTCAAGATTGAGATCGGTGGTGTTTTGATCTGGATATAATTAAACGCAAGTTTTTCCCCGTTTCAAGTAGAGCACGCAGGACAGGAGCAAAATTTCGGTAGAGGAATATATGTCTGTGCAACACGATCAGGTTGGAATTTGCGCGTTTCTGACCCATAGCACTTTCTTGTGTTCATTGGTGTTTTTTCTTTCTTTCGAAAAAAAGGTTGAAACCCTGGCCTTTGCATCATTGCGATTGCGAATGCACACATCCATCTTTATTGAAGCTGATGTAAATTAGAGATTTCAAATAAGTCTGCACATATAAGTGGCTCAATCATACATAAAAAGAAAAAAGAAAATTTCCGCACAAATCTTCATGTAAATCAATGACATAGGACTTAGATGCGTAATACTTAGGGCACGGCTGATGTGCTTTAGCAAAACCGATTTCAAATAACCTCAGTTTGCATGGGCATATGCTTTTTTCCTTCTTTCCGAGAGCATGCATGAAGCATGAGGTCTACAGTACGTTTTTATATTAAGATAGAAAGCAATGCTTATCTGAATGTGCTTTTCATATCCACAATGGAAATAGATGTTCTATACTTCTCTGTTTAGTGCACATAAAATATTTTAAAAGTCAAATTTCCCAAACTTTGACTACATTTAGAGGAAAATATCAATATCTATAATAATAAATAAATATCATTAGATGCATCATTACATATACTTATAGTAGGACTAGTATTTATTTGGTATTATTTCTGTTGTTATGTTTCTCACTAAACTTGGCCAAACTAAACAATGTTTGACTTCCAAAAAATATGCACACTACACTTAGGAATAGAGGCAGTACAGTCAATAACTCAATATCTATCTTTATTGTGTTTTTTTCTTTATTAACAATTTAAAATGTTTTGCGTTGAATTAAGTATCTGTCTTGCCTTAGCTAGAATGCACATCAAGTATCCCCGCAAAAAAAGAAAAAAGAAAGCACATCCAGTAGTAATGTACAACCATCAGCCAGAGCTTCAAGTTAGTTGTCATCTAAACCTTTGTTCGGCAGCCAATGATAGTTGTCATCTAAACCTTTGTTCAATAATCATGTGAAAACCTCTGTGCAATTCCATCTAATGTACTCATTCCTCCTTGGGCCGACCTTCACTACACATGAACCAGCAAGAATGCCAATGCTGTCCAAACGGTTATGAATGGAATGGTAAGTGATGCCGACAGTCGATGAGAATCGTTCGGCAGCCATGGGTACGCATCTGGAGGCGGCATCACGCAGTTCTCGCCGTTGAAGTACACTCGCCTCGGAAACGCCCATCCTTTCTGGAAGGTGAAGGTGTCTGGGTCCTTCCGGAACAAAAGCTCAGACTGAACATTTCCATTATGCCCGGCAGTCATGAGCAGGTCATTGTAGTACTTGATGCCCCACATCATCCCGGTGTCGTCTGCGACAACAGAGTAATAACTTGTCAGTAGCAGGAACGAAAACAAATTTTTTTTCTAACTCTGCATCAATGATGCATGGAGACAAATATACATTGCACAATGTATAAGTTTTCAGGGGAAGATGATTGAAGCAAAGCCCTCACTTATTGTTCCATAAGGGTTCAGATCTTTGTATCTGAAGCTGAAGATAGTGGTCAGGTTGTTGAAGTTCGGGTGCTGGGCGACGAGGTTCCACTGCGAGTAGTTCATCAGGTAGTTGAGGTTTGTCGCCGTGATCTTCACCCTCCAGTATTCCTTGTAGTTAGCCTTGACGTGCCAGTGCACCCTTATTGGGCACATATGAGGAGAGCATTGCACGAGAGGTACCGGGATGTTGGTGCTATCCCCGGGCACGACAGAAGCCAGATAAGGTGAGTTGGGCCTGCCAAAGAGGACACCCAACAGTCACATATATAACTGAACACAAAAGTTGTGACTCCTGTTCTTGTATCAGATGCAACTCAACTTACTTGATACAACTCACTGGGTTTGTGCTGTTATCTTGACAGCCACATGAGCACGTATTGCACTCGACTATGGTGCTGTTGTAAAACGACGAGAGCTCAACACAGCACGTCGGGGATCTTCCCGCGACGAACTGCGAGTATGTGCACGTCACATTCCATGTCTCTGCACAGAAGAAACACAAGCTATCACCTAAATGCTAGTAAATGTTCTTGCCAAGGCAGGAAGATCATGAACACGACGTCGAAGAGTTCAAAAGCTTCGCCGGGGGCTTATCCTCCTTTCGGAAAAAAAATAAGTCGAAGATAGAAGAGCCCAGATTCCTTCTTCTGAAATATACTACTACCATGCATCAAATAGTGGTAGATGATGAAAATGAAGATCTTACTGATGGCCTGGGTCGTCCTCCTCCCATCCCCATCCTTGTCAATGAACTTGGTAGGCTCTACCTCCTTTGCAGGCCCGCAGGTGTACCCTGGCCCGGGGGCCTTGAGGGTGAAATTCGTGGGCGCCTGGACGGAGCTGTTCGTAGTCCCTGCCTGACCAACGTTGACGTCGAATGTGGCAATGGCGTTGGCGGGGTCCTGTCCCCATGAGCTGAGGACTCCTCCTTTGCAGCAGTTTGGGGTCTGCTTGCTGTAGGCTGCCCCCGGAAGGAAGTCCACCACCTCCGGGTCCGTCCGGCAGCAGTGCGGCGGTGGATCCTCTCTGAACTTGGAGCAATCGCCCTGCTCCGTGGTTTGGGAGCCGGCCATTTTCCAGATTATTTCCTTCCCCGCCCACACCCAGCCGAGCTTCCATCCCGGCGCTTGGATGTGGCGATACTGCTGGTAGTTGTACAGTGAAACGGTAGCCTGGAGGAAAAAGGAGTTTACAGCTTATTTGTCATCAGTTTGGAAGATCAGTGTTCAGGATAAAATATTTTGTATGGACTGTGGAGGTTGTCAGCTTAAAGTTGAGTAAATATCTCTGAAGAAAGCCTAAATGCTGCAACAAATCGGTAAATCATCGTGTCATATGACTTTTGATTGTTAAGATCAGCCAAATAGACCAATTGTCCTGTTGAAAAAAAACTATCAGGGAAGCCAAATGTTTTGTGTCATTTTCTTTTTAGCATCTCCTTGACCTGCAGCTCCATACAGTGTTGCAATATCAGTGCACCATCTATTCTATTTTCCTATGGAAGATACTTTTTCGTGGAATTTGCTCATGCACATAAGAATGGAGAAAGCCGATGTGGACTTGTGTAGCAATAGGGGCATTCACCGAATTGGTCTTAGCTTCGAACAGACTGAACTGGCTTACTTACCACGTAGCCATCATCGGTCCACTTCTTCACATCCCACTTGATCGTAATGTTTCCAACCGGATCAAGCGAATCGTACGCATCTGCAAAATGCCAAGGAAATTTGTTGCTTGGAGCATAGTTCCACAAAAATGTAAGGATGCCATGGTAGCAGACATTTATCAAGTTCAAATTGGACTGATTTTTTTTGGAAAAAACAATCACATGTCACCATAAATTGGACTGAATTTTTTTGAACAAGGGCCATAGTAAATTAAACTGAATGAACACTAACTGGAGCTGTCACTTATCAAGTTATCAAATCAGTGATTAAACTATACCCATTTTACTCCCACTAAATGCCGTTTACATACCAAGTGGAGGTCACAATTTTAGCATGATGCCGTCGATAGGGCGGGTTTTTCGCTGACTTGAAACAGAATAGTGTGCACCCACTCAGTCTCCCAGTTGAGTGCATTTGGTCATAATATAGACCAAACCTACTAGTACATGGTTACATGGTTACATGAACTACAAAAGCGATAAAACTAAATTAAAACGAAACCAGTTTGAATTAAACAAATACACTAACACAAGGAGCTAATGGTGCAAGAGGCCTAGAAGTGTTGTAATTCCAAACTTTTTTTAGGAGACAGTGAAATGTGGGATGGGGAACAGAAGACCCTTCCGGTTTCAGCCAGGCTCTCAGGCTACGATGAAAGAAGACAGATCATTCGATGGTTGCAGAAAATAATAGTAGTAAAGATGGACGATGGCATGTGATTTCTCGCTCCCTAAACAAAGTCCTCCCAATGCATTCCCGAATGAAAGCCGCGTCTTGGTCATCACGATCGCATTATGGCGGAAGGAGAAATCATCGCCGTTACCAAAAATAGCAGGGCGGGCCAAATCCTCCCCCTCCCTCTCGTGCTGCTACCGGTTACCCAAATCTCCGTCCGTGGATCCCCAAGAATCAGCCCGCGTCTCGCACCCGAACGATCTTGCTCGAGTAGCGCATGAATCGACGAACAACTCCGAGAAAAAAAAATAAACAGAGAGGAAAGAAACCCCGAGAAATTAAGAGCCCTTACCTGACGACGGCACCAGCGCGGAGAAGGCGAGGGCGAGGAGGAGTAGCGCAATGGAGGTCCAGAGGGGCAGGAGCGATGGACGCGGTGCCGCCGCCGCCGCCGCCATCTTGGCCAATCGAGTACGAGGTCGCTCGAGTGAGTCTCAAGAACCAGCTGCACCCCGCCTGATCACTCCCTCGAGTACGATGTGCTCTGCGCGGACGGGGTTCCAGAAAAGCGGGCCGGGGTCAGAGAGCGAGGTTTGTGCCTGTGGCCGTGTGGCGTGTGTGTATGTGTGTGTGTATGAGTGTGAGTCAGATTTGTTGTTGCGCGTAGCCGTGTACTGCATGCAGACGGCTTTGAGCTATTCTCGTGGGAAGCTTTCCCCTTTGCTGCCGTGGGACGACGGTGGGAGTGCAAGAAGCCAGCCAGCTACCGGCTTGTTTGTTTCTTGGAAATACTGGCTATAGTAACTTCTTCCGGATGGATCACCATTACTGCTAGCCGTGTTTCTAGTTTCCTTCCCTCCGTTTCTGTGCTTCCGACGCTCTACCGATGGCTGTCACGTTGCTTTTTCCGGGCCTTTGCTTGGTTCACTGATGATGAAAGATTTCTCGTCGGTTGGTTGACCGAGCAACAAGTATCCGATGTTTGGTGAACCCGGATTTCCCGATTAATGTGCGTGATGGATATCTTCATCAGTCCTCATGACTAGTGCTCGCTGATCCGAACCCAAGGTCCCTTTTCTTCTCCTATAGATGGACTTAGACCGATAATAATGCTCAGCTTTTCGTGTCTTATGCGCGCAATCTTTCCCTAAAGGCTAAAGGAATTTCCCACTGGCTAGCACGAACGGCCATCGGCACGCCATATCAACCGGAGCCTTGTGCCGCACCGTCTCCGATTCCTTACGGGAGAAGCGTCGACTTATGAAAGTTGCCTATATATAGACTCTGGAAATTAGTGGTGGTTGAGTTCACAACATCCTCCGGTAAATTCACACAACGCAGCCTTTTGTTTTCTTCGTAATTTCTTCCGCCTAAATCCTAAAAAGTGGTCGCATGCTACCTTGTCTTACAGAGCAATCGGGCTCGCACATCGTCCGATCCCCATCTCGCGGTTGCACGCGTTTCAGGTGGAAACCACCGATGTATCGATGCGCGCGCCAGGTGTCCCCTAGTCGTGGCGTCGTGGTCGGGACCCGTTGGGTGCTCAGAACGGTTGCGTCTCGCCTCCCCACTCCCGTTCCTCTCCACTCCCCCCCATTTGAAACTACTCCAATCGAGCGCAGCCGGAGCGGATCTCGCCAGCCAATCCCCCTACCATCCCCCAAATCCACCGGTCGAGACCCGAGAGCAGCGGGCGGCGTGTCGGGGATTCTACGGTCGTCTTCCGTCGGAGTGAGGGCGGACAGCGGCGCGTCAAGGCCAAGGAAGGCGGTGCAGCGGCGCAGACGCGACCGAGGAGGGACGACGCGCTGCAGGCCGCGGCGGAAGGAGCAGTACCGGAGACGCGGCAGAGGAGGAACGGCGTGCGCGGCCGTTGTTCTGTTGGCGCAGCAAAGGGGCAAAATCGCGGCGAATCCCCTGGTATGCCCATCGATCTCTTCCGGTCCTCTGCGTTTAGATTGTCCAAAAAGGCGCGCTCTGCCGCTCCGCCGCGCAAAGAGGAGAAACGGCGCGCGTGTGGCTGTCGTGCTGTTTTTTGCAGAGGTACCGAATCGCGGCGGGGTCGATGCGCTCCTCCACGTTTGACTAAGTTGACGAAATCGAATAGTAGATGGTAGAATTGATGGAGAACTCGTTAGATTGGAGAGGGACGACCACACGGGGCATTTCGTGTTGGTAGAATTTGAAGGCAAGCCTTGGTGCTGTAGGTTTTCGCTATTGTAGATGTTGAGGTTGATCCTGATTGGTGACTGACTTGCCTGAATATGGTTCATGTGTTGCCTGCGCATGTGTTTTGACGGTGTTGTTGGTTTAGTGCACGAGAATAATGCTTTCTCGCATGTCAATGTTGCCCTTGTTTTGTGAGTGACTTGCCTGATATGGTTCATGTGTTGCCTGCGCAGGTGTTTTGACAGTGTGTTGTTGGTTTATTGTAGGACAGTAATGCCTCTCCCATGTCAATGTTGCCTTGTTTTTTGTGATGACTTGCCTGATATGGTTTGTGTGTCGCCTACGAAGGTGGTTCGACAATGTGTTTTGATTTAGTGCAGGACAGTAATGATTTAGCAATGGAAAATGTACATGTGATTTTTTTGTGTGCTTGATGTAGGAAGTAATTCAGTAGAGGGAGGTTAATAGGGTTATTTTGTAGGACAGTTTTAAGCATTTCACGAGAATTCATTATGTGATTTTTTGTTCTAGGTGCCTTGATTTGTTTCAGATTCTATAGAAAATGTAGAGGGAAGGTAATAGGGCCAATTATAGGATAGTTGTAATATAGTGAAAATCAGATAGTTTACAACGCTTTTCATTGCCTACTTTTTTTAAATTGTTGTTTGCTTAGTTTAGTAAGAATTTAGTCAAACGAATTTTGTTGGATGATATAGAGTTCTTTTCAGAATCATTTTTATGATGAATCTCACTGTTTGTCCTTTAAATATGCAGCAGAAATTAGATGGCTGGGACAAGTCATAAGTCAAAACAGGATGGACCTGCTGGATCAAGTCATGACGACCTTGCATCTCATGGGAATGAAGAGCATCAAACACAGGTGTGCACATGCTCAGGAAGTTTTTATGTTCTTCCTATACATAACAGATTTTGTTTTCCATTTTTTATTTATTTATGTGGTTTCTATCTTCCAGCCACGGAGCAGTGCACCAATAACTGGGTACAAGCGTATGAGAACTAAAGCAGTTGCTGCAAGGGGGAAGCGCCCTGATGATATCATTAGTAACGAGAGCCAAGCTGCAGATGCTGGGAATAAAAATGTCGAATGTGCAGACGTCGACTGAGGGAGTCCTGGATTAGGGGGTGTCCGGATAGCCGAACTATCATCTTTGGCCGGACTCCTAGACTATGAAGATACAAGATTGAAGACTTCGTCCCTTGTCCGGATAGTACTTTCCTTGGCGTGGAAGGCAAGCTTGGCGATACGGATATGTAGATTTCCTACCATTGTAACCGACTCTGTGTAACCCTAACCCTATTCGGTGTCTATATAAACCGAAGGGTTTTAGTCCGTAGGACGAACAACAATCATACCATAGGCTAGCTTCTAGGGTTTAGCCTCCCCGATCTCGTGGTAGATCTACTCTTGTACTACTCATATCATCAATATTAATCAAGCAGGAGTAGGGTATTACCTCCATCGAGAGGGCCCGAACCTGGGTAAAAACATCGTGTCACTTGTCTCCTGTTACCATCCGCCTAGACGCACAATTCGGGACCCCCTACCCGAGATCCGCGGTTTTGACACCGACATTGGTGCTTTCATTGAGAGTTTCTACGTGTCGTCACATATAGGCCCGATGGCTCCTTCAATCATCGCAACGATGCAGTCCGGTGAGACTTTTCTCCCGAACAGATCTTCGTATTGGCGGCTTTGCATCGGGGCCAATTCGCTAGGCCATCCAGGCAGATCGAAAGCTACGCCCCTGGCCATCAGGTCAGATTTGGGAGCTTGAACTACACGGCCGATGTCCGCGGAGACTTGATCTTCGACGGATTCGAGCCACAGCCGAGCATGCCGCACTGTCTCAATGGGTACGATCTAGCACTGCCGTCGAACAGTGCCCTGGAGGCCGCACCAGTGCCCACTCCGACCCTTAATCCGGAGCCGGTTTCGCCGGTCGAGGACGGTTGGTTGGACACCGCCTCGGGGGCTGAAATCTCTACGGCGATTGAGTCGAACACCATCCCTCGCCCTTTAAGCTTGTGACTCCAGTGCGGACTCCTTTACGGACTCCGAACCTCCGGCGCCTCTACCGGTCGAATCCATTTGGGCGCCGTGATGGAGTTCATCGCCACGGACATCTTTCGGCACTCGCCCTTTGGCGATATCCTGAACTCATTAAAGTCTCTCTCTTTGTCGGGGAGCCCTGGCGAATTATGGTCGAAGGTTGGGATTCGGACGACGAAGAAATTCAACGCCCACCCACCACCCACTTTGTAGCCACTGCCGATGATTTAACCGACATGCTCGACTTGACTCCGAAGACATCGACGGTATGGACGACGATGCCGAGATGATCAAGAGCGCCCACGGGCAATCGGAAGGCCACCTCGTCATATGACATATACATGGTGGACATCCCAAAAGATGGGAATGGCGATGGAACGGCGGAGGATGACCTCCAAGAAACAACCCAAGCGCCCGGCGTCGGCGCCGCTCTAAATCCCGCCACAAGAAACGGCGATTCCGCACGGGAGACAATAATACCCGGACGGTTGAAGATGACCCCTCCAGCAGGACTCAGCGCAGAGGAGGGAGAAGCAAGTCCGCACGACGGTCTGTGCAGAAAGAGAGGTAGAGGACGATAATTATGCGCCCCCTCCGAAGACGAGGCAAGCCTCGACGATGACGAATTCGTCGTGCCAGAGGACCCCGTCGAACAAGAGCGTTTTAAACGCAGGCTCATGGTCACGGCAAGCAGCCTCAAGAAAAAGCAGCAACAGCTTAGAGCTGACCAAGACCTGCTAGCTGACAGATGGACTGAAGTCCTTGCAGCCGAAGAGTATGAACTCGAACACCCTCCAACAGCTACCCCAAACGCAGGCCGTTGCCTCGATTAGAGGAGGAAGCACCCAAGTCACCAGCGCAGGACATGGCAGACCGGCCACCCGTGCGGTCACGGAGAAGCCTCTCGGCCCTCCGCTCAAGCCACGCCCCGACGCCGCTCAAAAAGTACCAAGGCACGGGAAAACGCGCCGGACTTGCGAGATATATTGGAGGATAAGGCAAAGCATACAAGATCGATCTACAGATCGCGTGGGCACCCAACGACTCGGGATGATTACCGTCACGCCGGATACAGCAAACCCGGCCGGGCCGAACACAATAGACAAAGCTCATATGAGCTACGTCGTGATATAGCCCAATACAGAGGCGCCGCACACCACTATGCTTCACAGATGAAGTAATGGATCATCAAATCCCTGAGGGCTTCAAACCCGTAAACATCGAATCATACGATGGTACCACAGATCATGCGGTCTGGATCGAGGACTTTCTCCTCCATATCCACATGGCCCGCGGTGATGATCTACATGCCATCAAATACCTCCCACTCAGGCTTAAAGGACCAGCTCGGCATTGGCTCAACAGCTTGCCAACAGAGTCAATCGGTTGTTGGGAGGACCTAGAAGCCGCATTCCTTGATAACTTCCAGGGCACATATGTGCGACCACCAGACGCCGATGACCTTAGCCATATAATTCAGCAGCCAGAAGAACCGGCCAGATAATTCTGGACGCGGTTCCTAACAAAGAAAAATCAGATCGTCGACTGTCCGGATGCAGAGGCGCTAGCAGCCTTCAAACACAACATCCGCGACGAGTGGCTAGCCCGGTACCTAGGACAGGAAAAGCCGAAATCCATGGCAGCCCTCATCACACTCAGGACCCGCTTTTGCGCGGGAGAGGACAGCTGGCTAGCTCGAAGCAACAACTTGGCCAAACACCCTGGTAGTTCGGATACCAAGGACAGCAATGGCTGGTCGCGTCGCAACAAGCATAAACGCCGCATTAACGGTGATAATGCAGAAGATACGACGATAAATGCCGGATTCAGAGGCTCTAAACCCGGTCACGGAAGAAGGCATTCAAAAGAAATACCCAGGGCCCGTCCAACTTGGACCGAATACTCGATCGCTTGTGCGGATACATGGCACCCGAAAAACCAGCCAACCACACCAACAGGGATTGTTGGGTGTTCAAACAAGCAGGCAAGCTAAGCGCGAAAACAACGACAAGGGGCTGCATAGCGATGACGAGGAAGAGCCCCCGCCCGAACAATAGAGGACAGAAGGGCTTTCCCACACAAGTGCGGACGGTGAACATGATATACGCAACCCACATACCCAAAAGGGAGCGGAAGCGTGCACTAAGGGACGTATATGCGATGGAGCCAGTCGCCCAGAAGTGTTGCGGAACGTAGTAATTTCAAAAAAATTCCTACGCACACGCAAGATCATGGTGATGGCATAGCAACGAGAGGGAAGAGTATTGTCCACGTACCCTCGTAGACCGTAAGCGGAAGCGTTATGACAACGCGGTTGATGTAGTCGTACGTCTTCACGATCCGACCGATCCAAGTACCGAACGTCTGGCACCTCTGAGTTCAGCACACGTTCAGCTCGATGACGATCCCGGACTCCGATCCAAAGCAAAGTGTCGAGGATGAGTTCCGTCGAGATGACGGGCGTGGTGACGATGATGATGCTCTACCGGCGCAGGGCTTCGCCTAAACTCCGCGACGATATGACCGAGGTGGAATATGGTGGAGGGGGGCACCGCACACGGCTAAGGAAAGATCCATAGATCAACTTGTGTGTCATGGGGTGCCCCCCTGCCCCCGTATATAAAGGAGCAAGGGGGGAGGAGGCCGGCCCTACGAGGGGGCGCGCCAAGTGTGGAGTCCTACTAGGACTCCCTAGTCCTAGTAGGATTCCACCTCCTTGTTGGAGTAGGAGAAGGGAAAGAGGGGAGAGGAATAAGGAAAAGGGGCTGCACCCCTTGTCCAATTCGGACCAGAGGGGGGCGCAGGCCTCCTTCCTTTGGCCTCTCTCCTCTATTCCCGTATGGCCCAATAAGGCCCATATACTCCCCGGCGAATTCCGTAACTCTCGGTACTCCGAAAAATACCCGAATCACTCGGAACCTTTCCGAACTCCGAATATAGTCGTCCAATATATCGATCTTTACGTCCATTTCGAGACTCCTCGTCATGTCCCCGATCTCATCCGGGACTCCGAACTCCTTCGGTACATCAAAACTCATAAACTCATAATATAAGCATCATGAAACCTTAAGCGTGCGGACCCTACGGGTTCGAGAACTATGTAGACATGACCTAGAACTATTCTTGGTCAATAACCAATAAGCGGAACCTGGATGCTCATATTGGCTCCTACATATTCTACGAAGATCTTTATCGGTCAAACCGCATAACAACATACGTTGTTCCCTTTGTCATCGGTATGTTACTTGCCCGAGATTCGATCGTCGGTATCCAATACCTAGTTCAATCTCGTTACCGGCAAGTCTCTTTACTCGTTACGTAATGCATCATTCCGTAACTAACTCATTAGCTACATTGCTTGCAAGGCTTATAGTGACGTGCATTACCGAGAGGGCCGGAGATACCTCTCCGAGCAATCAAAGTGACAAAACCTAATCTCGAAATACGCCAACCCAACATGTACCTTTGGAGACACATGTAGTACTCCTTTATAATCACCCGATTACGTTGTGACGTTTGGTAGCACCCAAAGTGTTCCTCCGTAAACGGAGTTGCATAATCTCATAGTTACAGGAACATGTATAAGTCATGAAGAAAGCAATAGCAACATACTAAGCGATCAAGTGCTAAGCTAACGGACTGGGTCGAGTCAATCACATCATTCTCCTAATGATGTGATCCCGTTAATCAAATGACAACTCATGTCTATGGCTAGGAAACTTAACCATCTTTGATTCACGAGCTAGTCAAGTAGAGGCATACTAGTGACACTATGTTTGTCTATGTATTCACACATGTATTATGTTTCCGGTTAATACAATTCTAGCATGAATAATAAACATTTATCATGAAATAAGGAAATAAATAATAACTTTATTATTGCCTCTAGGGCATATTTCCTTGATCTCCCACTTGCACTAGAGTCAATAATCTAGTTCACATCATCATGTGATTCAACACTAATATTCACATCTGTATGTGATTAACACCCATAATTCACATCGTCATGTGACCAACACCCAAAGGGTTTACTAGAGTCAATAATCTAGTTCACATCGCTATGTGATTAACACCCAAAGAGTACTAAGGTATGATCATGTTTTGCTCGTGAGAGAAGCTTAGTCAGCAGATTGTCACATTCAGAGCCGTATGTATTTTATAAATATTCTATGTCTACAATGCTCTGCACGGAGCTACTCTAGATAATTGCTCCCACTTGTATCTAGATTCAGACTTAGAGTCATCTGGATCAGTGTAAAAAGCTTGCATCGATGTAACTCTTTACGACGGGCTCTTTTATCACCTCCATAATCGAGAAATATTTCTTTAGTCCTCACTAAGGATGTTCTTGACCAATGTACAGTGATCTACTCCTAGATCACTATTGTACTCCCTTCCCAAATGCAGAGCAAGGTATACAATAGGTTTGGTACATAGCATAACATACTTTATAGAACCTATGACTGAGGTATAGGGAATGACTTCCATTCTCTTTTCTATTTTCTGCCATGGTCGGGTCTTGAGTCTTACTCAACTTCACACCTTTGCATCACAGGCAAGAACTCCTTCTTTGACTGTTCCATTTTGAACTATTTCAAAAAAAATTATCAAGGTATGTACTCATTGAAAAACTTATCAAGCGTCTTGATCTATCTCTATAGATCTTGATGCTCAATATGTAAGTAGCTTTACTGAGGTCCTTCTTTGAAAAACTCCTTTCAAATACTCCTTTATGCTTTGCAGAATAATTCTACATTATTTCCGATCAACAATATGTCATTCACATATACTTATCAGAAATGCTGTAGTGCTCCCACTCACCTTTTTGTAAATACAGGCTTCTCCAAAAGTCTGTATAAAACCATATGCTTTCATCAAATCATCAAGCATATATTCCAACTCTGAGATGCTTGCACCAGTCCATAGATGAATCGCTGGAGCTTGCACATTTTGTTAGCATCTTTAGGATTGACAAAACCTTCTGGTTGCATCATATGCAACTCTTCTTTAATAAATTCATTAAAGAATGCAGTTTTGACATCCATTTGCCAGATTTCATAAAATGTGGCAATTGCTAACATGATTCGGACAGACTTAAGCATCGTTACGAGTGAGAAAATCTCATCGTATTCAACACCTTGAACTTGTCGAAAACCTTTTGCAACAAGTCGAGCTTTGTAGATAGTAACACTATTATCGGTGTCCGTCTTCCTCTTGAAGATCCATTTATTTAACATGGCTTGCTGATCATCGAGCAAGTCAATCAAAGTCCATACTTTGTTCTCATACATGGATCATATCTCAGATTTTATGGCCTCAAGCCATTTCGCGGAATCTGGGCTCATCATCGCTTCCTCATAGTTCGTAGGTTCATCATGGTCTAGTAACATGACTTCTAGAACACGATTACCGTACCACTGCAGTGCGGATCTTATTCTCGAAGACCTACGAGGGTCGGTAGCAACTTGATCTCAAGTTTCATGATCATAATCATTAACTTCCTCACTAATTGGTGTAGGAATCACTTTGGAACCGACTTACATGATGAACAACTTTCCAATTTGGGAGAAGGTACAATTACCTCATCAAGTTCTACTTTCCTCCCACTCACTTCTTTCGAGAGAAACTCCTTCTCTAGAAAGGATCCATCTTAGCAACGAATAACTTGCCTTCGGATCTGTGATAGAAGGTGTACCCAATAGTTTCCTTTGGGTATTCTATGAAGACGCACTTCTCTGATTTGGGTTTGAGCTTATCGAGGATGAAACTTTTTCACATAAGCATCGTAGCCCCAAACTTTAAGAAACGACAACTTGGGTTTCTTGCTAAACCACAGTTCATATAGTGTCGTCTCAACGGATTTAGATGGTGCCCTTTTAACGTGAATGCAGCTGTCTCTAATGCATAACCCCAAAACAATAATGGTAAATCAATAAGAGACATCATAGATCGCACCATATCCAATAAAGTGCGGTTACGACGTTCGGACATACCATAACGTTGTGGTGTTCCAGGTGGCGTGAGCTGTGAAACTATTCCACATTGTTTTAGTTGAAGACCAAACTCGTAACTCAAATATTCGTCTCCGTGATCAGATCGCAGAAACTTTATTTTCTTGTTACGATGATTTTTCCACTTCACTCTGAAATTCTTTGAACCTTTCAATTATTTCGGACTTATGTTTCATCAAGTAGATATACCCATATCTGCTCAAATCATCTTGTGAAGGTCAGAAAATAACGATACTTGCCACGAGCATCAACACTCATTGGATCGCATACATCGGTATGTATTATTTCCAATAAGTCAGTAGCTTGTTCCATTGTTCCGGAGAACGGAGTTTTAGTCATCTTGCCCAAAAGGCACGGTTCGCAAGCATCAAATGATTCATAACCAAGTGATTCCAAAAATCCATCTTTATGGAGTTTCTTCATGCGCTTTACACCGATATGACCCAAACGGCAGTGCCACAAATTAGTTGCACTATCATTATTAACTCTGCATGTTTTGGCATCAATATTATGCATATGTGTATTACTATGATCGAGATCCAACAAACTATTTTCATTGGGTGTATGACCATTGAAGGTTTTATTCATGTAAACAGAACAACAATTATTCTTTGACTTTAAATGAATAATCATTTTGCAATAAACATGATCAAATCATATTCATGCTCAACGCAAACACCAAATAACATTTATTTAGGTTTAACACTAATCCCGAAAGTATAGGGAGTGTGCGATGATGATCATACCAATCTTGGAACTACTTCCAACACTCATTGTCACTTCCCCTTCAACTAGTCTATGTTTATTATGTAACTCCTGTTTCGAGTTACTAATCTTGGCAACCGAACAAGTATCAAATACTCAGGGGCTACTATAAACACTAGTAAGGCACACATCAATAACCTGTATATCAAATATACTCTTGTTCACTTTGCCATCCTTCTTATGCGCCAAATACTTGGAGTAGTTCCGCTTCCAGTGACCAGTTCCATTGCAGCAAAAGCACTTAGTCTTAGTCTTAGGTCCAGACTTGGGCTTCTTCACTCGAGCAGCAACTTGCTTGCCGTTCTTCTTGAAGTTCCCCTTCTTCCCTTTGCCCTTTTCCTTGAGACTAGTGGTCTTGTCAACCATCAACACTTGATGCTCTTTCTTGATTTCTACCTTCGTCGATTTCAACATCACGAAGAGCTCGGGAATCGTTTTCGTCATCCCTTGCATACTATAGTTCATCACGAAGTTCTAGTAACTTAGTGATGGTGACTAGAGAATTCTGTCAATGACTATCTTATCTGGAAGATTAACTCCCACTTGATTCAAGCGATTAAAGTACCCAGACAATCTGAGCACATGCTCACTAGTTGAGCGATTCTCCTCCATCTTTTAGCTATAGAACTTGTTGGAGACTTCATATCTCTCAACTCGGGTATTTGCTTGAAATATTAACTTCAACTCCTGGAACATCTCATATGGTCCATGACGTTCAAAACGTCTTTGAAGTCCCGATTCTAAGCCGTTAAGCATGGTGCACTAAACTATCAAGTAGTCATCATATCGAGCTAGCTAAACGTTCATAACGTCTGCATCTGCTCCTGCAATAGGTCTGTCACCTAGTGGTGCATTAAGGACATAATTCTTCTGTGCAGCAATGAGGATAAACCTCAGATCACGGATCCAATCCACATCATTGCTACTAACATTTTTCAATAAAATTTTCTCTAGGAACACATATAAAAACATAGGGAAGCAAAAACGTGAGCTATTGATCTACAACATAATTTGCAAAATACTACCAGGACTAAGTTCATGATTAATTAAAGTTCAATTAATCATATTACTTAAGAACTCCCACTTAGATAGATATCCCTCTAATCTTCTAAGTGATTACGTGATCCATATCAAGTACACCATGTCCGATCGTCACGTGAGATGGAGTAGTTTCAACGGTGAACATCAATATGTTGATCATATCTACTATATGATTCACGCTCGACCTTCGGTCTCCGTGTTCGAGGCCATATCTGTATATGCTAGGCTCGCCAAGTTTAACCTGAGTATTCAGCGTGTGCAACTGTTTTGCACCGTTGTATTTGAACGTAGAGCCTATCACACCCGATCATCACGTGGTGTCTCGGCCACGAAGAACTTCGCATAGCGATGCATACTCGGGGAGAACACTTCTTGATATTTTTAGTGAGAGATCATCTTAAAATGCTACCGTCAATCAAAGCAAGATAAGATGCATAAAGGATAAACCTCACATGCAATCAATATAAGTGATATGATATGGCCATCATCATCTTGTGCTTGTGATCTCCATCTCGAAGCAATCATGATCACCATAAATCGTCACCGGGCGCGACACCTTGATCTCCATCGTAGCATCGTTGTCGTCTCGCCAACTATTGCTTCTCGACTATCGCTACCGCTTAGTGATAAAGTAAAAGCAATTACAGGCGTTGCATTTCATACAATAAAGCGACAACCATATGGCTCACGCCGATTGCCGATAACCGGTTACAAAACATGATCATCTCATACAATAAAATATAGCATCACGTCTTGGCCATATCACATCACAACATGCCCTGCAAAAACAAGTTAGACGTCCTCTACTTTGTTGTTGCAAATTTTACGTGGCTGCTACGGGCTGAGCAAGAACCGTTCTTACCTACGCATTAAAACCACAATGATAGTTCGTCAAGTTAGTGCTGTTTTAACCTTCGCAAGGACCGGGCGTAGCCATACTCGGTTCACCTAAAATGAGAGAGACAGACACATGCCAGTCACCTTTAAGCACGAGTGCTCGCAACGGTGAAACCAGTCTCGCGTAAGCGTACGCGTAATGTCGGTCCAGGCCGCTTCATCTCACAATACCGCTGAACCAAAGTATGACATGCTGGTAAGCAGTATGACTTGTATCGCCCACAACTCACTTGTGTTCTACTCATGCATATGACATCTACGCATAAAACCAGGCTAGGATGCCTTTGTTGGGGAACGTAGTAATTTCAAAAATTTCCTACGCACACGCAAGATCATGGTGATGGTATAGCAACGAGAGGGAGAGTATTGTCCACGTACCCTCGTGAGACCGTAGCGAAAGCGTTATGACAACGCGGTTGATGTAGTAAATGCGTCTTCACGATCCGACCGATCCAAGTACCGAGCGTCGACACCTCCAAGTTCAGCACACGTTCAGCTCGATGGCGATCCCGGACTCCGATCCAGCAAAGTGTCGGTGATGAGTTCCACAAGACGCACGGGCGTGGTACGATGATGATGCTCTACCGGCGAGGGCTTCGCCTAAACTCATGACGATATGACCGAGGTGGAATATGGTGGAGGGGGCACCGCACACGGCTAAGGAACGATCCGTAGATCAGCTTATGTGTCATGGGGTGCCCCCACCTTTATATATAAAGGAGCAAGGGGAGGAGGCCGGCCCTAGGAGGCGGCGCCAAGTGTGGAGTCCTACTAGGACTTCCTAGTCCTAGTAGGATTCCACCTCCCTTGTTGGAGTAGGAGAAGGGGAAAGAGGGGAGGAATAAGGAAAAGGGGCTGCGCCCTTGTCCAGTCGGACCCGGAGGGGGCGCAGGCCTCCTTCCTTTAGCCTCTCTCCTCTATTCCCGTATGGCCCAATAAGGTCCATATACTCCCGCGAATTCCGTAACTCTTCGGTACTCCGAAAAATACCGAATCACTCGGAACCTTTCCGAACTCCGAATATAGTCGTCCAATATATCGATCTTTACGTCCATTTCGAGACTCCTCGTCATGTCCCCGATCTCATCCGGACTCCGAACTCCTTGGTACATCAAAACTCATAAACTCATAATATGACATCATCGAAACCTTAAGCGTGCGGACCCTACGGGTTCGAGAACTATGTAGACATGACCTAGAACTATTCTTGGTCAATAACCAATAGCGGAACCTGGATGCTCATATTGGCTCCTACATATTCTACGAAGATCTTTATCGGTCAAACCGCATAACAACATCGTTGTTCCCTTTGTCATCGGTATGTTACTTGCCGAGATTCGATCGTCGGTATCCAATACCTAGTTCAATCTTGTTACCGGAAAGTCTCTTTACTCGTTACGTAATGCATCATTCCGTAACTAACTCATTAGCTACATTGCTTGCAAGGCTTATAGTGATGTGCATTACCGAGAGGGCCCAGAGATACCTCTCCGACAATCAAAGTGACAAAACCTAATCTCGAAATACGCCAACCCAACATGTACCTTTGGAGACACCTGTAGTACTCCTTTATAATCACCCGATTCGTTGTGGCGTTTGGTAGCACCAAAGTGTTCCTCCGTAAACGGAGTTGCATAATCTCATAGTTCTGAGAAACATGTATAAGTCATGAAGAAAGCAATAGCAACATACTAAAGCGATCAAGTGCTAAGCTAACGGAATGGGTCGAGTCAATCACATCATTCTCCTAATGATGTGATCCCGTTAATCAAATGACAACTCATGTCTATGGCTAGGAAACTTAACCATCTTTGATTCACGAGCTAGTCAAGTAGAGGCATACTAGTGACACTATGTTTGTCTATGTATTCACACATGTATTATGTTTCCGGTTAATACAATTCTAGCATGAATAATAAACATTTATCATGAAATAAGGAAATAAATAATAACTTTATTATTGCCTCTAGGGCATATTTCCTTCACGAAGTTCAACCCATGGTCCTCCTTCCCGATCACCTTTGATCGAAGGGACCACCCCACTAGCATCCGTCACGGCGGATTCGCCGCATTGGTTCTTGACCCAATCATCGACGGATTTCACCTCACTAGAGTCCTGATGGACGGCGGTAGCAACTGAACCTGCTCTATCAGGATATAGTGCGCAAAATGGGCATAGACCCCTCAAGGATTAAACCCACAAAGACGACCTTTAAAGGCGTCATACCAGGTGTAGAGGCCAATTGTACATGCTCAGTTACACTCGAAGTGGTCTTTGGATCCCCGGATAACTTCCGAAGCGAAGAGTTAATCTTCGACATAGTCCTGTTCGCGGCGGCTATCACGCCTTTGCTTGGACGAACCGCATTTGCAAAGTTCAATGCGGTGCCGCACTACGCATACCTCAAGCTCAAGATGCCAGGCCCTCGAGGAGTAATCACGGTCAATGGAAACACTGAACGCTCTCTCCGAACGGAGGAGCACACGGCGGCCCTCGCGGCGGAGGTGCAAAGCAGCCTCTCACAGCAATTCTCGAGTCCGGCTATTAAACGTCCGGCCACCGTCAAGCGCGCCCGGAGTAACCTACAACAAGACCGCCTAGCATGATCAGAGCACGCGTAGCAATCCGGCCCAACCCCAGCCCTCGCGAAACTGCGAAGCCAGTACTACGCGTACATAACTACGCTCTGGAGATACCATGGGCCTAAGGGGAGGGGCACGACCACGACACACCCAGAATGTGGCTCAACCGCACCAGGGACTCCCGATTGTGTCATTCTTTTTCTTTCTTCTTTTTTCTTACTTTCAGGACTCCGTTTTCCAGAAGTCTTGTACGGCACTAGAATTGCCGAACTCACGATGCAACAGCCAGGGAAGCAGAAAGCTACGTCGAGTGTCCAGGTGGTCTCTACTACGAGCATTATACCTATTTTACATACCATCCCGCAACTTACCCTCGGAGAGGACATGTTAAATAGTCCCATCCCTTGCTTATCGCACTATTTGTATCGTTCTGCTTCCATTGCAGTACCTTTTTGAATAAACAATGCATAGCTTCTGCCTATTATTGCACTCCTTTCTGTATCTATATATATGTTCATTTCATGACATGTTGCACCCGTACACTTTGGTACGGCCAATACACTAGGGGCTTAAGTACCCCAAAAGTATGGTGTGATAAGTCCGAACACTTTCACAAGTGCGGCACCCCGAACTTATAGCATTATATGCATCGGCTCGAATCATGTCTTGGGTCAATAGTTGGGTTTGCCCGGCTCCCATGTTTTGGTACCTTACGTTCCGTTATATCGTCTAAGGTAGCTGGGAGAACCACTGCGATTGTGCCCCGGTTGAGCTGGGTTGAGCACCTCGGTGGAAAGCTAAAACTGACCGTCATGATAGAGGCGAGAGCGATGCGCTGTTCGAGAGGTTTTTTCGGGTCCCTAAAGACTTATGCCGCTTAGAGCGAGGAGTTGGCATTGTCCGGCCAAGGCGTGGATAGCGCCCCGAACTTGGTCTTCTGAATACTAGGGGCTTCGCCGAAATTTAAAATTATAGAATTCTATGGCTAAGTGAGAGTGTTCAAGCACTATAAGTCCGGTTGCCTTGTTCGTTGCGTTGAGCGCCTTCCTCGAAGGACCCAAGAATGGGAACAAGAGCGCTCAAGTTTATCCCGAACACCCCAGCACTCGTGGCATGGGGGCTGAAGCCAACGACTTGCCATCTCTCAAATTTGATAAGCAGCCGCATAGAAGGTAATATTTTAAATTCACGGGCGTTGCTTAGCGCATATGAACAAGTTTTCAGCGTCAGGATAACAAATGCGAGTCTACTCAAATATTACATCTTTGGAGCATTCACCCACTATAAGGCGGCACCCTTGAGGCGCCCTCATAATACTTCTCGGGCTTGCGATGTTCTTTGCCCGGCGGCCTGTCCGTCACCAGCTTCTCGCGTCCAGCTTGCCCGATGCACCTTAGCGCGGGCAAGGGCCTCTGAGCACCTTCAATACAGAACGGAGCGCTTGATGACTTGATCCATGGACAGGCATCCACCAAATTACCGCACTAGCCCGAAGTAGCTCCCGTGACATGGCCTCATTTGGCCACGGCCGAGCTATAAGGCCCTTCATGGCCTGTTGGCGACCTTGTGGAGCTCGACCAAGTGCGTCAGTTGGTCGCTCAAGGGCACCGGGTGTTCGGCCTCAGCATAGTGAGACCAAAACACCTTTTCCGTCGAGCTCCCTTCTTCGGCTCGGTAGAAAGCAGCGGCATCGGAGACACTCCGCGGCAGATTTGCGAACGCTCCTGGAGAGCTCTGGATCCGGGTAAGTACTAGATAATTGACTTTTACATTCTTGCTCTGCATAAAGAATGCCTTACCCGTCGCGATCTTCTTTATTGCCTCAATCTCCTGGAGGGCTTTTTGGGCCTCGGCCTTAGCAGCTTTGGCACTCTCAAGAGCCGAGGCAAGCTCGGACTCTCGGGTCTTGAGTCACGCTCCAAACCCTCGTGTTTTTCACGAGAGCACGGAGCTCTTGCCGTACCTCCGCCATGCGCCTCCCCTTCTCTCGCCTGCAGTGCGCTCATGGCCGCTTTGTTTTCGGCCGCGGACACCGCCTCCTTGAAGTCGCCACCTCGCTCGTGGCCTCTGCAGTACCCATGTTATTCCTGTTATCTTTGCAACCACATTTTTTAAATTCCATAAGGTATTACTTACCTTCCTTGTCCTCGAGCTGCTTCTTGGCTTGGCCGAGCTCGTTCTCGGACGGCTCGAGGCTCTCCTTCAATGCATTGACCTCCACAGTCAGTGCGGCAGAGGTCAGCAGGGCAGCCTGCATTCCCATATTGACATAATTATGTTAGACTCCTACGTATATCTTTTTAGATCCTCAGTCCGGCTTTTCTTTCCGAACACCGAACTAAGCATCAGGGGCTACTGTCTATGCGGTAATCTTCTTACATATATTGAAAACTTACCTCAAAGCCTGTTAGAAGGCCGTTGCAGGCTTGATCGGCCCGCTCTTGGCGGATCGAACTTTCTGGATCACCACACTCATAACGATGCAGTGCTCCTCCTCGATGGAGGCGTTGTTAAGCGCCTCGGTAAGAGCTATCCGGTGCCTCCGGTTGGGACGGAGGACACCGGCGTCTTCCCTTCCTACGAAGGGGCCGCTTGCGGACTTCGAACCGCTGAAGGTTCCGGTATGGAGTCCGGACAAGGGTCGAGCTTAGAGCCCCTGAGGTCTCGCTCCCCTCGCTGAGTCCGGGAGGCTGCCTTGCAGCGCCTCCTGCGCCACCTCCTCTTGACCAGGCCCCCTTGGGGCCCCAACTCAGCGTCGTCGGCCAGCGTGAGGTGAGGAGGCGGCGGAAGTGAAGTACTCTCCGCTTCCGATGAATTCAGGGTCCCTTTCGGCAAGCGGCGAGCTCAAATCCTTGGGCGGGCTGCATGATTGTTCGGCATTAGAGAACACTATGCAATGAAAAAAAAGCCATGGGTATCCGGACACTTACGATCTCGCCAGGGGCTTGGCCCTTGTTGGCCACTCCTCCTCGTCGCTGACGGCGTTGGTGGAGAAGTCCGGAGGAAGGGTCCTTCCCTTCTTGGACCCTCCGGCCTCCCCAGTTGGGGCGGCCTTCCTTTTCTTCTCTCCCCGCGCTGGGGGAGAGGCTTGTTTTTCCTCCTCCTCTTCCTCAGAGGAGGATTCCGCCTCGGGGTTGTCGGGCGATGAGTCCGGCAAGACTGGCGCTGGGAGCTCCTTCGAGTTCCGTGGCCTTCTTCTTGGCCTTCTTCTCCGGCACCACGTGAGGTGCCGGAGCCAGCAGCCTGGCTAATCAGGCGTCCAGCTGGGTCTTCGGCAAAGGGCCGGACGGTTAATCTGTCCGGGCGTCTTCAACCGATCTGTCAAAGGTTAGGGAGTTTTAGATCCCGCATAGAGTCAAACTATGAAAAAGAGTCCCATAAAGGGTAAAATAACTTACCTCGCTGGCTTGACGCTGCGAAAGCTGAATCGCATGATCTTGATGGCGGATGTAGAACCTCGGGGCCCTTGAACGGCACCTTCCGGGCATCTTCGTGCGTAGTGTCGAAGAGCCTTTTCAGAGTTGGGTGCTGTGCGGATCGAACTCCCACAATTTGAAGGCCCGTTGTTGGCATGGGAGAATCCGGCGGATGAGCATCACACGGATTACGTTGAGAAGCACGAGATTCTTGTCCACCGTGTTTGGACGCAAGTTTGGAGTCCGGACAGCTCATCTGAATCCCCCCATGTCTGGCCCGTCTCTTTCCATGATGTGAACCGTGTGGGGAAGCCAGATCAGAATTCGAGGGCCGCCGCCCATTGAGAGTCACGCGGCTCGGTGATGTAGAACCACCCCGATTGCCACCCCTTTATGGTCTCCACAAAGGAGCCCTCGAGCCATAGGACTTTGGCCATCTTGCCAACCATGGCGCCTCCACACTCAGCTTGGCGGCCGCCCACTACCTTCGGCTTGACATTGAAGATCTTCAGCCATAAGTCGAAGTGGGACTGGATGCAGAGGAAGGCCTCGCACACGACGATAAACGCCGAGATGTTGAGGATGAAGTTCGGGGCAGATCATGGAAATCCAGGCCGTAGTAGAACATGATCCCTCGGACAAATGGGTGATGTGGGAATCATAGCACGAGGTTGAAGTGGGTGAGGAACAACACCCTCTCATGGGGCCTGGGGGTGGGAATGAGCTGCCCCTCGTCGGGTAGCCGGTGCGCGATGTCGCTGGACAAGTATCCGGCCTTCCGCAGTCTTTTTACTTGGCCCTCCGTGACGGAGGAGACCATCCACCTGCCTCCCGCTCCGGACATGGCTGGAGATGGTTGAGGAAGGATGTGCGGACTTGGGCGCTGGAGCTCAGAGTGTGCGGAAATGGATGAGCAAGGGAGGAGGAAGGCGTGGGTGAAAAGGGTGGATCCTTATCCCTTATATGGACAGACGAGGCTATGCGTCCCCCACCTGCCTGATAAAACTCGCTTATCTCCCAAGCACCGCAATCAATGGCGCAGTTGGGTTACCCACGTCCGTATTGATGAGAATCCCGGAATAAGGGTGCTTTGATAAGACGTGCCAAGGAAACCGCCTCGCTAAACGCGCTAAGGTGGGACAGTAAAAAACGATTCGAATAAAGGCCTGGCCGTGGTGTGATGTCACGCCGCGGAATACGTGAGCAGATCTGTGCAAAGAATTATTCTCTCTACGGTGTTATGTGGAACTTGTTTTGCAGAGCCGGACACTATCCTTGTGTTCAAAACCTTCTATGAAGTATTCGGAGGAGGAACCCGCCTTGCAATGCCGAAGACAATATGCGTGCCGGACTAAATCGTCATTGAAGCCTGGTTCGAGAGCTCTTGAGGAGTCTGGACTAGGGGTGTCCAGGATAGCGAACTATCATCTTTGGCGGACTCCTAGACTATGAAGATACAAGATTGAAGACTTCGTCCCTTGTCCGGATAGGACTTTCCTTGGCGTGGAAGGCAAGCTTGGCGTCTGGATATGTAGATTTCCTACCATTGTAACCGACTGTGTAACCCTAACCCTATTCGGTGTCTATATAAACCGAAGGGTTTTAGTCCGTGGGACGAACAACAATCATACCATAGGCTAGCTTCTAGGGTTTAGCCTCCACGATCTCGTGGTAGATCTACTCTTGTACTACCCATATCATCAATATTAATCAAGCGGAGTAGGGTATTACCTCCATCGAGAGGGCCCGAACCTGGGTAAAAACATCGCGTCCCTTGTCTCCTGTTACCATCCGCCTAGACGCATAGTTCGGGACCCCCTACCCGAGATCCGCCGGTTTTGACACCGACATCGACCAACCTCCAAAAGCAAAACGCCAGAAGACGGGAGGAACTGAGGTATTTTGCATAGTTGCCTCAGTTTCTCTGAGCAGTTGCCTAGCAATGATGCCTAAGTTGCCTATGTTGTGATGAACCTTTTTCCCTTCCCTTTTGCTAATTCTCTTTTTCTGTTTTTTCCTTATGTGCAATAGGGTCGTAGGAACAGGGCATCCCCTGCAAGGCTCTTCAAGTTGAACAAGGACTTGGTTCCTGACCAAAAGGGTGTCATCATCGGAAAAGAATTTGGTGGCATTCTGGAGCTTGCAGCGAGTAGCATGCCCGGAGATTTTAGCCAGTGGATAATGAAGCATTACGACCCGGACATTTCGCAGATAGTCATTCCAGAAAGGGGGAAGATTCCTGTAGATGCTGCAAGTGTCCGTAGGATATGGGGTTTGCCTAACAAAAGGCGATAAGGTGTGCTTCGAGAATTGGCCTGAAATCACAAAGGCAATGTATGATTTACAACATCACATCAAAGAACTCCCCAACCCTCACGAGAATGGTGCAAGATGATCGTGAACATGGGAGGATCTCATGATGATGACTTTGTCCGCGCTTGGCTAGCTCTTGTTTTTTCGTGCTTCCTTGCCCTTCAACTAGTTTGAGCATTTCCCCAAAGAGTTTCCCGGCGGTCATGGATGTCAATGGAATAACGGAAACCAATATATGCCAGTTTGTTGTTGATCAATTAAAGCTTGCGTTCACTTCGGGGCGTGCCAACAAGAAGTCTGTTTGTTGTTGTGTTTTCCACCTTGTTGTAAGTGCTTCAAGCTGTTTTGTTTTTTTATGCATCCATTGTTTACTTATCTTTTCTTTTCTTTTTGCAATCATTAGCTAATTTAAACTTTCATCCTTTTCCTTGTCTCTCAATTTGTTGTACCTAGACTCTCACGGATGTTGATGAGCCAATCCCGAACTTGGTACCAAGGGTTTCAGTTTGGAATTCAGATTTAATCTCCAGAGTTATCAAGAAGGACAGGAAGGCTCCAGGAGAATATGGCCAATTGCGGGTAACTCAATTTTTCTGTTTTAGGATATATATTATTGTCATATTGTTTTTAGGCAACACTACCATTTTTAGAGTAGGCAATTCACTTTGAAAGAGCAAGCAAGGTAATGTATCTTTTTGGGCAAGTGCCATACATATATTTCAAGTAGGTCCAAGTAGTTATCAGACTTATTTCGAACCTTTTTCGTTTGCCATGCACACAGTTGGATAATGTTCACAGGAACGATTTGTTGGGTTGTTGTATTTTAATAGTAGCTGCTGTAGTACATCTTTTAGCTCTTTTTTTGTCTGTGCAATTTGCTTGTTGAAAAGTAATACAAATTTATACAACAACACAAGCAACTTATGTTCTGAAAACTAGCAACTTTCATACTAGTTCTTCATTTTTTTATTACAGTATCCACTAATAGTAGGCAACAGGGGGAAGTGGCATAATGGTTGCAGGAATTTTTAGACTATTAGTAGTACTATTTTTCTTCATTTCTCGGTTCTTTTTTGGTATGGGAGTGCCAGAATTGTTGTCACTCATAGTTTTTTTAATCTTCTTTGGCTCTAAACCACCAGCTCAAGACGGAGTTTTCCCGGTGTGCGGATGATAGCTTGTTTGGCAGTATGGACCACATCACCAAATTTGTTGCCGCAAGATTGCCCGAGTCATATGACAAATCAGTAAGTTATCTAGCACTTGTTTTTCCCTCTCACTGTTGTTCCCCTTTTTATCGCCATTTGTACATTCAACCATTTTTTTCAGAATCTTCAATAGAAGATATGTACTTATCATGTTCTCTACCATCCACTTTTATGTTTTACAGAAGCAAAAGAAGCTCACAGGGTTGGTGCACGAAATGTGTTCCGTAATTTCTCATGCGATGGGGAAGCTCGTGGTAGGGTTGGGAAGATAGATGATGATGAATGGGGGACAAAGGAGGCAGATCCTCTTCTTGCGGAGACAAGCGGTGACGATTTAATAGAAGGGGCAAGCGAGTACCAGCCGGAAGAGACAACTTACCAAGTGAGGAGGAGTCGTTTAATTCCAACAGCGACGACAGCGAGGTAGCCGACAGTGAAAGTGAGGGAGATGGCAGGGATAAAGGTAGTGATGAAAGCGACAGCGATGGCGATTCGGAACAACGATGATGGTCATGATGGATCAAGTGGAGTTCGGGGAAATCAAGTAGCGAGGAGCACGAAGAACGGTTGATCACCAAGGGGGGGGGTAAGTCTTGACATGGGGAGGAAGACGAACCGAGGGAGCGAGGACAATGATGATGATGAAGAAGAAGAGGATGACGAAAAAGAAGATGATGAAGGAAAGGAGGGCGATGACGATGAAGAAGGCGATGGGGATGACAAAGACAAGGAAGATGATGGGCGGGGAAGAAGGATGAAGATGATGAAGATGACAGCGGAGGTGGCAGCGGTGGTTCGAGCAACAATGGTGGCTCCGATCGGACGAGGATCCATGACTGAACACCCAAGCAGCGATGATGATGAACAATGCATGCTGCAATTTCTGATTGAAAATAAGAGGGACAGAAAGGCAAAAGGATTGGATGAGGCAGATAGGATCTCAGAACTGCTGTTTCCCCGAAACCACGCTTCCCTATTTTTGAAGTGAAAGAAATGTTGGATATTGATGACATATCCATGGCAACCGAAGTGAGGAGGATGTTCGAAGAGTTGTTGAGGGGGAAGACTTGGATATGGTCTTCACATTCAACCCCAAGGAAATATGCCCAAAGGCGATTCGGCAGAAAATAATGAGAGAATTTGGCGCTCTAAATGAAGCTACAGAACAGAAGATTGCTTGTCGAAACCAACTACCACCACTCCCTCCATCAAAGAAGATGAAGAAAACTATCAGTTTCGTATTGGAGCCATCTATGATGAACGAAACAGCAATGCATCCGCAAGCATATCGTGCCGAAAATCCCGGTTACGACCAAGGGGGAAAGTCAAGGCAGTCAGCCATGAAAAAACCTGGTCCTTCTCAGCAGCAACAACATGCAAATTCTGAAACAAAAGAGGCAATTCATGGGAATGCAAAAACACAGGTGGTAAAGAGTACACCATCAAGCTCAGCAGCACCCCCTGTAGCAAAGTTGGAGATGAGGCAGTACCTACAGGGGTAGATCCAAAGCAGTCGGGTAATTTTCATTCCCAATGTCAAGCAAGTGGATCACATATTCTGGCAACTCAGTCTAAGGAGGAAGCAAGACCAGCTGTTTTTCAGGCAAGTTCTGTAGAGGAAACACTGGACCCCACAAAAGTAAGGCCAGTTCAACTCAAGAAGGGAACCACAGTGCTAGTAAGCACAGGAAACCACAGCGGAACACAACCACTAGGTGACTTAAATGGTCAAGTGCCTTTCCCGTCTCGGGGAAATGTGATGCAGTCAGCCAATGGTATCCAGAGGGCCAAGGTGCAAGACTTCAAGGCATCACCTGAGGCTCGAGCATTAAATCATGCAGGACACAAAAAGGAGAAAGAGAACATCCCTCCGGTGTCATGTACGGAGATCAATAGGATACAAGACCTGCCCGAAGCTGTAACCATGGGAAAAAGTCTGGAACAAAAGTTGCTAAGAGCCCTAGGGAAATTGCCTGTCTGCTCAACTGTACTTGCCCAACTGAGGCCACAAGTGTTCCAAGCGGTAGAAGCAAGCGGCAGGGAACACTTACCATTTCTCTAATGTGGAGGAGCGGTACCACAAATTCATGCGTGTTAGTGGGAAGGCAACCAATGCACTAGAAATCAATGTTCTAGATGTGAGTGAGCTATTTGCAAGGTGTGTTGATCCAAACAGCAAGAATGCCCAATCCAACTCCACAAATCACAGCTCAACAAATAAAGATAAACAACATTTTGAGCAAAGGGACACCGAAATATCAAATGATTTTTTCAGAGAGAACTGCCCAGCACCAAGTTTCGATCTAGGCATAGATGATTTGCCCACAAGATCTGCAGACAACACAGCACATCAACATGTTGGGTCAAGCACATTTGCAGAGCATGAGTTCAAGGAACTCCCAAGACATAACCAGCCAATCATCAATATAACCGATGATGATTATCTGTTGGACGTTGAAGGCATAGATGAACCGTGTGTGCAAGGTATGAAATGCGTACCAAACACCTGAAAAAAGTTCTAACCAAGGAGAAGTGGGGTCAGGCAGCAAGATTTACAGCAGTAGTAGCTCAGGAGAGATGCATCCACATCAATTCGAGAGAAGGATTATCAAGCCACCTCCTTGCAAGAGGTCACCATTCATTGTCTATAATGAGAAGAAAGTCTACATGTCCAAACCCGAAGCAAATAGATTGTATGCATCAGTTATTTTGCATGGAAGAATTAATGAAGAAGAATCACCAGATGTGGATACCAGGTATGACAGTATATTACTGCATTTCTTTTTGTCAGCTTTTGCACAATGCACTTTCCCCGAGGAAAGGTTTACCATGTTATCCAGGCAATTCAAACTGTGTTTACAAGCAATCCATTTGTGGAATCAGGCAACTTGGCTTAGTGTGAAATTCTTTTTTTGAAATAGTCTCTCCATGATATGACCATGCCCCCCATGTGTTTTTCCTAAGTTGAAATGGTGGTAGGCAAATTATGAAAGGATTTTGTGAGCTGAATGCCTCTCTTTTTTTTTTCATGCAGCGCAAGGGTAATTGAATATGGCAAGTACTTTGTCACAGTCAGGGAGCTCGCAAACTCAATGAAGAAGGAAGGTTTTGTCTTGAGCCATGTAATGGAAGTTGGTATAGAGACTATAATGATGAACTTGCCACCAGACTCAAAGAAGCTCGTGATGCCCGTCAGGTTCTCGGTAAGAAAACGCGAAGCAACTAATAGTGTAGTTTTGCGTTTCTTTCTTTTTCTTTTTTCATAAAAGGTCATGGTCATGTCTGTATTCTATTTTACATCAGGTTCAGATGCAAAACATGGAATTGAACGGCAAGGAGCTCATTTCCCGGTTCAAGAAGTCGAATCGCTTGGACCGTAAAGGCATGGTAAGTCAATGGTTTCTTTACTTTTTACCAATGCATTTTTTATATATGACTTTTTATGCTAAAACTTTTGCTCACACAAATGTAAATATTTATTAGGAGGGGGCAAGTTGACCACACTGATGAAATTGCTTTATGTGGCAAGTTGCTTACATATTTGCATAACTTGCCTGTGCATCTTTGGCTGGTTGCTTACATAAGTACATAACTTGCCTATGCATCTTCTGTTTTTGGCAAATTACTCACACAAGTACAAAACTTGCATGTGCATTTTTGCTACTTCAGTCCATGTCTTAATTTGTGAGAGCACACAGAAAAAGTTGCTTAAATCCAACTTCTAGTATTGTATTTTTTTATACTAACCCCATTTGTTTTTTCTAACAGATTATGTTCCCAGTTTTAGAGAACATTGACAAGACAAAGCCTAAAACAGGCAATCATTACTGGATTTTTAACGTGAACATAAGGGATCGACGTTTTGAAGCTCTTGATTCTTGGAGGACGCTCAAAAACAAGGCTTTAGATGTTTGCGCAAGGAAAATGGTTGCAAGTTTTCGGTCTCTATGTGTGACACCCCCGATTCAATCGTACACTAATCATGCACGCAAATGTGTACGATCAAGATCAGGGACTCACGGGAAGATATCACAACACAACTCTAAAACATAAATAAGTCATACAAGCATCATAATACAAGCCCGAGGGCCTCGAGGGCTCGAATACAAGTGCTCGATCATAGGCGAGTCGTGGAAGCAACAATATCTGAGTACAGACATATAAGTTAAACAAGTTGCCATAAGATGGCTAGCACAAATTGGGATACAGATCGAAAGAGGTGCAGGCCTCCTGCCTGGGATCCTCCTAACTACTCATGGTCGTCGTCCGCGGGCTGCACGTAGTAGTAGGTGCCTCCAGTGTAGTAATCGTCATCGACGGTGGCGTCTGGCTCCTGGGCTCCATCGTGCAGTTGCAGCAACCGAGTAAAGAGAGGGGAAAGGGGGAACAAGGCAACCGTGAGTACTCATCCAAAGTACTCGCAAGCAAGGAGCTACACTACATATGCATGGATATATGTGTAAAGGGCCATCTCAGTGGACTGAACTGCAGAATGCCAGAATAAGAGGGGGATAGCTAATCCTGTCGAAGACTACGCTTCTGGCAGCCTCCGTCTTGCAACATGTAGAAGAGAGTAGATCAAGTCCTCCAAGTAGCATCGCATAGCATAATCCTACCCGGCGATCCCTCCTCAATGCCACGAGAGAGGCGACCACCGGTTGTATCAGCACTTGGAAGGGTGTGTTTTATTAAGAATCCGGTTCTAGTTGTCATATGGTCAAGGTACAACTCCAAGTCGTCACATTACCCGAAGATCACGGCTATTCGAATAGATTAACTTCCTGCAGGGTGCACCACATAACCCAACACGCTTGATCCCATTTGGCGGACACACTTTCTGGGTCATGCCGGCGCGGAAGATCAACACGTCGCAGCCCACCTAGGCACGGCGAGAGAGGCCAGCATGCCGGTCTAAACCTAAGCGCACAGTGGTCTGGGCCCATCGCCCATAGCACACCAAGACGTTGCGTCTGACGCGTCGAAAAGCGTAACTAGCCCCCTTAATACAAGAAGCGAGCTTACGTTCCAATCCGGTAGCGCCACTCGATCGGGCGTCACGAAGTGCTTCGGCTCATACCACGACGTCGGGATACCCATAACTACTCCCACGTAGATGGTTAGTGCGTATAGACCAAATGGCCAGACTCAGATCAAATACCCAGATCTCGTTAAATGTGTTAAGTATCCGCGAACGCCGAACAGGGCCAGGCCCACCTCTCTCCTAGGCGGTCTCAACCTGCCCTGTCGCTCCGCCTCAAAGATCCACTCGCGGGTGCTCCACAAGCCGACCCGACTTTAGTCACCACATGTATCATGTATAAGTATATAGTATATACCCGTGATCACCTCCCAAGTGATCACGGCCCGATAGTATAGCACAGCAGACGGACAAGAATGTAGGGCCACAGACGAAAATACTAGCACCCTATACTAAGCATATAAGATTGCAGGTAAAGGTAACAACAGTAGTAAATAGGACATGCTATGCATCAGGATAGGTATAACGGAAAGCAGTAACATGCTACACTACTCTAATGCAAGCAGTATAGAGTAGAATAGGCGATATCTGGTGATCAAGGAGGGGGGCTTGCCTGGTTGCTCTGGCAAGAGAGACGGGTCGTCAACTCCGTAGTCGAATCAAGCGGCAGCGGCGTCGGTCTCGTAGTCTCTACCGGAGATAAGAGGGGAAGAAACAATGAATACAATGCAAACATAAACACGATGATGCGTGGCGTGACAATGGCGGTGCTAGGTGTGCCCTAGCGTGGTATGAGGTGGTACGGTTAAGAAACATCCGGAAGTATTCGGTGTTTATGACCGAGCGGAAGGGCGGAGGGAAAGTTGCGAGTTCGATAGGTTAGGGGGGTGTGGCGGACGAACGGTTTGCGTATCCGGAATCGTCTCGTCGTTCTGAGCAACTTTCATGTTGAAAATATTTTAATCCGAGTTACGGATTAAAAGATATGATTTTGTAAAGATTTAATTAATTTTAGGAATTTAATTAATCATTTAATTTAATTCGAAATTGGACTTATGACCTCAGCATGATGTCATGCTGACATCAGCAGTCAATAGGGTTGATTGGTCAACCTGACCAGTGGGTCCCATTGGTCAGTGACACATTTTAATTAGACATATTATTTAACCTAATTAGTATTAATTAGGGGGTGGGCCCCACTGTCATACTACTTAATTAACTAATTAACAGATCAGGTTAATTAGGTAACTAATGTGTAATTAGTTTAATTAGTTGTTTAAATTAACTAATCAAAATTAATTAAGTTAATTATTTCTTTAATTATTTATTATTATTATTATTATTATTATTATTATTATTATTTAGAAAGCGTTACGTGGGCTAGGCCCCACATGTCATTAGCCCTAGGGGGCCTAGCGGGTCGGTATTTGGCAGCAGTGAGCCCGGGGTGGCAGTGGCCTCGGCCACCAGGGGGCTTGCACGCGTGGGCGCACAGAGGCCGGTCGGCGTCCATAGGCCGGAGCTCCGGCGGCGGTGGTGGGCAAGGCTAGCCGGAGCAGGCGTGCCCTCACGCTACCCGGCGGAGGAGGACGCCTTGACCCGGCGTGGCCAGCGATGGCCGGCGCGGCAGCGAGGCGGAGTTAAACAGCGGTGGGGCGCGGCAAGGAGTGGGCCAGCGCGACTGTCGGGCGGTATGCGTGGCGGCGGGGGCCGTGGCCGCGGCGTGTGCATACGGGGGCGCGGAGGATCGCGACGAGGCGCATGGGCCGAGCGCGGTCGACGCGCGGTAGGCGACGCCGGTGACGAAGAAAAAGGGGAGAGAGGGAGGGAGGCCGGAGCCTCACCGCGGGGCGTAGGGTACGAGGCAGCGGTGCTCGGGGTGGCGGACGGGGACGGTCGCGTTGACAGAGACGACGACGACGATGGAGTCCGGCGAGGAGTCGAGGAGGAGGACGGAGCGGCGGCGGCGGCGGCGCGACGTCGGGGCTTTGGTGCCGCTGGGGAGAGGAAGGCGGGCGGCGTGGTGGCTCGGCGGCAGGAGGCCTTGAGCGTGACACGGCGTCGGTGGGGGTTCGGGCGACGGGGTGGCGGAATCGGGGCCAATCCGAGCGGATCGGGGAAGAGGAGAGGTGGATCGTGGGGGAATGGACCGGTTAGGGTTAGGTTACGGGGGTAGGTGGTTATAGGCCAGGGGGAAACTGGACCGGTTAGCTAGGCCGTGGCCCTGTGAGGGGGTGGCCCTTCCTTTTTAATTTTATTTTGTTTTGTCTTTCTATTTTGTTTTTTTATTATTATTTGCTGTTTTATTTTAGATACACATTATTTTTTTGTTTAGTAAAATATGATAACAACTCCTAAAATAATGTTTGAGAACCACCCACTTTCATAAAAGTTTTACCCCAAAATAAATTAGTTTAGAGTTTTATTAATTGAAAAAGGTAATTACTTAATTGTTTTGTTACTGTTTAAATCACTTTAGAGTATTAAAGCATTATATAAAAGTGTGGTTTCTTCGCCATAATTACCTACGCATTATTTGGCTCACTCCGAACATTTTAGTTTTAACATTTGAAAAATTTATTGTTTGCCTTTACTTTGAAGTTGAATTCCGAATCGGTTTTGAACTAACGCGAGATTATCAACAATAACCGAGGTGACGTGGCATCATTACGAGAGGGTTACTGTAGCTTAATTACCCGGGCGTCACACTATGGGAAGAGCATTACGCCAATTCTCGCGTCTCGCTGGATGACTTTGGGCTTACCAACATCAACGTTCCAAAACAAAACAATGAGTAAGCATCCAGTTCTTTTCACATATTAACTATGGTTTTGTTCAGTTTTTTATAAGTGACACACTACTACATAGAGGAAGCTAGCTAACTAGAAAAGTTCTTTTTTCAATTTTTGTTTAGGTTCGACTGTGGTGTTTTTGCTCTGACGCTAGCAAAGCGGTTGGGAGGCAAGGGTTGTTCCGAATTTCACAGCTGAGGATATTCCAAGCATAAGGAAACAATTGACTAACGCGTGGGTTGACAACGCCAACAACAAGGCTCCATGGAAAACCATACTCAAGTTAGCATAGGTCAGTTTTTTCTCCCCTCACGCACACTACATCCATGTAAATGCATGTGTTGTTTTCTTTGCTCTTTTGTGAACTTTGGACTACCGAGGGGGGAGTTGCCTGCATAAGAACTTGGACCAGGCAACTCAATTGCATAAACAGGCAATTCAAGCTTTACCGTGAGGCAAGTTATTCAGAATAACCCATAAAAGACAAATACTATGATCATTACATAACCAGGGAATTGTTGCATTTTTAGCATTGCAGAATCTTATGTATGTAAGTTTTCGACCATTATGGGGAGATCAAGGGTGTCTGCGGGGCAATTCAAAGCACACAACAGGCAACTCAAAACTTATAACCAGGCAACTCAAACTCTAGTGTGAGGCAAGTTAGCCACAAGAAACTGTAAACCAGAAATAATAGTTTAGGATGTTCAAACATACAGACCCACAAATAGTTTAATTTGTCAATTCCATTCGACACATCTTTTCAGCCATCCCAGTTCTTGTTTGACCATTACACCAATCTGGTCGGGTAGCTTGCACCATTGTGGTTATGAGAACCACAATAGCTGCACTTGTTCTTTCTCTTGGATGCAGCTCAAGTGCTGATTGAATTCTTTTTGACTTTGCCCTCCCTTTTGTTGTTGATTTTGGAGGGTCTCTAGGAATTGCAGGGCCAAGTGTGGTAGCAGGTCTTCCAAACTGTGGTTCAACCATCGTAGTACCTTGTGCGGCCGCAACAGCTGCATGTAGAGATGCCATACTGAGCGGCTGGTGCGCATGTCCACCAGGAGCTTGCACAATAGGAGATGGAATTGCATTGGCATTTTCTTCTTGTGTAGTTGAAGAACCTGGGTGCTGTCCATACCTGCCATCCACTGTTGCTGATGATGCAGGCGATAGGTTGTGTTTGCCGCGTTAGGCCCCCGCGGTGGTTGTATAGCCCCCATAGTTTGTGGTGCAGGCCAAATTGCTAGTCTAGGACCCATAGGAGGTCGCGCAGGACCTCTTGCTAGTGTTGTATGCATCAAAAGTTGTGGCGCAGCTCCTCTTAGCGCTTGCACAGGCCTTGTCATTGTTGAGCCCCTTGAAAGGTGCGGTGCTGCTCCACTGTTTAGTGGCACATATCCCGACAGTTGCTGTACAGGCCAGCAGCTTTGTGCGGGAGGGCTCCTGGGTAGTGGTACAGCCCCCCCGTGCATCACTGCAGCCCTGAACGCTGTTTGTTGGTGTCCATCCTCACTCATAGAGTTGCCAGCTAGTTTTGGTGCGTTTTTTCTCCGCGGTGCAGAAGTAGATCGCTGCTGCCTAGGTCCAGAAGAGGTTTGTGCAGGTTCGTCAGGACGCACCGCCGGGCCACTAGTTGCCTGAGTGTTACTCGGTGGTGGCACAGTAGGTCGCCGTTGTCTAGGTCGGAAGGGGCTTGTGCGAGCCCTTCAGGGGCCTTCCTTGAACCACCAGTTGCCTGAGAGTTACTCGGTGGTGGCGCAGAACCATCAGCTGATGGTGGAGGACCACCAGAGGGCGCACTTGTTGGTGCTGTCGTTTTCTTCTTCTTTGACATGTTGAAATTTTTGATTTCATGACGCGCACCAAGCATATGTTTCTTTACAATATCCGTTGCAGCATCTGACGCACTAGCAACCCGGGCAAGACTACCAAAATCCATCATCAAATTTGCATGCCTGAGTTCCTTCTTCGACTGTGGTGGCATCTCATCAGGTTGCTCTTCGACAGCAGGGGGTGCGTTGGGGATTGCCATAGGTGTCCATCTTCTAAGTATGTACTGCGCTGGGATTTCATCAACACCAAGTTGGTTGAAAACTTTCAAGATATGGCAGCAAAGCATGCCGTCCCTCTCAATCTTGCAGCAGTCACATCTGTAGTCTCCAGCACTAGCTTCCACCATGACAAAATAGCCCCTAGAACCATATTTGGAAACCCACTCTTGATTGGGGTAAACCTCATACAAGTTTTCACCATGCGGTCGCACATTGTACCTTGTAGTCAACTGAAACTCATCACGAAACTTCTCGTACAAGTCCCTAGTATACGATTAAATGCGCAGCTTCTCTATTGGTTAAGATGACCACATTTCAGTCTGTAAATGTGTTGTCCTGTAGTCTTTTGAACCCTCCCGGACTAGTATGTGTGTTTGGATTTTCTGATATTGCTTCACAAAGTTCAAAATGGACTTGTGTGGGTTCACATATCGCTTAAGGACAGCATTGAACCCCTCGCTGCGTTGAGTTGACTGCAAGAAAGGGAAGAATTGGTGCTTGAAGTAGCAGGGTACCCATGTCTCTCTGTACTTGTATAGATTCTCGAAGTGAGAGTCGGTCATAGCCTCATACTTCATCATCATCTCACACCACCCTGCCTCAAATTCTTCCGGCATCAAGCTAAAGTCAACACAGTTGTTGAAATCTTTGGACAAGCCAGGGTTTCGCCCCAGCAATGCTCCAAGCTTTTCTTGTGCTTTTTTCATAATATGTCAGCGGCAACAGCGGTGCACACTTGTAGGAAAGATCTTTTTAATTAACTGTGCCATTGCGATGTCTTGGTCGGTTATGATGTTGGTGGGTGCTACATTATGCATTGCCTCAAGGAAGGTTTGGAATAGCCAATCAAAGCTTGACGCCAACTCTTGCCTAACAAAGCCACAGCCCAACATGAATGACTGCCCATGCCTGTTAATCCCAATGAATGGTGCAAAGGGCATGTTGTACATGTTAGTCATATACGTTGTGTCAAAGGAGATACAATCATGATAAGATTCCACGTACGCCTTCCTTGCTGCACCATCGACCCAGAAAATATTCTCAACCCTGTCTTCCTCATCATATTTTATCTTGTAAAAAAAATCTGGATCCCTCTCTCTGCTGATCTTTAAAGTAAGCAACTGTCTCTATCATATCCCCTTCTTTTGTATCATCCTTATTCAAGAGCGTCTTGAGGTTTGTAATGTGCTTAGTGCCATAAGGTACAATGAGTTCTGTCCCATAGAAATCTGACATGATGTGCATCATACGACCTGTTGACATGAAGTCACAATGGTGGTCAATCCTTTTTCTACACAAAAACAGTGCCAAAAATAGCTTCTTTTTTGTTTTCAGCAAGGCAACTCAAATGCAAACTCGACCACCCCCTCTCTAATACTGTTGAAAAGATGCCTACTCTGTTGGGGAACGTAGTATTTCAAAAAAAATCCTATGATCACGCAAGATCTATCTAGGAGAAGCATAACAACGAGCGCGGAGAGTGTGTCCACGTACCCTCGTAGACCGAAAGCGGAAGCGTTTAGTAACGTGGTTGGTGTAGTCGAACGTCTTCGCGATCCAACCGATCCAAGTACCGAATGTGCGGCACCTCCGTGTTCAGCACACGTTCAGCTCGATGACGTCCCTCGAGCGACGGCGTGGTGACGGTGATGATGAAGTTACCGGCACAGGGCTTCGCCTAAGCACTGCGACGATATGACCGAGGTGTGTAACTGTGGAGGGGGACACCGCACACGGCTAAGAGAAACTTTGGTGTGCCCCCCTCCCACGTATATAAAGGGGGGAGGAGAGGAGGCCGACCATAGGGGGCGCGCCATAGGGAGGAGTCCTACTTGGACTCCCGGTCCAAGTAGGATTCGCCCCCCCCCCCCCTTCCTATTCCAACTAGGAGAAGGAGGGAAGGGGAAGGAGGGGAGAAGGAAGGAGGGGGGCGCCCCCCTCCTAGTCCAATCGGACCAGCCCATGGGGGGCGTGGCCACCCCTTGAGGCCCCTCTCTCCTTTCCCTAAAGCCCATTAAGGCCCATTACTCTCCGGGGTTCGGTAACCACCGGTGCCGGAAAATACCGAACGCAACGGAACCATTCCGGTGTCCGAATATAACCTTCCAATATATCGATCTTTATGTCTCGACCATTTCGAGACTCCTCGTCATGTCCGTGATCATATCCGGGACTCCGAACAAACTTCGGTACATCAAATCACATAACTCATAATACAAATCGTCATCGAACGTTAAGCGTGCGGACCCTACGGGTTCGAGAACTATGTGGACATGACCGAGACACATCTCCGGTCAATAACCAATAGCGGAATCTGGATGCTCATATTGGCTCCTACATATTCTACGAAGATCTTTATCGGTCAAACCGCATAACAACATACGTTGTTCCCTTTGTCATCGGTATGTTACTTGCCCGAGATTCGATCGTCGGTATCATCATACCTAATTCAATCTCGTTACCGGCAAGTCTCTTTACTCATTCCATAACGCATCATCCCAAAACTAACTCATTAGTCACATTGCTTGCAAGGCTTATAGTGATGTGCATTACCGAGAGGGCCCAGAGATACCTCTCCGATACACGGAGTGACAAATCCTAATCTCGATCTATGCCAACTCAACAAACACCATCGGAGACACTTTTAGAGCATCTTTATAATCACCCAGTTAAGTTGTGACGTTTGATAGCACACTAAGTGTTCCTCCGGTATTCGGGAGTTGCATAATCTCATAGTCAGAGGAACATGTATAAGTCATGAAGAAAGCTATAGCAATAAACTAAACGATCATAGTGCTAAGCTAACGGATGGGTCTTATCCATCACATCATTCTCCAATGATGTGATCCCGTTCATCAAATGACAACACATGTCTATGGTTAGGAAACTTAACCATCTTTGATTAACGAGACAGTCAAATAGAGGCATACTAGGGACACTCTGTTTGTCTATGTATTCGCACACGTACTAAGTTTCCGGTTAATACAATTCTAGCATGAATAATAAACATTTATCATGATATAAGGAAATAAAAATAACAACTTTATTATTGCCTCTAGGGCATATTTCCTTCAGTCTCCCACTTGCACTAGAGTCAATAATCTAGATTACATAGTAATGATTCTAACACCCATGGAGTCTTGGTGCTGATCATGTTTTGCTCGTGAGAGAGGATTAGTCAACGGGTCTGCAATATTCAGATCCGTATGTATCTTGCAAATCTCTATGTCTCCCTCCTTAACTTGATCGCGGATGGAATTGAAGCTTCTCTTGATGTGTTTGGTTCTCTTGTGAATTCTGGATTCCTTCGCCAAGGCTATTGCTCCAGTATTGTTACAAAAGATTTTCATTGGACCCGATGCACTAGGTATGACACCTAGATCGGATATGAATTCCTTCATCCAGACTCCTTCATTTGCTGCTTCCGAAGCAGCTATGTACTCCGCTTCACACGTAGATCCCGCCACGACGCTCTGTTTGGAACTGCACCAACTGACAGCTCCACCATTCAATATGAATATGTATCCTATTTGTGACTTAGAGTCATCCGGATCAGTGTTAAAGCTTGCATCAACGTAACCATTTACGACGAGCTCTTTGTCACCTGCATAAACGAGAAACATATCCTTAGTCCTTTTCAGGTATTTCAGGATGTTCTTGACCGCTGTCCAGTGATCCACTCCTAGATTACTTTGGTACCTCCCTACTAAACTAATAGCAAGGCACACATCAGGTCTGGTACACAACATTACATACATGATAGAACCTATGGCTGAAGCATGGAATGACTTTCATTTTCTCTCTATCTTCTGCAGTGGTCGGGCATTGAGTCTGACTCAACTTCACACCTTGTAACACAGACAAGAACCCTTTCTTTGACTGGTCCAGTTTGAACTTCTTCAAAACTTTATCAAGGTATGTGCTTTGTGAAAGTCCAATTAAGCGTCATGATCTATCTGTATAGATCTTGATGCCCAATATATAAGCAGCTTCACCGAGGTCTTTCATTGAAAAATTCTTATTCAAGTATCCTTTTATGCTATTCAGAAATTCAGTATCATTTCCGATCAACAATATGTAATATCAGAAATGCTACAGAGCTCCCACCCACTTTCTTGTAAATACAGGCTTCTCCAAAAGTCTGTATAAAACCATATGCTTTGATCACACTATCAAAGCGTATATTCCAAATCCAAGAGGCTTGCACCAGTCCATAAATGAATCGCTGGAGCTTGCACACTTTGTTAGCACCTTTTGGATCGACAAAACCTTCTGGTTGCATCATATACAGCTCTGCTTTAAGATATCCATTAAGGAATCCAGTTTTGACATCCATTTGCCAAATTTCATAATCATAAAATGCGACAATTTCTAACATGATTCGGACAGACTTAAGCATCGCTACGGGTGAGAAGGTCTCATCGTAGTCAACTCCTTGAACTTGTCGAAAACCTTTCGCAACAAGTCGAGCTTTGTAGACAATAACATTACCGTTAGCGTCAGTCTTCTTCTTGAAGATCCATTTATTCTCTATTGCTTGCCGATCATCGGGCAAGTCAACCAAAGTTTACACTTTGTTCTCATACATGGATCTCATCTCCGATTTCATGGCCTCAAGCCATTTCGCGGAATCTGGGCTCATCATCGCTTCCTCATAGTTCGTAGGTTCGTCATGGTCAAGTAACATGACCTCCAGAATAGGATTACCATACCACTCTGGTGCGGATCTTACTCTGGTTGACCTACGAGGTTCGGTAGTAACTTGATCAGAAGTTTCATGATCATCATCATTAGCTTCCTCACTAATTGGTGTAGGAAGCACTGGAACTGATTTCTGTGATGAACTACTTTCCAATTCGGGAGAAGGTACAATTAACTCATCAAGTTCTACTTTCCTCCCACTCAGTTCTTTTGAGAGAAACTCCTTCTCTAGAAAGGATCCATTCTTAGCAACGAATATCTTGCCTTCAGATTTGTGATAGAAGGTGTACCCAACAGTCTCCTTTGGGTATCCTATGAAGACACATTTCTCCGATTTGGGTTCGAGCTTATGAGGTTGAAGCTTTTTCACATAAGCATCGCAGCCCCAAACTTTAAGAAACGACAACTTGGGTTTCTTGCCAAACCACAGTTCATATGGTGTCGTCTCAACGGATTTAGATGGTACCCTATTTAACATGAATGCAGCCGTCTCTAAAGCATAACCCCAAAACGATAGCGGTAAATCAGTAAGAGACATCATAGATCACACTATATCTAATAAAGTAGGATTACGGTGTTCCTGGTGGCGTAAGTTGTGAAACTATCTGACATTGTTTCAAATGAAGACCAAACTCGTAACTCAAATATTCACCTCGACGATCAGATCGTAGAAACTTTATTTTCTTGTTACGATGATTTTTCACTTCACTCTGAAATTCTTTGAACTTTTCAAATGTTTGAACTTATGTTTCATCAAGTAGATATACCCATATCTGCTCAAATCATCTGTGAAGGTTCGAAAATAACGATACCCGCCGCGAGCCTCAACACTCATCGGACCGCATACATCAGTATGTATTATTTTCCAACACGTCTGTTGCTCGCTCCATTGTTCCGGAGAACAGAGTCTTAGTCATCTTGCCCATGAGGCATGGTTCGCAAGCATCAAGTGATTCCAAAAGCCCATCAGCATGGAGTTTCTTCATGCGCTTTACACCAATATGACCCAAACGGCAGTGCCACAAATAAGTTGCACTATCATTATTCAACTTATATCTTTTGGCTTCAATACTATGAATATGTGTATCACTACTATCGAGATTCAACAAAAATATACCACTCATCAAGGGTGCATGACAATAAAAGATATTACTCATATAATAGAACAACTATTATTCTCTGATTTAAGTGAATAACCGTATCGCATCAAACAAGATCCAGATATAATGTTTCATGCTTAACGCTGGCACCAAATAACAATTATTCAGGTCTAAAACTAATCCCGAAAGTAGATGTAGAGGTAGCGTGCCGACGTCGATCACATCGACTTTGGAACCATTTCCCACGTGCATCGTCACCTCGTCCTTAGCCGATCTTCGCTTAATCCGTAGCCCGTGTTTCGAGTTGCAAATATGAGCAACAGAACCAGTATCAAATACCCAGGCGCTACTACGAGCATTAGTAAGGTACACATCAATAACATGTATATCAAATATAACTTTCACTTTGCCATCCTTCTTATCCGCCAAATACTTGGGTGTTCCGCTTCCAGTGACCAGTCCCTTTGCAGTAGACTCAGTCTCAGGCTTAGGTCCAGACTTGGGCTTCTTCACTTGAGCAGCAACTTGCTTACCGTTCTTCTTAAAGTTCCCCTTCTTCCCTTTCCCCTTTTTCTTGAAACTAGTGGTCTTGTTAACCATCAACACTTGATGCCCCTTTGAAAGCACAAGTGCTCCCTAGGTGGTTTTGGTAATTAATGTCAACATATCTCTTGTTGGACTAACACTTTTATCTAGTATGTTTCAGATAAGTTCAACAATGGAGTGGCATGGACTAAAGGATGTGGGAACCCATTCAAGATGCTAAGGACAAAGGATTGGCTCAAGCTTCAAGCTCAAGACTCTTCATTTTACATTTTAGTGATCCAAGATCATATTGAGTCTATAGGAAAAGCCAATACTATCAAGGAGGGATTAGGTGTTGCTTAATGAGCCTCTTGCTTCATGTGCTTAGTGATATGCTCCAAAACCCTCCACTACTTTCTCACATCCACATTTGACCTAAACCTAAAGTCCAACTCGGCCCTACCGATTATTTCTATCCGGCGCCACCGAGTTCAGATGTCATAGCTACTGCCACAAACCCTAAGCAAATCGGTTTCACCGATAGGGATCTCGGTCTCACCGAGATGGGATTGTAATCTCTCTCAGTATGTCCATTACGAAAATCGGTCTCACCGAGTTTGTGCAATCGGTACTACCGAGATTACAATGCAAACTTTCTGGTTAACTTATTACCCAAATCGGTCTCACCGAGTTTGAGTAATGGTCTCACCGAGTTTGCCTGGCCAACTCTCTGGTTAGCTAATTACCAAAATCAGTCTCACCGAGTTTCTGTAATTGGTCTCACCGAGATAACGTTATGCCCTAACCCTAACCAAATCGGTCCTACCGAGATGCATGTCAGTCCCACCGAAAATCCTAACGGTCACTAGGTTTACTAAATCGGTCCTACCGAGTTTGATAATTCGGTCCCACCGAGTTTGGTAAATTGTGTGTAACGGTTAGATTTTGTGTGGAGGCTATATATACCCCTCCAGCTCCTCTTCATTCGTGGAGAGAGCCATCAGAACAAACCTACACTTCCAACTTACCAGTTCTGAGAGAGAACTACCTACTCATGTGTTGAGGCCAAGATATTCCCAAATCCAATCCTGTGAGAGAGAGTTGAGTGTTGGGGAGACTATCATTTGAAGCACAAGAGCAAGGAGTTCATCATCAACACACCATTTGTTACTTCTTGGAGAGTGGTGTCTCCTAGATTGGCTAGGTGTCACTTGGGAGCCTCCGACAAGATTGTGGAGTTGAACCAAGGAGTTTGTAAGGGCAAGGAGATCGCCTACTTCGTGAAGATCTACCGCGAGTGAGGCAAGTCCTGCGTGGGCGACAGCCATGGTGGGATAGACAAGGTTTCTACTTCGTGGACCCTTCGTGGGTGGAGCCATCCGTGGACTCGCGCAACTGTTACCCTACGTGGGTTGAAGTCTCCACCAACGTGGAAGTACGATAGCACCACCTACCGGAACCACGACAAAAACATCCGTGTCTCCAATTGCGTTTGATTTCTCCAAACCCTTCCCTTTACATTCTTGCAAGTTGCATGCTTTATTTTCTGCTGCCTATTCTCTTTGCATGCTTGCTTGTTATGTATCGAGAATGTTAAACTTGTGCCTAAACTCCACTTAAACTTAAAAGAACTTAAAAACTGCAACTTTGGTACTTAGTGTCTAATCACCCCCCCCCCTCTAGACACCTCTTCTCAAGATCCTACAAGTAGTATCAGAGCATTGGTCTTCATTGCCTTGGTTTAATCACCATTGGAGGAAGATGGATGAGTCTACTTCGGGGAGTCTTAGTCATAGAGTGCCTATTCTTGATGGAGAGTATTTTCATGAGTGGAAAAATGGGATGCTTATGATTTTCAATCAATATCAATTGAACAAGTACATTGCTAGCCCTTGTGCACCTCATGTTGATCCTATGCATCCTACCCTTGATGAGTCTATTGACATGACTAGAAATCTTAGAACTGTTAATCTTATCACTAGAGGCTTGCCTAGAAACTTGATTAGAATCTTGCCTACTTTTGAGTGTGCCTACACTATATGGAAATCTCTTGAGGAACGCTTTCCAAATTATTCCTTGAAAAATCTAGATGAGATTCTCTATAAGTCTATTGCCTTGAGTAAGATGAATACTAGTGATCCTATGTTTGGTGATCGTCTATTTGAACTCACCAACCTTATGCGTGCCAAAGGAGATGTTGGAATCATTGGTGATATTATTTCCGAAGCTATAAGAATTCATAAGCAAGATCTTTGTCAATCTCACTCTAATGAATTACCCTCTCTAGGATTTGATCCACCACATGACGATGTTGAACATGGATACTATGATGAGGATGATGATAGTGACTTCAACCTTGATGATGCAATGAGACATTTTGGTCTTATGGCAAATCTTCGGGGATATGCGTCAGGAGGAAAGGAATGGGTTCTTGACACTGGATGTACCGATCACATGACCGGAGATAAAGACATGTTTCATGAGCTTGCTGAAAATGATAGACCTCGAAAGTATGTCACTTTCGGTGACAACTCAAAGGGTAAGGTGGTTGGCCTCGGTAAGGTGGCCATCTCACATGATAGCTCCATTCAACATGTCATGCTCGTTGAGTCTCTTGGCTACAACTTACTTTCAGTACCTAGACTTGCTGATTTCGGTTTAAATGTCCTATTTACTGAAGTAGATTGTCAAGTGTTTCTTCGAGACAATCATAAAATGGTCTTTAACGGTATACGTAGAGGTGATCTTTACATTGTTGATTTCTCTAAAAAGGCACAACCTAAAACTTGCTTCATTGCTAAATCCTCAAAAGGTTGGTTATGGCATAGACGACTAGGTCACGTTGGCATGAGAAACTTTGACAAGCTTATTAAAGAAAATCACATCCTTGGATTTAACGATGTCATATTTGATAAGGATAGATTGTGCAGTGCTTGTCAAGCAGGTAAACAGGTCGGAGGAAGGCATCCCGTGAAGAACATCATGACCACAAGGAGGCCACTCGAGCTACTTCATATAGATCTCTTTGGTCCCAATGCCTACAAAATTCTCGGTGGAAATTCTTTTGGTCTAGTTATTGTTGATGATTTTTCAAGATTTACGTGGGTGTTATTTCTCGATGATAAATCGCAGGTCCAAAAGATCTTCAAAAACTTCGCTAGGAAGGACCAAAACCAATTTGAAGTAAAGATCAAGAAGGTTCGCAGCGACAACGGAACGGAGTTCAAGAACGCAAATGTGGACACCTTTCTTGACAAAGAAGGGATTTCACACGAGTTCTCGGCTACGTACACACCTCAACAAAATGGAGTTGTTGAGAGGAAGAACCGAGCAGCTCATCGAAATGGCGAGAACGATGCTTGATGAGTACAAGACACCGAAGCACTTTTGGGCGAAGCGGTTGAGACAGCTTGTCATGCAACAAATCGCTGTATCTTCACAAGCTACTCGGCAAGACAGCATACTGAGCTCCTCACCGGTAACAAACCCCAAGTTGGATACTTTCGAGTATTCAGCTCAAAGTGCTACATTCTTGATAAGCATCGTCGTTCAAAATTTGCTCCTAAGTCTCATGAAGGTTTCCTACTAGGTTATGGCTCAAACTCTCACACTTACCGTGTCTACAACAATTTCACCCAAAAGGTTGAAGAGACGGTAGATGTGAAGTTTGATGAATCTAACGGCTCGCAAGTAGAGCAATTGCCAATTGATGTAGGAGACAAAGACCCTTCGGAAGCAATCCAAAACTTGTCTATTGGCAAGGTCCGTCCAACGGAGGTGAAGGAGAGTACCTAAATGCATTCAAGTGGAAGCTTCTACTTCACGACAAGGTGAACCAAGAGTTGAAACGGAAGCATCCACAAGTGGAACACACCAAGATGAAGAAAACGAGGAAGAACATCACGATCGTCAACAACCTCCTTCTCCACCTCGACAAGAAAACGACCACGCCAACAATGAAAAAGATCAAGAAGAAGAAGAAGAACAAGATGAAGAAGATGTTCAACCGAGACCCAAGCAAAAGCTTTCATGAGTTCGAGCAAGAATTGCTAAAGACCATCCCGTCGAGCAAATCTACAATGATATTCAAACCGGGAGAACCAGTCGCTCTAAAACTCGTTTAGCTAACTTTTGTGAAAACTATTCTTTCATCTCTAGCATTGAACCTATGAAGGTCGAAGAAGCATTGGAAGATCCAGATTGGATAAATGCTATGCATGAAGAGCTACACAACTTTGAGAGAAACCAAGTTTGGACATTAGTTGAGAAGCCCGACAACAACCACAACATTATCGGTACCAAATGGGTGTTTCGCAACAAGCAAGATGAAGATGGACAAGTAGTTCGCAACAAAGCACGTCTCATCGCCCAAGGCTACACACAAGTCGAAGGTATGGACTATGGTGAGACTTATGCTCCGTTGCTAGACTTGAGTCCATTCGCATCTTACTTGCCTATGCTAATCACCATAATATCACCTTGTACCAAATGGACATTAAAAGTGCTATTCTAAATGGTGAAATAGAGGAGGAAGTTTATGTTAAACAACCTCCCGGCTTTTTCAATCCTAAGAAACCAAATCATGTTTACAAACTTCACAAAGCCCTTTATGGTCTTAAACAAGCTCCTAGAGCATGGTATAAATGCTTGACCAAGTTTCTTCTTGAAAAAGGCTTTGAAATTGGGAAGATTGATTCCACACTTTTTACTAAAAGGGTTAATGGAGAATTATTTGTATGCCAAATTTATGTTGATGATATCATATTTGGATCAACTAACCCTCATTTTAGTGAAAAGTTTGGAAAGCTAATGTCGGAGAAGTTTGAGATGTCAATGATGAGTGAACTCAAATTCTTCCTTGGGTTGCAAATCAAGCAAACTAAGGAAGGTACTTTTGTCTCTCAAACGAAGTACACTAAGGACTTATTCAAGAAGTTTAATATGCAAGAATGCAAAGGTATGCCTACACCCATGCCTACTAGTGGACATCTTGACTTGACCAAAGATGGTAAACCGGTTGATCAAAAGGTTTATCGCTCTATGATTGGATCATTGTTATACCTATGTGCTTCACGTCCCGATATTATGCTAAGTGTGTGCATGTGTGCAAGATATCAAGCTTCTCCTAAAGAATGTCATCTTAAGGCCGTAAAAGGATAGTGAGATACTTAATTCATACACCAAATTTTGGCATTTGGTATCCTAAGAGGGTCTCTTCGATCTTGTTGGCTATTCCGACTCGGACTATGCCGAGACAAGGTTGATAGAAAGTCCACCTCAGGTACTTGTCAATTTCTTGGTAGATCTCTTGTGTCTTGGTCCTCCAAGAAACAAAACTTCGGTATCCTTATCTACCGCAAGCGGAGTACATTACGCTGGTTCATGTTGTGCTCAATTACTTTGGATGACCCAAACTCTTAAAGATTATGGGATATATGTGAAACATGTTCCATTGCTTTGTGACAATGAAAGTGCTATCAAAATTGGTCATAATGCCGTACAACATTCTCGAACTAAGCATATTGAAGTTCGTCATCATTTCATTCGAGATCATGTTGCTAAGGGTGACATTAATCTTAAGCATGTTCGCACCGAAAAGCAATTAGCGGATATATTTACTAAACCCCTTGATGAGAAAGTGTTTTGCAGGTTGAGAGGAGAATTGAACATCATTGATGCTTCAAACTTGGAGTAGAAACTCCATTGGATACATGCAAGACAATGAGCTCATGACTAATCCATGATATCTCTCTTATGATGAATATATTATATCTTGGATATATTTGCATCTTGCATGTCATCTTACCCGTGTAGGTACTTGGATGAATCAAATTACATGAGATTGTAATCTACTCACATCTTGAGCAATCTCTACATCACCAAGTCTCTACACTATGGTGGATGAATACAAGGAAGCACAGAATCATTCTAACATATCCTTTTGACAAACTCTATGTTTGAGCTTCATAATTGTCATTTTGGATACACAAGTGCTCTTCCTTGCAAAAACTAACCCATGTAGGAAGATGGACTCAAATTCCAAGTGGTGCTCCCAACTCTTGATGAGCTACATCAACCTCGAGCAACCCACACAAGTTCAACTACATGGACATCACCACCAACCAAGGTATGTTATTCCATCTTAGAGAAGCTTTACTCCAAGTCATGAGCTAAAGCAACTCGACAAGATGTGAATACATCAAGATGCTTAAATGAAAAATTGTAACCCCATTTTGAGCTTAAACGATGAGTATGACCCATGATCAAGTGATCTCACTTGAATCCTAAGTCAATATTGTAGCGACCTGACCTCAGATGGTCAAGTCTCTGTGCTTCTGTGTCATCCCTGGATCGGTAATGCTGACACACACAGTACTCGAAGGATTTATAACAGAGTAGCAATCACACACTTATTACATCGAATGTCTCAAAAGAGAACTTATTACAATAATATGGCTGAAGGCCATCTAATGCGATAACAACGGAAGGCTTGGAAGATAAAGTGAGTCCATCAACTCCAACGGCATAACTGAGCTGCACGGCAACGACCTACAATCCTTACTCCTCGTCTGAAAAGTCTGCAACATAATACGTTGCAGCCCGAGAACGGGTCAGCACATGGAATATGCTGGCAATGTAACACATAGGATAATGAAAGAATAAGCTATACTACATGCATATAAGGCTGGTGGAAAGCTCTATGGTTAAAAGCCAATTTTTCCCTACATCAAAGGAATAAATTTTACTTTAACTATCATGGTGGTTGAAACATCATTGAGAAGGTATAACCCCAACTCAATGATCCCAATTAAAGTGATTAACATCCCAACAATATTAATTTTGGAGTGATGAGATACATGTGAATACTCAGGTACTAGATACTCAGAATTGTCCATAACCGGGGACACGGATAACCATGATTAGTTTGTACACTCTGCAGAGGTTTGCGCACTTTTCCCCACAAGACTCGATCGCCTCCGTTGGTTTCTCGCACTGCATGGTGTTTGAGAGACGGATGATCGAGACACAGTCTTTCAGAAACATTAACTCTCTACTCCGGATAGATCATACCAAACCTATAAAACCCACTACCTGATGACCTACCTCTTCGAGAGCTTCACATAACTTACTCAACTATGCTAGAGCCCATAATAGCTTGTGGCTGCACACGGAAGTTTCTAGCATGAATAATCTTAGTTCCCTTTGAGCCTGGGTGGCGGTCCATAGGAAGATCACACGGGTACCCCGGGATTTCCAAAAAAACAGACAACACTGGGTTCCCCAGGTGCCTCAATCCACCCAGATGTGTATTTAAGTTGCCACCTTAAAGTAAACCATTATTTAACAACCTCACATCTGCCGTGAATATCTCTCAAACCCAAACCACGTCTACGAGCATAGCATGGCAATATAAGCATAACGTAGAAGTACTCCCAAGGGTTTGAAAGTAACAGGGCAATAGGCTCCTACCTCATCATCTACTTCCCAACCCACAATTTAATGACATCCTAATCATGCAACGTTTGAGGGTTGAGCTAATGCATAAAAACTGGGTATGAAAAGGTATGATCAAGTGTTACATGCCTTGCTGACGATCCGTGAATCCTAGAGACTCGTAGTAACACGCTTCACACTCCGGGAATTCTATCGCAAGCAAACAATACATACATAAGTAAACAAGCAAGATGCACAAACGAAACTTCAACTGAAAGAGATTGACCGGAGAGTTCAACTTAAGAACTCCGGTTCACAAAAACAATCCAACCAAACGGAACAACAAAACTCAAACGGCGAGAAAAACATGGTCCGTTTACTAATCTGAACTAGAGTCAAATTTTATAAAGATAAAACTTGGTTGAGTTGATTATTCGGAAAGAGGGTTTCGAGATGAAACTCCAGGCGCTTGAATCGCCTGATTCCGATAAACGAGCGAAAAGATAAACAGGTTTGAAAATTGGATCAGAAATCGCGATCAGAATAATCGCGGAATAAATCTGATAAAAGAAAAGCGACGAACTGCTAAACGAACGAACGTTCGTTAACAGAAAATAAACAGTGAACGCGTTCGTTAGAACGAACGGATGAACGGACGTTCGCTATGTAAATAAACCGACGAAATAAACCGATCTATATATAAAAAAACAATCTAGGGTTTTATAAAAAAACCGAAGGGTTTTCTTAAAAAAACCGGGCGGTCGGGTACCTCCGTGGGCGCGTCGGCGGGCGGGCGGCTCAGCGGAGTTCGGTGGAGGCGGGGGTCGGCGGCGGCGACTCGGCGAGAGGCGGCGCTTTCGGCGAGAGGCGGCGGCAGCGGATCGACTCGGGCTCGGCCCGGGTTTCGGCGTGTGGCTCGGGTGGTGGTGTGGCGGGCGGTATTTATAGGAGGGCGGGCGGCTCGGCTTGGGAAGAGGCGCCGGGGTGGAGTCCGCTCGGACTCGCCCTCGGCGTCCGTGCAGACGGCGGCCTTGAGGAGGCGGCGGCGCCTGCTGGCTCGGTGGGCCTTGACCCGATCGGTAGGTCCATTTTTTTTAAAATATTGCGCCGAAAGAAAAATTCCTAGAAAAATAAATAAAAATCTAAAAATTCCAAAACAAGCTTTCTCCCTCTAAATAAAATATTTAGAACTAGAGGAACTTTTCTTGGCCCCTAAAATGCAACTTTTTAAAGCGTGCAAATTTTTCTAGGGCAAATAAAATTCCAAATAAAATCAAATAAAATCCCAAAAATGATTTTAACATTTTTCCTCCGTTATTTCAATTATTTTGGAGAAGTCATATTATCTCCCTCATTTATTTATTTGAATTGAAATAGTTTTCCGGAGAGAAAATAATTAAAATCCAATATCCTCGTCTTTCATTATTTGACAAAATTCAAATATGAAAATAAAAAAAATCCCCAACTCTCTCCGAGGGTCCTTGAGTTGCTTAGGATTTCGAGGATAGCAAGTGAATATGCAATAAAATATGACATGCAAGAATGACCTATGTATAACATGCCAAATTGAAAATTTGGGATGTTACAAACCTACCCCTTAAGATGAATCTCGCCCTCGAGATTCGGGTTGGCTAGAAAATAGGTGCGGATGGTCCTTGCGAATATCGTCTTCTCGCTCCCAGGTGGCTTCCTCCTCGGTGTGGTGGCTCCACTGAACTTTGCAAAACTTGATCACCTTGCTGCGAGTGACTCGGCTATCAAACTCCAAAATCTTTACTGGCTTCTCCTCATAAGTCAAGTTATTATCCAATTGTATCGCCTCCAGGCCTTGTATCCTTTAATGGTATGTCGGCCATCTCAGCGTGGCACTTCTTCAGTTGTGACACGTGAAACACATCGTGAACTCCTGACAATCCAGTTTGTAGGCAACTTCTCCCATTCGTTCCAAAACACGATACGGTCCTACAAATCTTGGGGCTAACTTTCCCTTTACTCCAAAACATTTCACTCCCCTCAGGGGTGATACTCATGAATAGGCTCTGTCTCCAATTTCATAGGTTACTTCCTTGCGTTTTGAATCTGCGTAACTCTTCTGTCTAGACTGAGCAATTTTTAGTTTGTCTCTGATCAGTTTAACCTTCTCCTCAGAGTCTTGGATCAAGTCTGGTCCAAACAACTGACGGTCTCCAACCTCATCCCACATCAAGGGTGTTCTGCATCTGCGTCCATACAGAGCTTCGAACGGTGCCATCTTCAAACTGGCACTGGTAGCTGTTGTTGTATGAGAATTCTGCGTCTGACAAATTGTCATCCCAACTAGATCCATAATCTAGCGCCACGTGCTCTCAACATGTCCTCCAAAATCTGATTGACTCTCTCTGCATCCGTCCGTCTGCATGGGTGGAACGCGGTACTAAACTCCAATCTGGTACCCAAAGTCTGGTGTAGCGATGCCAAAACTTTGAAGTAAACTGTGTTCCTCTATCGATATGATACTCCTCGTAACTCCATGCAAACATACGATCCTGGTCATATATATCTTGGCCAACTTGGCACTTGTATAAGTTGTTTTCACGGATAAAGTGAGCTACTTTGGTCAACCGATCCACTACTACCCATATTGAATCATATCCTGCTTTGGTTCTGGGTAATCTGGTGATAAAATCCATGCCAAGTTTGTCCCACTTCCATTCTGGTATTGGCATAGGTTGCAACAGTCCTGCTGGCTTTTGATGCTCTGCCTTCACTCTCTGACATACATCACATACGGCTACATACTCGGCAATATCCTTCTTCATACCAGTCCACGTAAACGTTCCTTCGGTCCAAATACATCTTGGTGTTTCCGGGTGAATCGAGTATGGTGAGTCATGGGCCTCTTGAAGTATTAACTTCCTGATCTCCGAATTGTGGGGCACATAAATCCGGTCCTCAAACCACAAGGTATCATGCTCATCCTCGCGAAAACCTTTGGCTTTTCCTTTGCCCATCTTTTCCTTTATCTCAGCAATCTCTTTATCCTCTTTTTGAGCGTCTCGAATCTTGTCTAACAAGGTCGACTGAACCTCCCTTGTTGCAAGAAAACCTCTTGGAACAATCTCCAACTGAAGTTCCATAACATCCTCTGCTAACTCCTTTGGCAGTCCTCTACCTTCAAGGATATTGGCATAACTCTTCCGACTCAAAGCGTCTGCTACGACGTTGGCTTTTCCTGGACGATAGTGTAGCTTCATGTCGTAATCCTTTATAAGTTCCAGCCATCTCCTCCTGCGAGGTTTAACTCTTTACGTGTAAAATGTACTTTAAACTCTTATGATCCGTGTACACATCACAACGGTTTCCCATGAGATAATGTCTCCAGGTCTTTAACGCATGTACTACAGCTGCTAACTCCAAATCATGCGTGGCATAGTTCAACTCATGAGGCTTCAGTTGTCGTGAGGCATACGAAACAACTTTTCCTTCCTGCATAAGAACACATCCAATTCCCAAGCGAGAGGCATCACAATACACTTGAAACTCCTTATGTATATCCGCAATGTCAAGACTGGGCTGTAGTCAACCGTTTCTTCAACTCTTGGAAGCTTGTCTCACAATCCTCTGTCCATTTGAACTTGGTATCCTTCTTTAGCAATTATGTCATTGGTTTAGCAATCTTGGAAAAATTCTCAATGAATCTCCGATAATATCCTGCCAGTCCAAGGAAACTGCGAATCTCGCTGACTGAAGTGGGTGCCAACCATTCAGTGACTGACTGAATTTTACTGGGGTCTACTGCTATACCTTCTCCTGATATAACATGCCCAAGAAATCCAACTTCCTTTAACCAAAACTCGCACTTGCTGAATTTGGCATATAACTGGTGTTCCCTGAGTTTCTCAAGAACCAAACGTTGGTATTCTGCGTGCTCCTCTTCGTTCTTCGAGTAAACCATGATATCATCGATAAACACCACAACAAACTTGTCCAAATACTCCATGAACACTTTGTTCATCATACTCATGAAATAAGGCGAGGCGTTAGTCAGTCCAAACGACATGACCGTATACTCATATAATCCATATCGTGTGGTGAATGCTGTCTTTGGTATATCCTTCTCGGATCTTCAATCGATGGTATCCTGATCGTAGATCAATCTTAGAAAACACCTTAGCTCCTTGCAACTGATCAAACAGATCATTAATCATTGGTAAGGGACACTTGTTCTTTATCGTTACTTCATTCAGAGCTCGGTAATCAACAACCATCCTTAGGGATTTATCCTTTTTCTCCACCAAAAGTACTGGAGCTCCCCAAGGTGATGAACTTCTACGAATGTAACCTTTCTCCAATAGCTCCTTGATCTGTTTCTTAATTTCCTCCAGATCATTTGCGGGCATCCGATAGGGTCTCTTTGAGATTGGCCCTGTACCTGGTATTAGTTCTATCAGAAACTCGATGTCTCGATCCGGTGGCATGCCTGGTAACTCTTCCGGAAAAACATCTGGATAATCCTTCACTACAGGTACTTCTTCTTGTACAACTCACGTGAGGGTATTCACTTAGCTCCTCCTAGGCACATGCCTAGATACATACTTAATCCTTTTCCCTCTGGGTGGTAAGATAGATTGACTTGCTAGCACAATCGATACTTCCTCCAAACTTCGACATCCAATCCATACCTAATATCACATCCAATCCTTGCGACTCCAAGATAATTAGGTCAGACGGAAAAACATGTGTGCCAATGATTAGGGGTATCTGGGTGCACCATCTGCTAGCCATATACTCTGCTCCAAGCGAGCTCACTAAAAGAGGGGTTCTAAGGGTCTGGGTTGGTAACTTAAACTTATCCACAAATCCCCTTGATATATATGAATGCGATGCACCAGTATCGAAAAGAACAATAGCGGTAAATGACTGAACCAAAAACTTACCTATTACCGCATCCGGCTGTTCTTCAACTTCCTCCACGTTAACGTGGTTCACTTGTCCTTTGTTGAATGGATTGGGCTTCTTCCCAGCGCTCCCATTTACGTTTCCATTCTTTCCTTGAGGCGATCGTTGGCATAGTGCCATGTCTTCCCGCACTTAAAGCAAATAACTTGGCTCAAGTCTCTCTTAGCGGGTGTAGCTGGGTTAGAGCGATTCTGATTATTGTTGGCTGCATTTCCATTCCCATTCTTCGCACCATTATGCAATCCTCATCTAGTATGGTTATGTCCTCCATGGTTATGAACTAGTCCTCCCGAGTTCGGGGTTAAGCGAGGTTTCTGGTGACCTCCTGAGTTATACTTCCCTTGTCCATACTTCCTCTTATGACTCTCAATTTGCTGCTGCTTTCCTTCAATCATTAGGGCCTTATCTACCAACTCCTGGTAGTTGTTGAAAGTTGCCACCATCAACTGCATACTCATCTCATCATTCAGCCCTTCCATAAACTTCTCTTGCTTCGCGGCATCTGTGGCCACATCATCAGGGGCATAGCGTAATAACTTGCTAAACTCATCCACGTACTGGGCCACAGTACAATTCCCCTGGCGTAAGTTGCGGAACTCACGCTTCTTTATCTACATGGCTCCAGTTGAAACATGGGCCGTGCGAAAAGCTTGTTGGAACTGGTCCCAAGTGGCATTGGCTATAGGAAAAGTAGCCGTGTAATTCTCCCACCATGCGGCTGCTGGTCCATCCAATTGATGTGCGGCAAAACGCACTCTTTCAAAGATCCATGCATCCTGCGGTGGTTAACTCCTTCCAATACGGCGTAACCAGTCATACGCAACTATGGGCTCGGTGCTCTTGGAAAACACCGGCGGTTGTAACCTTAGAAAAGCGGGCTAGGTTGTCCATCGCGGCGGGTTGTTGTTGTTGTTGTTGTTGGCATTGCCCTGGTTCCGAACTAGCAATTGCATCAAGGCATTCTGCTGTTGGATCAACTGAGTGAGCTCCGGTGGGAAAGCAAAACCGGGGTCACGTCTCGGAGGCATCTGGGGTTTAGAGGGGAGAGATTAGAAATAGAAAGAGGTCTAGTGAGAAAACACTACCCATAGGCACATGAGGCAAAACACACATTCATTCAATCAAGCAAGCAAGGGCATACAAAACGATCTAGGACTATCGTATACGTGCTCAACTACTACTAGTTACATGGGGGAAAATACTACTAATATTTGGTGGTCATCTAGAAATTGTGATCGGTGGAAGACTCCATGATGTCTGCTCCAGCTTCGTCTTCATAGTCATCATCACTTGGATCTGAGTCGGTGTAAATCGATGATGATGTAGTTGTCTGGACAAGCGGGATCTTCTTCCTCTTCTTGCTCTTCTTCCTTGGGTGCTGGTCCTCCCATGAAAACTCCAATCTTCTTGACTAGGTCGTCGTTCTTCTCTAGTAGTATCTTGATTTCTTCCTCATATCCATCGCGGGTAGACTTGAGTTCTTCCTCCAATTCGATGATCTTAGTTTTCGCCTTCTTCAAATCCAGCATGTCAACAAGACATCTGGTTCTCATGACGTCGAATGTGCTGGTTTAGCTCCTGGATGTAAGCTGCAATGGATCTATCCTTCTTGGTGCTAATTACTTCCCATTGCTCGTCTCGGCCCACATATTTGGTATATGGTGTCTTTAAGCTCCTTGTTGTAGACTTCTCCAATGCGTCCCATGGTAATGTGAGCTGCCATACTCTTTCCCAAACTCCATGTTGGTGCATTGAAAACACATACTATGGGCTCCATGCTTGGTGCAAACGCCCTTCCGGGAACTAAGGCTTGAATCTTCCAGCATTCTTCTTCTGGTAAGGTCGCGTTGTACGTCCCGGTGAAGCTTGGTATTCCAATATTCAGGTGCCTAGTGACTTCCTTCAAGTGGCGTCCGAAAGGTGTGTCTTCATCCGGTTGGGCAAACTTGTACTTCATCTCCGTCATCCTAAAGAGTGGAAAATTGGAGAGGAGTCAGAAATGAGTAGAGAGGAGTGACCTATGGTTTTATCTTAGTGGTCGTGTCCTACACTCAGCGTGTGCTCGATACCATCTTGTAGCGACCCGACCTCGAGATGGTCAAGTCTACGTAGCCTGCGTCATCCTGGATCGGTAATGCTTGACACACACGATTACTCAAGGATTTATAACAGAGTAGCAATCACACACTTATTACATCGAATGTCTCAAAAGAGAACTTATTACCATAATATGGCTGAAGGCCATCTAATGCGATAACATCGGAAGGCTTGGAAGATAAAGTGAGTCCATCAACTCCAACGGCATAATCGAAAGCTGCACGGCAACGACCTACAATCCTTACTCCTCGTTCGAAAAGTCTGCAACATAATACGTTGCAGCCCGAGAACGGGTCAAGACATGGAATATGCTGGCAATGTAACACATAGGATAATGAAAGAATAAGCTATACTACATGCATATAAGGCTGGTGGAAAGCTCTATGGTTACAGTTTTGCGAAAAGCCAATTTTTCCCTACATCAAAGGAATAAATTTTACTTTAACTATCATGGTGGTTGAAACATCATTGAGAAGGTATAACCCCAACTCAATGATCCCAATTAAAGTGATTAACATCCCAACAATATTAATTTTGGAGTGATGAGATACATGTGAATACTCAGGTACTAGATACTCAGAATTGTCCATAACCGGGGACACGGCTAACCATGATTAGTTTGTACACTCTGCAGAGGTTTGCGCACTTTTCCCCACAAGACTCGATCGCCTCCGTTGGTTTCTCGTGACCGCATGGTGTTTGAGAGACGGATGATCGAGACACGCCTTCTTCGAAACATTAACTCTCTACTCCGGATAGATCATACCAAACCTATAAAACCCACTACCTGCTGACCTACCTCTTGAGAGCTTCACGTAACTTACTCAACTATGCTAGAGCCCATAATAGCTTGTGGCTGCACACGGAAGTTTCTAGCATGAATAATCTCAGTTCCTTTGAGCACAGGTGGCGGTCCATAGGAAGATCACACGGGTACCCCGGGATTTCCAAAAAAACAGACAACACTGGGTTCCCCAGGTGCCTCAATCCACCCAGATGTGTATTTAAGTTGCCACCTTAAAGTAAACCATTATTTAACAACCTCACATCTGTCGTGAATATCTCTCAAACCCAAACCTTTTCTACGAGCATAGCATGGCAATATAAGCATAACGTAGAAGTACTCCCAAGGGTTTGAAAGTAACAGGGCAATAGGTTCCTACCTCATCATCTACTTCCCAACCCACAATTTAATGACATCCTAATCATGCAATGTTTGAGGGTTGAGCTAATGCATAAAAACTGGGTATGAAAAGGTATGATTAAGTGTTACTTGCCTTGCTGACGATCCGTGAATCCTAGAGACTCGTAGTAACACGCTTCACACTCCGGGAATTCTATCGCAAGCAAACAATACATACATAAGTAAACAAGCAAGATGCACAAACGAAACTTCAACTGAAAGAGATTGACTGGAGAGTTCAACTTAAGAACTCCGGTTCACAAAAACAATCCAACCAAACGGAACAACAAAACTTAAACGGCGAGAAAAACATGGTCCGTTTACTAATCTGAACTAGAGTCAAAATTTTACAAAGATAAAAACTTGGTTGAGTTGATTATTCGGAAAGAGGGTTTCGAGATGAAACTCCAGGCGCTTGAATCGCCTGATTCCGATAAACGAGCGAAAAGATAAACAGGTTTGAAAATTGGATCAGAAATCGCGATCAGAATAATCACGGAATAAATCTGATAAAAGAAAAGCGACGAACTGCTAAACGAACGAACGTTCGTTAACAGAAACTAAATAGTGAAAGCGTTCGTTAGAACGAACGGATGAACGGACGTTCGCTATGTAAATAAACCGACGAAATAAACCGATCTATATATAAAAAACGATCTAGGGTTTTATAAAAAAACCGAAGGGTTTTCTAAAAAAACAAACCGGCGGCGGGGTCGGGTACCTCCGGCGGGGCGGCGGCTCCGGCAGGTTCCGGGGTGGGCCGGGGGTCGGCGAGGGGCGGCGGCGACTCGGCGAGAGGCGGGCGGCGCCAGCGAGAGGGCGGCGACGGCACGGATCGGGCTCCGGCTCCGGCGGGTTTCATGGCGGCTCGGGTGGTGGCGGGGTGGTGGTGTGGCGGCGGGGGCGGCGGTATTTATAGGAGGGCGGGGGCGGCTCCGGCTTGGGGAAGGTGGCGCCCGGGGGTGGAGTCCGCTCGGACTCGCCCTCGGCGTCTGCAGCACAAGACGGCAAGACGCTGGCGGAGGCGGGCGGCGCTGGCCGGGCCTCGGTCGGGCCTTCGCCCAGATCGGGTCCATTTTTTTAATATTCACAAAAAAAAATTCCTAGAAAAATAAATAAAAATCTAAAATTCCAAAACAAGTTTTCTCCGTCTAAATAAAATATTTAGAACTATAGGAACTTTTCTTGGCCCCTAAAATGCAACTTTTAAAGTGTGCAAATTTTTCTAGGGCAAATAAAATTCCAAATAAAATCAAATAAAATCCCAAAAATGATTTTAACATTTTTCCTCCGTTATTTCAATTATTTTGGAGAAGTCATATTATCTCCCCTCATTTATTTATTTAAATTGAAATAGTTTTCCGGAGAGAAAATAATTAAAATCCAATATCCTCGTCTTTCATTATTTGACAAAATTCAAATATGAAAATCAAAAAAAAATCCCCAACTCTCTCCGAGGGTCCTTGAGTTGCTTAGGATTTCGAGGATAGCAAGTGAATATGCAATAAAATATGACATGCAAGAATGACCTATGTATAACATGCCAAATTGAAAATTTGGGATGTTACAAATATATTCTAACATAGGTGACTTTGTCACCGACCATCTCTAGATGAAGTTCTCTCGTGTTCTTATTTGTGTGTTTGCATTTGTCTCATGCATATTTGTTTCCCCTTTTCTAGATTTCCTTCTTTCTATTTGCTCTGCATTTTCAGCATCCAATTCATTGCAAATCATTCAGTTAATTCCTTGCAAATCTTTGTGAGACCTTTCAAGTCTAGTGAGCTGAGGTGACAAATGTTTTCTCTGTGATGAACTTGGTTTCACTAATTTGTTGTTTTCGGTACAACCGAAGCATACCACTCGGTGCCACCGATTTCCCAACAGGAAAAACAATTTGCCACTTATTCTGTGTTTCTTTTAATCCAGCTCCACTCAATGAATCTTGTCCTCTACAAGCATCACAATTTTATCCAGTGTTTTGTGTTGTGACTCAAGGACCAAACCCATACACAACAGATTCCAGAAGATCCTTCTTGGAAATTGATGTCAAAGGGGGAGAGAGAGATCACATCAAAGCTTATCACTTAGAGAGATCACATCAGAGAGAGTATTAAGGGGAGAAAGAGATCTCCAGGGGGAGAGAATACTCAAGTAGAAGTATCTCTCAAGGATCCCAGATGCTTGGTGTTCAAGAGGAGAGATGCCATGTGTCTTTTTGGGGGAAAGACATGTTCATGTGTGCTTACTTGCATTAAGCTCTGTTCTTTGCATTAAGCTCTGTTCTTTTATATCTTTCAGCTCTGATTTTCTGTTCCCTATCTTCTCCCAGTATCCCATGCTAGATTCAGGGGGAGCAAGACATCTAAGGGAAAGGAATCATTCAAATTCATTGCATATCTTTACTCTTGGGGACCTGTCTAATCCAATGTGGTACTCAGTACTCACTCTCTACATGTCATCCCAGTCTTGGTACTCTTGTGGTTTCTTCTGTTTGCTCTGGCTAGTAGATGTACCTGTGTTATCTAACCTTGTTTGTGCAGGTTCATTTCACCCTAAGCCAACTCAAGACTACAAGGTAAGTATATGCATCACACTCATGTGTATGAGGAATTCTTGCTGATGTACATACTGTTTTGCAAGAAGGACTCATGAGCATGAAGGTATTTTCTTTAATATTTTTTGTTGCTCTGATGCATATGACCAAGATACATGTAACACATTGCCTACTCTATCATGGTTATTGCTCTCACATGTTTCTATATTCCATATTCACATGATTGCATACATATAGGGGGAGCCTATGCTTGTTACATGTCTTTCCGAAGCTTTACTTGCTATTCTTTATATCCTTACCTAAAGCTTTGATGTATGTTGCCATCAATTACCAAAAAGGGGGAGATTGAAAGCACAAGTGCTCCCTAGGTGGTTTTGGTAATTAATGTCAACATATCTCTTGTTGGACTAACACTTCTATCTAGTATGTTTCAGATAAGTTCAACAATGGAGTGGCATGGACTAAAGTATGTGGGAACCCATTCAAGATGCTAAGGACAAAGGATTGGCTCAAGCTTCAAGCTCAAGATTCTTCATTTTACATTTTAGTGATCCAAGATCACATTGAGTCTATAGGAAAAGCCAATACTATCAAGGAGGGATGAGGTGTTGCTTAATGAGCCTCTTGCTTCATGTGCTTAGTGATATGCTCCAAAACCCTCCACTACTTTCTCACATCCACATTTGACCTAACCTAAAGTCCGACTCGGCCCTACCGATTCTTTCTATCCGGCGCCACCGAGTTCAGATGTCATAGCCACTGCCACAAACCCTAAGCAAATCGGTTTCACCGATAGGGATCTCGGTCTCACCGAGATGGGATTGTAATCTCTCTGTGTATGTCCATTACGAAAATCGGTCTCACCGAGTTTGTGCAATCGGTACTACCGAGATTACAATGCAAACTTTCTGGTTAACTTATTACCCAAATCGGTCTCACCGAGTTTGAGTAATCGGTCTCACCGAGTTTGCCTGACCAACTCTCTAGTTAGCTAATTACCAAAATCGGTCTCACCGAGTTTGTGTAATCGGTCTCACCGAGATAACTTTATGCCCTAACCCTAACCAAATCGGTCCTACCGAGATGCATGTCAGTCCCACCGAAAATCCTAACTGTCACTAGGTTTACTAAATCGGTCCTACCGAGTTTGATAATTCGGTCCCACCGAGTTTGGTAAATTGTGTGTAACCATTAGATTTTGTGTGGAGGCTATATATACCCCTCCACCTCCTCTTCATTCGTGGAGAGAGCCATCAGAACAAACCTACAGTTCCAACTTACCAGCCTCGAGAGAGAACTACCTACACATGTGTTGAGGCCAAGATATTCCATTCCAACCATATGAATCTTGATCTCTAGCCTTCCCCAAGTTGCTTTCCACTCAAATCTTCTTTCCACCAAATCCAATCCTGTGAGAGAGAGTTGAGTGTTGGGGAGACTATCATTTGAAGCACAAGAGCAAGGAGTTCATCATCAACACACCATTTGTTACTTCTTGGACAGTGGTGTCTCCTAGATTGGCTAGGTGTCACTTGGGAGCCTCCGACAAGATTGTGGAGTTGAACCAAGGAGTTTGTAAGGGCAAGGAGATCGCCTACTTCGTGAAGATCTACCGCTAGTGAGGCAAGTCCTTCGTGGGTGGCGGCCATGGTGGGATAGACAAGGTTGCTACTTCGTGGACCCTTCGTGGGTGGAGCCCTCCGTGGACTCAAGGCGACTGCTACCCTACGTGGGTTGAAGTCTCCACCAACGTGGAAGTATGATAGCACCACCTATCGGAACCACGACAAAAACATCTGTGTCTCCAATTGCGTTTGATTTCTCCAAACCCTTCCCTTTACATTCTTGCAAGTTGCATGCTTTATTTTCCGTTGCCTATATACTCTTTGCATGCTTGCTTGTTATGTATTGAGAATGTTAAACTTGTGCCTAAACTCCACTTAAACTTAAAAGAACTTAAAAACTGCAACTTTGGTACTTAGTGTCTAATCACCCCCCCCCCCCTCTAGACACCTCTTCTCAAGATCCTACACCCTTCTTGATTTCTACCGCCGCAGCCTTTAGCATCACGAAGAGCTCGGGAATTTTCTTATCCACCCCTTGCACATTATAGTTCATCACGAAGCTTTTGTAGCTTGGTGGTAGTGATTGAAGAACTATGTCTATGACACTATCATCAGGAAGATTAACTCCCAGTTGATTCAAGTGGTTCTGGTACCCTGGCATTCTGAGTATATGTTCACTGACAGAACTATTCTCCTCCATCTTGCAGCTATAGAACTTATTGGAGACTTCATATCTCTCAATCCAGGCATTTGCTTGAAATATTAACTTCAACCCCCGGAACATCTCATATGCTCCATGACGTTCAAAATGTCGTTGAAGTCCCGGTTCTAAGCCGTAAAGCATGGCACACTGAACTATCGAGTAGTCAACAACACGCGACTGCCAGGCATTCACAATGTCTGCAGTTGTTGGCGCGGGTGGTACACCTAGCAGTGCTTTCAGGACGTAATTCTTCTGTGCAGCAATGAGGATAATCCTCAAGTTACGGACCCAATCCGTGTAGTTGCTACCATCATCTTTCAACTTAGCTTTCTCTAGGAACGCATTAAAATTCAAAGGAACAGTAGCACGGGCCATTGATCTACAACAACATAGGCATGCAAACTACTATCCGGTACTAAGTTCATGGTAAATTAAAGTTCAATTAATCATATTACTTAAGAACTCCCACTTAGATAGACATCCCTCTAGTCATCTAAATGATCACGTGATCCATATCAACTAAACCATGTCCGATCATCACGTGAGATGGAGTAGTTTTCAACGGTGAACATCACTATGTTGATCATATCTACTATAAGATTCACGCTCGACCTTTCGGTCTCAGTGTTCCGAGGCAATATCTGCATATGCTAGGCTCGTCAAGTTTAACCCGAGTATTCTGCATGTGCAAAACTGGCTTGCACCCGTTGTATGTGAACGTAGAGCTTATCACACCCGATCATCACGTGGTGTCTCGGTACGACGAACTGTACCAACGGTGCATACTCAGGGAGAACACTTGTACCTTGAAATTTAGTGAGAGATCATCTTATAATGCTACCGCCGTACTAAGCAAAATAAGGTGCATAAAGGATAAACATCACATGCAATCAAAATAAGTGATATGATAGGCCATCATCATCTTGTGCCTTTGATCTCCATCTCCAAAGCACCCTCATGATCACCATCGTCACCGGCTTAACACCTTGATCTCCATCATAGCATCGTTGTCGTCTCGCCAACTATTGCTTCTATGACTATCGCTACCGCTTAGTGATAAAGTAAAGCAATTACATGGCGATTGCATTTCATACAATAAAGCGACAACCATAAGGCTCCTGCCAGTTGCCGATAACTTTTACAAAACATGATCATCTCATACAACAATTTATATATCATCACGTCTTGACCATATCACATCATAGCAAGACCTGCAAAAACAAGTTAGACGTCCTCTACTTTGTTGTTGCAAGTTTTACATGGCTGCTACGGGCTTCTAGCAAGAACCGTTCTTACCTACGCATCAAAACCACAATGATTTTTTGTCAAATGTGATGTTTTAACCTTCAACAAGGACCGGGCGTAGTCAAACTCGATTCAACTAAAGTTGGATAAACAGACACCCGCCAGCCATCTGCATGCAAAGCACGTTGGTAGAACCAGTCTCATGAACGCGGTCATGTAATGTCGGTTCGGGCCGCTTCTTCCAACAATACTGCCGAATCAAAGTAAGACGTTGCTGGTAAGCAGTATGACTATTATCACCCACAACTCATTGTGTTCTACTCATGCATATAACATCTACGCATAGATCTGGCTCGGATGCCACTTTTGGGGAACGTAGTATTTTAAAAAATCCTACGATCATGGTGCGAGGGAGAGTTCCGTCAGCGCGACGGCGTGGTGATGGTGACACCTCGTGCATATAACATCTACACATAGATCTGGCTCGGATGCCACTGTTGGGGAAAGTTCAGCTCGATGACGTCCCTCGAGCTCTTGATCCAGTTGAGGCCGAGGGAGAGTTCCGTCAGTGCGACGGCGTGGTGACGGTGATGATGAAGTTACCAGCGCAGGGCTTCGCCTAAGCACTATGACGATATGACCGAGGTGTGTAACTGTGGAGGAGGGCACCGCACACGGCTAAGAGAAACTTTGGTGTGCCTTTGGGGTGCCCCCCTCCCACATATATAAAGGGGGGAGGAGAGGAGGCCGGCCATAGGGGGGCGCGCCATAGGAAGGAGTCCTACTTGGACTCCCGGTCCAAGTAGGATTCGGCCCCCCTTTCCTATTCCAACTAGGAGAAGAAGGGAAGGGGAAGGAGGGGAGAAGGAAGGAGGGGGGCGCCGCCGAGGGAGTCCTGGACTAAGGGGTCCTCGGGCGTCCAGCCTGTTAGCCATGGGCCGGACTGATGGGCTATGAAGATACGAAGACCGAAGATGGCACTCGTGTCCGGATGGGACTCTCCTTGGCGTGGAAGACAAGCTTGGCGATAAAATATGAAGATTTCCTTTCTCTGTAATCGACCTTATGTAACCCTAGATCCCTCCGGTGTCTATGTGAACCGGAGGGCTTAGTCCGAATCGGGGAATACTCATACCATAGTCATACAGGCTAGACTTGTAGGGTTTAGCCATTACGATCTCGTGGTAGATCAACTCTTGTAATACTCATATTCATCAAGATCAATCAAGCAGGAAGTAGGGTATTACCTCCATAGAGAGGGCCCAACACAGGTAAACATTGTGTCCCCCATCTCCTGTTACCATCGATCCTAGACGCATAGTTCGGGACCCCCTACCTGAGATCCGCCGATTTTGACACCGACATTGGTGCTTTCATTGAGAGTTCCACTGTGCCGTCATCAAGAGGTTTGATGGCCCCTTCAGTCATCTACAACAATGCTGTCCAGGGGGAAGTCTTCCTCCCCGGACAGATCTTCGTATTCGGCGGCTTTGCACTGCGAGCCAACTCGCTTGGCCATCTGGAGCAGATCGAAAGCTACGCCCCTGGCCATCAGGTCAGATTCGGGAGCTTGAATTACGTCGCGGACATCCGTGGAGACTTGATCTTTGATGGATTCTAGGCCGCGGCAGCCGCTCCCTGTCACCTCGATGAACATGACTTAAATCTGTCATCGGACCACATCCAGGAGATAGCTCATAACTACTCTGGCCTTAGATCCAAAGCAAATCGCGCCATCCGAGGACGGGAAGCTCAACCCCGCCACGGAAGCCACAGATTCCGCGGCGTTGGAGCCGCACACAGACTTAGCCTCATGTAACATCTGTGTCACCGGAACTCCGGACTCATTTCCTGCTATAAGTTCCAAACCATGTGCGTCCACGGATGCCGAGCTCGATCGGTTATCAATCTTCGAATTCAGCGCCGCAGACATCTTCCGACACTCGCCTTTTGGCGATGTGCTAAACTCATTAAAGAATCTATCCTTGCCAGAAGACTCACAACCGAATTATGTCCGGCTCGAACAGCAGGCTGATGACACAGAATTTCGCTTCCCACCCGCCACCCACTTCATAGCCACTATGGAAGACCTAACTGACACGCTCGATTATGACTCCGAAGACATCGACGGTATGGACGACGATGCCGAAGAGGAGGAGGCCCAAGCCACGCCGTTCACTGGATGATGGACAACCACTTCCTCATATGACGTATACATGGTAGATACGCCAAAAGATAATAGCGGCGATGACAAGGAAACCCCAGTGGAGGATGACCCCCCTAAGACACAACCAAAGCGCCGGCGTCAGCGGCGCCGCTCCAAACCACGCTGCAGCAAGGAAAGCAACACCAGCACAGGAGAAATCAACACTTCGGACGGTGCCGAAGATGTAGAAGACCATGACAAACAAACTACCGAACAGGAGGATGGGCAAGTCAGCCCTGACGAACATGCCATAAATGAAGACTCGTAGGATGGTAGTTATCATCCGCTCTTTGAGGAGGAGGTGAGCCTCGGCAACAAGGACTTTATCGTGCCTGAGGAACCCCTCGAGCAGGAGCGCTTTAAGCGCCAGCTAATAGGCACTGCAAGGAGCCTGAAAAAGAAGCAGCAGCAACTTCAAGCTGATCAAGATCTGCTCAACAATAAATGGACTGATGTCCTGGCGGCCGAAGAATACGGCCTTAATTGCCCAGCCAAAAGTTACCCGCGGCGTAAATTGCTACCTCAGTTTGATGATCAAGCATTGGAACCCATACCATCATCGCGCAATGCGGTTGACCGACGACCACGGGGTCGGGACAAAACGGCAACTCAAGCCGAACACCAGCCTACTCCACCTCACCATAAGGGTAGAGATAAAACAGCTCGGGGACATACCTACGACCTGCGGCAAAAATTGGATAATAATGCAGGACATACTAGATCGATCTACGGATCGCGAGGGCGTGCCCCGACACGTGACGGCGGCCACCTATTCGGACGCAACAAGCCTAGTCACTCTTGGGCCGAACTCCGCAGACGGACTCCATCGGAGCTACATCGCGATGTGGCCCGATATAGAGGCGCCGCACACCCTCTTTGCTTCACTGATGAAGTAATGGATCATGAATTCCCAGAAGGGTTTAAACCCGTAAACATCGAATCATATGATGGGACAACAGACCCCGCGGTCTGGATCAAGGATTTTCTCCTCCATATTCATATGGCTCGTGGTGATGATCTCCACGCCATCAAATATCTCCCACTAAAACTCAAAGGACCAGCCCGGTACTGGTTGAACAGCCTGCCAGAAAACTCTATCGGCAGCTAGGAAGATTTGGAAGAAGCCTTCTTGGACAACTTCCAAGGAACATACGTCCGGCCTCCGGATGCAGATGATTTAAGTCATATAGTCCAACAGCCTGGGGAATCAGCCAGGAAATTCTGGACTAGGTTCTTAACTAAAAAGAACCAGATAGTCGACTGTCTGGATGCCGAAGCCCTAGCGGCCTTTAAGCATAGCATCCGCGATGAATGGCTCGCCCGACATCTCGGGCAGGAAAAGCCGAAGTCCATGGCGGCCCTTACGGCACTTATGACCCGCTTTTGCGCGAGCAAAGATAGTTGGCTAGCCCGTTGCAATAATAATGCAAGCGAACTCGGCGCCTCTGAAGCCAACGATAACAACGGGAAGCCCCGACGCAATAGACACAAGCGTCGAATCAATGGCAACCATACCGATGACACGACGGTCAACGCCAGATTCAGTGGCTCCATGTCCGGCCAGCGGAAGAAGCCGTACAATAAGAACAATTCGGGCTCATCCAGTCTGGACCGCATACTCGATCGTCTGTGCTAGATAGATGGCACCCCTGAAAAACCAGCCAACCACACTAACAGAGATTGTTGGGTCTTCAAACAGGCTGGCAAGTTAAATGCCGAGAACAAGGAGAAGGGGTCGCAAAGCGAGGATGATGACGAGGATACCCGACCACCGAACACAGGGGGACAGAATAAGTTTCCCCCTCAGGTCAAAACGGTGAACATGATATATGCCACACACATCCCCAAGCGGGAGCGCAAGCGCGCACTCCAGGACGTCTATGCGATAGAGCCAGTCACCCAAAATTCAATCCATGGTCGTCGTGCCTGATCACTTTTGATCGTCGGGATCATCCGACCAGTATCCGGCATGGCGGATCAGCCGCACTAGTCCTCGACCCAATCATTGATGGATTCCACCTGACGCGAGTCCTCATGGACGGTGGCAGCAGCCTTAATCTGCTCCATCAGGATACAGTGCACAAGATGGGCATAAACCCATCCCGGATCAAACCCACAAAGACTACCTTCAAAGGGGTCATACCAGGTGTAGAGGCCCGCTGTACGGGCTCAATCACACTGGAGGTTGTCTTCGGGTCTCCGGACAACTTCCGAAGCGAGGAGTTAATTTTCGATATCGTCTCCTTTCGCAGCGGCTATCACGCACTGCTTGGACGAACCGCATTTGCTCGATTCAACGCGGTACCTCACTATGCTTATCTCAAGCTCAAGATGCCCGGACCACGCGGCGTCATAACACTCAACGGAAAAACGGAACGCTCCCTTCGTACCAAAGAGCATAGCGTTGCCTTAGCAGCAGAGGTACAGAGCGGCCTTTTCAATCAGAACCTCAATTCAGCGGCCAAGCTCCCGGACACTATCAAAAGGGTCCGGACCATTCTGCAGCATGACAGCTCGGCTCGTCAAGAGCTCGATTAGCAATTCGGCCTCCGTCCCGGTCCCGATCAGGTGGCGGCATTATTACCGCGCGTACATAACTACGCACTCAAAATTCCATGGGCATCGACGGAGCATAGCTAGCTCGTGATCCACAGTACGGCTCGACCGACCCCGGATACACACATGCGTTAACTTCTACCTTTTTTCTCCTTTTCAGGTTTCTTTTCCACAGGCCCTCCCTAAAGGCCGGATCACCTGCCCTTTCGAAGGATAAAATACACCAAGGTGGCAAGCAGCTCGGACACATAAGGGAAGCTCTAGGCGGCCCCTTCAACGATCACTCTACCTGTTTTCGGTACCCGCATGCAGCTTTGCCTTGGTTGTGGCATGTTAAATAGCCCCATTCCTTATTGCACTGCTTGTACAAATACGCTTTGACGTATTAATTATGCTATTATGGAATCTAGTTCCCAGTCCCAATATTTGTGGCACTGGCTTACTGTCCCTTTCCTTTTTCTTTTTCCTGATATTTTTATCAATTGCACCCGTACACTCTGGTACGCTTTCATTCGCCAGGGGCTTCATTATGCCCCATAATACGACAACAAAGTCCTAACACTTTTACAGTATAGTTCGGCACCCCGATCTTTAGCATTATATGCATCGGCTCCGAATCATGTCTTTGGTCAATAGTTGGGTTGCCCGGCTCCTGTGCTTACTACCTTATGTTTCGTTATATCGGCTAGGGTAGTAAAGGGAGAACTACTGCGATTGTGCCCTGGTTCATCCGGCTGAGCACCTCGGTAGAGAAAGTTGAAAACTGACTGTCATGATGCGATGTGAGCCGGTCAGCTATTCGAGAGGTTACAAATCGTTAGAGGTTTTTTCCTCATTTCGCGAAGGATCGATTTTTCACCCGATCAGGTGTCTATAGCATCCCAAGTTCGGACTTACGAACACTAGGGGTTGTGCCTAAATTTTTATCTATCAAACTCCTATGGCTAAGTGAGGGTGGTAAAGCCGTATAGTTCGATTGCCTGGTTCGCAGCGCTAACACCTCCTTAATGGACCAAAAATATTTGGATCAAGTGTGTTTTGGCGCCAACCGAACACCCCTGTACTTCCTACATGGGGCTGAAGCCGACGACTGGCCAACTCTCAGATTTAATAAAAAATGGCCGCGCAGGAGGTAAAACAAAAATTTAAATACAAGCATTATATTACATAACGGCTTTGTTTTATCATACAACACAGGGATAATACGAATGTATTCATTCAAAAACAATATCCTTAGCTCATTGGTCCGCAAAAATGCGGGATCCCTACAGGACACTATCAAAATACAGTTCGGGCTTGCGGTGCTCTTTGCCCTCAAGCGGCCCCTCGATCACAAGCTTGACGGCGTCCATCTTCGCCCACCACACCTTGACCCATGCGAAGGCCATGCGCGCGCTCTCGATGCAGACTGATCGCTTGACATATCCAGCCGAGGACAGGCATTCACTAGCCGCTTCACGAGGCCGAAGTAGCTGGTGGATATAGCTTCGGCAGGCCACAGCCGGATTATCAAATCCTTCATGGCCAGTTCGGCCATCCTATGCAGCTCGACCAGCTATTTCAGCTGATCACTAAAGGGCACCGGATGTTCTGGTGCAAGGTATTGCGACCAGAATAGCTTCTCCGTTGAGCTCCCCTCTTCGGCCCCGAAGAACTCCGCAGCGTCGGACGCGCTGCATGGCAGATCCGCAAACGCCCCTGGAGAACTCCAAATCCGGGTTAGTAAGAAATACATCTTCTTCACATACTTGCTTTGCATACTAAATGCCTTACCCGCTGCAATCTTCTTGGCCTCCTGGATCTCCTGGAGGGCGCCCTGGGCTTCAACCCGGGCCTCTTCTGCGCTTTGGCGAGCCTTGGCAAGTTCGGCGTCTCGAGCCAAAACATCACCCTCCAAGGTCTCGCATTTTTTAACAGCATCTAGGAGCTTTTGCTGAACCTCGTTAAGCCTGGCCTTGAGCTTCTTACGGGTAGCTTGCTCCTTGACAACTTTCTCCTCGGCTTCGGCCAGGGCCTTTTCTAGGGCCTCGACCTCAGTCGTCGTTCCTGCACACATCATGACATTACGGTCAATAAAACATCGTTTATTCTTTATGAATATACAGCGAGTCATTACATACCTTGCTGGTCTTCCAGCTGCTTCCTCGCTTGGCCGAGCTCGTCCTCGGCCCGCTCCAGTTTCTGCTTCAGTCCGGAGACTTCGGCAGTGTGTAAGGTTGCGGCCAGAAGCGACGCCTGCTGATACGTCTCTGTCGTATCTATAATTTTTTATTGTTCCATGCCAATATTCTACAACTTTCATATACTTTTGGCAACTTTTTATACTATTTTTGGGACTAACATATTGATCCAGTGCCCAGTGCGAGTTCCTGTTTGTTGCATGTTTATGTTTCCCAGAAACCCAATATGAAACGGAGTCCAAACGGGATAAAAACGGACGGAGAATTATTTTGGAATATTTATGATTTTTGGGAAGTAAAATCAACGCGATACGGTGCCCTAGGGGGCCACGAGGCAGGGGGCGCGCCCCAGGGGGACAGGCGCGCCTTGGACCCTCGTGGGCACCCCGTAAGGCGGCTGACGCTCTTCTTTTGCCGCAAGAAAGCTAATTTTATGAGAAAAATCTGGGAGAAAGATTCAACCCAATCGGAGTTACGAATCTCCGGATATAAAATAAACGGTGAAAGGGCAGCAGAGCAGGCCTTGAAGCAGAGAGACAGAGAGACAGATCCAATCTCGGAGGGGCTCTCGCCCCTCCCACGCCATGGAGGCCAAGGACCAGAGGGGAAACCCTTCTCCCATCTAGGGAGGAGGTCAAGGAAGAAAAAGAAGAAGGGGGGCTCTCCCCCTCGCTTCCGGTGGCACGGGAGTGCCATCGGGGGCCATCATCATCACCGCAATCTTCACCAACAACTTCACCGCCATCATCACCAACTCTTCCCCCCTCTATGCAGCGGTGTAACCTCTCTCTTACCTGCTGTAATCTCTACTTAAACATGGCGCTCAACACTATATATTATTTCCCAATGATGTATGGCTATCCTATGATGTTTGAGTAGATCCGTTTTGTCCTATGGGTTATTTGATGATCAAGATTGGTTGGAGTTGCATGTTTTATTATTGGTGTTGTCCTATGGTGCTCTCCGTGTTGCACAAGCGTGAGGGATTCCCGCTGTAGGGTTTGCAATATGTTCATGATTTGCTTATGGTGGGTGGCGTGAGTGACAGAAGCACAAACCCGAGTAAGTAGGTTGTTTGCGTATGGGATAAAGAGGACTTGATGCTTTAATGCTATGGTTGGGTTTTACCTTAATGATCTTTAGTAGTTGCGGATGCTTGCTAGAGTTCCAATCATAAGTGCATATGATCCAAGTAGAGAAAGTATGTTAGCTTATGCCTCTCCCTCAAATAAAATTGCAATAATGATTACCGGTCTAATTATCGATTGCCTAGGGACAAATAACTTTCTTGTGACAACAAGATCTTTCCTAAAACTAATTTAGTTGTGTCCTTATCTAAACAGCCCCTACTTTTTATTTACGTGCTCTTTATATTCTTGCAAACTTATCCAAAAACACCTACAAAGTACTTCTAGTTTCATACTTGTTCTAGGTAAAGCGAACATCAAGCGTGCGTAGAGTTGTATCGGTGGTCGATAGAACTTGAGGGAATATTTGTTCTACCTTTAGCTCCTCGTTGGGTTCGACACTCTTACTTATCGAAAGAGGCTACAATTGATCCCCTATACTTGTGGGTTATCACCTGCCCAGTCACATAAGACATATTTAGTTAGTTTCCTGCAGGGTATTGATCCTCTATCCGGCTTTTTCTTTCCGAACACCAGACAGTGTCTCAGGGGCTACTGTCTATATTGGGACTTTTTCTTTTGCGTCGCTTACCTCAAAGCCGGTCAGCAGATTGCTACAGGCTTCGGCCAGTCCGCTCTTGATGGACTGAACCTTCTCAATCACCGTACCCATAAGGATACGGTGCTCATCCACAATGGAAGCGCCTCGCAGCTCTTCCAGCAGATTATCCGGTGCCTCTAGTTGGACAGAGGTCACCGGCGAAACAGGCACCCCTCCTCCTTTCGAGGAAGGCTGCCCGCTTGACTCCGGAGCCGTGTAGGTCTCCGGAAGGGTATTCGGCTAGGGGCCGGATTGGACATGGCCCCCATCGCCAGTCTCCATGGGGGTTTTCTCCCCCGTGTGTCCGGCGGCCGAGGAGTCATCCTCGAGCGCGACCCGGACAGCCTCCTGAACCTCTCCCTGGCCTGGGAAGGTCCTTTGGGACACCACTTCATCGTCGCCCTTGGCCGTGGGAGAGTGAGCGGTCAGCGGGGACTCGCTGGCCATCGCCTTTGAATCCAGCGAACCTCTTGAGGAAGATCGCTGGGAGCTGTCGTGGGCCGGACTTTAATAGCATAATTTAATATATTAATACCATGAGGCTGGACAGATGGACATGCACAAGTTTTTAGTACTTACGATGCGGCCAGGGGCTTGGTCCTGGGGGGCCGCTCCGGACTGCTGTCGACATCCCACGCGGAGTTATCCGCGAGGGGGGCTTTCCCCCTCTTGGGCGCCTCCACCTCCAAATTTGTAGAGGCCGCCCTCTTTTTCCTTCCCCCCTCAGGGGGGGAGTTGCTTTCTTCCTCTTCCCCGTCATTGTCTTCGCTGGCCGAGGATTGAGTTTGGTCTTCGGATGACATGTTCGAAGCTCCCTTATGGCGGGGGCCATTTCGGACCCCCTTGGCCTTTTTCATGGCCTTATTCTCCGGCGCCTTGTAGGGCGCTAGAACCAGCATCTTCTACATGAGCAGGATGACTGGTTATTTGGGCAGCGGAGCCGGACATCAAATCCGCTTCGCTTTCTCTATCCATGCCTGGAAAGTGAACAGTAAAGTTTTTAGATATCTTCCCTGAATAACTAAGAGGAGGATGCACCTTGAGACATAAATGACTTATCGCACTGGCACGGTGGGCAAGATCGTGCCCATGGTCCGAGTCTATGGCCGGCGGCGTCTCGGTGCCCTTGAAGAGCAACTTCCAGACATCTTCATGAGTGGTTCTGAAGAGCCTACCCAAAGTCTGGTGCTTCTCCGAATCAAATTCCCACAAAGGGCATGTTCGGCTCTGGCATGGAAGGATCCGGCGAACAAGCATCACCTGGATCACATTGACGAGCTTGATGTTTTTATCCACCATGCTCTTGATGCGCGTTTGCAGCACCGTCAGTTCGTCTGACGAAGACCAGTCCAGGCCCTTCTTTAGCCAGGAGGTGAGCCGCATTGGAGCTCCGTACTTTAACTCTGGAGCCGTGGCCCAAGTGGCGTCACGAGGCTCTGTGATATAGAACCACTGCTTCTGCCACTCCTTGACGGTCTCCACAAACGTACCTTTGGGCCATGTGACATTGGGCATCTTGCTCACCATGGCTCCTCCGCACTCCGCATGTTGGCCATCCACCACCTTCGGCTTCACGTTGAAGATCTTGAGCCACAGCCCGAAGTGGGGCTGGATGCGGAGGAAAGCCTCACACACGATGATGAATGCCGAGATGTTGAGGAAGGAGTTCGGGGCTAGATCATGAAAGTCTAGCCCGTAATAGAACATCAGTCCGCGGACGAAAAGGTGGAGTGGAAACCCTAGACCGTGGATGAAATGAGGGAGGAACACCACCCTCTCGTTGGGCTTCGGTGTGGGGACGACTTGCCCCTTGGCTGGAAGCCGATGGGCGATTTCTTTCGCCAGATACCCGGCCTCTCGAAGCTTGGCGATGTCCTTCTCCTTGACGGAGGAGGCCATCCATTTTCCTTGCCCTCCAGATCCGGACATGGTGGAATGCTTTCTTGGGGTGGAAAAGGCAAGAACTTGGGCGCTGGAGCTCGAGAATGGAAGGGCAAAGAGAGAGAAGGCGTGGGTGAAGAAAGGGAATCCTTATCCCCTTATAAAGGCAGTAAATATCAAGCGCCTCCCCACTCGCCTTAAAACTCGCCTATTCCCAAGGGCTGTGCAAATGGCATGGTTGGGTTACCCACGCCCGTATTGATGAGAGTCCCGCAATAAGGGGACACGATATCTGCTTTGACAAGGCATGCCAATGGAAACCGCATCTCGAAACGCGGAACGGCAGACGAAAATGGTTCGAAATAATGACAGGGTGGATGTGATGTCACATTACAAAAAAGTTGTCAGCGGATTAGACTCATGGAATATTATACTCTCTGCGGCTGTGTGTGGTGCTTGTGTTACAGGTCCGGATACATTCTTCGCGTCCGAAGACTATCTTGGAGTATTTGGGAAAGGGAACCCGCCTTGCAATGCCGAAGACAATCCACGCGCCGGACACCTCGTCATTGAAGCCTGGTTCAGGGAGCTCTTGAGGAGTCTGGACTAAGGGGTCCTCGGGCGTCCCGCCTGTTAGCCATGGGCCGGACTGATGGGCTGTGAAGATACGAAGACCGAAGACTGCACCCGTTTCCGGATGGGACTCTCCTTGGCGTGGAAGACAAGCTTGGCGATTAAATATGACGATTTCCTTTCTCTGTAACCGACCTTATGTAACCCTAGATCCCTCCGGTGTCTATGTGAACCGGAGGGCTTAGTCCGGATCGGGGAATACTCATTACCATAGTCATACAGGCTAGACTTTTAAGGTTTAGCCATTACGATCTCGTGGTAGATCAACTCTTGTAATACTCATATTCATCAAGATAAATCAAGCAGGAAGTAGGGTATTACCTCCATAGAGAGGGCCCGAACCTTGGTAAACATTGTGTTCCCTGTCTCCTGTTACCATCGATCCTAGACGCACAGTTTGAGACCCCCTACCCGAGATCCGCCGGTTTTGACACCGACAGCCGCCCCCTCCTGGTCCAATTCGGACAGCCCATGGGGGAGCGTGCGTCCACCCCTTGAGGCCCCTCTCTCCTTTCCCCTAAAGCCCATTAAGGCCCATTACTCTCCCCGGGGGTTCCGGTAACCTCTCGGTACTCCGGAAAATACCGGAAACACTTCGGAACCATTTCGGTGTCCGAATATAACCTTCCAATATATCGATATTTATGTCTCGACCATTTCGAGACTCCTCGTCATGTCCATGATCTCATCCGGGACTCCGAACAAACTTCGGTACATCAAATCACATAACTCATAATATAAATCGTCATAGAACGTTAAGCGTGCGGACCCTACGGGTTCGAGAACTATGTAGACATGACCGAGACACATCTCCGGCCAATAACCAACGGCGGAACCTGGATGCTCATATTGGCTCCTACATATTCTACGAAGATCTTTATCGGTCAAACCGCATAACAACATATGTTGTTCCCTTTGTCATCGGTATGTTACTTGCCCGAGATTCGATCATCGGTATCATCATACCTAGTTCAATCATGTTACTGGCAAGTCTCTTTACTCGTTCCGTAATGCATCATCCCGCAACTAACTCATTAGTCATATTGCTTGCAAGGCTTATAGTGATGTGCATTACCGAGAGGGCCCCGAGATACCTCTCCGATACACGGTGTGAGTCTGTGACAAATCCTAATCTCGATCTATGCCAACTCAACAAACACCATCGGAGACACCTGTAGAGCATCTCTATAATCACCCAGTTACATTGTGACATTTGATAGCACACTAAGTGTTCCTCCGGTATTCGGGAGTTGCATAATCTCATAGTTAGAGGAACATGTACAAGTCATGAAGAAAGCAATAGCAATAAACTAAATCATCATAGTGATAAGCTAACGGATGGGTCTTGTCCATCACATCATTCTCTAATGATGTGATCCCGTTCATCAAATGACAATACATGTCTATGACTAGGAAACTTAACCATCTTTGATTAACAAGCCAATCAAGTAGAGGCATACTAGGGACACTTTGTTTGTCTATGTATTCACACATGTACTATTTCCGGTTAATACAATTCTAGCATGAATAATAAACATTTATCATGATATAAGGAAATATAAATAACAACTTTATTATTGCCTCTAGGGCATATTTCCTTCATACTCATACGGAAACGGCGGCGGAATTTCTGATGTTTGAACAACGGGTTCGTTGTGTCAAAGTAGTCCTTCCAAAGAAGAAAATGCCCGCTCTCTCGGTTGTGATTCAACGCCGAAAGGTGCCCCGGAATGGAGCCATGGAACAACGGCCGATGGCTATTGAGGTGGTGATGGACCAACACGGCAGCCAGGATCTCCTCCTCATCATCGGACGAGGAATCGTTGGAGTCGCAAAGGAAATTCTGAAAAAGAACTCATCGGCGGAGTCCATTTTATACCTTGGCAAACTGTCAAACAACTTGCGGGCGTCGACGAAGAAGCTGGCCGGCGAATGGAGTCGCACCGACCTCGGACCAGCTACCTACCCTGGCGGCGTCCGACGAGCGTGCTGGTGTCAAGAAGAAGGAGCTGGCCGGGGCAGCAAGGCGGCTTCTTGGTCGCGGCTGTGTCAAGGAGTGGGTGGGAAGCTCTAGGATCCCCGGCGGCAAGACGGCGGTGGCGGCGTCGTGGGAGGTGGTGGCGTTGCGGGGGTGGATGTTGTGGCACCGGCAGCTGGCATGGGCGGCGGCGACGGCGGCGAAGGATGCGGGCGAGGGTTTGCTATTGGAATGTGAGAGGATGGCCAATGTGCCACCAACCAGCAGGCCAGGGGGAGTAGGCGGGCGCGCCGTCCGTCTCGTGTCCGTGCCGACGCAAATCCGGCTAAAAAATGGACCGGAAATGGGTCGGTGATACGTCTCCAACGTATCTATAATTTTTTATTGTTCCATGTTGTTTATTTATCAATCTTGGATGTTTTATAATCATTTTATATCATTTTTCGGTACTAGCCTATTGACATAGTGCCAAGTGCCAGTTGCTGTTTTTTCCATGTTTTTTACATTGCAGGAAATCAATATCAGACCACGATGATTTTTTATGGGCCAGAAGGAAGAAGTTGGGCCCCAGTTGCACCTGGGGGGAGTCCCGAGGAAGGGACAACCCACATGGGCACGCCAGGAGGCCCAGGCGCGCCCTGGTGGGTTGTGCCCACCTCGGGTGCCCCCCGGACCACCTCTTTGCTCTATAAATACCCCAAAAATACCAGAACCCTAGGGGAGTCGACGAAATATTCATCCAGCCGCTGCAGAGTCCAGAACCACCAGATCCAATCTAGACACCATCACGGAGGGGTTCACCACTTCCATTGGTGCCTCTTTGATGATGCGTGAGTAGTTCTTTGTAGACCTTCGGGTCCGTAGTTAGTAGCTAGATGGCTTTCTCTCTCTCGCTGAATTCTCAATACAATGGTCTCTTGGAGATCCATATGATGTAACTCTTTTTGCGGTGTGTTTGTTGGGATCTGATGAAGTTCGAGTTTATGGTCAATTATATCTTTTAATATCCATGAAAGTTATTTGAGTTTCTTTGATCTATTATATGCATGATCTCTTATAGCCTCGTATTTCTTCTCCGATATTTGGGTTTTGTTTGGCCAACTTGATCTATTTATCTTGCAATGGGAAGAGGTGACCGGTAGTGGGTTCGATCTTCTGATTGCTTGATCCCAAAGTGATGTAAAGGGAACCGAAACGTATGTATCATTGCTACTAAGGATAAAAAGATGGGATATATATCTACCTCCATAGATAAACGGATCTTGTCTACATCATGTCATCGTTCTTATTGCATTACTCCGTTTTTCCATGAACTTAATACACTAGATGCATGCTGGATAGCGGTCGATGTGTGGAGTAATAGTAGTAGATGCAGGCAGGAGTCGGTCTACTAATCTTGCACGTGATGCCTATGTAATGATCATTGCCTGGATATCGTCATGAGTATTTGAAGTTCTATCAATTGCCCAACAGTAATTTGTTTACCCACCATTTGCTATCTTTCTCTAGAGAAGCCACTAGTGAAACCTACGGCCCCCGGGTCTTCTTTCTCATATATTTGCTTTGCGATCTATTTTATTTGCTCTTTTTATTTAGATCTATTAAACCAAAAATACAAAAATACTTTGCTGCACTTTTTTTTATTTGCGATCTATTATTTCAATCTATTACAACTTTCTCCCATCAGCACGCAATTTCTGGTGCCGTACCCCAAAAGGGATTGACAACCCCTTTAACACGTCAGGTTGTGAGGTGTTGTTATTTGTGTGCAGGGGCTGTTTACGTTGTGTTGCTTGGTTCTCCTACTGGTTCGATAACCTTGGTTTCATATCTGAGGGAAATACCTACCACCGCTGTGCTGCATCATCCCTTCCTCTTTGGGGAAATACCGACGTAGCTTCAAGCGACATCAAAAGGAATTTCTGGCGCCGCTGCTGAGGAAGATCTTCAACATAACCAGGTTCCTAATCACAAATCTCATCTCCTTGCAATTTACATTATTTGCCATTTGCCTCTCATTTTCTTCTCCCCCACTTCACAAAGTGGATTTGGAGAGGTCAAAACTTTAGTTAGTGATGCACCCACTATTTTGGATTACAAAGAATTTAATTATGATAGTTGCTCTTTGATTGATTGTATTTCTTTGTTGCAATCCATGCTAAATTCACCCCATGCCTATGAACAAAACAAAGCTTTTACTAAATATATTGTTGATGCTATGATCAAAAGCTTTGGAATAAAAATTGGAATTATAAGTATCAATTCTTAGAAAATTGCATGATGAGTGGGAACCTACTATCAAAGTCAAGATTAAAAATTATGAGTGTTTTGCTTTGTGTGACTTGGGTATGATACGTCTCCGTCGTATCTACTTTTCCAAACACTTTTGACCTTGTTTTGGACTCTAACTTGCATGATTTGAATGGAACTAACCCGGACTGACGCTGTTTTCAGCAGAATTGCCATGATGTTGTTTTATGTGCAGAAAACAAAAGTTCTCGGAATGACCTGAAACTCCACGGAACATCTTATAAAAAATAATAAAAAATCCTCGCCAAAGATGAAGACCAGGGGGCCCACACCCTGTCCACGAGGGTGGGGGCGCCCCCCTAGGGCGCGCCCCCTACCTCGTGGCCCCCCTGGATACCTTCCGACGCCAACTCCAACTCTATATATTGGCTTTCGGAGAGAGAAAAATCAGAGAGAAGAAATCATCACGTTTTACGATACGGAGCCACCGCCAAGCCCTAAAACCTCTCGGGAGGGCTGATCTGGAGTCCGTTCGGGGCTCCGGAGAGGGGGATTCGTCGCCATCGTCATCATCAACCATCCTCCATCACCAATTTCATGATGCTCACCGCCGTGCGTGAGTAATTCCATCGTGAGGCTTGCTGGATGTTGATGGGTTGGATGAGATTTATCATGTAATTGAGTTAGTTTTGTTAGGGTTTGATCCCTAGTATCCACTATGTTCTGAGATTGATGTTGCTATGACTTTGCTATGCTTAATGCTTGTCACTAGGGCCCGAGTGCCATGATTTCAGATCTGAACCTATTATGTTTTCATGAATATATGAGAGTTCTTGATTCTATCTTGCAAGTCTATAGTCACCTACTATGTGTTATGATCTGGCAACCCCGAAGTGACAATAATCGGGACCACTCCCGATGATGACCATAGTTTGAGGAGTTCATGTATTCACTATGTGCTAATGCTTTGTTCCTACTCTATTAAAAGGAGGCCTTAATATCCCTTAGTTTCCATTAGGACCCGCTACCACGAGAGGGTAGGACAAAAGATGTCATGCAAGTTCTTTTCCATAAGCACGTATGACTATATTCGGAATACATGCCTACATTACATTGATGAATTGGAGCTAGTTCTACGTCACCCTATGTTATGACTGTTACATGATGAACCGCATCCGGCATAATTATCCATCACCGATCCAATGCCTACGAGATTTCCATATACTGGTTTACGCTTATTTACTTTCCCGTTGTTACTGTTACAATCACTACAAAATACCAAAAATATTACTTTTGCTTCCGTTACTTTTGTTACCGTTGCCACCACTATCATACTACTTTGCTACTAAATACTTTGCTGCAGATATTAAGTTATCCAGGTGTGGCTGAATTGACAACTCAGTTGCTAATACTTGAGAATATTCTTTGGCTCCCCTTGTGTCGAATCAATAAATTTGGGTTGAATACTCTACCCTCGAAAAGCTGTTATGCGATCCCCTATACTTGTGGGTTATCAAGACTAATTTAAAGCGCCATATCGGGGAGCATAGCTCTATTCTTTGAGTTACTTGGGATTTATATCTGCTGGACATTATGAAGAACTTGAAAGACGCTAAGATAAAATTTATCCCTCAACTACGAGGGAGGTAAGGAACCGCCATCTAGCTCGCACTTGATTCACCTTCTACATTATGAGTAAGCTTGCGACACCTAAACCTGCTTCGCTATTCGCTTACGATATGTCGCATGTTATTGATGATGCCACTTCTGCTATGCATCATACTTATGATGAAACTACTTCTATGCTTGATACTACTGTGCCCCTTGGTGAATTTCTTGATGAACAAATTTCTAGGGCTAGAGAGAAAGAAATTATTAAAACTGATTATGTTGATGAAAGTGATGATGAGGATATGCCTGCTATTCCTGAGGGTTATGTTTTTGATGTGGAATCTTCTGCAGCTATTTTTGCTTGCAAAGATAGATATGAACTTAAGAGGCTGCTAGTCAAACGGAGTAAAGAATCTCTTAGAGACAGAATGAAACCTGACCCCGCTTTTGCTACTTCACCTATTTGTGTTCCCGATAAGGATTATGAATTCTCTGTTGATCCTGATGTAATTACTTTGGTTGAATCTGATCGTTTTCATGGTTATGAATCTGAAACTGTTGTTGCACATCTTACTAAATTAAATGATATAGCCACCCTGTTCACGAATGATGAGAGATCTCGCTACTTTTACATCCTTCAAATATTTCCGTTCTCATTAAAGGGTGATGCTAAGATATGGTTTAATTCTCTTGATCCTGGTTGTGTACGTAGTCCCCAGGATATGATTTATTACTTCTCTGCTAAATATTTCCCTGCTCATAAGAAACAAGCTGCTTTAAAGGAAATATACAACTTTGTGCAAATCGAAGAAGAGAGTCTCCCACAAGCTTGGGGGAGGCTTCTCAAGTTACTTAATGCTTTGCCTAATCATCCTCTTAAGAAAAATGAAATACTTGATATCTTTTATAATGGACTAACAGATGCTTCCAGAGATTACCTGGATAGTTGTGCCGGTTCTCTTTTCAGGGAAAGAACACCGGATGAAGCTGAAATTCTATTGAATAATATGTTGACAAATGAAAATAATTGGGCACTTCCCGAGCCAGCTCTAGAGCCAATTACTGAGCCTATTCCTAAACCAACTCCGAAGAAGAGAGGTGTTCTATTTCTCGATCTGAAGATATGCAAGAGGCAAAGAAATCTATGAAAGAAAAAGGTATTAAAGTCAAGATTTTAAGAATTTACCTCCTTTTGAATAAATACATTGTCTTAATTTACCGACTTTTTAAGAATCATATGATCTTGATCCATTACATATTGAAGAACCTCCTGATCCCGATAACCCGACTACGGGTAGTAAAGGTAAATTCTCTCTATAGATTTGATGAAGGTGATATTCCTCACTATAAGTCTGCTAGACAATGCTTGGGTGAGTTTGATAATTTTATTGTCAAACAAGAAAATTTTGATGCTTATTTTGGTACACAATTGAAATACGATTCCGATATGATTAAACACTTGGGTGATTATATGGCTAATGTTAGATGTGCACTTAAAATTATTAGCAAACATGTTTCTATGGTTACCACTCAAGTAGAACAAGTACTTAAGGCTCAAAATGATTTGCTCAATGAAATGAATAGTAAGAAAAATGATTATGTTGTTAGAGTGGCTACTAGAACTGGTATAATGACTCAGGAACCTTTGTATCCTGAAGGCCACCCTAAGAGAATTGAGCAAGATTCTCAGAGAAATAATATTGAATCACCGAGTTCTTCTAAAAGGAAGAAAAATAAAAATGATAGGACTGTGCAAACTTCTAGTGAACCTATTGCTGAACTACCTGATAATCCAAATGATATATCTATTTCTGATGCTGAAACACAATCTGGTAATGAACATGAACCTAGCGAAAATAATAATGATGACATTCATGATGATTCCCAACCTAGTAATGATAATGATGTAGAAGTTGAACCTGCTGTTGATCTTGATAACCCACAATCAAAGAATCAACGTTATGATAAGAGAGACTTTGTTGCTAGGAAACAAGGTAAAGAAAGGGAACCATGGGTTCAGAAACCCATGCCTTTTCCTCCCAAACCATCCAAGAAAAAGGATGATGGGGATTTTGAGCGCTTTGCTGAAATGATTAGACCTATCTTTTTGCTTATGCGATTACCTGACATGCTCAGAACAAATCCTTATGCTAAGTATATGAAGGATATCATTACCAATAAGAGAAAGATACCGGAAGCTGAAATTTTCACCATGCTTGCTAATTATACTTTTAAGTGTGGAATACCAAAGAAACTTGGAGATCCAGGAGTACCCACTATACCATGCTCCATTAAAAGAAATTATGTTAAAACTGCTTTATGTGATCTTGGAGCCGGTGTTAGTGTTATGACACTCTCTTTATACCGTAGACTTGATTTGAATAAGTTGACACCTACTGAAATATCTTTGCAAATGGCTGATAAATCAACTGCTATACCTGTCGGTATTTGTGAGGATGTGCCTGTTGTGGTTGCAAACGTTACTATTTTAACGGACTTTGTTATTCTTGATATTCCCGAGGACGATAGTATGTCTATTATTCTTGGAAGACCTTTTCTGAATACTGTAGGGGCTGTTATTGATTGCAACAAGGGCAATGTCACTTTTCATGTTAATGGTAATGAGCATACGGTACACTTTCCGAGGAAACAACCTCAAGTTTATAGTATCAATTCTATTGGAAAAGTTCCATCGATTATTTTTGGAGGTTTTGAATTTCCTCTTCCTACTGTCAATAAGAAATATGATATTCTTATTATAGGGGATGTGCATATCCCCGTTGAGGTAACTTAGTGTTATTCGAAATTTCTCTGGTTCCATGTTATTCGGAATGAGTTTGTTAACAAGACTTGATCAACCTTGTTAGTGGATTCCTTTTGATGAGCATGAGACAGATGAAACTAGAAGCACAATCTTCAGTACCCTCTTTATACTTTCTGTTATTTAGTTGAAATAAAGTAAATATAGTATTTTTCTGTCTGTTTCCTGATTTATTCATGCAATATAAAAATATCCTGAAAATAAAAGTCCTCAGAATGCCATGCCAATTTAATATGATTTTTTTGGGAATATTTGAGGATTTACTGTGCAAAAATTACCACGGGTGGAGTTGCCACCTGGCCACGAGGGTGGAGGGCGCGCCCTACCCCCCAGGGCACGCCCCCCTGCCTCGTGGGCCCACGGTGGCCCTCCTCCACTTATTCCTGCACCCATCCTCTTCTTCTTCCTCCCACAAACACGAATAACCAGCTCAAACACGAGTTCCAGCCCCCGTTGATGTGATTTTCGATCTCCTTGATCAAAGCACCTCTCACAAAACTGCTTGGGGAGATTGTTCCTTGGTATGTGAATCCTCCATTGGTCCAATTAGTTTTTGTTCTAGTGCTTTATTCATTGCAAATTTGTGCTGCATAGGCGACCATGTGCTTGAGCTTGCATGTCAATTATATATGGTTCCAAGTAGTTCTAATGCATGATAAAGGCTTTTGTTTGAAGTTACTAAAAATTTCAGATTATTTCAGAAAATAATGATGAGACTTTTGAGGGGCTCGTCGAGCCGAAGCTCGAAGGAAAAACAAAAGGAGGAAGCACAGAAGCCCAAATATAATTTGCCTCGCACCGCGGAGGTCCGGCCGTGTGAATGGCCTTCCGATGACTTCTTGAGGAGAGCCGGGATTTATGAGGATTTCTATTCACTAATTGGGAACGCCGGCCTCACTGACTTCCTCCGCGACCAACGTCATCAGTATCTCTTACTCACTAATACTTTCGTGCAAAACTTCTACTATTTTCCTAAGGAATCACCTCCATCAGTAGAGTTTCATTTATATGACGTTGTTAAGAAGATGCCATTAGCTGAATTTTGCGAGGTTTGCAAAATACCCTTTGAGGGTACCTTAGATGAACCACACCGTAATGAAGTGGAAGCTTTTATTAACACTATCACTGTGGGAGAAACCAGGAAGGTTTCTGATGCAAGAATTACTAGCATACATTTTCCTGTTTTATGCTACTTTGCCTTATTTGCTAGTCGTTGCTTGATTGGTCGCGGAAACTGTGGAAACCTTAGTGTTCCTGATATTATCATTTTGTTCCATGGTTTATACCGCAATAAATCTGTTAGTATGGGTGGACTTGTTGCTAGACGGTTAAGTCTGAACCGTACTAAGGGCCCCATCTTTGGAGGCATTTATGCTTCACGCCTAGCTGAATATTTTGGCATACCTATTAGGCATTTTGAGAAACAAGAAAAATTGCTGCCTAGTGCTTATCTAGATTATAAGAGTATGCTAGCACATGATTTTATTGTTAAGAGTCGTGAAGGGGAGCTCAAATATAAATTATACTTTGATAAACATCACCCTGAGACTATTACTTTGCCTACTCCTTCTTTGTTTAACTTTTCTGTAGGTCCTCACCTCGTTCCGTGGGCGGCCGTTCAAGCCTATCGGAATCCTGCACTAGCCCCAGAACCGGAACCACAATATGAGCCTCCACGCCAGTCTGTTTATTCTTGGGATCCGGAGGTGGCTGCCAGCCAGTGGCAGTCAGAGTCCTCTTCATCGCAGTACGACCCCAGCTACACCTACGGGTATCAGCCAGGCTATCCCTGGCAATGAACCAACTTAGGCCAAAAGCCTAATCTTGGGGGAGTACGTATTTCTCACCTACATTACATTTATGTTCACACCCACTCATTACTAGATGTCGGTGCTCATACTCTTCCACTGTAATATCCATGCTAGTTTATTTCCTTTTTCCTGCTTTCTTCTTGTGTGTTTAATAAGCTTTAAGAAAAACAAAAAAAATAGTAGTAGTTTATTTTTCCTGCTGTAGTAGTAGTAGTGATTAATAAGAAAACCCAAAAATATTTCCTGTTCTTCTTTTGCTTGTTGGGAGCTTTCCCGTGTAAATAGTTTTATTTCTTTTCTTTTCTTTGGGGGTCGATAGGAGAAGACCATGATTAAATTGTTGAAGTGGCTCTTATATGCATTATTGTTGATTTAACCAAGAGCTCATATTGCCTTGTCTTCTCCTGCTTATTGAATGCCCGCAGATTCCAGCTTAGTCCAATGCACGTGCACTCTTATTATTCACATCGTTCGGTCGTGCAAGTGAAAGGCAATTATGACGATATATGATGGACTGACTGAGATGGGAAAAGCTGGTATGAACTCGACCTCTCTTGTTTTTGTAAATATGATGAGTTCATCGTTCCTGATTCAGCTTATTATGAATAAACATGTTTGCAATGACAATTAGAGATCATAGTTGCTTATGCCATGCTTGATTAGCTATGAGTTATAATGGTTTACCTTGCGCCAACATGCTATTAAAATGGTTGTGATGTGGTATGATGGGGTGGTATCCTCCTTTGAATGATTTAAGTGACTTGACTTGGCACATGTTCACACATGTAGTTGAAACAAATCAACATAGCCTTCACGATATTTATGTTCATGGTGGATTATATCCTACTCATGCTTGCATCCAATGTTTATTAATTTTAGTGCATGTTCATGACTGTTGTCGCTCTCTAGTTGGTTGCTTCCCAAAGATTTTGCTAGCCTTCACTTGTACTAAGCGGAATACTGCTTATGCATCCAATCCCTTAAACCCCAAAGTTATTCCATATGAGTCCACTATACCTTCCTATATACGGTATCTACCTGCCGTTCCAAGTAAATTTGTATGTGCCAAACTCTAAACCTTCAAATAAACATTTTGTTTTGTATGCTCGAATAGCTCATGTATCAACTAGGGCTGCCCCTATCTTCCATGTTAGGCGGGTTATTCTCAAGAGGAGTGGACTCCGCTCCTCACTCACGAGAACATGGCTGGTCACCGGGATGCCCAGTCCCATTCTTTATGCAAACTAAATCAAAATAATTGCAAAAAAACTCCCCATGGGACCTGTTGATTGTTGGAGGCACTCGTTGTTTCAAGCAAGCCATGGATTGATGCTTGTTGGTGGAGGGGGAGTATAAACTTTACCATTCTGTTTGGGAACCGCCTATAATGTGTGTAGCATGTAAGATATCGCCATCTCTTAGTTGTTATGTTGACAATGAAAGTATGCCGCTCAAAATATTATCTATCTCTATTTCAAAATCGAGCTCTGGCACCTCTACAAATCCCTGCTTCCCTCTGGGAAAGGCCTATCTATTTACTTTTATGTTGAGTCATCACCCTCGTATTAAAAGCACTAGCTGGAGAGCGCAGTTGTCATTTGCATTCATTACTGTTAATTTATATTGGGTATGACTATGACTGGATCTCTTTTGCCATGAATTACAATGTCTAGTCAGTCCTTGATCTTTAAAGGTGCTCTGCATATTCTCCGGCGACGTCAGCCCCAACATGCACCCGTGCCCGAACCAGTCAATCCTCGTACTCCCCTCCGCCTGTGGCTGGACCGGCGCATCTTCAACGGCTCCTGTTCGTTCTGTCCGAGGCCTCGTCGTCGTCCTCCGCCTTGCGGCCTTGGTTCGCTCGCCGTGCGCGGTGCGCCGCCCTCTTGCGTTGTCAACGTCGACAACAACCGAGAGGAACAAGGAGATGACTGTACGTGGAGAGGATGACAGTAGGGACCCACCAGCGGCATGGCAGTACGCAAGAAAGTGCCTATATAGTACAAGCCAAAATTATGGTTCCTCCTAATGGTTGGACATCTGGGGCTCACGCCATTGTCAACGTAGTCAATAAACGAGAGAATTACACTACGAGCGGCTGACACCAGGGACCCAGCAAGTCGCGCAGTTTTTTTTTTAGGAACAAGCAGTTGTTATTTATACTAGTTTTAGCGACGGATCAGGGTAACAACGGGGCTGTGCGGGGTTGTGGGCCCGTCTAGCTGTGGTTTTATTTATGTTTACCACATCATGAGCACAGTTGTGTTTTTTTCTTACTGAAAATGGCTAGCCCAGTTCTATTTTTTAAAAGAAATACCCAAACAAGGCCTACTTGCTTTATCGGCCCTGCTGGGCTGCACATCTTTCAAGACGATGAGAGTTTCATTCAGTTTGCCCAGAAATGGCATGTACTTTTTTTAAACAGATCAAACCGGGAATTAGTTTCAATTTTTTTCATTACAAGATCTTAAATTTCATTGATTTTTATGCGTGGACAATTATTCGGATTTTATATTTATATAAATTATTTTTCAAAATAGTTTGAATGTGAATCGATATTTATGGATTAAAAACAGTTGACCGCTTTTGAAATATGCAAAATTTCGTATACTTTTTAACCGTGGCCACAATATGGGGTGTGATGCTAACAAAAAGAAGATGGGATCCAAAAAAAATCTTAAGAATTAGCAAATGGGTTATACATTATTAGAAATAACGGCAGATGGGCTGTATGTTGTTTTCCACAGATTTGAGGCTGACTTGTGCGCCTACTACAGGTTGACACGTATGCTTTCATAAAAAAAAGGTTGACGCCACGCAACGCCTCTGTCAACTTAGTCAACACACGAGCAAAGGATCGTTGGATGTCCATCCAATGGCTGTCGTGCTTCTTCAATCTCTGCTCTTCATGCTCCGGCTCAAACAAGCGCCGGTGGACTGCTGCTCCCTCCTCCCATGCCGGCTATCTTTGCCGCCAAGAGCCTCACGGCCCCACCGTACTCCCATCGCTGGCCTAGCCATCCCTCTACTCACCCACACATGCTGTTATTCTCCCATGACGGCAGACGAACCAAGAAACCTCGTACTCCTCAGAGGAAACAACTGCCGAGTATTCCACGGCTCCGTGTCGTTGCCTTCCTAGGCCTCGCCGTCGTCCACCGCCCTGGTGCTCTCGGTGCGGCCTGGCCAACGTGGTCAATGAACGACATCCATAGGAAGTGGACTGTACGTGGAGAGGCTGACAGCTGGGTCCACGGCCGCACGCAAGGAAATGCCTCCTTATTACGTCCAAAATAATGATTCCTCCACCTGACAGCTAGGACTCACATGAAGGGCCTCTGTATTTCGCGAAAAAAATGTTCCCCCCGCTGACAGGTCGGACCCACCAGATATATCTTCGCACGCAAGGAAGTGCCTCCTTATTACGCCCAAAAAAAGAACACCCCCTGCTAGTTGGGACCCACCATATTGTTGGGATGACTTGTGGGCCTACTAAGTTGACGGGGACGGAGGGCTTTGTCAACTTAGTCAATACTCCAGTGACCGTATGATGTCCATCCAACGGCCATAGTGCTTCTTCAACCTCTGGTCTTCTTGCTCCAGCCGCCCAAAGCAGCGCCGATCGTGCCGCCTGCTCCTGCCTCCCGTGGCCCGGCTCCGCGTCGTCCCCTTCCTAGACCTCGCGGTCGTCCACCGCCGTGGTGCTCTCGGCGCGGCGTGGTCAATGTGGTCAATGACCGACTTCCATCAGAAGAGTATTGTACGTGGAGAGGCTGACAGCTGGGTCCACGGCAGCCGCAAGGAAGTGCCTCCTTATTACGCGGAAAATAATTATTCCTCCACCTGACAGCGGGGACCCATCGGACGGGCCAACAGTATTTTGCGAAAAAATCGTTTCCCGATCATTGGGACCCACCGGATGGGCCACCGTATTTCGCAAAAACGTTCCCCATTGCTGTCATTTCGGACCCACCGGAAGTGCCTCCTTATTACACACAAAAATGAATACTCCCGGCTAGGCTGGGACCCACCTTGGTGGGAGGCTGTCTTGTGGGCCTACTAAGTTGACGGGGACGAAGGGCTTTCTCAACTTAGTCAATATGAACGATTCTAGCTCCAGTGACCGTACAATGTCCATCCAACGGCCGTAGTGCTTCTTCAACCTCTGGTCTTCTTGCTCCAGCCGCCCAAAGCAGCCCCGGTCGTGCTGCATGCTCCTGCCTCCCGTGGCGGGTCAGGCTGCTGGAGGCCTCACTGCCCCTACTATTCCCACCGCTGGCCAGGCCCTGTGGCGACGGCAGCCTCACACCGCAGCCGAACCAGTGAACCCTCGTACTCCTCTCCGCGCGGGCTTCCACTGCCGCGTCTTCCCCTGCTCCGCGTCGTCCCCTTCCTAGGCCTCGTCGTCGTCCACCGCCGTGGTGCTCTCCGTGCAGCGTGGTCAACGTGATCAAGGAACGACTTCCATCGAAGAGTATTGTACATGGAGAGGCTGACAGCTGGGTCCACGGCCACAGCCCAGTTTTTTTGTGATTTGCCAAGTAAGTCGCTTTGTCAAGCCTGTTGGGCTGCAAATCTTTCAAGACGAGGAGAGCTTTCATTAATTTGCCGAGAAAATGGCCCATCAAGAATGAGAAATGGGCTGTACATTTTAAAACACATCAAACCGCAATTAGTTTCAAATATATTTTAATTTCAAGATTTTAAATTACATTAATTTTTATGCGTGGAGAATTTGTTGGATTTTATATTGATATACATTTATTTTTAAAATCAGTTTGAATGTGAGTCAAAATTTCGGAATTAAAAACAGTTCGGACCGCACCGTAATATGCAAAATTTCGTATAATTTTTTAACCGTGGCCACAATATGGGATGTAATGCTAACAAAAAGAATATGGGCTCCAAAAAACCTTAAGAATTAGCAAATGGGCTGTAAATTATTAGAAATAATGGCAGATGGGATGTATGTTGTTTTCCACAGATTTGAGGCTTTCCTAAAAAAGGTTGGCGCTGGCGGTGGCGGTTGGATGTCCATCCAACGGCCGTGTTGCTTCTTCAATCTCTGCTCTTCCTGCTCCAACGCTCAAACAAGCGTCGGCGGGACTGCTCGCTTCCTCTCCTCCCATGGCCGGGTCAGGCTGCCACAAGAGCCTCACCGCCCGGTCGTACTCCCATCGCTGGCCTAGCCAGCCCTCTACTCACCCACACTTGCTGTTATTCTTCGGCGACGGCAGATGAACCAGTAAACCCTCGTACAGTCGTACTCCCCTCCGCGTGGGAAACAACTGCCGAGTCTTCCCTGCCTCCGTGTCGTCCCCTTCTTAGGCCTCGCCGTCGTCCACCGCCGTGGTGCTCTCGGTGTGGCGTGGTCAATGTGGTCAACGACCGACTTCCATCAGAAGAATACTGTGCGTGGAGAGGCTGACAGCTGGGTCCACGGCCGCAGCAAGGAAGTGCCTCCTTATTACGCGCAAAATAATTATTCCTCCACCTGACAGCAGGGACCCACAGGACGGGCCACCGTATTTCTCGAAAAAAACATTCCCCGATCGCTGGGGACCCACCAGCTACACCTTCGCACGCAAGGAAGTGCGTCCGCAAAAAACGATTCACCCCACATTGCTGGGACCCACCAGCTACATCTTCGCACGCAAGGAAGTGCGTCCGCAAAAAACGATTCGCCCACATTGCTGGGACCCACCAGCTACATCTTCGTGACAAGGAAGTGCACGGCGGGACCCACACGGTCGAAGCGTCGTGGCGTTGTCATTCGGTCGCGAACATATGCATTACATATATCTTGGTGGATGTAGAGGCGCCGCGTCGTAGTAGAGGCGCCGCACGTAGCATGTACACGCACGTCTGCGGCGAGGATGCAAGAAAGAAAATACGCCACGCATACATACGGGCAGGGTCTCGAACGCCTACTCGCGCGCATTACGCCATGGCTGGGTCGGAACGGAGAAACAACGTCGTCGTCGTGTTCATGGGGAGGCAACGTGATGCGTCGTGTTCATGGGGAGGCAACGGAATGCGTCATGTTCATCGGGAGGCAACGGAACGCGTGGGAGCCAACCGGCTGGGTCGGAACGGAATGCGTGATCGTGTTCATCGGGAGGGCTTGGATGGAACAGGCGATGGAAACGAGGCCTGGCGTACCGCACAACGGAGGAAACGGCCTTGTGTTCGACCGGCCACGTTCGGAACGGGATCCTATTGATCGGGAGGGGTGTGGCGTACCGCAAAACGGAGGAAACGAACCTCCTACGGTCGAAACGGGGGTCCTGTTGATCGGGAGGGGTGTGGCGTACCGCAAAACGGACGAAACGGACCTCCTACGGTCGAAACGGGGGTCCTGTTCATCGGGAGGGGTGTGGCGTAACGCAAAACGGGACTCCACGGGATACTGTTCATCTCCACCGTCGACCTCCTCCAGCCTCCACGGGCTACCGTCGACCTCCTCCAGCCTCCACGGGCTCCTGTTCATCCAGCCTCCACCGCGCTTTACTCCACCGGCCATCGTTCAACCACCCCTCCACGGGCACCCCTCCACCGTCTACTGTTCATCCAGCCCTCCACACCACGGGGTCCTGTTCAACCACCCCTCCACGGCCACCCTCCACCATCTACTGTTCATCCAGCCCTCCACACCACGGGTCCTGTTCATCCAGAGGCAACGCCACCGCTCATTGTTCATCCAACCCCCATAACGCTCAATGTTCATCCAATCGATCGGCTTGATTAGCGGCGGCGAAGGAATCGCTCCATTGGGTTCATTAACAGCCATCAATCGATCGCTCGGGTTCGATAACACGTAACTGCGGTCTGTCGCTCGGGTTCGATTAGAGCCCAACGCCTCGCTTGGGTTCGATTAGAATAACGCCTACGCACACGCAGCGATATGCGTATGAGAGAAAGCAGCGCATCGCTCGGCCCCGACCTCCCACCGTAACCGGCAACTCCCGAAATTTTCCTCGCCCTCGCTTCTACCACGGTTTTTCCGTCATGGACGGCCCAAAGAATGTCATGCGATTCGTCTCCGGCCCACCTGTGACGAAAAGCCCATTTTCCGTCATGATTTTTTGTCATAGAAGTAGGAGCCCACCACATCTATGATGATACCGGGTTTTGTCACAATTATCGTCATAGAAGTGTCATATGTATGACAGAAAAAAATTTCGTTCGGCCCAAAATGTCACGGATGTGTCTTTTTTTTGTAGTGTTATAGCAACCCCTCAGTATTTGATACTAGTTCAGTTGCCAAGAGTAGTAACTCGAAACGGGAGTTGCAGAATGAATAGAAACTAGTTAAGGGCGAGGTGACAATGTGTGTTGGAAGTAGTTCCAAGATTGATATGATCATCATCGCACACTCCCTATACTTTCGGGATCAGTGTTGAACCTAAATAAGTGTTATTTGGTGTTTGCGTTGAGCATGAATATGATTTGATCATGTTTATTGCAATACGGTTATTCATTTAATTTAGAGAATAATTGTTGTTCTGTTTACATGAATAAGACCTTCTATGGTCATACACCCAATGAAAGTGGTTTGTTGGATCTCGATCGTAGTGATACACATATTCATAATATTGAAGCCAAAAGATACAAAGTTAATAATGATAGTGCAACTTATTTATGGCACCGCCGTTTAGGTCATATTGGTGTAAAACGCATGAAGAAACTCCATGCTGATGGACTTTTGGAATCACTTGATTATGAATCATTTGATGCTTACGAACCATGCCTCATGGGAAAGATGACTAAGACTCCGTTCTCCGGAACAATGGAGCGAGCAACTGACTTATTGGAAATAATACATACTGATGTATGCGGTCCGATGAGTGTTAAGGCTCACAGCAAGTATCATTATTTTCTGACCTTCACAGATGATTTGAGCATATATGGGTATATCTACTTAATGAAACATAAGTCTGAAACATTTGAAAAGTTCATATAATTTCAGAGTAAAGTGGAAAATCATCGTAACAAGAAAATAAAGTTTGTACGATCTGATCGTGGAGGAGAATATTTGAGTTACGAGTTTGGTCTTCATTTGAAACAATGCGGAATAGTTTCGCAACTCACGCCACCTGGAACACCACAGCGCAATGGTGTATTCGAACATCGTAACCGCACTTTATAATCTATGATGCAATCTATGATGTCTCTTACCGATTTACCACTATCGTTTTGGGGCTATGCATTATAGACAGCTGCATTCACGTTAAATAGGGCACCATCTAAATCCGTTGAGACGACACCATATGAACTGTGGTTTGGCAAGAAACCAAAGTTGTCGTTTCTTAAAGTTTAGGGTTGCGATGCTTATGTGAAAAAGTTTCATCCTGATAAGCTCAAACCCAAAATCTGATAAATGTGTCTTCATAGGATACCCAAAGGGGACAGTTGGGTACACCTTCTATCATAGATGTGAAGGCAAGACATTCGTTGCTAAGAATGGATCCTTTCTAGAGAAGGAGTTTCTCTCGAAAGAAGTGAGTGGGAGGAAAGTAGAACTTGATGAGGTAACTGTACCTGCTCCCTTATTGGAAAGTAGTTCATCATAGAAACCTATTCATGTGACTCCTACACCAATTAGTGAGGAAGCTAATGATGATGATCATGTAACTTCAGATCAAGTTACTACCGAACCTCGTAGGTCAACCAGAGTGAGATCGCACCAGAGTGGTACGGTAATCATGTTCTGGAGGTCATGTTACTTGACTATGACGAACCTACGAACTATGAGGAAGCGATGATGAGCCCAGATTTCGTGTAATGGCTTGAGCCCATGAAATCTGAGATGGGATCCATCACTACTACAAGAACCCCCTTATAGCATTGTATGCGTAGCAACGATGATGACATGTGTTGCGTTCAACCTCCCACCTCCCCACGAACCTCCCCGTACCCCCACCTCTACCTCTTTACCTGCTTCCTCCTTATATCACGCAGCTAAGGATAAATAAACAATTATTTTTCGCTGCCACATCTCTCCCCCGATTCCCCTTTCTCACGCAGCTAAGGACTTTTGTTGACTTGCCCGATGATCGGCAAGCCATAGAAAATAAATGGATCTTCAAGAGGAAGACGGACGCTGATAGTAGTGTTACTATCTACAAAGCTAGACTTTTAGAAAAATGTTTTTTACAAACCTCAAGGTGTTGAATACAATTAGATTTTCTCACCAGAAGCGATGCTTAAGTCTGTCCGAATCATGTTAGCAAATTGCCACATTTTATGAAATCGGCAAATGGATGTCAAAACTACATTCTTTAATGGATTTCTTAAAGAAGAGTTGTATATGATGCAACCGTAAGGTTTTGTCGATCCTAAAGGTGCTAACAAAATGTTCAAGCTCCAAATGATCCATCTATGGACTGGTGCAAGCATCTCGGAGTTGGAATATACGCTTTGATGAGTTGATCAAAGCATATAGTTTTATACAGACTTGCGATAAAGCCTGTATTTACAAGAAAGTGAGTGGGAGCACTACAACATTTCTGATAAATATATGTAAATGACATATTGTTGATCGGAAATAATGTAGAATTTTCTGGAAAGCATAAAGGAGTATTCGAAAGAAGTTTTTCAAAGAAAGACCTCAGTGAAGCTGCTTACATATTGAGCATCAAGATCTATAGAGATAGATCAAGACGCTTGATAAGTTTTTTCAATGAGTACATACCTTGAGAAGATTTTGAAGTAGTTCAAAATGGAACAGTCAAATAAAGAGTTCTTGCATGTGTTACAAGGTGTAAAATTGAGTAAGACTCAAAGCCCGACCACGGCAGAAGATAGAAAGAGAATGAAAGTCATTCCCTATGCCTCAGCCATAGCTTCTATAAAATATGCCATGTTGTGTACCAGATCTATTGTATACCCTACACTGAGTTTGACAAGGGAGTACAATAGTGATCTAGGAGTAGATCACTGAACATCGGTCAAAATTAACCTTAGTGGAATAAGGATATGTTTCTCGATTATGGAGGTGACAAAACGTTCGTCGTAAAGGGTTACGTCGATGCAAGTTTTGACACCGATCCAGATGACTCTAAATCTCAATCTGGATACATATTGAAAGTGGGAGCAATTAGCTAAAGTAGCTCCGTGCAGAGTATTGTAGACATAGAAATTTACAAAATACATACGGATCTGAATGTGACAGACCCGTTGACTAAGCTTCTCTCACAAGCAAAACATGATCACACCTTAGTACTCTTTGGGTGTTAATCACATAGCGATGTTGAAAGGATCGATATAATTGACTAGAGGGGGGGTGGTGAATAGGCAACTGACATTTTTTAAGCTTTTCTTTACCAATTTAAACTTTCCAATAATAAAGGTTGTCTAGATGTGCAACTAGGTGGACAACCTATATGATGCAAACAACACAAGCCCAATAGCAAGCAAGGATAGGAACACAAATAAGCTTGCACAAGTAAAGGGATAAGATAACCAAGAGTGGAGCCGGTGGAGACGAGGATGTGTTACCGAAGTTCCTTCCTTTTGAGGGGAAGTACGTCTCCGTTAGAGAGGTGTGGAGGCACAATGCTCCCCAAGAAGCCACTAGGGCCACCGTAATCTCCTCACGCCCTCGCACAATGCAAGAGCCGTGATTCCACTATTGGTGCCCTTGAAGGCGGCGACCGAACCTTTACAAACAAGGTTGGGGCCATCTCCACAACTTAATTGGAGGCTCCCAACAACACCACGAAGCTTCACCGCAATGGAATATGGCTCCACGGTGACCTCAACCGTCTAGGATGCTCAAACACCTAAGAGTAACAAGATCCGCAAGGGATAAGTGGGGGGAATCAAATATCTTGTGGTGGAAGTGTAGATCGGGCCCTTGTCACCCAATCTCAAGCAAATCAACAAGTTTGATTAGCTAGGGAGAGAGATCGGGCCAAAATGGAGCTTGGAGCAACAATGGAGCTTGGAGAGAGAAGAGGTGGTCAACTAGAGGTAGAAGACGCCCCTTATATAGTCGTGGGAAAAAATCCAACCGTTATCCACATATTCAGCCCGGGTACTACCGCTCAGGGCGCTGTACTACCGCGAGGCTGCGCTGACTACTATGGCGGATCAGCGGTACTACCGCAGCAGCACATGCCGTAACTAGCACGACTAAGGGCGATTACTACCGCTGCAGTACTACCGCACCCCCTTGCGGTACTACCGCAAGGCAGGAGAGTCACGGCCTAGGAAGGGCGCGGATGAAATAAATTACAGCCATGCCAACTTCCGATGAAACTTTGGTGGTACAAAAATCCGACGCGATACTACCGCTCCCGAGGAGCGGTACTACCGTTGCGGGCGCCTACTACCGTGAAACTACGGTACAAGGTAGGAGGGCCACGGTACTACGGCTCCTAGGGAGCAAGATTATCAGGCTCCGCGGTACCGCTACCGACGAGCGGTATTATCATGTGGGCGCGGATGTAAAATTACATCCGCCCTACTACCGCACCGAGCGGCACTAGGCACAGGAGTCAGCGGTACTACCGCTTCCAGAGGAGCGGTACTACCGAGACACCCAGCGGTACTACTGCGTGTAATTGCGGTACTACCGCAAGTACAGCAGTAGTCGTCAGATTTCCGCACAACCAAGATAACGAAGGGAAGCTCCAAAATGCAGGGAAAGGAGGGACAAGTGTACGTGTTGATTCCGCCCAAACCTTTCCGACGCGGACCCCCTCTTAATAGTACGGCTCTCCTACGACTCAAAACCACCAAAAAGAAACGTAGGACGACGCCGTCTTCAATAGTCTCCGAGGGGCACCGAATCGTCTCGTGCCTAGTGATGAGCCATCTGAGGAACTCAAAGCATATGATTAGTCCGCAAAAGTATCGTCATCAATCACCAAAACACTTACGGGATAAATATGCCCTTACAATCTGCCCCTTTTTGGTGGATTGATGACAATACGGGATTTGCACAAAGATACAAAAATATAGAGCAAGGGCAAACCCTCCTCTCCAAAATATAGACGGGCTCCCCTAGATATGTGCACTGGATGAATGCTTTGGACTGCATAGCACACGTACTAGGATCACCACTCCCCCTATATTTTAGAGACAAAGGCCCGAAGAATAACATCTAAGAAACCTATAGCACAATATAACACAAGCTTGCTAAGATAGATAGAGTGCATATGTCTTACACCATATGAAGGAAAAGCAACTAAAACGAGGTTCAAACGAGGTTCAACCGAGAACGCAATAAACACATCAAACGAACGCGAACACGACACAAGACTCAAGAATCTCACGCTCCCCCTTGGGCATCGAGACGCCAAAAAGGCAGAGAGGACACCTACACACAAACGGTGGCTCAAGCAGCAGGGAACTCGTCCCAACCCTCGCCGTCAGACTCCTCAGCGGCAAGGATGGACTCCTCGACGTCCTCCTCAGAATCAGTCCACTTGTAGCCTTGCTTCTCCATCCACTCGGCCTCTAGAGTGATGTGCTCCTCAGACCCGCCAGACACATCCTCACCATAGAGCTTCAAGATCTTCCTGTCCCGGCGACGACTCTCCTTGGATGCCACGTGAGTCCTGTACTGCCCCTTGGCTTGCATGCAGAAAAGAGTCTTCATCTTGTCCTTCAGCTTCGTGGCCCATGAAGGCATAGAGGAGCTCTGGGAAGGCCTAGCAGCATGACCCTCAGCAACATTCTCGGCGCCAGCATCCTCCTCTCCAACAAAGCAGCCCTAGCAGCAGACGCCTCAAGACGAGTAGTAGTGTTGGCCCAGTTGGGTTTGACACGCAGATGCAGATGGGGTCATGGCGAATCCAACACGGGCAAGGAACTCCTCACCAGGGAACATCTTCTCCCAGGTCCTCGAGATCAACAGAAACAGATAGGGCCCGTAGATAGGCACTTTGCGGTTGAACACCGCAAACCGAAGCTCACACCACATGATGTGAGAGACATCAAGTGGCTGGGTCTGAGATAGACGAGCCTCCTCGCAGATGATCATCATATCCACCATATAGGCATGGACCTTGTCCTTGTCACCAATGCGAGGGAACAAGGAGTTGCGAAGATGCGGTACATGATATCCAGAAAAGAGTTGAGCACCAACCCTATCTTGCCATTTGGAAGCGTCTTCTCAACATAGTATGGTGCAAGCCTGTCCTTTTGGCGAGTCGAGTTGGCATGGGGCGAACACCCACGGGAGAGTCGAGCCCGTCATCGTGAACTTGGAGCAAATCCATGAACTCCTTCCGTGTAGCAATCGACTTATGACCATTGGTCATCCAGGTCATCCTCCTCTCCTCATTAGGGTGAAAGTAAATGAAGCAAAGAACTGACCAATGAGCTCGTGGATCATAGTCAAGGTGAAAGGATATCACATGCTCAATACCAAACTGCTCCACCAAGTCCAGAGCCTCTCCAAAGTAGGCACGGAACTTGTCCTTCCTCAAGTGATGCATGTCAATCCACTTCACATCCACATAGGTATTCTGCTTGTTCTTGATGACATCCAGATAGACGTTGGTTTGATGCTTGTTCCATAACAGCTCACAGCCCCTGACAGAGGAACGAGGGGTCACGTACGGATCAATTTGCCTGAGACGGACGTAGTCAGATTGGGGCATCTCATCCATGCCCTTGGCGGGCTCCTTGAACTTGTTAGCAGTAGTCTTGACATGGCGCTTGGGGGCAGAGGAGGAGCCCTCTGGTGCTTCACCGGGGTTGCGCAGACGCTTGGAGCCAGTGTCACGGCTGGGATTGGACCGGCGAGAGCCACCACCTGAGACACACACGCAAAGCACCAAAGACGCAAAGAAAATCAATGCAAAGGCCACGATGAAGCACAAGAAACACATAGGAGACATATGAGAAAGTTGACATGCGATAGGTGTGAGCCACGGTAGGACTGCCACTGCCTGCGGCACTAAAGAATTAGTACTGCTCCAAACGCGGTAGTACCGTGCGAGGTCACGTAGTACCGTGGTTGGAGCAGAAGTAAGGATTTAGTGCCGCATGAAGCTGTAGTACCGCACCAAGGGCGGTAGTACCGCAGTAAGCGGTAGTACCGCGCCATACGGGCGGTAGTACCGCGTCGCAGCAGATCCAACTAGTGATTTGAATCTGAAAAGAACCGCGAAACAACGGCGGTGCTACAGTGATCAGATCTAGCGCATGACAACAATACACATATAAATCCTATGCAATACCACACTCCTTCATCCTATTCTTGCAGAGATGAAGCCTATCAATCTCAAGAACACACAAGCCTCCCCCAAAACCTAGAAACACCAAACACCATCAACACGGAGAGGAGTTGGGGAAAACCTGGGTCCATAGCAAGAGCACGCAGGGGAAACGATCCCACCGGGTCGGAATCACGGGAGGGCAGCCGGTGGAGGAGATCCGCCAAGGACACCGGTTCCATTCTTGAGCAAGGGAGAGAAGGAGGCGGCGTGGGGAGAGGACAGCGAGTGGGTATGGGGAGTTAGAACTCCCCGCCTGCCCCTTATCCCCACGCCCTCGAGCGATCACATGTAGTACCACGTATCATCAGCGGTAGTACCGCTCGGGCGGAAGTTCCGCACCGAGGCGGTAGTACCGCTCAACAAGGCGGTAAAAATTACTGCCGTGAGGTCGCTGTAGTACTGCGTGCTCGCATAGCGGTAGTACTGCGTGGCAGGCTGCGGTAGTACCGCAGGTGTCATGATAGTACCGTGAACTCAAGTCACCGCAAGTTTCAAAAACGAGAAGAGGGCCTTTGCAAGGAAACTTTTCACACACAAGAAACCACAAACTCTAGCACAAACCAGAGGCAAAAGACAACAAGAAACCACCAAACGACAAGGCCTCTCAGGGAGTGAGGGCGGTGGCCGAAGCCACCTATGTTTGAGTGGGATGGTATGGCACCGCGAAGAATTATCCTTGGGCCCATGAACAAAACTCGTCTTTGGAACACAAGTACCATCAAAAATGGCTAATGTGAAAGAGGTGGTCGATTTATGCATAATGGGGGGAGGGAAAGTTCATTGAGAGAACAACACTCCCCCTATGTCCATGCCTACACCTAAACTAGACAACAAGTTGAGTGTGGTGGGGAGTGCACGGGCTCAAGTCACATTGCTCAAATCGTTGATATTTAGCTCATGCCTTAACTCGCGAAATCTTGCTTAAGGGCTTCGTGAATATATCTGCAAGGTTATCCTGAGTGTTGACATACTTGAGCTCGATCTCCCCTCGCCGAATGTGATCCCGGATGAAGTGATACCGAATCTCAATGTGCTTCGTCTTGAAGTGTTGCATCGGGTTGAGAGAAATCTTGATGGCACTTTGAAAGGATCGATATGGTTGACTAGAGGGGGGGGAGTGAATAGGCAACTAACAATTTTAAGCTTTTCTTTACCAATTTAAACTTTGCACTAATAAAGGTTGTCTAGATGTGCAACTAGGTGGACAACCTATATGATGCAACAACACACGCACACGAGCAAGCAAGGATAGGAACACAAATAAGCTTGCAAGTAAAGGGATAAGATAACCAAGAGTGGAGCCGGTGGAGACGAGGATGTGTTACCAAGTTCCTTCCTTTTGAGGGAAGTACGTCTCGTTAGAGCGGTGTGGAGGCACAATGCTCCCCAAGAAGCCGCTTAGGGCCACCGTAATCTCCTCACGCCTCGCACAATGCAAGAGCCGTGGATTCCACTATTGGTGCCCTTGAAGGCGGCGACCGAACCTTTACAAACAAGGTTGGGGCAATCTCCACAACTTAATTGAAGGCTCCCAACAACACCACGAAGCTTCACCACAATGGAATATGGCTCCACGGTGACCTCAACCGCCTAGGATGCTCAAACACCCAAGAGTAACAAGATCCGCAAGGGATAAGTGAGGGGAATCAAATATCTTGTGGTGGAAGTGTAGATCGGGCCCTTGTCACCCAATCCCGAGCAAATCAACAAGTTTGATTGGCTAGGAGAGAGATCGGGCCAAAATGGAGCTTGGAGCAACAATGGAGCTTAGAGAGGGAAGAGGTAGTCAACTAGAGGTTGAAGAAGCCCTTATATAGACGTGGAAAACCAACCGTTATCCACTTAGTCACCATGAGCGCGGTACTACCGCTCGGTAGCGGTACTACCATGAGGCCGCATGGTACTACCATGGAGGACCACGGTACTACATCAAGCAGCAAAGACAGCCGGAACTAGCTCGACTAGGGCAGTACTACGCCGCTGCACTACCGCTCCCCTTACGGTACTACCGCAAGGCGAGAGTCACGACTGAGAAGGGCACGCAGACGAAATAAATTACATCCGTGCCAACTTCCGCTGAAACTGCGGTAGTGCGAAAATCCGACGCGGTACTACCGCTCCTCGTGAGCGGTACTACCATAGCGCTGCCTACTACCGTGATTCTACGGTACTTGGTAGGAGCACCACGGTACTACGGCTCGTGGGAGCAAGATTACCGTGGGCCCCAGGGTACTACCGCTCCCGACGAGCGGTACTACCTTGGTGGGCGCGGATGTAAAAAATTACATTCGCCCCTACTACCGCACCGGAGCAGCACTAGGCCTAGGAGCCGCGGTACTACCACTCCTGGGGAGCGGTACTACCGTGGCGCCCCGCGGTACTACCGCTCCAGACGAGCGGTCCTACCGTGGTGGGCGCGGATGTAAAAATTACATCCGCCTACTATCAAGACCGAGCGGCACTAGGCCTAGGAGCCGCGGTACTACCACTCTCGGGAGCGGTACTACCGTGGCGACCAGCAGTCACAGTGTACCTCACGGTACTATCACAGGTACTGCGGTACTACCGCAAGTACAGTGGCAAATGTCAGATTTCCGCACAACCAAGATAACGAAGGGAAGCTCCAAAGTGCAGGGAAAGGAGGGACAAGTGTACGTGTTGATTCCGCCCTAACCTTTCCGACGCGGACCCCCTCTTAATAGTACGACTCTCCTACGACTCAAATCCACCAAAAAGAAACGTAGGACGACGCCGTCTTCAATAGTCTCCGAGGGGCACCGAATCGACTCGAGCCTAGAGATGAACCATCTGAAGAACTCAAAGCATACGATTAGTCCGCAAAAGTATCGTCATCAATCACCAAAACACTTACGGGATAAATATGCCCTTACAATCTCCCCCTTTTTGGTGGATTGATGACAATACGGGATTTGCACAAGGATACAATTAATATAGAGCAAAAGCAAACCCCTCCTCTCCAAAATATAGACGGGCTCCCCCTAGATGTGTGCACTCCGGATGAATGCTTTGGACTGCATAGCACACGATCTAGGATCACCACTCCCCCTATATTTTAGAGACAAAAGTCCGAAGAATAACATCTAAACAACATATAGCACTAAATAACATAAGCTTGCTAAGATAGATAGAGTGCATATGTCTTACACCATAAGAAGGAAAAGCAACTAAAACGAGGTTCAAACGAGATTCAACCGAGAACGCAATAAACACACCAAACGAACGCGAACACGACACAAGACTCAAGAATCTCACGCTCTCTCCCCTTTGGCATCGAGACGCCAAAAAGGCGGAGAGGACACCTACACACAAGCGGTGGCTCAAGCAGCAGGAACTCGTCCCAATCCTCGTCGTCAGACTCCTCAGCAGCAGGGATGGACTCCTCGACGTCCTCCTCAGAATCAGTCCACTTGTAGCCTTGCTTCGCCATTCACTCGGCCTCTGGGGTGATGTGCTCCTCAGATCCTCTAGACACATCCTCACCATAGAGCTTCAAGATCTTCCTGTCCCGGCGACGACTCTCCTTGGATGCCACATGAGTCCTCAGATCGCCCCTTGGCTTGCATGCGTAAAAGATTCTTCATCTTGTCCTTCAAACGTGGCCCAAGAAGGCATAGAGGAGCTCTGGGAAGGCCTAGCAGCATGGCCTTCATCAACATGCTCGGCGCCAAAGATCCTCCTCTCCAACAGCAGCCCTAGCTGCAGACGCCAAAGACGAGTAGTAGTGTTGGCCCAGTTGGGTTTGACACGCAGACAGAGATGGGGTCATGGCGAATCCAAATCGGGGCAAGGAACTCCTCACCAGGAACATCTTGTCCCAAGTCCTCGAGATCGCCAGTAACAGATATGGACCGTATATAGGCACCTTGCGGTTGAACACGGCAAACCAAGCTCAATCCACATGATGTGTGAGATATCAAGTGGCTGAGTCTCGAGACACACGAGCCTCCTCGCAGATGAGCATCATATCCACCATATAGGCATGAACCTTGTCCTTGTCACCAATGCGGGGGAACAAGGAGTTGCGGAAGATGCGGTACATGATATCCAAAAAGGAGTTGAGCACCAAACCTATCTTGCCACTTGGAAGTGTCTTCTCAACATAGAACGGTGCAAGCCTGTCCTTCTTGGCAGAGTCAGGGTTGGCATGGGGACGAACACCTACGGGAGTCAAGCCCGTCATCGTGAACTTGGAGCAGATCCATGAACTCCTTCCGTGTAGCGATCAGCTTGCGGCCATTTGTCATCCGTGTCATTCTCCTTTCCTCATTGGGGTGAAAGTAGATGAAGCAAAGAACTGACCAATGAGCTCAGGATCATAGTCAAGGTGAAAAGAGATGATATGCTCAATGCCAAACTGCTTCCACCAAGTCCAAAGCCTCGCCAAAGTAGGCACGGAACTTCTCCTTCCTCAAGTGATGCATGTCAATCCACTTCACATCCACATAGGTATTCTCGCTTGTTCTTAATGACGCCCGTGATAGATGTTGGTTTGATGCTTGTTCCGTAACAGCTCACAGCCCCCGACCGAGGAACGAGGGGTCACGTGCGGATCCATGTTCGAGGCGGACGTAGTCGTAATGGGGTATCTCATCCATGCTCTTGGAGGGCTCCTTGACCTTGGTGGCGCTTGACTTGACATGGCGCTTGGGGGCGTAAGAGGATCCCTCTAGTGAGTCACCGGGGTTGCGCAGACGCTTGGAGCCGGTGTCACGGCTGGGATTGGACCGGCGAGAGCCACCACCTGAACCACACACGCAAAGCACCAAAAACGCAAGAAGATCAATGCAAAGGCCACGAAAAAGCACACGAAAAACATAGGAGACATATGAGAAAGTTGGCAGGTGATAGGTGTGAGGCACGGTAGGACTGCCACTGCCTGCGGTACTAAAGCAGATATCGCTCGCACGCTGTAGTACTGTGTGGGGTCACCAGTACCGTGGCTGGAGCGGAAGTAAAGTTGTAGTGCCGACAGTATGCGGTAGTACCGCACGAGGGGCGGTAGTACCATGCCATGTAGTACCAAGCACCCGAGGGCGGTAGTACCGTCGTCTTGATAGTACCAAGCACCGTAGGGCGGTAGTACCGCGCCACAGCGGATCCAACTACCGATTTGAATCAAAGAACCGCGAAACAATGGCGGTGCTACAAAGGATCAGATCTAGCGCATGACAAAGAATACACATATAAATCCTATGCAATACTACACTCCTTCATCCTATTCTTGCAGAGATTAGGCCTATCAATCTCAAGAACACACAAGCCTCCCCAAAACCTAGAAACGCCAAACACCAACAATAAGGAGAGGGAATTGGGGAAAAACCTGGGTCCATAGCAAGAGCACGCGGTGGAGAACGATCCCACGGTCGGAATCACGGAGGGCAGCCGGTGAAGGAGATCCGCGAGAGACGCCTGCCCGTTCTTGAGCAAGGGAGAGAAGGTGGCGATGTGGGAGAAGGTAACGAATGGGTATGGGGAGTTGGAACTCCCCCGCCCGCCCTTATCCCTCGCCCATGAACCGTCATGTAGTACTTGCCTCATCGCGTAGTACCGCTCGGGCGGAAGTTCGCACCGAGGCGGTAGTACCGCTGACCAGCGGCAGTAAAAATTACTGCCGTGAGGTTGCTTGATAATGCCGTGCTCCCATAAGCGGTAGTATCTTGTGGCTGGCTGCGGTAGTACCGCATGGCCTGATAGTACCGTGAATCTCAAGTCACCGCATGATTCAAAAACGAAAAAATGCCTTTGCAATTTTTTTTGTTTACACACAAGAAACCACAAACTCAACCGCAAACTAGAGGCAAAAGACAACAAGAAACCACCAAACGACAAGGCCTCTCAAGGGGAGAGGGCGGTGGCCGAAGCCACCTATGTTTGAGTAGGATGGTATGGCACCGCGAAGAATTATCCTTGGGCCCATGACCAAAACTCGTCTTTGGAACACAAGTACCATCAAAAATGGCTAATGTGAAAGAGGTGATCGATTTACGCATAATGGGGGGAGGGAGAGTTCATTGAGAGAACAATACTCCCCCTATGTCCATGCCTACACCTAAACTAGACAGCAAGTTGAGTGTGGTGGGGAGTGCACGGCTCAAGTCACATTGCTCAAATCAATGATATTTAGCTCATGCCTTAACTCATGAAATCTTGCTTCATCTAAGGGCTTCGTGAATATATCCGCAAGGTTATCCTGAGTGTTGACATACTTGAGCTCGATCTCTCCTCGCCTAATGTGATCCCGGATGAAGTGATACCGAATCTCGATGTGCTTCGTCTTGAAGTGTTGCACGGGTTGAGAGAAATCTTGATGGCACTTTCATTATCACACCAAAGAGGCACTTTTTCACAAATGACACCGTACTCCTTTAAAGTTTGCCTCATCCATAGGAGTTGAGCACAACAACTACCGGCCGCCACATATTCCGCTTCGGTGGACGAGAGAGACACACAACTTTGCTTCTTGGAAGACCAACTTACCAAGGAGCAACCAAGAAATTGGCACCCTCCGTAAGTGGACTTCCTATCCACTTTGTCTCCCGCCCAATCGGAATCCGTAAATCCTTCAAGCTTGAAGTTTGCTCCTCTTGGGTACCATAAGCCAAAGTTTGGGGTATGAGCCAAATATCGAAAGATTCGCTGACCGCCACAAAATGACTTTCCTTTGGTGCGGCTTGAAACCGTGCACACATTCCCACACTCAACATGATATCCGGTCTAGATGCACAAAGGTAAAGCAAGGATCCAATCATGGAGCGATATACCTTTTGATCCACCGCTTTACCATTGGGATCAATGTCAAGTTGGCACTTGGTGGGCATTGGTGTAGTAGCCGGCTTGACATCACTTAGCTTGAATCTTTTGAGCATGTCTTGAGTGTATTTGGCTTGGTTGATGAAGGTTCCTTCTCTTGTTTGTTTGATATCGAAACCAAGAAAGAACTTCAACTCTCCCATCGAAGACATCTTGAACTTGGAGGTCATGAGAGCGGCAAATTCCTCATTGAAAGCTTTGTTAGGAGAACCAAAGATAATATCATCAACATATAGTTGGCATACAAACAACTCCCCATTGACCTTCTTAGTAAAAAGAGTGGGATCGATTTGCCCCACTTCAAAACCAAGATCTTGTAACAACTCGGTAAGGTGGTCATACCAAGCACGTGGGGCTTGTTTAAGTCCATAGAGTGCCTTATCGAGTTGATATACATGATCCGGGAAGTAGGGGTCCTCGAACCCGGGGGGTTGCTTGACATAGACCAACTCATTAATGGGACCATTAAGAAAAGCACTTTTTACATCCATTTGTTGCAACTTAAAGTTGTGATGGGAAGCATAAGCAATCAACAAACGAATGGATTCAAGACGAGCAACGGGAGCAAAGGTTTCACCGTAGTCGATACCCTCGACTTGGGAGTAGCCTTGTGCTACCAATCTTGCCTTGTTGCTAATGATGTTCCCATGAGCATCTTGCTTGTTCTTGAAAATCCACTTGGTTCCAATGACGTTGTGGTTCTCCCGATGGCCTTGGCACCAATCTCCACACCTTGTTGTACTCAAAGTTGTTGAGTTCTTCATGCATGGCATTTAGCCAATCCGAGTCTTCTAGCGCCTCATAGACCTTTTGAGGTTCAACACAAGAGACAAACGCGTGATGTTCACAATAGTTTGCCAATTGTCTACGAGTGCTTACCCCTTTTCTTAGGCTTCCAACCACATTCTCCATGAGATGGACTTTGGTGGTGAGTTTGGAAGCAATCTTGGCGGCACGACGCTCTAAATCCTCCTCGGAAGTGCGATGAGGAGAGGTCACTTGATCATCTTGAGCGCCGTCTTGAGCATGACCTTCATCTTGAGCATGCTCGGGAAGAGAACTCGACCTTGGGCATCATTTAAGGTGATATCATCATCTTGGGCACGATCTTGCCCTTGGTCTTGTTCATGAGGTTGAGGGCCTTCACTTTGTTCTTCTAAGCGTGTGGGCTTTGGGTTGGTGATGGCTCCACTTGAGTGAAGCATTGTCCTTCTCCTTCGCCATAAGGGGTTCCTCAATGGGTATGATAAAGCCAACCCCCATTCTTCTTATGGCTTGGGGAGGAATTTCATCACCTACATCACAAGTGCCACTTTGCTCCACTTGGGAGCCGTTATTCTCATCAAACTCCACGTTACACGTCTCCTCAATAAGTCCCGTGGATTTATTGAGGACACGGTAAGCATGAGAGTTTGTAGCATAACCAACAAATATGCCCTCATGAGCTCTAGTTTCAAATTTAGACAAACGAACACCTTTCTTGAGAATGAAACACTTACACCCGAACACGGAAGTACTTGTGGTTGGGATTGTTGCGGTGAGTATCTCATAAGGAGTCTTGTTCAAGCCTTTGCGGAGATAAAGCCGATTGGATGCATGACAAGCGGTGTTGATGGCTTCGCCCAAAAGTTGTATGGAGACTTGAACTCCGCCATCATGGTCCTTGCCGCATCCATCAACATCCGGTTCTTTCTCTCCACCACACCATTTTGTTGAGGGGTATATGGTGCCGAATATTGATGCTTGATCCCCTCATCACTAAGAAACTCATCCAAAGTGTAGTTCTTGAACTCGGTGCCGTTGTCACTTCTTATAGTCAAGATCTTTGCATTATGTTGACGTTGAGCTTCATTTGCAAAGTCGATGACGGTTTGTTGGGTCTCACCCTTCCTCTTGAAGAAATATACCCAAGTGTATCTTGAATAGTCATCCACAATCACCAAGCAATACTTTCTTCCTCCAAGACTATCAAATGATGGTGGCCCAAAGAGATCCATGTGAAGGAGCTCCAAGGGTCTCTTTGAGTATATGATAGTCGTGGGAGGGTGAGCCTTCTCATGAAGCTTTCCTTCAATACAAGCACCGCAAGCACGGTCTTTGGCAAAACTAACATTTGTTAGTCCACGGACATGGTCCCCTTGAGAAGACTTTGCAAAGATCTCATATTGACATGGGCTAAACGGCGATGCCAAAGCCATCCCACGCCAACTTTAGCCATTAGGCATGTCGCGGTCTTAGTGGGTCGCTCGAAAAGTTAATCACATAGAGACCGTTTTCGACATGCCCAACAAAGGCTACTTTAATAGTCTTGCTCCACAAGAGGGCCACGGTATCAAAGTCAAAGAAAGTAGCATAACCCATGACTGCAAGTTGACGAACGGAAAGCAAATTGTATGCAAGGGACTCAACAAGCATGACTTTCTCGATCGTAAGATCATGAGAAATGACAACCTTGCCGAGACCCAATACCTTAGAATGTGATGCATCACCCCACTCGACATCGGTGGGCATAGATGGAATCTCTTGCACGTCCACCACCATGTCCTTGCTCCCGGTCATATGATTTGTTGCTCCACTATCGAGCAACCATGATCCCCCACTAGAAGCAAACCCCTACAAGAGATCAATGCTTGGTTTTAGGTACCCATTTGGTAATGGGTCCTTTGATGTTAGTAACGAGGGTCTTAGGAACCCAAATAGACCATTCAATGTACTCATAAGAAGAACCAACAAATTTAGCATAAACATGCCCATCACTAGCACGGCACAACACATAAGAGGGGTTAAAGTCACGGCTATGTTCATGGGGATGACGTTGTCCTTCTTGACATTGCCACCCTTTGCACTGTTCTTCTTCTTCTTGGAAGCACCCTCTCCCTCCCTCACAAAAGTTTGCTTGAGAGGGGGAGGTTTCTTGGTCTTGTCATTCTTCTTCTTGCCTTGGGCTTGGGCGCGAACCCAATCCCCTCCTTGGCCACAACTTCCTTTTGATTACTCAAAAGGTCGTTAAGGTTCTTCTCACCTTGAATGCATGTGACAAGGCCCTTTTCAAGTTGCTCCTTCAACTTAGCATTCTCCTCAACAAGATGCACATGCTCACAACAAGGGTTAGTAGCATTTGCATTATCAATCAATATCATATGAGGAAAGGTGGCTTTCTCCTTGGTTAGCTTCACTTGGAGTTGATCATGAGACTCTTTGATACTAGCATGAGCACCCTTCAAGACTTTGTGAGCCTTGTCGAGAGTGTCAAGGTCCTCGTTGAGTCTAGCAAGATCAACTCCAAGCTTTGCCTTCTCGGAACTAAGCACACGAGACACAACAAGAGCATGATCAAGGTCTTTCTTTAATTTAGCGTGATCATCGCTAGTGACTCCTCAAGAGCCAAACGAAGACCACGCTCTTTATCAAGAGCATTGGAGAGATCCGAAATCTCATCGGCATAGTCACGACTATGCCCTTCCATCGTAGAAATGGTTTCTTCATGAGTCTCGATCATGACATTGGCTTCACCAAGTTGTTCCAAGAGAGCAACGAAGTGCATCTTGGATTTCCCTTTGAGTTTACTCATAAAGATCTCAAATTCATTTTCCTCTACACTAGTCCCTCATGTTCATCAATGCAATCCGTCAAAGAAGAATGATTGATGATGGTAGTTTTGATGTTGGGGTTACCTTATTGGTGGCTTTAGCCATGAGGCACTTGGCGGTGATGCTTTCATTGGGTGAACCAAGAGAGACACCGAGGAGTCATTGCAATGGCCACGGAGGCCATGGCAACCGTTCACCATCCTCATCATCATCATCATCCTCATTGTACTCTTCTTGAACCACCAAAGCTTTGTGAGGAGTCTTCTTTGGGAAGTTGCTCTTGTTGGGAAAAGACTTGGCCTTGTCCTTACGGATGAGCTTGCCACCATTGTCTTCCCTCTTCTCATATGGACACTCCGCAACAAAGTGACTCACATTTCCACAATTGAAACACGTCCTCACTCGTTGCTTGCCCTTAGAGCCACTTGAATTGCTCTTGTTGAAGTTGGGCCTTGAGTTCTTCTTGCTCCAAAATTGTCTTGAAGCAAGGGCCATGTGTTCATGATAATCATACTTAGTATCTTCGAGGTTGCTCTCTTCTTCTTCCTCCTCTCCATCTTCTTCGTCACAAATCTTGGCCTTCAAAGCGAGGTTGGGCTTCTTTGCTCTTTGAGAGCGAAGCACCGCATTGTCGTGATCGTGTCCAATATGCTCATAGCCACAAACTCATCCAACACATCACTTGAGGACAAGGTGTGGAAGTCCGGTCGTTGACGGATGACGGAGGACATGGCTTTGTGGTAGGGCATCATTGCCTTGAGAAATTTGGCGCTTGATCCAGCTTCTCATCTGTGTCCTTACTTCCATGATCCCGGAGGGAGACGGCAAGCTTGGTTACTCTCCGATAGAGCTCACGAGGTTCTTCTTCTTCCTTCATTGCAAACTCATCGGCTTCATCTTGGACCACTTCATAATTGGAACGTTGAATGCTTGCGCTTCCTCGATACATGGAAACCACCTTGAGCCAAGCATCTTTGGCACGGGTGTAAGGCCGGAGATGTGGGAGGTCTTCGGGAAGGATTGCTTCTTGGATGATGAAGAGAGCATTCTCATTGAATTGCTGGTCCACGACCTCTCTAGGAGAGAAATTGCTCGGATCATGCGGATAGAAACCTTCTTCAATGATTCTCCAAAGGTTAGTGTTCACATGATTTAAATGACGCTTAAAACAATAAACCCAAGAATCAAAATCCTCCTTTTTATCAACCTTAGGTGGTGGACCGGCATGATTCAAATGAGTGGAAGGAATCGGTCCACCATAAACGGGAGGTTGCACATGGGCGAAGATGCGGTGCCATTCTTACCACTAGACGAGGGGCTTTCTCACTAGTAGCTTCCCCCTTATCGGAGATAGCATCCGCTCCCGTGTTGGCGGGATCACCCACTTTCACGGGTGCGGTGGAAAGTTTAAGCCCTTCTAGGAATTCCTTAAACATGTCCTTGACCTCGCTCGTCATGGAATTTTTCAATGTGTCCAACGCCACATTGAATTCCTCACGAGATTGAGGTACTCCCATCTCCGTAGATGATGTCGGATTCGACCGGAGTGCTCCCCACATCATCTCTGACGTCAACTCATACTCTACGGACGGTGAAGTCCTTAAAAGGAGACGAGGCTCGATACCAATTGAAAGGATCGATATGGTTGACTAGAGGGGGGTGAATAGGATACTAACAATTTTAAGCTTTTCTTTAACAATTTAAACTTTGCACTTATTTATGTTGTATAGATTTGCAAGTAGGTTGACAACCTTTATGATGCAACAAAACACGCACACGAGCAAGCAAGGATAGGAACACAAATAAGCTTGCAAGTAAAGGGATAAGATAACCAAGAGTGGAGCCGGTGGAGACGAGGATGTGTTACCGAAGTTCCTTCCTTTTGAGGGGAAGTACGTCTCCGTTAGAGCGGTGTGGAGGCACAATGCTCCCCAAGAAGCTGCTAGGGCCACCGTAATCTCCTCACGCCCTCGCACAATGCAAGAGCCGTGATTCCACTATTGGTGCCCTTGAAGGCGGCGACCGAACCTTTACAAACAAGGTTGGGGCAATCTCCACAACTTAATTGGAGGCTCCCAACAACATCACGAAGCTTCACCACAATGGAATATGGCTCCACGGTGACCTCAACCGTCTAGGATGCTCAAACACCCAAGAGTAACAAGATCCGCAAGGGATAAGTGGGGGGAATCAAATATCTTGTGGTGGAAGTGTAGATCGGGCCCTTGTCACCCAATCCCGAGCAAATCAACAAGTTTGATTGGCTAGGAGAGAGATCGGCCAAAATGGAGCTTAGGCGCAACAATGGAGCTTAGAGAGGGAAGAGGTAGTCAACTAGAGGTTGAAGAAGCCCTTATATAGACGTGGAAAAACCAACCGTTATCCACTTAGTCAGTTGGCGCTGCAGACTACCGCTCGAGGCGCGCAGTACTACCATGAGGTCAAGACGGTACTACCGTGGAGGACCACGGTACTACCGCAGCAGCAGCACAGGCCGGAACTAGCCTGACTAGGGGCAGTACTACCGCTCGCGCGGTACTACCGCTCCCCCTTACGGTACTACCGCAAGGCAGGGGAGTCACGACCTGAGAAGGGCACGGACGAAATAAATTACATCCGTGCCAACTTCCGAAATCAGCGGTAGTGCGAAAATCCGACGGTACTACCGCTCCTCAGGAGCGGTACTACCGTAGCGCGTGCCTACTACCGTGATTCTACGGTACTTGGTAGGAGCACCACGGTACTACGGCTCAGGGGAGCAGTACTACCGTGGGCCCCCGTGGTACTACCGCTCCCGACGAGCGGTACTACCTTGGTGGGCGCGGATGTAAAAAATTACATCCGCCCCTACTACCGCACCGGAGCGGCACTAGGCCTAGGAGCCGCGGTACTACCACTCCTGGGGAGCGGTACTACCGTGGCGCCCCGCGGTACTACCGCTCCAGACGAGCGGTACTACCGTGGTGGGCGCGGATGTAAAAAATTACATCCGCCCCTACTACCGCACCGGAGCGGCACTAGGCCTAGGAGCCGCGGTACTACCACTCCTGGGGAGCGGTACTACCGTGGCGACCAGCAGTACTATCACAGTACTCATGGTATTACTACAGGCTACCTGGTGCTACCGCAAGTACAGAGGCAAATGTCGATTTCCGCACAACCAAGATAACGAAGGAAGCTCCAAAGTGCGAGGAAAGGAGGGACAAGTGTACGTGTTGATTCCGCCCTAACCTTTCCGACGCGGACCCCTCTTAATAGTATGGATCTCCCTACGACTCAAATCCACCAAAAAGAAACGTGGGGCGGCGCCGTCTTCAATAGTCTCCGAGGGGCACCGAATCGTCTCGAGCCTAGAGATGAACCATCTGAGGAACTCAAAGCATATGATTAGTCCGCAAAAGTATCGTCATCAATCACCAAAACACTTACGGGATAAATATGCCCTTACACACTTTCATTATCACACCAAAGAGGCACTTTGTCACAAATGACACCGTACTCCTTTGAAGTTTGCCTCATCCATAGGAGTTGAGCACAACAACTACCGGCCGCCAGATATTCCGCTTCGGTGGACGAGAGTGACACACAACTTTGCTTCTTGGAAGACCAACTTACCAAGGAGCAACCAAGAAATTGGCACCCTCCGGAAGTGGACTTCCTATCCACTTTGTCTCCCACCCAATCGGAATCCGTAAATCCTTCAAGCTTGAAGTTTTCTCCTCTGGGGTACCATAAGCCAAAGTTCGGGGTATGAGCCAAATATCGAAAGATTCGCTTGACCGCCACACAGTGGCTTTCCTTCGGTGCGGCTTGAAACCGTGCACACATTCCCACACTCAACATGATATCCGGTCTAGATGCACAAAGGTAAAGCAAGGAGCCAATCATGGAGCGATATACCTTTTGATCCACCGCTTTACCATTGGGATCAATGTCAAGTTGGCACTTGGTGGGCATTGGTGCAAGAGCCGCTTGACATCACTTAGCTTGAATCTTTTGAGCATGTCTTGAGTGTATTTGGCTTGGTTGATGAAGGTTCCTTCTATTCTTTGTTTGATATCGAAACCAAGGAAGAACTTTAACTCTCCCATCGAAGACATCTTGAACTTGGAGGTCATGAGAGCGGCAAATTCCTCATTGAAAGCTTTGTTAGGAGAACCAAAGATAATATCATCAACATATAGTTGGCATACAAACAACTCCCCATTGACCTTCTTAGTAAAAAGAGTGGGATCGATTTGCCCCACTTCAAATCCACGATCTTGTAACAACTCGGTAAGGTAGTCATACCACGCACGTGGGGCTTGTTTAAGGCCATAGAGTGCCTTATCGAGTTGATACACATGATCCGGGAAGTAGGGGTCCTCGAACCCGGGGGGTTGCTTGACATAGACCAACTCATTAATGGGACCATTTAAAAAAGCACTTTTCACATCCATTTGTTGCAACTTAAAGTTGTTATGGGAAGCATAAGCAATCAACAAATGAATGGATTCAAGACGAGCAACCGGAGCAAAGGTTTCACCGTAGTCGATACCCTCGACTTGGGAGTAGCCTTGTGCTACCAATCTTGCCTTGTTGCGAATGATGTTCCCATGAGCATCTTGCTTGTTCTTGAAAATCCACTTGGTTCCAATGACGCTGTGGTTCCCCAAGGCCTTGGCACCAATCTCCACACCTTGTTGTACTCGAAGTTGTTGAGTTCTTCATGCATGGCATTGAGCCAATCCGAGTCTTCGAGCGCCTCATAGACCTTTTGGGGTTCAACACAAGAGACAAACGCGTGATGTTCACAATAGTTTGCCAATTGTCTACGAAAGTGCTTACCCTTTTCTTAGGCTTCCAACCACATTCTCCATGAGATGGCCTTTGGTGGTGAGTTTGGAAGCAATCTTGGCACGACGCTCTAATTCCTCCTCGGAGGTGAGATGAGGAGGGGTCACTTGATCATCTTGAGCGCCGTCTTGAGCATGATCTTCATCTTGAGCATGCTCGGGGGAGAGAACTTGACCTTGGGCATCATTTGGAGTGTCATCATCGTCTTGAGCATGATTTTCCCTTGGTCTTGTTCATGAGGTTGAGGGCCTTCACTTTGTTCTTCGGAAGCGTGTGGGCCTTGGGTTGGGGATGGCTCCACTTGAGTGGAGCATTGTCCTTCTCCTCCGGCCACAAGGGGTTCCTCAATGGGTAGGATAAAACCAACTCCCATTCTTCTTATGGCTTGGGGAGGAATTTCATCACCTACATCACAAGTGCCACTTTGCTCCACTTGGGAGCCGTTATTCTCATCAAACTCCACGTTACACGCCTCCTCAATAAGTCCCGTGGATTTATTGAGGACACGGTAAGCATGAGAGTTTGTAGCATAACCAACAAATATGCCCTCATGAGCTCTAGCTTCAAATTTAGACAAACGAACACCTTTCTTGAGAATGAAACACTTACACCCGAACACCGGAAGTACTTGAGGTTGGGCTTGTTGCGGTGAGTATCTCATAAGGAGTCTTGTTCAAGCCTTTGCGGAGATAGAGCCGATTGGATGCATGACATGCGGTGTTGATGGCTTCGCCCAAAAGTTGTATGGAGACTTGAACTCCGCCACATGGTCCTTGCCGCATCCATCGGCGTCCGGTTCTTCCTCTCCGCAACACCATTTTGTTGAGGGGTATATGGTGCAGTATTGATGCTTGATCCCCTCATCACTAAGAAACTCATCCAAGGTGTAGTTCTTGAACTCGGTGCCGTTGTCACTTCTTATAGTCAAGATCTTTGCATTATGTTGACGTTGAGCTTCATTTGCAAAGTCGATGACGGTTTGTTGAGTCTCACTCTTCCTCTTGAAGAAATATACCCAAGTGTATCTTGAATAGTCATCCACAATCACCAAGCAATACTTTCTACCTCCAAGACTATCAAATGATGGTGGCCCAAAGAGATCCACGTGAAGGAGCTCCAAGGGTCTCTTTGAGTATATGATGGTCGTGGGAGGGTGAGCCTTCTCATGAAGCTTTCCTTCAATACAAGCACTGCAAGCACGGTCTTTGGCAAAACTAACATTTGTTAGTCCACGGACATGGTCCCCTTGAGAAGACTTTGCAAAGATCTCATATTGACATGGGCTAAACGGCGATGCCAAAGCCATCCCACGTCAACTTTAGTCATTAGGCATGTCGCGGTCTTAGTGGGTCGCCCGAGAAGTTAATCACATAGAGACCGTTCTCGACATGCCCAACAAAGGCTACTTTAAGAGTCTTGCTCCACAAGAGGGCCACGGTATCAATGTCAAAGAAAGTAGCAAAACCCATGATTGCAAGTTGACAAACAGAAAGCAAATTGTATGCAAGGGACTCAACAAGCATGACTTTCTCGATCGTAAGATCATGAGAGATGACAACCTTGCCGAGACCCAATACCTTAGAATGTGATGCATCACCCCACTCGACATTGGTTGGCATAGATGGAATCTCTTGCACGTCCACCACCATGTCCTTGCTCCCGGTCATATGATTTGTTGCTCCACTATCGAGCAACCATGATCCCCCACCATAAGCAAACCCCTACAAGAGATCAATGCTTGGTTTTAGGTACCCATTTGGTAATGGGTCCTTTGATGTTAGTAACGAGGGTCTTAGGAACCCAAATAGACCATTCAATGTACTCATAAGAAGAACCAACAAATTTAGCATAAACATGCCCATCGCTAGCACGACACAACACATATGAGGGGTTAAAGTCGCCGGCTATGTTCATGGGGATGACGTTGTCCTTCTTGGCATTGCCACCCTTTGCACGGTTCTTCTTCTTCTTGGAAGCACCCTCTCCCTCCCTCACAAAAGTTTTCTTGAGAGGGGGAGGTTGCTTGGTCTTTTCATTCTTCTTCTTGCTCTTGGGTTTGGGCGCGAACCCAATCCCCTCCTTGGCCACAACTTCCTTTTGATTACTCAAAAGGTCGTTAAGGTTCTTCTCACCTTGTATGCATGTGACAAGGCCCTTTTCAAGTTGCTCCTTCAACTTAGCATTCTCCTCAACAAGATGCACATGCTCACAACAAGGGTTAGTAGCATTTGCATTATCAATCAATATCATATGAGGAAAGATGGCTTTCTCCTTGGTTAGCTTCACTTGGAGTTGATCATGAGACTCTTTGAGACTAGCATGAGCACCCTTCAAGACTTTGTGAGCCTTGTCGAGAATGTAAAAGTCCTCGTTGAGTCTAGCAAGATCAACTCCAAGCTTTGCCTTCTCGGAGCTAAGCACACGAGACACAACAAGAGCATGATCAAGGTCTTTCTTTAATTTAGCATGATCATCGTTGTATGACTCCTCAAGAGCCAAACGAAGACCACGCTCTTGTTGGGGAACGCAGTAATTTGGCATAGCAACGAGAGGGGAGAGTGTCCGTCCACGTACCCTCGTAGACCGAAAGCGGAAGCGTTATAACAACGCGGTTGATGTAGTCGTACGTCTTCACGATCCGACCGATCCAAGCACCGAACGTACGGCACCTCCGGAAGTTACGCACACGTTCAGCTCGATGACGATCCCGGACTCCGATCCAGCAAAGTGTCGGGATGAGTTCCACAAGACGACGGCGTGGTGACGATGTTGATGCTCCACCGACGCAGGGCTTCGCCTAAGCTCATGACGATATGACTTCTCCGGCGCAGGCTTCGCCTAAGCTCTCTGACGATATGACCGAAGTGGAATATGGTGGAAGGGGCACCGCACACGGCTAAGGAAAGATCCGTAGATCAACTTGTGTATCATGGGGTGCCCTTGCCCCGTGATATAAAGGAGCCAAGGGGGTGCGGCCAGCCTAGGGGAGGCGCACTAAGGAGGAGTCCTACTCCCACCGAGTAGGACTCCCCCCTCTCCTAGTTGGATTAGGATTGGGAGGGGAAAAGGGGAAGGCGCCGCCTCTCCTTGTCCTATTCGGACTGGAAGGGGAGGGGGCGCAGCCCACCTGGCCGGCCCTTCTCCTTCTTCCTCAAGGCCCATGAGGGCCCATATACCCCCGGGGTTCCGTAACCCCTGTTCCGTAATATCCTGTTTTCACTCGGAACCCTTCCAAGTCCAAACATAGGCTTCCAATATATCAATCTTTATGTCTCGACCATTTCGAGACTCCTCGTCATGTCCGTGATCACATCCGGACTCAACAACCTTCGTGCATCAATACTTATAAACTCATTATGAACTGTCATCGAAACGTTAAGCGTGCGGACCCTACGGGTTCGAGAACTATGTAGACATAACCTAGAACTATTCTCGGTCAATAACCAATAGCGGAACCTGGATGCCCATATTGGTTCCTACATATTCTACGAAGATCTTTATCGGTCAAACCGCATAACGACATACGTTGTTCCCTTTGTCATCGGTATGTTACTTACCCGAGATTCGATCGTCGGTATCCAATACCTAGTTCAATCTCGCTACGGTAAGTCTCTTTACTCGTTCCGTAATACATCATCTCACAACTAACTTATTAGTTGTAATGCTTGCAAGGCTTTTAAGTGATGTGCATTACCGAGAAGGCTCGAGATACCTCTCCGACAATCGGAGTGACAAAACCTAATCTCGAAATACGCCAACCCAACAAGTACCTTTGGAGACACCTGTAGTACTCCTTTATAATCACCCGATTACGTTGTGACGTTTGGTAGTACCCAAAGTGTTCCTCCTAAACGGGAGTTGCATAATCTCATAGTTACAGGAACATGTATGGGTCATGAAGAAAGCATTAACATACTAAACGATCAAGTGTTAAGCTAACGGAATGGGTCATGTCAATCAGATCATTCTACTAATGATGTGACCTTGTTAATCAAATAACAACTCCTTGTTTATGGTTAGGAAACATAACCATCTTTGATTAACAAGCTAGTCAAGTAGAGGCATACTAGTGACATACTGTTTGTCTATATATTCACACATGTATTATGTTTCCGGTTAATACAATTCTAGCATGAATAATAAACATTCATCATGATATAAGGAAATAAATAATAACTTTATTATTGCCTCTAGGGCATATTTCCTTGATCTCCCACTTGCACTAGAGTCAATAATCTAGATTACAGAGTAATGATCCTAACACCCATGGAGTCTTGTCACTGATCATGTTTTGCTCGTGGAAGAGGCTTAGTCAACGGGTCTGCAACATTCAGATCCGTATGTATTTTGCAAATCTCTATGTCTCCCACTTGGACTTGGTCCCGAATGGAATTGAAGCGTCTCTTGATGTGCTTGGTCCTCTTGTGAAATCTGGATTCCTTTGCCAAGGCAATTGCACCAAGATTGTCACAGAAGATCTTCATCGGTCCCGATGCACTAGGTATGACACCTAGATCGAAATGAACTCTTTCATCCAGACTCCTTCATTCGCCGCTTCCAAGCAGCTATGTACTCCGCTTCACATGTAGATCCCGCCACGACGCTTTGTTTAGAACTGCACCAACCGACAGCTCCACCGCTTAATAAAAACACGATCCGGTTTGCGATTTAGAATCGTCGGATCGGTGTCAAAGCTTCGTCGACGTAACCATTTACGACTAGCTCTTTGTCACCTCCATATACGAGAAACATATCCTTAGTCCTTTTCGTATTTCAGATGTTCTTGACCGCTGTCGATGATCCATTCCTGGATTACTTTGGTACCTTCCCGCCAAGCTTATAGCTAAGCATACGTCAGTGCAGTACACAGCATTGCATACATGATAGAGCCTATGGCTGAAGCATAGGAACATCTTTCATTTTCTCTCTATCTTCTCATTGTGGTCGGGCATTGAGTCTTACTCAATCTTACACCTTGCAATACAGTAAAAACCTTTCTTTGCTCGATCCATTTTGAACTTTTTCAAAATTTTATCAAGGTATGTGCTTTGTGAAAGTCCAATTAAGCGTCTTGATCTATCTCTATAGATCTTGATGCCCAATATGTAAGCAGCTTCACCGAGGTCTTTCATTGAAAAACTTTTATTCAAGTATCCTTTTATGCCATCCAGAAATTCTATATCATTTCCAATTAATAATATGTCGTCCACATATAATATCGTAAATGCTACTGAGCTCCCACTCACTTTCTTGTAAATACAGGCTTCTCCAAAAGTCTGTACAAACCCATATGCTTTGATCACACTATCAAAACGTTTATTCCAACTCCGAGAGGCTTGCACTGCACCATAAATTGATCGTTGGAGCTTGCACACTTTGTTAGCACCTTTTGGATCGACAAAACCTTCTGGTTGCATCATATACAACTCTTCTTCTAGAAATCCATTCAAGAATGCGGTTTGACATCCATTTGCCAAATTTCATAATCATAAAATGCGGCAATTGCTAACATGATTCGGACAGACTTAAGCATCGCTACGGGTGAGAAAGTCTCATCGTAGTCAACCCCTTGAACTTGTCGAAAACCTTTTGCGACAAGTCGAGCTTTGTAGATAGTAACACTACTATCAGCGTCTGTCTTCCTCTTGAAGATCCATTTATTCTCCATGGCTTTGCCGATCATCGGGCAAGTCAACCAAAGTCCATACTTTGTTCTCATACATGGATCCCATCTCAGATTTCATGGCTTCAAGCCATTTTGCGGAATCTGGGCTCACCATCGCTTCTTCATAGTTTGTAGGTTCGTCATGGTCAAGTAACATGACTTCCGTAATAGGATTACCGTACCACTGCAGTGCGTATTTTACTCTGGTTGACCCACGAGGTTCAAGAGTAACTTGATCTGAAACTTCATGATCATCATCATTAGTTTCCTCACTAATTGGTGTAGTTGTCACAGAACCATTTCTTGTGATGAACTACTTTCCAATAAGGGAGTAGATATAGTTATCTCATCAAGTTCCACTTTCCTCCCACTCACTTCTTTCGAGAGAAACTCCTTCTCTAGAAAGGATCCGAATTTAGCAACAAAAATCTTGCCTTCAGATCTGTGATAGAAGGTGTACCCAACAGTCTCCTTTGGGTATCCTATGAAGACACATTTTTCCGATTTGGGTTCGAGCTTATCTGGTTGAAGTTTCTTTACATAAGCATCGCAGCCCCAAACTTTAAGAAAGCGACAACTTTGGTTTCTTGCCAAACCACAGTTCATAAGGCGTCGTCTCAACGGATTTTGACGGTGTCCTATTTAACGTGAATGCGGCCGTCTCTAAAGCATAACCCCAAAGCGATAGCGGTAAATCGGAAATCGACATCATAGATCGCACCATATCTAGTAAAGCACGATTCTGACGTTCGGACACACCATTTCTCTGTGGTGTTCCGGGTGGCGTGAGTTGTGAAACTATTCCACATTGTTTCAAATGTAAACCAAACTCGTAACTCAAATATTCTCCTCCACGATCAGATCGTAGAAACTTTATTTTCTTGTTACGATGATTTTCCACTTCACTCTGAAATTCTTTGAACTTTTCAAATGTTTCAGATTTGTGTTTCATTAAGTAGATATACCCATATCTGCTCAAATCATCTGTGAAGGTGAGAAAATAACGATACCCGCCACGTGCTTCAACATTCATTGGACCACAAACATCGGTATGTATGATTTCCAACAAATCAGTTGCACGCTCCATAGTTCCGAGAACGGCGTTTTGGTCATCTTGCCCATGAGGCACGGTTCGCAAGTACCAAGTGATTCATAATCAAGTGATTCCGAAGCCCATCAAGATGGAGTTTCTTCATGCGTTTTACACCGATATGACCTAAACGGCGGTGCCACAAATAAGTTGCACTATCATTATCAACTCTGCATCTTTTGGCTTCAACATTATGAATATGTGTATCACTACCGTCGAGATTCAACAAGAATAGACCATTCTTCAAGGGTGCATGACCATAAAAGATATTACTCATATAAATAGAACAACCATTATTCTCGATTTAAATGAATAACCGTCTCGCAATAAACAAGATCCAGATATAATGTTCATGCTCAACGCTGGCACCAAATAACAATTATTTAGGTCTAAAACTAATCCCGAAGGTAGATGTAGAGGTAGTGTGTGCCGATTGCGATCACATCGACTTTGGAACCATTTCCAACGCGCATCGTCACCTCGTCCTTAGCCAATCTTCGCTAATCTGTAGTTCCTGCTTTGAAGTTGCAAATATTAGCAATGTAACCCGAGTATCAAATACCGGTACTCATGCGAGTATTAGTAAGGTACACATCAATAACATGTATATCATATATACCTTTGTTCACCTTGCCATCCTTTTTATCCGCCAAATACTTGGGGCAGTTCCGCTTCCAAAGGTCCGGTGCTTGCGGTAAAACACTCGATTTCGGGCTTAGGTCCAGACTTGGGTTTCTTCTCTTGATCAGCAACTTTCTTGCTTGTTCTTTTTGAAGTTTCCTTCTTCTTCCCTTTGCCCTTTTTCTTGAAACTAGTGGTCTTGCTGACCATCAACACTTGATGTTCTTTCTTGATTTCTACCTCCATGACTTTCAAAGATCGCCAAGAGCTCGTGAATTGTCTTAGTCATCCCTTGCATATTATAGTTCATCACGAAGCTCTTGTAGCTTGGTGGCGATGATTGGAGAATTACATCAATGACACTATCATCCGGAAGATTAACTCCCGGCTGAATTAAGTGATTGTTATACCCGGACATTACGAGTATGTGCTCACCGACGTAACTATTCTCCTCCATCTTGCAGCTATAGAACTTGTTGGAGACTTCATATCTCTCAATCCGCATTTGCTTGAAATATTAACTTCAACTCTTGGAACATCTCATATGCTCCATGACGCTCAAAACGTCGTTGAAGACCGGTTCTAAGCCGTAAAGCATGGCTGCTTGAACTATAGAGTAGTCATCAGCTACGCTTTGCGGGGCGTTCATAACTTCTCTCGCTCAAGATTCCGCAGCAGTTCGCTACCCAAATGTGCTTCCAGACGTAATTTTTACGTGCAGCAATGAGGATAACCCTCAAATTACGGACCCGGTCCGTAATTGCTACCATCATCTTTCAACTTTGCTTTCTCAAGGAACGCATTAAAATTCAACGGAACAACAAAGACGAGCCATCTATCTACATCAAACATAGACAAGCAAAAATACTATCGTGTACTAAGTTCATGATAAATTTAAGTTTGATTAATCATATTTAAAAACCTCCCACTTAGACAGACATCTCTCTAGTCATCTAAGTGATCACGTGATCCAAATCAACTAAACCATGTCCGATCATCACGTGAGATGGAGTAGTTTCAATGGTGAACATCACTATGTTGATCATATCTACTATATGATTCACGCCGACCTTTCGGTCTCGTGTTCCGAGGCCATATCTTTTATATTCTAGGCTCGTCAAGTTTAACCTGAGTATTCTGCGTGTTCAACTGTCTTGCACCCGTTGTATTTGAACGTAGAGCCTATCACACCCGATCATCACGTGGTGTCTCAAAGACGAAGAACTTTCGCATAGCGGTGCATACTCGTGGAGAACACTTCTTGATAATTTTTAGTGAGAGATCATCTTATAATGCTACCGTCAATCAAAGCAAGATAAGATGCATAAAGGATAAACATCACATGCAATCAATATAAGTGATATGATATGGCCATCATCATCTTGTGCTTGTGATCTCCATCGCCGAAGCACCGTCATGATCACCATCGTCACCTGCGCGACACCTTGATCTCCATCGTAGCATCGTTGTCGTCTCGCCAATCTTATGCTTCCACGACTATCACTACCGCTTAGTAATAAAGTAAAGCATTACATCGCGATTGCATTGCATACAATAAAGCGACAACCATATGGCTCCTGCCGATTGCCGATAACTTCGGTTACAAAACATGATCATCTCATACAATAAAATATAGCATCACGTCTTGACCATATCACATCACAACATGCCTGCAAAAACAAGTTAGACGTCCTCTACTTTGTGGTTGCAAGTTTTACGTGGCTGCTACGGCTGAGCAAGAACCGTTCTTACCTACGCATCAAAACCACAACGATAGTTTGTCAAATAGACTCGCTTTAACCTTCTCAAGGACCGGCGTAGCCACTCAGTTCAACTAAAGTTGGAGAGACAGGTCTTCCGCAAGCCATCTATGTGCAAAGCACGTCGAGGGAACGGTCTCGCGTAAGCGTCTGGCGTAAGGTTGGTCCGGATCGTCTCGTCCAACAATACCGCTGAACCAAAGTATGACATGCTTTGGTAGGCGGTATGACTTGTATCGTCCACAACTCACTTGTGTTCTACTCGTGCATATGACATCTACGCATAAAACCAGGCTCGATACCATTGTTGGGGAACGCAGTAATTTCAAAAAATTTTCCCTACGATCACGCAAGACCATGGTGATGGCATAGCAACGAGAGGGGAGAGTGTCCGTCCACGTACCCTCGTGAGACCGAAAGCGGAAGCGTTATAACAACGCTGTTGATGTAGTCGACGTCTTCACGATCCGACCGATCCAAGCACCGAACGTCACGGCACCTCCGAAGTTACGCACACGTTATTTCGATGACGATCCCGGACTCGATCCAAAGAAAGTGTCGGGATGAGTTCCGTCGGACGACGGCGTGGTGACGATGTTGATGCTCCACCGACGCATGGCTTCGCCTAAGCTCCACGACGATATGACTTCTCCGGCGCAGGGCTTCGCCTAAGCTCTGACGATATGACCGAAGTGGAATATGGTGGAAGGGCACCGCTGACACGGCTAAGGAAAGATCCGTAGATCAACTTGTGTATCATGGGGTGCCCTTGCCCCGTATATAAAGGAGCCAAGGGGTGCGGCCAGCCTAGGGGAGGCGCGCAAGGAGGAGTCCTACTCCCACCGGAGTAGGACTCCCCTCTCCTAGTTGGATTAGGATTGGGGAGGGGAAAAGGGGAAGGCGCGCCCCTCTCCTTGTCCTATTCGGATCGGAAGGGGAGGGGCGCGCAGCCCACCTGGCCGGCCCTTCTCCTTCTTCCTCAAGGCCCATGAGGGCCCTATACCCCGGGGTTCCGTAACCCCGGTGTTCCTAATATCCTGTTTTCACTCGGAACCCTTCCAAGTCCAAACATAGGCTTCCAATATATCAATCTTTATGTCTCGACCATTTCGAGACTCCTCGTCATGTCCGTGATCACATCCGGGACTCGAACAACCTTCGTGCATCAATACTTATAAACTCATTATGAACTGTCATCGAAGCGTTAGCGTGCGGACCCTACGGGTTCGAGAACTATGTAGACATGACCTAGAACTATTCTCGGTCAATAACCAATAAGCGGAACCTGGATGCCCATATTGGTTCCTACATATTCTCTGAAGATCTTTATCGGTCAAACCGCATAACGACATACGTTGTTCCCTTTGTCATCGGTATGTTACTTACCCGAGATTCGATCGTCGGTATCCAATACCTAGTTCAATCTCAAGCACGGTAAGTCTCTTTACTCGTTCCGTAATACATCATCTCACAACTAACTTATTAGTTGTAATGCTTGCAAGGCTTTAAGTGATGTGCATTACCGAGAAGGCACGGAGATACCTCTCCCATAATCGGAGTGACAAAACCTAATCTCGAAATACGCCAACCCAACAAGTACCTTTGGAGACACCTGTAGTACTCCTTTATAATCACCCGATTCACGTTGTGACGTTTGGTAGTACCCAAAGTGTTCCTCCGTAAACGGGAGTTGCATAATCTCATAGTTACAGGAACATGTATGGGTCATGAAGAAAGCATTAACATACTAAACGATCAAGTGTTAAGCTAACGGAATGGGTCATGTCAATCAGATCATTCTACTAATGATGTGACCTTGTTAATCAAATAACAACTCCTTGTTTATGGTTAGGAAACATAACCATCTTTGATTAACAAGCTAGTCAAGTAGAGGCATACTAGTGACATCTTGTTTGTCTATATATTCACACATGTATTATGTTTCCGGTTAATACAATTCTAGCATGAATAATAAACATTCATCATGATATAAGGAAATAAATAATAACTTTATTATTGCCTCTAGGGCATATTTCCTTCAGCTCTTCCTCAAGAGCATTGGAAAGATCCGAAATCTCATCGGCATAGTCACGACTATGCCCTTCCATCTTAGAGATGGTTTCTTCATGAGTCTCGATCATGACATTGGCTTCACCAAGTTGTTCCAAGAGAGCAACGAAGTGCTTCTTGGATTTGCCCTTGAGTTTACTCATAAAGATCTCAAACTCATTTTCCTCCACATTCGTCCCCTCATGTTCATCAATGCGATCCGTCAAAGAAGAATGATTGATGATGGTAGTTTTGATGTTGGGGGTTACCTTGTTGGTGGCTTTAGCCATGAGGCACTTGGCGGTGATGCTTTCATTGGGTGAACCAAGAGAGACACCCGAGGATTCATTGCAATGGCCACGGAGGCCATGGCAACCGATTCACCATCCTCATCATCCTCATTGTACTCTTCTTGAACCACCAAGGCTTTGTGAGGAGTCTTCTTTGGGAAGTTGCTCTTGTTTGGGAAAGACTTGGCCTTGTCCTTACGGATGAGCTTGCCACCATTGTCTTCCCTCTTCTCATATGGACACTCCGCAACAAAGTGACTCACATTGCCACAATTGAAACAAGTCCTCACTCGTTGCTTGCCCTTAGTGCCACTTGAGTTGCTCTTGTTGAAGTTGGGCCTTGAGTTCTTCTTGCTCCAAAATTGTCTTGAAGCAAGGGCCATGTGTTCATGATAATCATACTTAGTATCTTCGAGGTTGCTCTCTTCTTCTTCTTCCTCTCCATCTTCTTCGACACAAATCTTGGCCTTCAAAGCGAGGTTGGGCTTCTTTGCTCTTTGGGAGCAAAGCACCGCATTGCCGGCGGTCTTGTCCAATATGCTCATAGCCACAAACTCATCCAACACATCACTTGAGGACAGGTGTGGAAGTCCGTTCGTTGACGGATGACGGAGGACATGGCTTTGTGGTAGGGCATCATTGCCTTGAGGAATTTGCGCTTGATCCAGTTGTCATCCGTGTCCTTACTTCCATGATCCCGGAGGGAGACAACAAGCTTGGTTACTCCCCGATAAAGCTCACGAGGTTCTTCTTCTTCCTTCATTGCAAACTCATCGGCTTCATCTTGGACCACTTCATAATTGGAACGTTGAATGCTTGCGCTTCCTCGATAAAGGGATACCACCTTGAGCCAAGCATCTTTAGCAAGGGAGTAAGTCCGGAGATGAGGGAGGTCTTCGGGAAGGATTGCTTCTTGGATGATGAAGAGAGCATTCTCATTGAATTGATGGTCCACGACCTCTCTTGGAGAAAAGTTGCTCGGATCATGCGGATAGAAACCTTCTTCAATGATTCTCCAAAGGTTAGTGTTCACATGATTTAAATGACGCTTAAAACGATAAACCTAAGAATCAAAATCCTCTTTTTTATCAATCTTAGGTGGTGGACCGTCATGGTTCAAATGAGTGGAAGGAATCGGTCCACCATAAACGGGAGGTTGCACATGGGCAAAGATGCCGGTGCCATTCTTACCACTAGACGAGGGGGCTTTCTCACTAGTAGCTTCCCCCTTATCGGAGTTAGCATCCGCTCCCGTGTTGGCGGGTTCACCCACTTTCACGGGTGCGGTGGAAAGTTTAAGCCCTTCTAGGAATTCCTTAGACATGTCCTTGACCTCGGTCGTCATGGAGTTTTTCAATGTGTCCAACGCCACATTGAATTCCTCACGAGAGATCGAGGTACCCCCATCTCCCGTAGATGATATCGGATTCGCACCGGAGTGCTCCCCCACATCATCTACGACGTCAACCATACTCTTCGGACGGTAAAGTCCTTAAAAAGAGACAAGGCTCTGATACCAATATGAAAGGATCGATATAGTTGACTAGAGGGGGGGGGGGTGAATAGGCAACTAACAATTTTTAAGCTTTTCTTTACCAATTTAAACTTTGCAATAATAAAGGTTGTCTAGATGTGCAACTAGGTGGACAACCTATATGATGCAAACAACACAAGCCCAAGAGCAAGCAAGGATAGGAACACAAATAAGCTTGCACAAGTAAAGGGATAAGATAACCAAGAGTGGAGCCGGTGGAGACGCGGATGTGTTACCGAAGTTCCTTCCTTTTGAGGGGAAGTGCGTCCCCGTTAGAGCGGTGTGGAGGCACAATGCTCCCCAAGAAGCCACTAGGGCCACTGTAATCTCCTCACGCCCTCGCACAATGCAAGAGCCGTGATTCCACTATTGGTGCCCTTGAAGGCGGCGACCGAACCTTTACAAACAAGGTTGGGGCAATCTCCACAACTTAATTGGAGGCTCCCAACAACACCACGAAGCTTCACCACAATGGAATATGGCTCCACGGTGACCTCAACCGTCTAGGATGCTCAAACACCCAAGAGTAACAAGATCCGCAAGGGATAAGTGGGGGGAATCAAATATCTTGTGGTGGAAGTGTAGATCGGGCCCTTTTCACCCAATCCCGAGCAAATCAACAAGTTTGATTGGCTAGGGAGAGAGATCGGGCCAAAATGGAGCTTGGAGCAACAATGGAGATTGGAGAGAGAAGAGGTGGTCAACTAGAGGTAGAAGACGCCCCTTATATAGTCGTGGGAAAAAATCCAACCGTTATCCACATATTCAGCCATGACGCAGCGGTACTACCGCTCGGTAGCGGTACTACCATGAGGCTGCAGCGGTACTACCGTGGCGGACCACGGTACTACCGCTGCAGCAAAGACAGCCGGAACTAGCTCGACTAAGGGCAAGATTATCACCGCTGCAGTACTACCGCACTTCTTGGCGGTACTACCGCAAGGCAGGAGAGTCACGGCCTGGGAAGGACGCAGATGAAATAAATTACATCCGTGCCAACTTCCGCTGAAACTGCGGTGGTACAAAAATCCGACGCGGTACTACCGCTCCCGAGGAGCGGTACTACCGTTGCGGGCGCCTACTACCGTGAAACTACGGTACAAGGTAGGAGGGCCACGGTACTACGGCTCCTAGGGAGCAAGATTACTACCGTGGGCTCCAGCAGTACTACCAGCGGCGAGCGGTACTACCGCGGTGGGCGCAGATGTAAAAATTACATCCGCCCTACTACCGCACCGAGCGGCACTAGGCACAGGAGTCAGCGGTACTACCGCTCGGAGGAGCGGTACTACCGCGTGACACCAGCGGTACCACAGCGTGTACTTGCGGTACTACCGCAAGTACAGCGATAGTCGTCGATTTCCGCACAACCAAGATAACGAAGGAAGCTCCAAAATGCAGGAAAGGAGGGACACGTGTGCGTGTTGATTCCGCCAAACCTTTCCGACGCGGACCCCTCTTAATAGTACGGCTCTCCTACGACTCAAAACCACCAAAAAGAAAGCGTGGGGCGGCGCCGTCTTCAATAGTCTCCGAGGGGCACCGAATCGTCTCGTGCCTAGTGATGAGCCATCTGAGGAACTCAAAGCATACGATTAGTCCGCAAAAGTATCGTCATCAATCACCAAAACACTTACGGGATAAATATGCCCTTACAGATGTGAACTAGATTATTGAGTCTAGTAAAACCCTTTGGATATTAGTCACATGGCGATGTGAAGTAATCACATGGTGATGAGAACTATTGGTGATAATTCACATGGCGCTGTGAACTAGATTATTGACTCTAGTGCAAGTAGGAGACTGAAGGAAATATGCCCTAGAGGCAATAATAAAGTTGTTATTTATTTCCTCATATCATGATAAATGTTTATTATTCATGCTAGAACTGTATTAACCGGAAACATAATACATGTGTGAATACATAGACAAACATAGTGTCACTAGTATGCCTCTACTTGACTAGCTCGTTGATCAAAGATGGTTGCGTTTCCTAGCCATGGACATGAGTTGTCATTTGATTAACGGGGTCACGTCATTAGGAGAATGATGTGATTGACTTGACCCATTCTGTTAGCTTAGCACTTGATCGTTTAGTTTACTGCTATTGCTTTCTCCATGACTTATACATGTTCCTATGACTATGAGTTTATGCAACTCCCGAATACCGGAGGAACACTTTATGTGCTACCAAACGTCACAACGTAACTGGGTGATTATAAAGGTGCTCTACAGGTCTCTCTGATGGTACTTGTTGAGTTGGCATAGATCGAGATTAGGATTTGTCACTCCGATTGTCGGAGAGGTATCTATGGGCCCTCTCGGTAATGCACATCACTATAAGCCTTGCAAGCAATGTGACTAATGAGTTAGTTGCGGGATGATTCATTACGGAACGAGTAAAGAGACTTGCCGGTAACGAGATTGAGCTAGGTATTGAGATACCGACGATCGAATCTCGGGCAAGTAACATACCGATGACAAAGGGAACAACGTATGTTGTTATGCGGTTTTACCGATAAAGATCTTCGTAGAATATGTAGGAACCAATATGAGCATCCAGGTTCCGCTATTGGTTATTGACCGGAGACGTGTCTTGGTCATGTCTACATAGTTCTCGAACCCGTAGGGTCCGCACGCTTAAAGTTCTGTGACGATCGGTATTATGAGTTTTTGTGTTTTGATGTACCAAAGGTAGTTCAGAGTCCCGGATATGATCACGCACATGACGAGGAGTCTCGAAATGGTCAAGACGTAAAGATCGATATATTGGACGACTATGTTCGGACACCGGAAGTGTTTCGGGAGGTTTCGGACATATACCGGAGTACCGGGGGAGGGGGGGTTACCGGAACCTCCCGGGGAGTGTAATGGGCCTATTGGGCCTTAGTGGAGAAGAGGAGGGGCGGCCAGGGAAGACCGTGCGCCCCCTCCCCCTCTAGTCCGAATTGGACAAGGAGGGGGCGGCGCCCCCCTTTCCTTCCCCTCTCTCTCCTCCTTCCCCTTCTCCTACTCCTACTAGGAAAGGAGGAGTCCTACTCCCGGTGGGAGTAGGACTCCCCCCTTAGCGCGCCCTCCTGCTTGGCCGACCGCCCCCTAGCTCCTTTATATACGGGGGCAGGGGGCACCCCAAGACAAGTTGATCATTGATCTCTCTTAGCCGTGTGCGGTGCCCCCCTCCACCATAATCCACCTCGGTCATATAGTAGCGGTGCTTAGGCGAAGCCCTACGTCAGTAACATCATCAACACCGTCACCACGCCGTCGTGCTGGCGGAACTCTCCCTCGAAGCTCTACTGGATCGTGAGTTCGTGGGACGTCACCGAGCTGAACGTGTGCAGTCCGCGGAGGTGCCGTAACTTCGGTGCTGGGATCGGTCGATCGTGAAGACGTATGACTACATCAACCGCATTGTCATAACGCTTCCGCTTACGGTCTACGAGGGTACGTAGACGACACTCTCCCCTCTCGTTGCTATGCATCACCATGATCTTGCGTGTGCATAGGATTTTTTTTGAAATTACTACATTCCCCAACAACAAAGGCATGCACACAACACAAATTCTACCATACATGGTGTAAAGAAACATACCTCCTCCCTTGCCTCTGCGTCCCCTTCCATAGGGTGGTAGCGTCGATGGCCGTGTTGCACATACCGAGCCTCTGTTGCCACGGCCTCGGCCATGGCCATGCTCACTGCCCTCCTCTGCCAAGGTGCTTTCGCCGCCAATGCCACCGTCCACCTCCACCTATCGCCCAACACCATCGTTCTTCGCCGCATCCACCCCCTCCCCTGATCCATCTGTCGACGACGCCACATCATTCGAATGCGTCAGGGTCGCCGAAGACAACACCAATGACCACGACGCCGAGCTCAGGTTGTTGGAGAGAGAGCATCAGGTTGTTGGAGACTTCACCAATGTGCGCGCGGTCAAGCTTCATCCGGGGCGGCCGTCGGTGGAGGGGCGCCTCGCCCCCTCCTGCGCCCCCCATGCCAACCAACGACGTGCAACTTGCACACCCTCGAAAAGATGCAGCGTTTGCGATGTCGCCTCGCTCGAATCACGTCGCCGCCAGCGGCCGAGAGAGAGAAGAAGAAAGAGAGTGGCGCGGGATTGTGGCCTAGGGTTCGTGTAGTGGCTGTGAGGTTACTTATGTTTTTTTTGGTGGGCTTGAGGTTACTTATGTGTGTTCTGGGGACGGGCTTGACCAGATCCCAAATTCAAACGCAGGCCGAATCTTTCGGGCGGTAGGTATTCTGTATAGCGACCGGAAAGGCCGGAAACAGGACCGACTTCGAATTCTCCTTCGGCAATAAAACCTTGGTCACAGATCGCCGCTACCACCGCCGCCGCCGCCTCGCAGTTCAAAACCCTAGTCCTCGTTCCTAAACCGCGCCTGGTGTCCATGGAGAACCCCAGGCCCCTACCCCCTCCCATCACCCCTCCCATGGCCCCCCTCCCCGTCCACCCACCCATCGCCCCCGTCCCCGTCCCCGTGCCACCCCGCGCCCCCGCCTCCACATCCGCCGCTGCCGGAGGCGGAGACGATGACGAGGTCGACTACGAGGTCTCCGACGACCACCGCGCCGCGCGGGAGCGCCACGAGCGCGCCGTACAGGAGCTCCTGCAGCGCCGGCGCGCCTACGCCATGGCCGTGCCCACCAACGACTCCGCCGTGCGCGCGCGCCTCCGCCGCCTCGGCGAGCCCATCACGCTCTTCGGCGAGGGCGCGATGGAGCGCCGCGACCGCCTGCGCGCACTCATGGCCCGCCTCGAGGCCGAGGACCAGTTCGACCGCCTCCTCCGCGCGCAGGAGGACGAACGGGGAGCCCCGGGCGACGACGACGACGACGAGGGCACAGAGCAGATCAAGTACCCGTTCTTCACCGAGGGGACCAACCAACTGCTCCAGGCGCGCGTTGACATCGCCATGTACTCACTGCCCCGCGCCAAGGCCAGGATCGGGAGGGCCAAGCGACGCCTCGCCGACCCCGACGAGGACCCCGAGGCAGAGGCCGCCCTTGTTGTGAAGCAGGCGGCGGACTTCGCGCTTGAGCGCAGCGAGATTGGAGACGACCGCCCGCTCACCGGCTGCTCCTTCTCCCGCGATGCCTCGATGCTCGCCACAAGTTCCTGGAGTGGGATCGTCAAAGTATGGAGCTTGCCACAGATAACCAGAATTGCAACCCTGAAAGGCCATACAGAACGTGCAACTGATGTTGCCTTCTCCCCAGTCGACGACTGCTTGGCGACAGCCTCAGCTGATAAAACTGCCAAATTGTGGAGCAGCGATGGCTCACTTCTGATGTCTTTTGATGGTCACCTGGATCGTCTTGCTCGCCTTGCTTTTCATCCATCTGGAAAGTACCTTGGTACGGCTAGCTTTGACAAGACCTGGAGATTGTGGGACATTAACACTGGAACTGAACTTCTACTCCAGGAGGGACATAGCAGAAGTGTATATGGTGTCAGCTTTCACCCAGACGGTTCTTTAGCTGCATCTTGTGGGTTTGATGCGAGTGCTCGAGTTTGGGATTTAAGGTCAGGAAGATTGTACTGTACCCTCATTGGACATGTCAAACCTGTCCTAGGAGTCAGCTTCTCCCCTAATGGTCATCTGGTTGCAACCGCGAGTGAAGACAACTTCTGTCGAATATGGGATTTGAGGACCAGACAAATGTTATATTCTATACCAGCACATAAGAGTCTCATCTCGCATGTGAAATTTGAACCCCAGGAGGGTTATTATTTAGCAACATCTTCCTATGACACTAGAGCAGTGCTATGGTCAACTCGGGATTACAAACCAATTAAAAGCTTGTCAGGCCATGAGTCAAATGTTACTAGTCTGGATATTAGTGGAGATGGACAACAGATTGTGACTGTTTCACTTGATAGAACGATAAAGATCTGGTCATGCAGAGGCAGCGCGCAGGATAATGAGATGGAGTTGGATTAAGCATTGATTCCACCGTTGCTGGAAACAGGTTGTGCTAGTCTGTCCTTTTGCTGATCTGTCCTTCCAAGCTCTTTACATTTTGATGATGCTATTTTATTGTGTCTATATAACCCTTGGCCTTTGAAATACTAGATTACCCGTTGCGCCAAAATATTTGTATTTGTTAGTAACTTTAGGTTTAGGGTACGAATTGTAATCCTTTTATATGAAAAATTAAGAAAGACTTATATTTCAAATTATATATTTGAGCATGCATAATTAGTTATGTTATTCGGGTAATATGCAGCGCCAAATGGCGCAAGGTCCCATTTTAAACCCAGAGTGCTTTGAAAAGGATGGTCTTTCTTGGTAACATTAGGTTTTAGCAACCACTTAGGGCATCAATTGAAACCCTTGGATGAAAAATTAATGAGGATTTCTCCTTGAAAAATATATACTTGAGCGTGCGCAATTTGGAATCGAACACATTTGGAAACATGGGGTTGAAATAGCTGTTAACATAGTTAATACTACCTTGCATAAGATAGCATATGATAAGATAGAATCAACGGTACCCTTCTTCCATAAGGATTCAGTAAAGTTCATTACATGGAAGCATAGAGCCAACAAAATATTTCTTGACCAGGAAGTGTCTTTGATTTGCTCTTCATTTGCTATTGAAGCGGCTGGAACAATGCTCTCCTTGCAGCTCTTTGCCCAGACATCTTTGGTATTGGAAAATGAAGTGGACATTACTTCAGCTGGTGGTATGTTCAGCCTTTTTCTGTTAAATGGAAGAGCTGCCTCCGACGATGCCACTAATTGTTCATTGGGTTCTTGAAGAGAAAAGTTCTCTCAACAAAGCATCCGACAGAAATAACCATAAGAGAAACACAAGCAGTCCATAAGCCAAATTAGAAACAAATGGCCCATCCCACTATAAATAGCACAATGTGCACAACTTATTGATGCTTTCAGGCTAACACATGTTCTTCACAGCTAACTTGGCAGCACGTATAAACACAGAGTTGCAGACTGGGAGAACTGCAGATCGAAAAGTATATCTGATAGGTATGTTTGCCAGGCATGTCATACATTTTCTATAGTACCTTAGTGGAAATTCTACCAAAAATCATTGGAAAAGATTGCAAGTTTTTAATTAACATTATATCGGTACAGAAGATGTAAGTATTTAGACAAGCATAATTGAATGAGCAGCAGTGCACACTGATCTTTAGACGTAACCTCGTACAGAGAAGCTGGATTGATTCATGTAGCAGAAGTTATGTATCAGCTGGAAACAGAAGGGTGGAAATACATAGTAATTACCGGAATGATATAATTTTGATACATCCCACTGTCCACGTATCATCCTAGCATAGTTGCCAGTCTAGGAATACGTCCTGATCTTGTGTATGTGTTTCTCTAATCGCATGCCTGTAGACATGCCTGTCCGCCACCTCGTAAATGTTGACAGGGGTTGTATTCATAATCTCATCATCCACAACGTTTTTCCTGAAGGACAAATTAAGTGCAGTCATGTTCGTTTTGCTCAGAAAAGGTATTAATATATTCGACTGCAAGTTACGACCACCTGGCCTTTATTTTGGCTGCTATTGTTCTCATGTGACAGCAATATAGAACAGCATCAGAATCTTGACAGTATATATCTTGACTTAATAGATGTACTCCCTCCGATTCATATTAGTTGGCCTTTTGCTTGGTACAACTTTGTATTAAAGTTGTACTAAGTGTGTGTCAATTAATTTGGATCGGAGGGAGTATGGCTCTTTCAAACCAAAGATTCCTAGCTGCTTTTCCAAAATATGCTCACTTTCAGTGTAATAAGTGTTCAATAGGGAATTTACTACTACTGGTGTTGGACCGTCAAACAAAGGAAACCTTAATTACTGTGGTATCTCTCCGTCTGTATTTACTTGGAAAATAATTCCCCTGGAAAAAGTGGGGAATCCATATACAAAGAGGAATTCATTTCTACATTCTTAATTAACCAATGAACTAAAAATCAAGAGGGGTTGACTGGCTGTACCCGTGCACTAAATTGGCAGCCTGTACGCATGTGTTTCTCTAAATTCTATTCCTATCTTCTGAATACGAAAACAATTTTGGGTTCAGCTACGATTGTAAAAAACTTGATGGCGAGAACTATGTAGCAACCTTGCAGATCCTATATCCTAATGGTAACCATGGTAAACAGCAACCTAGGCGACAAACAAAGGAGTAGCACCAAGCAGAATGTACCTCAAGTATGCCCAGGATAAGCTGTTGTCATTGCCATGGAGTTCATCATTGTCCACAACTAGCTCCTCTTGAACCTGTGGTTGAATGACCTCCTGATCCTCCTGCCGGGGCATGGCCCAAATGGCCACCTTCATCCCATCCATCATCATCTGGAATGTCATTGTTTAACTGGTTGTCATCTGGTTCAAATCCTTGAAGGTTATCAGCATTTTCAGGCAGAGGATGGGGGTCTACACTAGGTGGAGGGAACGGGTCCTCATCAGCTGGCCCTCCCCCAAGCATGTTCTCAAGAAGCACTTCCACAGAGCATGACCAGGTATCCTCTTCAAAATCCTCTCCCTCACACCATCTTAAGCTCTTGGGGATGCTGCCATGATCAGTCACTTTAGCCATTAACTAAAACCCCTCGTCTCCTAGTTTCATCCTTCTCCCACATCATCAACCTACCAAACTTGCTGATCGCATGTGTCAGATCTTCAGTGGTCCAAAAATCAAAAGGGTGCATCTCCAATTTCTCCCCTCATTGTGTTTGACAAAAGTAAGGAATATATCTCCAAATGCATGCGGACTGTCTCTTATTAACCTATCTCTGCCCTGAACCCGCGCAAACCGCGCATACGCTTCTCCAAAAGGGCACTCTTGCACATCTCTCACCTCAGCATGAACAGAAAGGAGGAAATCTTCAACTACTTCTCTGACATTCTGAAAAAATACCTCATCTGGTAGCGGGTTGATTGTGACAATGGCCCAGTCTTCATGACGTCGAGCACGGTGGGGGAGCACAACTCTCTGAAAAACTTGCACAAATTCTTTAACAGACAACACTCCATGGGTGAATTTGATTTGGGAAATTTATTACAGTAATGGCATGTTGCCTGGTCAGAACATGGTTGGATCTTTTTGGTGGAAGACAAATTTGAAACTGCTTGACTTATTCAAATCCATGGCCATATGCAAAATTGGTGATGGGAAGTCTGCTCTATTCTAGACTGATCAATGGCACTCTGCATGTTTATTTCAATGCCTGCCTCACTTATTCTCTTTTACAAAGAATACTCTATTATCAGTTCAGGAAGCTACCAACTTGGAATATTTGGAAGACCTGTTTCACCTCCCCCTGTCTACACAAGCTTATGAGGAATTCCAGCAACTTGAGATCATCTGTTAGGAGGTTAGATCATCTGAATACAGGGATTGTAATGACACCTGGAGCTATTTATGGGGGTCTGCTAATTTCTCTTCTTCAAAAGCATATACCTGCATGATTGGAGTTAAAATTGTACCACCTCACTTCCAGTGGGTTTGGAACACATCATGTCAACCCAAGCACAAAGTTTTTTCTGGATGGTGCTTCATGATAGAGTAAACACAAGAAACCTACTCAGAAGAAAAACATTTCATTTGGACACATACAACTGTGTTGTGATGGATTGTCAACAGGAAGAAACCTTATTTCACCTATTCTGGGGATGCCCTTTTGCTGCTTTTTGTTGGAACTTTGTTTGCCCCAACAAAAATGTAGCTCTGTCAGTCTTACAGACCATTGAAGATATGAAGCAGAGTCTGGCCTTGCCTTTTGCTATGGACATTATTATTTTGGCTTCTTGGGCCATCTGGATAACTAAAAACAACTGGATATTCCCAAATCCCCCCTTCATTTCAAAGATGAAAGGACACCTACTTCATGGAGCTCAATTTGTTAAAATTCAGAATGAAGAAGAAGTACTTTGTAATTTTCTTTTGTTTTTTCTTTTCTTTTCTTTTACTTCTTCTCTCTGTTTGGCCTTTTTAGATAGATTTTATTTTATTTTATTTTAGGTTCTGTTTTTGTTCTGTTGGCTTACCTCAAGCCTGTAAGACCTGCCCTTTGGGGCCTTTTATTTATTTTGTAAAAATTGTAGTGGGATTTTCCCTACTGTGTAAACAACCACCACACAGGTACATGTTATTTCCTTGTTTATAGTTGCTACATCACCTGCAAGATAACCATTAAAAGCTGCAACCACAGTAAAACACCTTGCAGATTCAGTATTTCACAATTCGTCAGAACTATCAAAGTTTTAAATACAATCTCTCATTGACCCATTGCATGGCTACTGCTAGTGCCTAACTATCAAAGTGCCTTTTTCAGCTCCGCAGCATAAAGAAATTCATTTTCCCAAGCACCTAGATTCACAATACAGCAACACCAATGGACCAACTGAGTGGTGTCACCAGCAACGTAACCTACACCCCAAAAAGTAAAATCTGATGCCTCCAGTTAGATTGCTGAACAAACAAACTACTTGATTCTAATGAATAATGACTGGGTGCATCCTAAGCTCATACAGCATGATTTATGAACATAGTTTTCTTTTCAAGGCATATATATGAAATAAATTAACTAACTAATTTGACCAACCGCTGTCGCCATCTTCCGAACTTAATCACAGGAAATGGCTGCATAGAGCAAAAATCCAAATCACATCAGCAAAGAAAAGCTATTTCTAGGAGGCACAGTAGAAGTGGTTAGGAGAGGAAGCTGCAGTATCCTCATCCCTTGTTGCCTGAGAATAATAGATCAATTTTATATATGGAAACTCTATTAGTGACCCAGTTATTCTTCACTCTGATCGATCGACGGGATGAGGGTCTGGCTCAACCAAGCCTCCACAGATGTTATGTTAGTTAATTGCTATAATTGAATATTCCTATTTGGTTGGACAGGATACTGCAGACTGGCTTCTGCAAACATCCAGAGTTAGTCCATATAATTCTTTAAATTTATTACATAAGTAAGTCGTTTCTGTCAACCAAGTGCCAACAAAATATGGCATCCATTTTTTTTGGCATGATTTGTAACCGCACTTGGTCAGTCTACTATGTGTTATCATTGTTGTGAAACCAGCTAGTAATGGAAATATCGCTTGCCTATTTTGTTAGATTGACCCAGCCAATTGTAAGAGCATCACTTCTGGATTTGGTAACTTTTCCTGAAAGAGCAAAGGGGCAAAGGGTTTCTTCAGTATTGCACAGGACTTTGATCTATCTGGCTGGTTCTGCTTCAGCTGAGGCTATCTCCGATGTTGCCCTCTGCTCTATGGAGCCATGGAGGTTGTGAAGGACCGTGTTCAAACACAACTTGCCTTTGCAAGAGGTTTATCTGATGGGCTCCGTAAGTTTGTGAAGGCTGAAGGATATGCTGGGTAAGTTGAGGCAAGTGACTGAAATACTGTAATCTATCGTTCTCTGTAACTGTAATCTCGCTCTTCGTAAACAACTCTCGGTATGCAGCTTGTACAAGCGAATTGTTCCGCTCTAGGGCCGACAAATTACGGTTGTTGTAGTACGAGGGATAAAGTGTTGCTTCCGTATCCAGTTCAAACCTGTACGATGAACACCAAGTTCAAACCTGTACGATGGCAGTGAAGTTGCGCCTCTGAATCTCTTTGCATCCTGATGTAATTAGTTCTGTAGCAGTAATTATTTCTGAATTTCTCCTGCTGCCGGTTACCGAGTTCCAAGTGACATTCAGTGTTCTCTAAAGGAATTTTTTTTGTACTACTAGCAAAAATGATTTTTATTACATGAGATATTTTCCAGAACCATCAGTTACTCTTCAACGTGGAATCTATTTATTATATGGATTTGTTATTCCTGGGCCATGTCGTTGATTATATGATTTTATGTTTTTCCACTATTGGGAAACTGCAATCGCGAGTGTAGTGGGTGGTGGTGGCAGTTATGTTTTGCCAGTATTGGGGAATTGTAAGCGTGAGTGTTGGTGTTATGTGGATACTTTCATTGAATTATTATAATATTTTTAACATGCAGATCATTGGCCCATTGTATTAGTGGTATTGGATGAACATGCAAAATAATACTCCTATAAACATATATAATGGTTTTAGATCATTAGGCAGTGATCTAAAATGTCGTTTCTAAATATAAGTCTTTTTAGAACCGCATGTAGTGCATATTTGAAATCTCTAAAAAGAAAAGGACTTACTTAGGAAAGGAGGGAGTATTTGCTTATAGAGGGAGTAGCTGATAAGGAGGAGGGGGAACACTTCGGGTGTGAGCCAGATTTTTTTTAGTGGCACGATTCATGTTAAAGTAATATTTGAGGGCTAAACTGGAAATATGTCAAAGTGATAAAGCAAAGTTACGAATGGAATAATGTTCTTATGTTAATGGAGAACCCCTCCGCATGTGGAGGCCGAAACAGGCTTGCGCCCCCACTATATTAATATAGCAACTGGGGCACCAGCAACACAACCGCGCCCAAAAGAAAATAGAGAGAAAACATAAAAGGAAACAACTCGCATCTAGGGTTCCTAGCGCCGCCCCCTCACACCAGACGTAGTCGCCGCCACGCCGATCGAGTCCGCCCGTCGCCGTCCCCCTACCCCTTCCCGACCCCTTCCTCCTCCTCCTGCGCCCATAGCGGCGACAAAGGCGACGCCGCTGCCTGCGTCCTAGCGCCCATCCTCCCTGCCGCCGCCCCGGCGGTGTCGGCGGCGTCGGGATCTCCATTCCCCACGTGTCCTGGCCTCCCACTTGAGGGTGAGTCTGGATGGCGGTGCTACTCGGACGGCAGGCGGTCCAGCGATCCCCGGGTGGCTTGTCCGCGGTGGTGCTGCCCCTTGGCGGCGAGGTAGTGGCCGCCGATGAGCTGGTCCGACGCGTCGCCCCCGGTCCAGATCTGGGCCCTTGGGCCCCATCTGGGTTATAGGCGGGCCGCTTTGGTAGTGGCCGCCGGTGAGCTGGTCCGACGCGTCGTCCCCGACCCAGATCTGGGCCCTTGGGCCCCATCTGGGTTATAGGCGGGCTGGTTCGGTAGTGGTCGCTGGTGAGCTGGTCCGACACGTCGCCCCCGGCCCAGATCTAGGCCCTTGGGCCCCGTCTGGGTTATAGGCGGGTCGGTTCGGTAGTGGCCGCCGGTGAGCTGGTCCGACACGTCGCCCCCGGCCCAGATCTGGGCCCTTGGGCCCCATCTGGGTTATAGGCGGGCCGATGAGCTCGTCCAAAGCGTCGCCTCCGGCCCAGATCTAGGCCCTTGGGCCCCATCTGGGTTATAGGCGGGCCGATTCGATCCTCCTGCATCGCGGTGGCGGGGGCTTCACAGGCCCCTCCGAGGTTTGGTCGGAACTGCGAGGCCCGGGACTGGTATGCTTCTTTGCTTGGTCCGTTGACTCTTGCCTCGGTGGTGGAGGTCGATCCTCCCGCGTGTCTCTGATCTTCTTTGCTCCTGGTTTCCAGCAAAGGTGCGTCCCTTTTTTTCAAGCATCGTGTATTAGCTTCGGTGGGACGGTGTTGACGCACTACCAGAAACCGTACTTTTCCCCACGGTCAAAAACCCACAGGAAAATGGCGATTACCGACAGGGAAATGGACAAATGCCTGACTGTAAACCGACATGAATTATTTTCCTGTCGGCCACGCCCAAGAAAAACTTAGATCCATCATGTTTAGAAATCATCTTATTATGATGGTTCCCGTCAGGAAAAGGACACCAGGAAAACAATATTTCATTTATTGCGATTAACCATGCATTTAATCAGTATAATTTCTGGTAAATAGATACTAAGAAAATTGTCCATATCATATATCAATGACAGCCAAGCATCCAAAAAAACAATCTATAGACGTCACATAAAGTTGAGTCCATATATAGACTTGACCAAGAGTTGCATACAACAGTGCTACATACATACTGGCCACCAACACTCTAATTATCATATCCATCACAGTGCACAAAACACTGCAGTGATATCAAACTACATGGATAGAAAGCCCTAGGTTAATGATCTGGGACATCACTTTAGAAAAGTGAAAGCAACAGAAGGATAAGCTGCTAAGTTTGGCCCGGAGCATATGGTACTACTACACACATATCCAAAATACCATAAAGACCATTAATCATCAATTGCCATGCAAGTGACTAGTGAGATCCTCCTCGGGAGACACCATCAGGATTGAAGCCACAATTGTTATCGTTACCACCAATGTTCTCCTCATCATTGCCGCTTTCATTGTTGCAATGGTCGACATCATGGTCGATAGGGCCATCCTCTGAACTAACATGAGATGAATCCGTGTTTACCTACGAAGTCATACACAACATTAATGAGAACAGGCACATAAGAACACATGATTTGAAGCTATTTCAGTAATCTCCAACCATTTTATAACAGGTTTATGAAGCTATCAGGTCTTGCTTCCAAAGTAACCAGATTTGCAATATTACAATTAATTTCAATAGTAGCAAGCCGCACTTAGTTCTGTTTACATCTCTGTCTTCTGTTGTGCTCCAGGTTTCATAAATCATTATCTAAAATTCGTAAGATCTCATAATCGCGTACACCAACAAACATAGTAAGATATACAAGGTGTACTATCAGCAGAAAAGAAACATGGTTGAGCTTGCTGAAAAACCACTAAATTAAAAGGATAACTTACAGCAAAAGAATTACAAATTCCTAACCATGATATAAAAAGGAAAAACAGATCTGCAACTTACTTAGCACGCTGATACATGTTCATACAAAAGAAACAACTAGAAATACTTCTAGCTTGAACCAACAAGACAAGCTCTAGCTAATCAGAACTTAAAGAAAGGATGCTATAAATGATAGTCACATCTAACTTGCCCAAGTACCAAAGGGATGAGCAAAAGGTTACAGTAGAATATTGTGTGGACAGATGCAAGGTTCCTATTTTATAGGCAATTCGCAAGCAAGAGGTTTTACTAGCAATAAGTTTCACTAGAAGTAGGCATTCAACAAGAAGTAAAGTTTCACTAGCAATCAGAGAATCAGCAAGCATAGGATGTACAAGCTAACACAAAAAAGGGAAAGAGGCCGGAACATACAAAGGCGCTTTTGTGCTTTCTGGCTACTGATTGCACCATCATTGCCACTTTCGCTGAGGTCTTTCATACCAGATTTCATCACAGCTATGTGTTTATTATGGTGGCCTTCTCAGGTCCAAAGTATATTCCTACAAGTGCAAACAGATAGTTATAAGTGAAAGCATGTTGCAGCCACTAAAGATAAATTGTAGTGAGATCCTCAAAAAGCATCTGCCAAGAATGCATTTTATCATGGATTATACAGCAAAGTATATTTATTTGAATTTACGCATGGATTATACTTATAGTAAAGCATATTTATCATTACCATGAACATTTGGTACTTTGGGAGATGATACCATTACCAATTGAGTTACCATCAGCCTTGCAATGGAATCTGGTGTAGTGAAGTGAGGCGGTCATCCTGCATGATTATGTTTGGATATTAGATCCGATGTGCCAATAGTATATACAAATAACTCCTGACTGTAAACATAATAGGATTAACATAGAACACCATCAGGACATTAAACTGTAATTCAATCATGAAGTCATGATCAAATGCACATACCCAACATTGAGAAAATATCCAGACCTCATCACCAGCGAACCGAGAAAAATTGCCTGCTATTCATTGATGCAATAGGAGAAAGAACACAGAAAAAGCAAGTGACCAAGCTACATGTTGTAGAGTAAGCCTGGGTCAAATACAATACACTATCAAGCCAATATAAACACTAGCACTGACATTTATATGCAAGAAATCAGTTCAGAAAGCATGCACCTTTCAGAGTTTCTTAATTTTCAGAGAGTTCCTGAAAGCACATAGCAAGTAACGGAACAAATTATATGGAGAAGAACCTTTTCAGTTTTTCAATGACATCAACAAATGGAAGTGCTAATAGCACACCTAAAAGTAGCTCCCAAAATTTTCTAGATAGGAGAAAGAACAAAGCTCTTTATTGAAAATGAAAACTGAATAAATCAACACACTACAAACAAATGCAAATGGCGCTTATTTGTCACTCATATGGCAAATCTTTTGGTCACTTAACCAAGAAAAAAGAAAATCAAGATCCTGTTGTCCCGAGACCATTATTCTTATACATAATTTGTATGAACAACTTCAGAATATATATTTTTTTGCGTGGGTGAGCAACTCAAGATCCTAGTTGAGACTTACCACGGTCTTGGAGAAAAGGAGGAGGAGGAGACTGCTGCTGTCACATCGGAAGAGGAGGCGGCGGCTTGCTGGATTTGCGACCAGAGACTCCCCAGATCTGCAGTAGGAAGCACGAGGCGCCGGCAACGCGTAGCGGACGACCCTATTTGAGTGCGGTGGAGGGTGTGAGCCGAGGGAGGTGGGATGCGGCGGCGGACGCTAGTGAAGGCAGAACGGCGGTAGAGGATGTCAGGACGGGATACGGGAGACGGATGGGCGTGGCGGACGCATGTGGACGAGATGAGATATGGGCGGTAGTGGAGGTCGGAGGCGGGCGGCGCTAGAATGAGTTATCTGTGGAGGAGGGCGGCAGATCTGTCCAGGAAGATGGAGGAGTGCGGCTGGGGTGGAGGCGGCGGCCATGGAAGTAGAGAGACGAGACGAGGAGAGGAGAAGTGTGGAATTTTTCAAGGGTGTTCTGTTTATCTCTCTGGGCTGTTTTCCCTGTAGGCCCATATCACACAGGAAAATAGAAATTGGCGCGAAAGTTTCGTTTGAGGGGGAGCTATTTCGCTGTTGTGTAATGATGGGCTGGGCCTAAAACATTTTCCCGTGGGCTGTACAACTCACAGGAAAGCATATTTTCCTGAGAGGAGGCATGGCAGTACCTACAGTAAAATAGGTTATTTTCGTGAGGGTCAAATTTTGCCGGCCAGGAATATTCGAATTCCTGTGGGGAGCTTCTGGCCTCACAGGAAAATTAAGCCACTCACAGGAAAAGTCAAGATTCTTGTGACAAGGCCATGGTGGCGCATGCTGGTTGATGGTGTGTGGGGGGAGGGCTTCGAAGCGTCTGAGGGCAGGGTGAGGGTCGGGAGAAATCCGTGTGAGGTACGATGCCGACGTGGGGACGCCTTCGGGCGCCATCACCCTTCCTGAAGGGCATCGGTTTTTACGCCCACCCAACTCCCTCGGCGTATCGGGGGAAACCCCAGGACTTGTCCGGGTAGCAGCATTGTAGCTATCGCCTCCCCTCTTGAAGGTGTTGCTTGTTCACGGCGGTTCGAAGCACTAGGAGCGTGGTGGGACAACTTCAGCGGGCGCAGCGGTTGCGTGTCTTTTTCATCTTGTTGATCTGCCGTTGTCGGCGTTGTTTTCTTTTCCGCGTGTGGAGTCAGCCATTGGCCACCACCAGGATGCGTCGCGAGCTGGGGTTGCCGCGCCAGGGCTGGGAGATGAGGAGCTGCAACCCTGCCTTGTGCCTCTCGTGGCGCCGCCTTAATTTGTTCCGAGCCCGATAGTCGTGGTCGCGCCAGGAGCATCATCGGGCCGAGGGCTGCCGCGTGACGCAGTGGCCACACCATCGCCTCGCCGTGTGCATTGTGTGGCGCCTCCATGGGCGCCGGGGAACAGCGCCACGGTGGAGGATGCAGCGACGGACTACGAATTTGTCATCAGGCAGCTGATCAAGATCCGCACTGTAGGAGTCTCAGAGAGCACTGACTGACCCAAGTTTGATCTCATCCTCCTCAGCATGGGCTCCGACGGACATGTGGCCTCATTGTTCCCTAACCACCAAGCCCTGGAGCTGAAAGACGACTGGGTCACCTACATCACGGACTCCCCGCAGCCTCACCCGATAGAATCACCTTCACCATCCCTGTAACAAACTCGGCATCAAACATAGCGATCCTGGCGACGGGCGTTGGCAAGGCAAACGCCGTGCATTTGGCCGTGTCTGACAGCAGCGACGGTCCAGACGCCCCCGTGTCCCTGCCTGCCAGGATGGTCCAGCCAACGCACGGGGAGCCGGTGTGGTTTCTGGACAAGGCGGCAGCCTCATCACTCGAGGCGTACGTACGAGCAGCAGCATCGTGAGTACTAGCTAACTGAGAACAAAGCTGAGATTCCTTTGCTGTGAAAAATGAAGGCGTGTAAGTACTTAGGTGGGTGGATCATATGATGGAACAAGGTTTGCTTCGTTCGACGCCTTTAGTCCTCTTCATGTCAGTCCGACGCATGGTTCCTTCCAGGAAATCGGAAGGGCCGTCGGTTTTGGCAGACGACGTAGATGGTTTCGTGCGGCATTGATGTTTATGCGCGCGTCGTGGCCTCGGAGATGAGAACACTGAGACCTTAATTGTGGCCAGTTTGTATGGTACTGTGAACCCCATTCTATCTAGCTAAGGTTAGATTCTTCTGCAGGCAGGTTTTTCTTTGTATGTAGCTGATCCTGTGCGTTGTTTGGAGCACCACCTAGAACCAGAGCCATAGATTCGTCTGGTTTTACTTGATGTGGGTTATGTGTTTTTCTGCCAGGATATTTCTCGTGATTTCTTCTGTTTGCCAGATGGAGTTTGGTTCGATGTAATTTTGGTGAATTGCTGCCCAAAAGGTTCCGGAATTTCATTCTTGAAATAGGTGGCTGTACAAGCATGTGCACTGAAATTATCCGCATCGTTTTTTTATCATGCATACTTGTCCCAGGTCAGCCTGGTTGAGATAATACAGGCAAAAAAGTTGCATGTTGATTGGTTGTCTGCATACTCTTGAACACTCTGATGCAGCTATTTTGGTAGCCTGCCATTTGTCCATCGCATGCTTCTCATAAAATGCAAATCCTCGAAACTCTTCCTCGGAACACTACATACCACTTGTCCTAATATGGCAGAAGAGCAAACAATTCAAGCAGCAAGCAAGGGAGCACACTAGACATGAAATATAGGTAAGCATGCATGATCATACAACACAACAAGTTCATCCTACCACTACTATAGTGTCATCTCTTACCATCAAATCCAAAAGATGGTGTCATCCTACTACCGCCAATTCGTCATCAGCGTGGTGGTTACTATACTACCTCATAGAAAATGTACAGGCCAACATCAAGAGTTTATCAATCCCTAGCTACCTAAAATGTACGGAAACTTCTAAAAGCTTCACAAAACCATGGTTGAAATATTTTCATAAAAAATAAAACCTGCATGGGCCATCCCATTTGCTACGCAGTGCCGAAGAGGGTTGTGCGCTATGTAGCAAATAGGCGGTGACGACGTGCATGAGCCTCGACAGCGATGGCGATGACGATGTATATTTTATGGTAGTTAGGGATTGATAAACTTTAGATGTTGGCCTGTATATTTTCTATGAGGTAGTATAATAACCCTCACGCCGATGACCAATTAGCGATAGTAGGATAACACCATTTTTTGGATTTGATGGTAGGATGACACCTTAGTAGTGGTAGGATGAACTTGGTGTGTTGTATGATCATGCATGCATGCTTACTTATATTTCATGTCTAGTGTGCTCCATTGCTTGCTGCTTGAATTATTTGCTCTTCTGCCATATTAGGACAAGTGGTATGTGATGTTCCGAGGTTTACAGTTTATGGGAAGCATGCGATGGATAAGTGGCGGCTACAAAAATAGTTGCATCAAAGTGTTTAAGAGTATGCAGGCAACCAATCAACATGCTGATGCTGGTTTTTTGCCTGTATTATCTCAACCAGGCTGACATGAGACAAGTATGCAAAGTGGCAAAAAACGGTGCGGATAATGGCAATGCACATGCTTGTACAGCCACCTATTTCAAGAATGAAATTTCAGAACCTTCAGCAATTCACCAAAATTACATCGAACCAAATTCCATCTCGCAAACACAAGAAATCACAAGAAATATCACGGCAGAGAAACACTGAACCCACATCAGGTAAAAACCAGACGAATCTATAGCTATGGGTTCCAGGCAGCGCTTCAAACAACAGACAGGATCAGCTACGCACAAGAAAACACATGCCAGCAAAATAATCTAATCTTAGCTAGACAGAATGGAGTTCACAATACCATAAAAACTGGCCACAATTCAGGTCTTAAATGTTCTCAACTCTGAGGCCACAACGCCCGCATAAACATCAACGACGCACAAAACCATCTCCGTCGTCTCCCAAAACTGACGGCGCTTCCGGTTTCCCGGAACGAACCACCCGTCGGACTAACACGAAGAGGAATAAAGGCGTCGAACCAAGCAAGCATTGTTCCATCATATGATCCACCCACCTAAGTACTTACACAACTTCATTTTACACAGCAAAGGAATCTACGCTTTGCTCTCAGCTAGCTAGTACTCACGCTGCTGCTGCTGGTAGGCATCGTCGGACAGCGCCTCGAGTGATGAAGCGGCCTCCTTGTCCAGAAACCACACCAGCTTCCCGTCCGTTGGCTGGACCATCCTAGCGGGCAGGGATGCAGGGGCGTCTGGGCCGTCGCTGCTTTCAGAGACGGCTGAATGCACCGCCTTTGCCTTGTCGACGCCCATCGCCAGGATCGCGATGTTTGACGCCGAGTTTATCACAGGGAGGGTGAAGGTGATTCTCTCGGGTGGAGGCTGCGGGGAGTCCGTGATGTAGGTCACCCAGTCGTCCTTCAGCTCCAGGGCTTGGTGGTCAGGGAACAATGACGCCACGTGTCCGTCAGAGCCCATGCTGAGGAGGATGAGATCGAACTTGGGGCAGTCGGTGCTCTCCGAGACTCCTATAGTGCGGATCTTCACCAGCTGCCTGATGACAAATTCGTAGTCCGACGCCGCGTCCTCCACCGTGGCGCTGTCATTTATGGAGTAGACATGGCCACTCATAATAGGTACCTAGAAAAAATTTAAATACAATAGATGGTTAACTTGATGCAAACAAGCGATTTTTTCTTGTTGGTGCAAGATAATAAACCAAACAAAGTGAAATCATGGAATCTATGTAACATGAAATGGCAAGGGGCACTGGTATGCAGCCATGCAGGGGAAAAGGATATCCAGACTTTGCCTTAAACTCCTTCAACTACATAAATCATGTGGTTGGTGCAACTTAAGACAGGTGTGCCAGAGGCAATCATCATGTTTCAATCAAGAGTACTCATTTGGATAAGCTCTTAGTCCGACAATAATGGCTGGAGATGACACCCTGAGAGAAGATAGGGAAGGGTGTGGTTGGTGGTGGGGGTTGCAGTAGTTGGGAGTTGGAACTACTGAAGTAGTAGCTGTTAGCAAGTCTTAATCTGGTTCCTACTGTTGCCAAAGGGTAGCGAACAATCTGAACATAGCAGACTACCAGGAAATGGTATAGCAAAATGGCAAATTAACCTATATGACTAAGAAGTTACCAGAACAACCACCAGTATCTAATACGCAGAATCTACCGAAAGGTGATATTCTTAACTTACATAATAATAATATTGCATATTTCTGTCTTTCACCATGTTACAATACCAGTATTAAAGCACAACGAACAGTAATAGTACAATCAATTGGATTGACAGGCAGGATAACCTACTAACAGTGGACACCAATAATGATACTCCATTACACATAGCACTTGATTTGAGATATCTACAGTGTAACAATTTCAAATATACCCACTTCAGCTCTTTTCCCTCATAGCTGATACACAAATTGCAACCTAACACATATGCAGTACAGAAAAGGAAAAGGAAAACCCTGAATGACCCAACTGGCAACTGCTATTGGCTATTTGACTTGATATACTGAAGAAAAGTACTATGTATGATGGACCTCATGCAAGGTATAAATATCATCTCATAAGCACAATGTAAAATGAAACTCGGGCAACAAATATCCAGAAACTAATATATGCTCTAGGTTATACAGCAAAATTTCTCCTAAAGTCCACATACCTTTGATAGAAATCCTTCTTTTGTTAATTTATAGTTACTGTCTGCATGGTTCTTTGCTACAGCACGTTCGTCAGACCAGAATATGTACCATTTAGACCAATCCAGGGTCTTGATGTATGGCGCTTCACAAAGTTTGCTTTTCATAAATTAAAAAAAAAAACTTCAGATGCAATAAGCGGAACTGTATGAAATTTCTTGCGCAGAAACAAATATAGCATATTAGCTAACAAAGAATAGGAAAATTCATTACCTCAAAAAACTGACAAGGGGCCCTCCAGATAGGGCAATAGCGAAGTATCCCCTTTCTTTAACAGAGATTTCTGAAACTTGGGAGATATACTCAGCTAGATCTGTTACTATCTCATCTGAATTCTCAAAAATCCTTATTTCACTGTTCAGTTTTGGCTCATATGAGGCAGCCATTTCCCTCTCCATTGTTTGCTTCAGCCTAGAACTCTACCGAGTTATTACTACACCAAATAATCCTGCACAAAAAGCACCAAAATATTATCAACAAGGAGGTCCAGCAGAAGGGATCCAACTCGTGCACAGAACATCAGAATTTAAGAAAACTGCAACATAGTGACATAATCTAGCTTTCAGCAAGGCACCAAAATCTTGAAAAGCAAAATAAAATCTATCCTGCAAAATATCATGTACAGAACATCAGAACTTAAGAAAACTTCAAAGTTCAATCATGGAAACAGTTCTTAAGTTCGTAATAGTTTCATGTTGAAAAAGAGAGATAATCTCTAATAGCTTCAGCCAGAAAGGTGCCAAAATGGTGAACAGAGGCATGTGATCAATCCTATACAATATCATCACCTAATCCCATACACCCTGTTATCCTATATAGTGCATATCACCATCATAGCAGCGCTTTCCTTATTAACTGGGATGTCACAATTGACAATTGGCAGTGAAAGATAACCTCCATCAACCAATATTAAAACATGCATTAGCAAGGCTATTTTGTCACTTTTATGTTAACTGACTATACAATTAGAAATATCATGCATAACCTCAAATGTCTAAAATAACCCTGCAGTAGAATATTACAACATGGGGCTACCTTCTAGAACACAGAGGAGTGACAATCGAGGAAACTGGAAAAGCAAGTAGATAACATGTTCATTTTTTAATATGGCATCCTTCTACAAGCTATGTTTGGACTTTCAGATAGCATAACAGGACAAATTGCCAACTTGCAGGGGAAATGGTTAGAGAACTACTACTGTGTTTGTAGAGCTTGACCAGAAGGAAATAGTTTTAAAGAAAAGAGTTTGCACACAACATCAAAACACCTAAAAAAAAGGAACATAAACGCCTTTCACGTCAACCTGAGGAAGCATAGATTTGCTGTATAATATGATGTGACAGAAAATCCAATTGAATTTGCTAATACGGATGACATGATAGATCTACCATTGCTTTAAATCATTCTACTTTGGCATTCCCGGTAAATTTTGCAAGAAGGGATTTCCACCATTGCGCGTTAATAGCTGGAACTCGCTGTCAACCCACGGTTGAGTAAAACATACTGCTGCACATGAACATCTCGCCAAAACGACATATCCAAAATTCAGATGCAAATGATCTCTTGTGAACTAATACACGTGGCCCAAGGTTCCCAAACTAACTACCAAAACTGAACTTCCAACGATATTAATCTGAAATAAGAAAAGGCATAGCAGCATGAGTAATCTCAGCATTACACACAAGAGTATCACACAATTAGTAACACTGGTCGAGAGAGCATAGATACTGGAGTACCTCAGTCCCGAGTTATAAGATGTTTTGGATATTTCAATCTGGACTACCTACGGACTAAAATGAGCGAACAAACACACTAAAACGCGTCTATGTACATCCGATTCAGAAAAAAAAAAGTTAGAACAACTTATACTTTCAAACGAGGAAGCAGGTCAGTACAAGAAAATATGCTGGCTTGTACTGGTGCTAAGCTTAACCCAACTCTGTAAACAGCATTGGGGAAGTAAAACTAGCAAGGGAAGCTGCAGCTGCAAGGTTTAGCGGACACCATTTGAGCCGAGACCAGCTCAAAGATTCCAAAGCATTCTTGCTGTGGAGTGGCAACAAAAGCACACCAGTGAAAGAAAAGAGAAGAAAAAGGCAGGAACGCTGCAGTGAAACCCGCTCTAGATGCCAGACTGAAAAAGGCGCCGCTTCCTTTGGCCCGTTCCGCCCTTATCCCACTGGGAAAAAGAAACCCGGAGGAACTCGGATGACGCCACGCCATTGCCCATGAGATGGAAGAAAGCAGCCAGATCAAGAACTGACCCCCCACCCGTAATTCAACAGTTCGTCTCCAAATCGAGCTTTCGGTTCCACAGCTGCACTGCACCCCGTCTAAATTCTAAAACCCCGCTGCGGTTCTAAGGATCGCTCAAAAATTCAAGGTACGATCCGTTCAAGAAGAGCAGGGAGAATTGCGGTCCATGGACGCTGCCTGCCACTGCTCCGAGCCGTCTCCGCCCAAAATCAAGAACCAGCCCAGCACCCAGGAGGAGGAGAAGGAGGAGGAAGAGGAACCCCTAGTAGCGCCCGGATCCAAAGGACTCACCAGCGCTGCGCATTTGCTTGGCCCCGCTCCTCTTCCTCCTCCTGCTGCTGCTGCTGCTTTCTTCTTGTCCTCCCACCCAAAGCCGCAGGGAAACAGAGGAGGGGTATAAAAAGAGAGGGCGGGGCGAACCTACTGTACGCACATACGCATGGAACAGAAGAAGAAGATGGCTTCTTTTTTCTTTCTTTCTCTCTCGGCGCATATAAAATTATTATACTCCCTCCGTAAGAAAATACAACAGCGTCTAGATCACTGAAATATCAGATAAGAAAAAGAGGCCGACGACGTCTGCGTCAGAGAGGGGAGAGGGATGGAAACCTTCGCTTTGATCTGAATTCTCTGCGGTCGTGCTTCCCTCCGGAGTCTCCTCCCTACTCGCTCTTCTTTCCTTTGCTTCTGCTCCTCCGCTCTGCTCTGCTCTGTGGCGCCTCCGCTCTACGAGTGGCTTTATCACACTCTCCTGTTTGTTGGCATGGATGCTTCCATTAAATTTCAGTTGGGTCCATCTGTCGAGCAGCGCAGGGCACGTGCGGCTGCCCTCATCCTTATCTCCCCCACTCGCTTGTCGTCTACCTCGGGCGCGCTGATTACCGCTCACGCTTCCGCCCAAAACCCATTACTTTCTCTAAATGTATACTCCTTCTCGTCCGTTCATAAATATAAGTCTTTTTAAATTTTTTAATATAAACCACGTGCGGATATGTATGTAGACATAGTTTAGAGTATGATTCACTCATTTTGTTCGTATGTAGTTCCGTTCAAAACCCGTTACTTTCTCTAAACGTGTACTCCATCCATCCGTTTCTAAATATAAATCTTTTTAGAGATTTTTAATATGAGCTACATACAAAATGTATGTAGACGTAGTTTAGAATGTGATTCACTTATTTTGTTCGTAAGGACTTTATTTAGAAACGGGACGAGTATTTCCAAAATGACGTTATTACAAAGAGCCGCAGATAGCTCTGCTGCGTCACCAGGACTAGAGCCGAGCCAAGTGAAAGGGCATCACGACGCCCGACGCTGAACGCCACAGAGGAGCTGGTTTTGCAAATCGATGTGCCACGGACATAGTTTTCTTTTCTTTTTTTTTAACTAGTAATGTTGTGATTGTGTGCACATTATCCTGTTTCTTTTTGTCTCGCCTTTTATGTGTTCCATTTCATTTTTTGGGTCAAGTTTCTGCAGTTTTTTTTTATTTGCGGCTGCCATGTTGTTGATGCAAGTTGAAGGGAACTTGCTGTCCTGCTCATCTTTTTGGGGAAAACGATGCAACCCCTGTCTACATCTGCAACTGATTAAGGAGGATGCTTGGTTAAACGGGCTCCTAGCTTATGAATTAGATATCTAAGTGACACAGTCAAGCATAAAAAAAAGAAAAAGAAAGGAAAAGGAAAATACCACACGAATCTTCGCGTAAAATCATTGATATAAGATTTTAATGTACAATATTTATGGCACATCTAGATGTGCTTTAGCAAGACTGTATTGATTAATTTATAGTTGAGCATGGATCATTTACTATTGGCTCGAAATTAAAAAATGATTATAGATTGTAAAATTGATGAAAAAAACAGTACATTGCAATATTTTAGTTTCTTGCAAAGTTTGGTGCAAAAGCATGCATTTTTAGCCCTTTGCAAAAAACAACGAATTCTGTGTAAATAAGTTGTCTTTTTTCATTTGGAAAACACAAACAAGCATATTTTCTCATGGAAATTTGTAGGCACATAGTGTACTATCATATGTTTATAATGTATTTTTTTCACATTTTTTGGAACATTATCTTTCAAATCTTCTAAATTGAAGGGTGCAAGTGAGACTAGTAGCACAAAATCCACACTCGGAGAAGCCTGGATAAATCTCTTTTTATTATGTAAAAAAAATTCTCAAAAAGCCATAGTTAGACTAAGGGAAAGCCTTCCTGTCGTGGAATTGTCACGGCAGATGTCCTAGTGTGAGGACTTAGTCGTGGAGCCATCACACTAGGTTAGCTTAGAGGGGTTAAACGGGACAAAGGACAAAGGAGTTTATACTGGTTCGGCCCCTTGCGATGAAGGTAAAAGCCTAATCCAGTTTGAGGTGGTATTGCTTATGTTTCGATTACCAGGGAGTGAATACGCTTGACCTAGCTTTTGATCTGTTGTCTCTTGCCCTAAACCGTCGCCGGGCCGTCCCTTTATATACACAGGTTGACGCCCTGCGGCTTACAAAGTCCCGGCCGGCTCATAAACGTGTCCGGCCCGGTGACTAATTACACTTGCCTTACAATACAAGTCATGCATATATGGCGGTTTACACCTATGGACCTTAAGCCTCCTTTGGGCCTTGGGCTCTTCATAAATCATCCTCATGAACCGCCATCTTTGATTCCTTCATGGGCTTCGTGACAATGAACCGCCGTTGGTATAACCCGGCCCCTCCTGGGTGGGTCATACCTAATAGTTATATCCCCAACATCAGGCCTCGGGTTGATTTAAACTTGTTCATGTCAATCTTCAACACTTAAGAAAAATCCTTCTTCACTTGTTCTCACAAGATATTGTAACCCTCCATGACGTCATCTCCTGGAATTACGGAAAACCGCCATGACGTCATCCGCCATTAATTTCGCACCTTACCCAGCATATCTAATAGATCCTTATCTTTAATAGCCATCCCAAAAATCGAGGCGTCGGAACAACTAGATAATCATTCTTTGGCCTCCTCGTTTCTCGCGCTCACTTATTGACCCTTTTCCTTATAAATAGGGCCCGACAGCCTTTCCATTTTCCCCTTCTTCTTCTCATCTTCAACCTCTCCCCTCGCAACGCACCTGCACGCCTGAGCACCGCCGCCGCCGAACCCGTCGGCTTCCTCGACTTCGGCCGCTGCATCGACCTAAACGAGACCAGAGAAACCACGACGCTCCTCCACCGCTCAACGGATCCGGTAAGTGCCTCTCCTTTCCCCACTGTAGATCTCCATTAGGGTTTCTCGAAGTTCTTCAGAGTTCATCCTTGTTCTTCGCTGTAGCCTGTAATTTTGGTCCAAACTTAGCACTTCTCCTGCACAGCGGTAGCTGTGATACTTATTTTTGTTATTGGATCATCTCCTTCGCGTAAGAAAAAACCAATCTGAACATACGAACTGCTCAAGCACTGTAATTTTAGGTCAAAAATGTTTTCCATTATACGAAGTGTCGCAGATCCCGAATCCTAGCATCAATCTGTGAAACCTGTTTGTTTCAACACTTAGTAGAATTCACTCTTGACAGATTCTGAATACCATTGTTGTCATGGCGGCTTACACCTCCGGTTTATAACTATCCATATATCATTAGGCCCCACTTAAGCCGCCAGTCTGAATATATACTGTAACATTTTACTTCTGGTTTAGTGAATCAACTTAAATCGACAAACTTTTCTTTCTTTTAGGCTTCTTCCTTCACAATGCCGCCGAAGACAGTCACCTCATGCAATTGTGTTCCCTACATTGTCACTGAGAATACACTCAAAGACTTTGTCAAAATCGGCTTTTTACCAGCAAAAGATATCATGCATTGGCGCGCTCCCAAACAAAGTGAAGAAAGGCCTCACCCAAAGGATGATGAAGTCATCGGTTTTACTGATCATATGAACCGGGGCTTCTCAACGTCCGGATCAAAAAAATTCTGAGATGTTCTGCATTTCTTTCAACTCCATCCTCAAGACACCGGACCCAATTCCGTGTTAAACATTTGCAATTTTCAAGTTTTCTGCGAAGTATACCTTCAAGAGAAACCCATTGTTGAGCTCTTTAGGGAATATTTTTATTTGAACCGGCAAAACGAGTTCACGAACGGACCCAGCTTGGAAGTTGGTGGAATCTCAATTCAACGAAGAAGAGATGCCATCTTCCCCTATGCTTGCTTGCCGAGTCACCCGAAAGATTGGAACCAGACATGGTTTTATTGCAAAGATACCTCTCCGGCTGATGAGAATCCACTGCCGGGTTATCGTGTCCAGCGCCTTGACACAAAGCATCGTCTTCCCGAAAAGCTTACCGCTGCTAAACGCGCAAAGCTTGCCCCCGCCATTGCCAAGGTCAAGGCTCTGCTGGGAAATGGGTTAACTGGCATTGACTTGGTTCGGTGCTGGGTATCTTGGCGAATCATACCCTTGAGCCACCGGCCTGGCTTAATGTGTACTTATACGGGTGGTATAAAGGATCCACTGCGCCACAGTTCTGTGCGTTTAACTGATGAGGCCATCAATGAAATGACAAAGACCCTTCTGAATGAAGATCCGGAAGACTGCAGCAAAGTGGGTCTGAACCCTTTCTGCAAGCTTAACCCGCCACCGGATGTGAGTCTCTGAATCCCTTGTTTTTACCTCATCATTCAGATGTTCTATTAACTCAGCTTTGATGACTTTCACAGGCTGAATCAGATTTTTGGAAAAAGACATATGACCATGAAGCTGCCAAAAAGGCCAGGGCTGCCAAGAAAGCCGTCAAGAAAACCGCCAAGAAAACCAAGAAGAAATCAAGTGCTTCCGAGATGTTTGAACTAAATGACAGCTCTGAGTCGGAGGTAGCCCTTGACTGCCTTGGCTCCTTTTTCAATTACCTTATTGACACTGATTATTATCAGGATGACACGGGAGCCAGCCAAGAAGTTGAAGAAGAGGTAACTATTATTTCCTCCAGCTCAGCACCTTTGCCAAGACAGAAAATTCGACGAGTAACCCGAAAAGTAAGGTTTTCACACTCCTTAGCTTATTTGGATCCTCACTTTCTTTTGAAGCAACAGCAACACGAGAGCCGGCGACAGACTCGAACCGGCAGAAGTGAAGAATTATCATCCGGCTTACCGAATACTCCAGTTCCGCGGAAACGCCGAAACGAGGTCCTTCCGAACTTAAACTCTTTTTACCCACTAGCGAGTCTCATTCGCCAGCCACTTAATTCTTCCGATTCAACTACCAGGAAGATGCTCGCTCTTCCTTCGGTGACTCATCACAGACCCAGTTGCCGGCTTTCAGGACTGCTCCTAGGTAATAACAATTTCTGTTATTCTCTACCTTCTTATGCTCTCATATTTGTACTGACCTCTCATAACCCGTGCAGTGGTCAAGCAAAGCCTAGTAAGAAGGCAAAGGTAAACAAACTGGCTGAAGATCCTAAAGTCCATGAACTGGAGCAGCAAGTCCCAGCATCAGACACTTCTGAAAAATAACCAGAAGAACCTGTCCATGACGCCCCACCATATATTCCTGACCTCTCCGGCGACCAGACAAAACTCAATCCTTTGAATACTGAATCATCGAGCCCACTTAAACCGTCAGAGACACATGCTGACGATGTTATGATCACAGGCGCCAGCTTTACAAAACCGGGAAATCCAACTATCTTGGCTAAGCACTCTGCTAAACAGGAATTCATTGAAAAGCGGAAAGTGATATTTGATGTTGCCCACTACTCTCAATTGAGCAGTAGTGAAGTACTCTCTGGCTACCTCAATCAAGTACACACCATCCGCGATCTTGAAATCGATATGGTGAAGCAGATGCATCAAAAATATGAGGTATGAATTCCTGTTTAAATAAATTATGTCTATCCTGCCAGTCCCCAAGTCTACTGGGTATGATAAGATTGAATATGATGTAGACTTAGAATAACCATGAACATCTTTTGGTAGAATCCTTCCAAGGCCTGTTTTCACATTTAGAATAAATCGGATTTTAAACACTTAACATTGCATCCGTAGTCCCCAAGGACCAGTTTAATCAGCATGAATGAACCGGTCCTGTTCACCATTGTTTAGAAAGGAAAGCGTACTTGTGTAGCCCCCATGAACCGGCTGTGATTGTTTATGGCACAACTGGGTCATCATAAAGTAGTAAGGAGACGCAAGCAATATGCATTAGCCCGCAAGTGCCAAGTACTCTTGCTTGCAACTTATTTATATAAGCCGTTGTATGAAGAAATTTTCGGCATACATTAGGCCCCAAGTGCCAAGTACTCTTGTTTGCAAGATGCTTGGGACTTATACTCCTGTAACCCGGATATAAATGAGTTTGCAACTCTGCGCTTGTACAGGGCGCCACTGCTGAACTTCAATCACAATTGGCTGATGCAAAAACCCGGCTGGAGAATCAAGAATCTGAGACCCAGAAAACCGAGTCAAAATTCCAATTTAGCGTGGTTGAAAAAGCTGAAGACCGGTTTTGAAGCTGAAAGAAATGTCTGGGCTGAAGAGAAAACTGCCTTGACACAGCGGGCTGAAAAAGCGGAGGCGGCTCTTCAAGAGGTGACCACTGAGCTTACCGGTTTAAAGCACCGTGTATCCTAGATGGCTTCTGCTATCTTTGGTCAGTCGCCTTGTTAACATCAAAATTGAATCTCTTCCTTGATGGTATAAATCGCCTCTAACCAATCCATAATTATTACTAAGGTCCCAGGAGCAGCAATCTTAGCTAGGAAATGCTTGTGAAGCTCAAGGCTGTTTATACACTTGTTGAACAGCTATATACTGGAACTCAACGCACTGGCCATGATTTCTCCGACCAACCAAGCACCTACTTTCTTGAGTGATGTCTTAAAAAAGCTCTCTGTTCTACCTGCTAGGATTGACAAGATGAAGCGGTCATCTGCAAGAGCCGGTGCCGTGACAGCTTTAAGCCGGGCCAAGGCATGGTTACCAGAGCTAGACCCGGCTGAGGTAGCTACTGGATATCCAAGCTTGAAGGAGGACGGCACTTCATTTGATCAAAAAGACTTTGCTGCTTGTGTGAAAGAAATACGTCCTCTGGCCAGTCTGATTGCCAATGAAACGGATCTTTCAAAATACCACCCGGCTTACAACATGGAGAATCAGAAAATGCCCACGCCGGCTTATAAAGTGATGGATCTAATCCCCCCAATCCGTAAGCATACTTTCGCCCCTGAAGTTGAACCGTCCGAACTTATAGATGATGAAGCTGAGTTTCAAGCCTTATGTGGCATCGACTGGTCATCACCAAATTTTTAGATGGCGGAGGAGGACGAAGAACCAGAGAGGGATGATCCAGAAGCCTCAAGTCATCAAGGCCAAGAAGAGTGATCCGCCGGGCTATTTATATATTTGATCCTTTGAAAACACTTGATCTTTTGGCTCACTGAGTCATCTAATAGGCTAGTAAAACTTTGATCCGTCGTGCCATCATGCACGATTTTGTTTTGTGCAACACTGCTTGATCCGCCATTTGAAAAGCTACTATTGTATGTTTATAATGACGTCGATTTATGCAGATGATACCAAGCATTACCCTGCACACAAGTAGATAACAAGTGCCCTGGCGGTTTATCGCAGGAGGGTCATAATACCCCATATAACACCACTGCTGACTAAAACCGTTCATACCCAGGGCCGGTTTAATCATGATTAAATATATTCAAAAATATCATACCTGTGATATGTGAATAAAACTGTCGGCTTACCATACCAATGCAGTAAGGGTGACAACCCAAAACTTAGAAGACGATATCTCCAAGTATTTAATATCATATATACTGGCGACTTATCGTCCAAAGCCAGGCCGGGTTATTAGAAACCGCAGATATACTCAAATATGAGCTTGTAAGAATTGAGGCTACATGTCCTGAATCATTTCAAATCATATGTCAAGATGAACCCAAAAATGTTCAAAAAACGAATCAAAGCAAGAAAACGAGGCTTTCATAGGCTGCCAAGCCTAAAGCTCCAAGGCTTTCATGGGCCGCCAAGCCACTGAGTTAACCTTTTACACTTTGTGAATCCGGCCTCACATGACCGCCGTTTAAACCTGGACAAGTTCAGGGTCTATGTAAGATTGACTTGTCAAGAGTTGACAAGTTCAGGGTCTATGTAAGATTGACTTGTCCAGAGTTCGGCTTGTCATTCCGGGATTACCCGGGCGGAGTGGCAGACTCTACAAAGTAGGAGAACAAGGAAGGTTTTGGTGAATACACCTAGTGTTCCAACCCAGCTCACATTGGTAGTAACGCTATGTTCTCTTTGGTGAATACACCTATGCTTGAACAAGAAGCCCCCAAGCGCTTTGTGGCGTTGCCCCTATCAAGAGGGATATTCACAGCTGTGCTCAATGAGCAGGAAGCCCCCAAGTGACCATTTAGAGATGTGGCATTGAGCCGATCAAAAGGGATATTCACAGCTGTGCTCAATGAGCAGGAAGCCCCCAAGTGACCATTAGAATGAAAAAGACACGTTACTCTTGGAAACGAAACGATAGAGGCCCTGTATTATCAGGGATGCCGGCTTTATTATAATCATCATAATATATACATTGTCAAGATATATACATTGTAAGAGCCGGTGGCTCAAGTGTAGTAAGGCCGAAGATGAGCAATATTCCACGACCGACGGGTCTCCTCCTCCGACGTGCGTGAGTCCTTGTGGTCTCGAACATCGATAAGGTAGTATTATCCATTATTCAAATTCTTGCTGACCACAAAAGGCCCTTCCCAAGGTGGGGATAGTTATGCATATCAGTCTGATCCTGAATAAGTTGGAGCACCAGGCCACCTTCTTAAAAAGTTCTGGTTTTAACCCGGTGACTGTGATAACGGTCCAGATCTTGCTGGTAAATCACCGAATGAGCCGCCGCGATGTCACTCTCCTCATCTAACAGGTTAAGTGCATCCTGGCGTGCTTTTTCATTGTCAGCTTCAACATAAGCCGCCACATGGGCGAGTCATGACGGATATCACTAGGGAGAACCGCCTCTGCTCCATAAACCATGAAGAAGGGCGTGTAACTCGTAGATCTGTTGGGGGTAGTATTGATACTCCATAACACGGAAGGTAATTCCTCCACCCAACAACCCGGCGTCCTCTATAGAGAAACCATAAGCCGGGGCTTGATGCCTCTCAAAATTTCTTGATTAGCTCTCTCAGCTTGACCACTGGATTGGGGGTGAGCCACAGACGATACATCAAGTCGAATATGCTCACGTTGACAAAACTCTTTCATAGCACCCTTGGATAGATTAGTGCCATTATCAGTTATGATATTGTGGGGAAAGCCAAAACGGAAAATCACCTTTTTGATGAATTGAACCGTCGTCGCTGCGCCACATTTACTGGCCGGCTCTACCTCAACCCACTTTGTAAATTTTTTAACTGCCACCAGGAGGTGTGTCTTTTTATCCTTGGTCCTTTTGAAAGGCCCAACCATATCGAGCCCCAGACTGCAAACGACCAAGTAATTGGAAATATCCTCAATTCTTGAGCCGGCACATGAGCTCGCCGGGAGAATTTCTGACAACCATCACATTTACTGACTAGATCCTCAGCGTCAGCGTGAGCCATCAGCCAATAAAATCCATGACGAAAAGACTTAGCCACAAGAGACTTAGAGCCAGCATGATGGCCACAATCGCCTTATGAATTTCACGCAGAATTTCACGGCCCTCCTCTGGGGAAACACAACGTTGAAACACCCCTGTGACACTGCGATGATGCAACTCTCCATGAACAATAGTCATTGATTTGGACCAATGGGTTATCTGCCTGGCTAAAGTTTCATCCTCAGGTAACTCGCCCAGGGTCATATAAGCCAAATATGGAACTGTCCAATCAGGAATCGCATGAAGAGTTGCCACCAATTGTGCTTCCGGGGTCAGGAATAGCCAGATCTTCCTCTGTAGGCAATTTGACAAAAGGGTTATGCAGAATATCCAGGAAAGTGTTAGGTGGCACCGGTTTACGCTGAGGCCCTAACCGGCTTAAAGCATCAGCTGCCTCATTTTTCCTGCGATCAACATGTTCAACTTGATAACCTTTAAAGTGACCCGCAATAGCATCAACCTCTCGACGATAAGCCGCCATGAGCGGATCCTTAGAACCCCAAGTGCCAGAAACTTGCTGAGCCACCAGATCTGAGTCGGTGAAACACCTCACCCGACTTAAGCTCATATCCTTAGCCATCCGAAGACCATGGAGCAAGGCCTCATACTCAGCTGCATTGTTATTACAAGGGAACATCAGCCGGAGAACATAAGAAAATTTATCACCTCGTGGGGAAGCTAAAACAACTCCAGCCCCCGAGCCTTCCAACTTCCTGGACCCATCAAAGTGAATAGTCCAATATGTGTTATCCGGCTTCTCCTCAGGCATCTGCAATTCTGTCCAGTCATTGATAAAATCCACAAGTGCTTGAGACTTGATGGTTGTACGGGGCACATACTTTAAACCATGAGGTCCAAGTTCAATGGCCCACTTGGCTACCTGACATGTGGCTTCTCTGTTTTGAATGATATCCCCTAAGGGGGCAGAACTAACCAAAGTGATAGGATGACCCAGAAAATACTGCTTAAGCTTCCAAATTAGCCATAAAAACCCCATACACAAGTTTCTGCCAATGTGGATACCTCTGTTTGGACTCAATAAGGACCTCACTGATATAGTAAACCGGCCGTTGAACCGGATATTGTAGGATCGAAAGTATGTCTAGAGGGGGGTGATTAGACTACTTGACCAATTAAAAATCTAGCATTTTCCCAATTTTAGTTCTTGGCAGATTTTAGCAACTTAGAACAAGTCAAGCAATCTTAACACAATTCAGGCAAGCATGCAAAGAGTAAATGAGCAGCGGAAAGTAAAGCATGTAACTTGCAAGAATGTAAAGGGAAGGGTTTGGAGGATTCAAACGCAATTGGAGACACGGATGTTTTTGTTGTGGTTCCGATAGGTGGTGCTATCGTACATCCACGTTGATGGAGACTTCAACCCACGAAGGGTAACAGTTGCGCGAGTCCACGGAGGGCTCCACCCACGAAGGGTCCATGAAGAAGCAACCTTGTCTATCCCACCATGGCCGTCGCCCACGAAGGACTTGCCTCACTAGCGGTAGATCTTCATGAAGTAGGCGATCTCCTTGCCCTTACAAACTCCTTGGTTCAACTCCACAATCTTGTTGGAGGCTCCCAAGTGACACCTAGCCAATCTAGCAGACACCACTCTCCAAGAAGTAACAAATGGTGTGTTGATGATGAACTCCTTGCTCTTGTGCTTCAAATGATAGTCTCCCCAACACTCAACTCTGTCTCACAGGATTTGGATTTGGTGGAAAGAAGATTTGAGTGGAAAGCAACTTGGGGAAGGCTAGAGATCAAGATTCATATGGTAGGAATGGAATATCTTGGTCTCAACACAAGTGTAGGTGGTTCTCTCTCAGAAAGTGTAGGTTGGAAGTGTAGGTTCGTTTCTGATGGCTCTCTCCACAAATGAAGAGGAGGTGGAGTGGTATTTATAGCCTCCACACAAAATCCAACCGTTACACACAATTTGCCAAACTCGGTGGGACCGAATTGATAAACTCGGTCGGACCGATTCAGCAAATCTAGTGACCGTTAGGATTTTCGGTGGGACCGACATGCAACTCGGTAGGACCGATATAGTTAGGGTTAGGGCATAACGTAATCTCGGTGAGACCAATTACACAAACTCGGTGAGACCGATTTTGGTAATAAGCTAACCAGAGAGTTGGTCAGGTAAACTCGGTGGGACCGATTCGCTCATTTCGGTGAGACCGAAATGTTACAAAAGGAAGCAGAGAGTTTACATTGCAATCTCGGTGGGACCGATCGCTCATCTCGGTGGGACCGAAACGTTATGAAGGGAAACGGAGATTACAATCCCATCTCGGTGAGACCGAGATCCCTATCGGTGAGACCGATTTGCCTAGGGTTTGTGGCAGTGGCTATGACATCCGAACTTCGGTGGCGCCCGGATGGATAGAATCGGTGGGGCCGAGTTTGACTTTTGGTTTGGGTCATATGTGGATGTGAGAAAGTAGTTGAGGACTTTGGAGCATATCACTAAGCATTTTGAGCAAGAGCCTCATTAAGCAACACCTCATCCCTCCTTGATAGTATTGGCTTTTCCTATAGACTCAATGTGATCTTGGATCACTAAAATAAAAAATGTAGAGTCTTGAACTTTTGAGCTTGAGCCAATCCTTTTGTCCTTAGCATTTTGAGGGGTCCACTTTTCTCATCCATGCCATGCCAATCATTGAGCTTTCCTGAAATACTAGTCTTGAAATAGTATTAGCTCAATGAGCTATATGTTGTTAGGAATTACCAAAACCACCTAGGGATAGTTGCACTTTCAATCTCCCCCTTTTTGGTAATTGATGACAACGTATAGATCAAAGCTTCGACAAATAATAATAAGAGTGAAAAACATTGTCGCTTTGAGAAGTATGTGAAAAGCAAGAGCTCCCCCTAAATTTGTGCATAGTTTAAGATTTTCTTTGGACTGCAAATGCACAAAGAGTTAGGATCATGGGTTACTCTTCCATGTCACATACATCTTGGTGGAGCGCTCAAAATGATAATAATTAAGACACATGCACTCATCACCAAGCAAAGTGAGTGATCATATGGAATATAAAAGGATAATGTCATCCAACAAGCATAAAGGTAGTATATGATCAAACACATGATCATCCAAGTATCACACACAAGCATAAAGTATCTCAGACAAGCAAATGACAAAGTTCAACCACCAAAAAAGCAAGAGAGAACAAAAAGCAACACTCTCTCTCGAAGCCTACGATCTATACATTTTCTCCCCCTTTGGCAACAAGTTACCAAAAGTTCATAAAATGCATAGTGCTAGATCGACTCTCGTGCTTGGTCTTCGTGGTGGTGTAGATAGGACTCAAGGATGAAGGCATCAGTTGATGTAGATGGAGCTGGTGGAGTGAGTCTTTGGAGCTGGTGGTCTTGAAGGCTGTGGTGCAGATGAAGTTGCTCTGGTGTCTGTAACAGGCATAGCAACAGATCTCTGACCTTTGGGCACTCTAGAAAAAGCATCAGTGGTTGTCTTGTCCTTCTTTTCCTGCACTTCCACCTGAAGTTGCTCAACAACAGATCAGATCTCGGTGACCTTCACATCTAAGTCATAGAACTTCGCTCCATGATCTTCTCCAAGCTCTCCTGGTTTTGAGTCGTGGTGGCGGTCCCTTCTCAATCCTCGAGTGGAGGCAATCAAGTAGCCAAGCTGATCTTGCTTGCTCTTCGAAGAAGAATCTTGAGATGCCTCATCCATGGTTGGCATCTTTGCAGCTTTCTCGATCCTTGCCTTCTCCCTCTTTGCTTGTGCTTGCACAGAAGATGGTTCATTTTCATCCATCACCACAGTGTTATCCTCAAAGTCCAGGTAGATGGGCAGGTGCTCCTTGTCCAGCAGATATGTGCCAGTGCCCATATTGGAGTTAATCAGCTCCTGAATTTGTGGGGCATACCCACAACTCCTCTTCTGATCTGCAGCTGTCCTCTTTATGGTTTCCACAATTAGGCTCATGACCTTGAACTTCTGTGGAACATAAAAAAATGTGCAGTAAGTTGATGGAGTGACCTCTGATCATTCTGTGATCACTTGACTTGGGTAGAAGAGTGTGCCTGAGGATCCAGTTGATTGTGGGCAGGCCTGACAGCAAGTGTTTCACTGATCCAAACTGGTGAGTCTCAAGATCTGCATCAGGAATCTCCTTGTACATGCTAGCCATGGAGTTGTGATCCTTCTTCTTCTTGGCATAGACATCCAAGTCATCTTCTTGTTCTTCTTGGGCATTGATCAACTGAGCCCATTCTGCAAGTTGACTGGTATCTAGTGCCTTCAGACATCCAAACAATCCTTCCATCTGGGTAGAAGTGAGCTGTGGAGTAGAACTGCATGATAAGCTCATCATTCCACTTTGTGAGCTTCTGAGCCACAAACTTACCAACTCCACAAGCCTTGAAACTATCATAAACTCCAGGATAGTGCTCTTCATTCTTCTTGATGTACTCCCAGTTGACCCATCTCATGTCACACACTATTGGCTTCTTGTCAAGCAACAACATCTCATAGAAGTCCTGCTGTTCCTTGGTATGGAACCTGTAATCCATAGCAGTTCTTCTTCTGGTGGCATATGGATGAATCACCAGGTATGAAATCAACCAACTTGGTGTCATCTGCCGACTTAAACTTCAAGACCGGATCATGCTCCGTAGTTGGCTTTTTCAAAGACGTCATGTCTGCCGGGTCAACATTGTCTTTATAAAACTTCAATTCCTCTGTTGCGCAGACAGACTCAGCATAGGCTGCATCACCTTCCTCGCACTCCAAAGCTATCTTCCGGCTTCCATGCACTGTAATGGTCCCCTTGTGACCCGGCATTTTGAGCTACAGATAAACATAACAAGGCCTTGCCATGAACTTAGCATAAGCCGGCCGTCCAAACAGAGCATGATAAGGGCTCTTGATATTCACCATTTCAAAGGTCAACATCTCAGACCTGGAATCATAATCATCCCCAAATGCAACCTCCAGAGCTATTTTACCAACCGGGCGCACTGACTTACCAGGCACCACACTGTGAAAGACAGTGTTTGACGGCTTAAGATTTTTATCAGTCGGATTTATAATAAAGGATAAAGGATATTGATGGAAGGTTTCATAATAAAGGATATTGATGCTGCTACCTCCGTCCATGAGTACCTTAGTGAATTTATATTCTCCAACCTAAGGCGCTACCACCAAAGCCAAGTGACCCGGATTGTCAACCCGGGGCGGGTGATCCTCACGACTCCACACAATGGGCTGCTCAGACCATCGCAAGTAACGGGGAACTGTCGGCTCAACGACGTTCAATGCCCTTTTATGGAGCTTCTGATCCCGCTTGCATAAACTTATGGTGAAGACATGGTACTGCCCACTATTCAATTGCTTCGGGTTACTTTGATATCCAGATTGCTGTTGCTGATTCCCCTGACCGGACTTTGATGATAACCTCCCTGATTGCCTTGATTGCTTTGGTGACCTTGGAAACCGGAATTAGAACCGCCACCACCATAACCCGGGCCATGAGAACCACTACCACCGGAACCTGGGCCACCGCCCAGCCCGTGATTGTTCTGGAATAAATTAGAATATTTGAACTCCTTCATAATGTAGCAGTCCTTCCAAAGGTGACTGGACGGTCTTTCCCGCGAACCATGCTTTGGGGAGGGCTGATTCAACATTTGCTCAAGATTTAAACCTGACCCTCCCGTCCGAGCAGGTGGCTTTCCCTTACGATGCTGACCATTATTCTGCGTATTTGTATTGGCCACAAAATATGAATTGTTATCGGCCTTGGGCTTGCCATTGCCCCCCTGGCTTGCCGGATTATGATGCTGACCCTTGGTGCTGCCACTCTTCTTTCCCTTTCCCGGCTTTTCATCATCAGAATCGGGGCCTTGGTACTATCAGAGTCAGCATATTTAATGAGAGCCGCCATCAGCTTCCCCCATATCATTGCAGTGACGCTTGAGCCGCCCTAGCTTCTGTTTAAGAGGCAAAAATGGCAATTCTTCTCTAACATGAGGAGTACTGAACCGGCATTGATGTTATCCGATGAGTGCAAGATGGCTTTGACCCGACGCTCCCAATGGGTCGTTGACTCGCCTTCTTCTTGGGTGCATGCATACAAATCCACAATCGACATGGGCTGCTTGCACGTATCCTTAAATTATGGATAAACCGGGCTTTTAACTCGGCCCACGACCCGATGGAGTTGGCCGGCAGCCCTTTTAACAAAGTACGAGCCATCCCATCCAGCATCATGGTAAAGTATTTAGCACATGCAGTATCGCTAACCTCTAGCAGCTCCATGGCCATCTCGTAACTCTCAATCCACGCCTCAGGGGGTAAGTCGGCTATGTAGTTGGGCACCTTACGAGGTCCTTTGAAATCCTTGGGCAGACGCTCATTACGCAGAGCCGACACTAAACATGGTACACCCGTGCTTCTAGAGGTCACGCCTGCTTCCACCGAAGTTGTCGGATAAACCGGAGATGGTTGATGAACCGCGTACTGAGCCGCCAGCTCAGCCTCCCGACGTGCTCTATCCTGATCCATCAGGGCCTGAGTATTACGGGGCGGGTCATGTCCATAGGGCGGGTTACGGCGCTGCTCACTACTTGACACCGCCGGGGAGTCCATGTGTCTGCTATAACTCCGGCTTGGGCGAGGGGTTGAATGGATTCTCTCATGACTGTAAGAATAAGCCTCCTACTGCACCAATGCTGTCTGAAGAAGCTCTCTGGCCCTCCATGTTTCAACCGTGGCTGGAGACTCGCCTTCAACTCGGAGAGCCGCCAGTCGTGACGCTGCAACGATCATGTTATCCAAAGGGTTAGAATCACTACAGAAAAGTACACTTCCGTGATGATACGTGTTTGTCACAGTAGGTTGCGTTTTTTGTCATGCATGTACATCCATGACAAATTTATGACAGAATCAAGATAGTCATACCTGTGCTGTCATACAAGTGTTCCATGACATTACCAAAATTATCATCACGGAAGTGTCCACTTCCCTGACGATAAGTCGCGCGTCACAAAAGTGCTTTCGTCAAGGGTGACCGACACGTGGCATCCACCGTAACGGAACGCTCTTAAGCTATCGGGTCCGGTTTTGGATCCAATAACCCGTTAACAACCCCGACCAATGGGGATTTTCCACGTGTAAAATCATCATTGGCTGGAGGAAACACGTGTCGGCTCACCGTTGGGACAGATGTCATCCCCTCATTGGACCCGAAGCGCCTATGATACGTCGACACGTGGCATGGCCCAACAGAGAACCATTCCTGTGAAAAGGCTGGCCCGTTTGACTTGGTCAAAAGGTGGCGGGCCGGCCCATGACAAGCCTGTTAACGGCATGTTCACATATATCCCATTTACAGCCCGCTAACCCAGGGCCCGTTTACGGCCTATCTGAATTAGGCCCAGTAGCGTCATCTAGGCCGTCCAATATAATTCCAGCCCATTTTAACTTCCAGCCCATGTATTGCCCATGACGTCTTTCGGCCCATATGAGGCCCTTAGTAACCCTCGACCCCTTAACGGCCCGTGGTAAAACTGGCCCGTAATGAATAGTGTATCACTTTATACCCATTAACGACCCATTATTCAGTTGGGCCGTTTCATTATGTTATCTTTCGGCCTTCTCAGGGCCCATTTATTCTTGGGCTCATTTCCAGCATTCGTTTACTTACGGCCCGTTACTGTCATTTTCTGTTTGTGGGCCATATTCAGCCCGTGGTGACAGTCGGCCCGTTTGTGGCACGTTAATACGTTGGGCCGTTTTCATAGCATCATCAAATATAGTCGATTAACGACGGCCCGTTATGGTTGGCCCATGAATGGACGATTTCAACTCTAGCCCATTTACGGCCATAATGTGGTCTGTTATTGGCCCATGTTTGGCCAATCAATCATACGGCCCGTAGAAGGCCCATTGATGATACGGCCCATAGAAGGCCCATCGTGTGTATGGCCCGTATAAGGTCCATTGTTTCTACGCCCCGTAGAAGGCCCATTGTTTCTACGCCCCGTAGAAGGCCCATTGTTTCTACGCCCCGTAGAAGGCCCATTGTTTCTACGGCCCGTAGGAGGCCCATGTTAACTACAGTAAATATGTAGCCCATGGTTATTGTGGCCTAGTTTTAAAAAATAGGTTATTGCGGCCACTAGCAAACCGCGGAAAAGAACTGCATCGACTACAAGAAAACAAATAAACAAGACAATAAGGAAATAAATTAGCAAGCAACTTACGCTAGGCTATCACGGCTATTACACATATTACATCCACTGGGCATCACAATTCGCCACCAGTGCAAATATAGGGAACAAAGCAACATATAAACGCCAAGAAGAAACAAGTCCAGAATCAAACCACTTCGAAGAGCTCAAGAAACAATATCCTGGTACCCATAATGCTGGCAAGATGCTTAGCAAGATTATTAACTTTCTCGTTGTTTGGCGCTTAAATCCTCCAAAGACTTGTCGTTGCACCACAAAGTATGCATCTGAATTTCGCAGGACTTCCTCGCCCTTCTGACTTCTCGTCGCATAACATCTGATCGATGTCTTTCAACTTGGAGTTGAGACTCAAGAAGTCGAACTGATTCAGGCAGCAAGTTCGAATAGCTGGTGCCAGCAGTAGTTGCCAGTAACTCGAACACTACATCAAGACCGGACTTTGGGGTTGTCTCAGTGTCTTCAATGTAGTTTTTATCAGCTTTCTTGGAGACCAACAGGGATGTCTCACTACCTTGAACCTTATATGCATTACTTCCTTTACCATTGCATAACGGGGTACTCTTCTCCAATATTTTATCCGCGTTCTAAAAGAGAAACAAACAAACACATCACAGGTTTACAATGTAGTATATGAAACTCATTTTGGTAAATCAGTTCAATAGTAAGGTGGACAAGATAACAGCATGAAACAAACATATATCTATGTAGTATGGTCACTGTATGGTCTATATCATTCTAGTTTATGTTGCCAAATCAAGATAGATACAGTCAATCATATCTATTTAAGACAAAGCAGCATAGACAGAATATAAGTGTGGGAAACTAGACAGCAATAACAACACTTATAATGTGCATGGCATGAGAACATAACTGTTTATTCAATTGAAACTGAAATCAACATAGAGCAAGTTACAACAGCAAACACGTTAAAGAAACAGGTTTAAAACATACCTGTTGTGCAATTGGAGTTTCAATTGCATCCATCAAATTTGAAATTAGTTGGTATGAGTAAATACAGTGATGCAAGAGCAAAGTAGTATGAACCATAGCTATGGAACCTGACCTGAGAACAATTCTTCTTCTGCTTTAAGCGTTGACTTGGGGTTCGGAGTGGTGGTCCTCGTGCTTTAGGCACTGTAGTTGCCTTACTAACTGCTCGTGATTGGGTGCTCTGTGGTGGACACGGTGATGTGTCAACGGGAACTGGGTTACTATCTGCTGGGGTTGGGGTTAGAAGGGGTGTAGCTGGTTCTCTGTCCAACTAGGTAGGGGTACAATCTGTGCGAGTCTGGGTTATGTGTGGTGGGGCTGGTTCTTGGGCAAGTACAACCGTGGTTCTATCTCCATCGACATGTACCACGATCTTTTCTGAAGACCGTGTTTTTACTCCCATAGATACTGCCATCACCCCCTCCAATTGAAATGGTTGATAAACAAGAAAAGTAATTGAATGTACAGACATTGTAAGATAGACAGGTGCAATGGATAGTAGGGAAGAAAACAGGGCATGATATAATTCACATTTATGTTGTCTAACCAAATATAATAGCAGGACATAATTTCACATATATGATGGCTAATTAAACAGGATAGCATGACACAATTTCACATGTATGATGGCTAACTAAACAGGATAGGATGACATACTTCAAAATATGGTGACTATGTAAACAGGATGACATGATATAACTATACAATGTGTCTATTAAACTGGTTGGCATGCCATAAATCACAAACATGTCGTCGATGGAAACATGATGGCATGATATAATTCACGAATAGAATGACATAATTCAAAATATGATGACTATGTAAACAGGATGAGATGATATAAATATATTATGTCTTTAGAAAATGGGCTGGCATGCCATAATTCAGATACATGTTGTCTATGTAAACATCATGGCATGATATAATTCAAATATATGATTTATATACTAAGGAAGTGAGCAGAGGGCAATCGCATATATGATGTGTCAACTAAGGAGATGGCATTCAATATCGTGTATATGATGTAAAAACTAAGCATTGCAATACAACATATGCATGATGTGAGTAATATAACCCTGCCAAGTTTGAGCATACACCTCAGGGGGATAATAGGACTGGTCATCTGCCTCTGAATCCTCCTCTGAAGAGCTACCTGTAACCAGCATGATATCCGCTTCAGCAGGTAGCAATGTCTGCTCTAAAGACCTTGTTTTCACTCCAGATTTCTCCATCACCAATTCAAATGGCTGATGCACAGGAAGAGCAGTTGAATATACAAACATTGTCGACAAAAGCAATGAGAAATACAAAAAAGGACGGCATGATATAATTCACATATATGACGCTTGGCTAAACAAAGATGGCATTGCATAATTCACATATATAATGCCTTGCAACAAGATAGCATTGCATAATTCACATATATAATGTCTTGCAACAAGATGGCATTGCATAATTCACATATATGGTAATTAGACACTAAACATGTGGCATTCACACAAAGCATGTCTAAACTAAGCAAATGACATAGCAATGCAAGATACCATATGCACGATATGAGCAACATAACCCTGCCAAGTTAGAGCATGCACCTTGGGGGGGATAGGACTGGTCATCTGTCTCTGAATCCTCCTCTGAGGAGCTATCTGTAACCAGCAAGACATGCGCTTCGTCAGATAGCATTGTCTGCTCTGAAGACCTTGTTTCCACTCTAGATTTTTCCATGATCGTGCCGAATGGCTGATGCATAGGAAGAGTAATTGAATGTACTAAAATTGTTGACAAATTTAACACGTAATAAAAAAATGATGTCATGATATAATTCACATATAATATGACTGGCTAACCAGGGTGGCATTGCAAAATTCACATATATGATGTCTGGATAAACAAGATGGCATTGCATGATTCACATATACGATAAAGAAACTAAACAGATCGCATTGACACAAAGCATGTCTAAACTAAGCAGATGACATCTTTGATGTATACAGTAAGCAATGCAAGGCACTGATACGTCTCCGTCGTATCTACTTTTCCAAACACTTTTGCCCTTGTTTTGGACTCTTACTTGTATGATTTGAATGGAACTAACCCGGACTGACGCTGTTTTCAGCAGAATTGCCATGATGTTGTTTTATGTGCAGAAAACAAAAGTTCTCGGAATGACCTGAAACTCCACGGGATGTCTTATAAAAAATAATAAAAAATCCTCGCCAAAGATGAAGTCCAGGGGGCCCACACCCTGTCCACGATGGTGGGGGGCGTGCCCCCTACCTCGTGGCCCCCCTGGAGACTTTCCGACGCCAACTCCAACTCTATATATTTGCTTTAGGGGAGAAAAAAATAGGAGAGAAGAAATCATCGCGTTTTACGATACGGAGCCGCCGCCAAGCCGTAAAACCTCTCGGGAGGGCTGATCTAGAGTCCGTTCGGGGCTCCGGAGAGGGGGATTCATCGTTGTTGTCATCATCAACCATCCTCCATCACCAATTTCATGATGCTCACCGCCGTGCGTGAGTAATTCCATCGTAGGCTTGCTGGACAGTGATGGGTTGTATGAGATTATCATGTAATCGAGTTAGTTTTTGTTAGGGTTTGATCCCTAGTATCCACTATGTTCTGAGATTGATGTTGCTATGACTTTTCTATGCTTAATGCTTGTCACTAGGGCCCGAGTGCCATGATTTCAGATCTGAACCTACTATGTTTTCATGAATATATGTGAGTTCTTGATCCTATCTTGCAAGTCTATAGTCACCTATTATGTGCTATGATCCGCAACCCCAGTGACAATAATCGGGACCACTCCCGTGATGACCATAGTTTGAGGAGTTCATGTATTCACTATGTGCTAATGCTTTGTTCCGGTTCTCTATTAAAAGGAGGCCTTAGTATCCCTTAGTTTCCATTAGGACCCGCTGCCACGGAGGGTAGGACAAAAGATGTCATGCAAGTTCTTTTCCATAAGCACATATGACTATATTCAGAATACATGCCTACATTACATTGATGAATTGGAGCTAGTTCTGTGTCACCCTATGTTATGACTGTTACATGATGAACCGCATCCGGCATAATTATCCATCACTGATCCGGTGCCTACGAGCTTTCCATATACTGGTTTCCGCTTATTTACTTTCTCGTTGCTATTGTTACAATCACTACAAAATACCAAAAATATTTACTATTGCTCGCACTACTCTTTTGTTACTGTTACCATCACTATCATATTACTTTGCTACTAAACACTTTGCTGCAGATATTAAGTTTCCAGGTGTGGTTGAATTGACAACTCAACTGCTAATACTTGAGAATATTCTTTGGCTCCCCTTGTGTCGAATCAATAAATTTGGGTTGAATACTCTACCCTCAAAAACTGTTGCGATCCCCTATACTTGTGGGTTATCAAGACCTTTTTCTGGTGCCGTTGTTGGGGAGCATAGCTCTATTCTTTGAGTCACTTGGGATTTATATCTGCTGGACACTATGAAGAACTTGGAAGACGCTAAGACAACAATTTATCCCTCAACTACGAGGGGAGGTAAGGAACTGCCATCTAGCTCTGCACTTGATTCACCTTCTGTTATGAGTAAGCTTGCGACACCTAAACCTGCTTCTGCTATTCCTTCTGATATGTCGCATGTTATTGATGATGCCACTTCTGCTATTCATGATACTTATGATGAAACTGCTTCTATGCCTGATACTACTGTGCCCCTTAGTGAATTTCTTGATGAACAAATTGCTAGGGCTAGAGAGAAAGAAATTATTGAATCTGATTATAATGATGAAAGTGATGATGAAGATATGCCTGTTATTCCTGAGGGTTATGTTTTTGATATGGAATCTTCTGCCGCTATTTTAGCTTGCAAAGATAGATATGAGCTCAAGAGGTTATTAGCTAAATGGAACAAAGAATCTCTTAAAGATAAAATGAAACCTGACCCTGCTTTTGCTACTTCACCTATTTGTGTTCCCGATAAGGATTATGAATTCTCTATTGATCCAGATATAATTACTTTGGTATCCTTTTCATGGCTATGAATCTGAAACTGTTGTGGCACATCTTACTAAATTAAATGATATAGCCACCCTGTTTACTAATGATGAGAGATCTCGTTACTTTTATATACTTAAAATATTTCCGTTCTCATTAAAGGGTGATGCTAAGATATGGTTTAATTCTCTTGATCCTGGTTGTGTGCGTAGTCCCGAGGATATGATCTATTAATTTTTTGCTAAATATTTCCCTGCTCATAAGAAACAAGCTGCTTTAAAGGAAATATACAACTTTGTGCAAATTAAAGAAGAGAGTCTCCCACAAGCTTGGGGGAGGCTTCTCAAGTTACTTAATGCTTTGCCTGATCATCCTCTTAAGAAACCTGAAATAGTTGATATCTTTTATAATGAACTAACCGATGCTTCCAGAGATTACCTGGATAGTTGTGCTGGTTCTCTTTTCAGGGAAAGGACACCGGATGAAGCTGAAATTCTATTGAATAATATGTTGACAAATTAAAATAATTGGGCACCTCCTGAGCCAGCTCATTCTCCAATTACTGTGCCTATTCCTAAACCAACTCCGAAAAAGAGAGGTGTTCTATTTCTCAGTCCCGAAGATATGCAAGAGGCAAAGAAATCTATGAAAGAAAAGGGTATTAAAGCTGAAGATGTTAAGAATTTACCTACTATTGAAGAAATACATGGTCTTAATTTACCGCCTGTTGAAGAAACATATGATCTCAATCCTTTATTTATTGAAGAACCTCCAGACCTCGATATCCCGACACTGGTAGTAAAGGTAAATTCTCTCTATAGATATGATAAAGCTGAAATCCCTCCTACTAAAATTGCTAGTCAGTGCTTGGATGAGTTTGATAACTTTATGTGTAAGCAAGAAGACTTCAATGCTTATTTTGGTAGACAATTAAAACAAGATGCTTATATGATTAAACGCTTGGGTGACTATATGGCTAATATTAGAGGTGAACTAAAACTTGTTAGCAAACATGCTTCTATGGTTACCACTCAAATGGAACAAGTACTTAAAGCTCAAAAAGTATTGCTTGAAGAAATGAATAGTAAGAAAAATGATTATGCTATTAGAGTGGCTACTAGAACTGGTAGAATGACTCAGGAACCTTTGTATCCTGAAGGCCACCCTAAGAGAATTGAACAAGATTCTCAGAGAAATAATATTGATGTACCTAGTTCTTCTAAAAAGAAGAAAAAGAAAAATGATAGAACTGTGCAAACTTCTAGTGAACCTATTGCTGAACCACCTGATAATCCAAATGATATCTCTATGTCTGATGCTGAAACACAATCTGGCAATGAACATGAACCTAGTGAAAATATTAATGATGATGTTCAACCTATTAATGATAATGATGTAGAAGTTGAACCCGCGGTTGATCTTGATAACCCACAATCAAAGAATCAACGTTATGATAAGAGAGACTTTGTTGCTAGGAAGCATGGTAAAGAAAGAGAACCTTGGGTTCAGAAACCCATGCCTTTTCCTCCCAAACCATCCAAGAAAAAGGATGATAAGGATTTTGAGCGCTTTGCTGAAATGATTAGACCTATCTTTTTGCGTATGCGATTGGCTGATGTGCTCAAAACTAATCCTTACGCTAAATATATGAAAGATATCATTACTAATAAAAGAAAGATACCGGAAGCTGAAATTTCCACCATGCTTGCTAATTATACTTTTAAGGGTGGAATACCAAAGAAACTTGGAGATCCAGGAGTACCTACTATACCATGCTCCATTAAAAGAAATTATGTTAAAACTGCTTTATGTGATCTTGGAGCCGGTGTTAGTGTTATGCCTCTCTCTTTATATCTTAGATTTGACTTGAATAAGCTGACACCTACTGAAATATCTTTGCAAATGGCTGATAAATCAACTGCTATACCTATCGGCATTTGTGAGGATGTGCCTGTTGTGGTTGCGAATGTTACTATTTTAACGGACTTTGTTATTCTTGATATTCCCGAGGATGATAGTATGTCTATTATTCTTGGAAGACCTTTTCTTAATAATGCAGGGGTTGTTATTGATTGCAACAAAGGCAATGCCACTTTTCATGTTAATGGTAATGAGCATACGGTACACTTTCCGAGGAAACAACCTCAAGTTCATAGTATCAACTCTATTGGAAAAATTCCATCGATTATATTTGGAGGATTTGAATTTCCTCTTACTACCGTCAAGAAGAAATATGATATACTTATTATTGGGGATGTGCATATCCCCGTTGAGGTAACCTAGTGTTATTCAAAATTTCTCCGGTTTCATGTTAATCGGAACGAGTTTGTTAACAAGACTTGATCAACCTTGTTAGTGGATTCCTTTTGACAAGCATGAGACGGATGAAACTAGAAGCACAACCTTCTGTATCCTCTTTATACTTTCTGTTATTTAGTTGAAATAAAAGTAAAGATAGTATTTTTCTGTCTGTTTCCTGACTTATCCGTGCAATATAAAAATATCCCGAAAATAGAAGTCCTCAAAATGCCATGCCAATTTAATATGATTTTTTGGGAATATTTGTGGATTTATAATGCAAAAATCACCGCGGGGGGAGCTGCCACCTGGTCACGAGGGTGGAGGGCGCGCCCTACCCCCCTGGGCGCGCCCCCCTGCCTCGTGGGCCCATAGTGGCCCTCCTCCACTTATTCCTGCACCCAGCCTCTTCTTCTTCCTCACACAAACCCGAAAAACCAACTCAAGCACGAGTTCCAGCCACCTTTGCTGTGATTTTCGATCTCCTTGCTCAAAGCACCTCTCGCAAAACTACTTGGGAAGATTGTTCCTTGGTATGTGACTCCTCCATTGGTCCAATTAGTTTTTGTTCTAGTGCTTTATTCTTTGCAAATTTGTGCTGCATAGGTGACCATGTTCTTGAGCTTGCATGTCAAATTTATATGGTTCCAATTAATTCTAATGCTTGATATAGGCTCTAGGCACTTGTAGGAGTAGTTGCTATCAGTTTTATTGAAGTTGGCTCACTTTTGTTTGAAGTTACTAAAAATTTCAGAAATTATTCAAAGAAAAACAATATGCTTAGGAAGATGTTCCAAGGCGGTTCGTCTAAGAAGCAAGGACCCCGACTTGCTATGTGTGATGTTGACGAGGAACCACCAAGGGACGCTCTAGTGCGGCCTTGCGAATGGCCGTCGGAAAATTTTATGGATCATGCGGGAATCAAAGAAGAATTTAAGGCATATTTGCGTAATGCCGGTCTTGAGGACTTTGAGTCTGACAAATGCCCCCAGTATCATGATCTCACAAGTTCATTTGTGAGGAGGTTTGAGTATTCATCTTCGTGTAATTCTCCTTCAGTCATGTTTGATCTTTATGACAAATCTTATACCATGGACTTAGAGGATTTCACTTTTGCTTGCAAACTTCCACAATGGGGCAGTGTTAGCTATCCCCCTAAATCTAAATTTAGAAACTTTCTTGCTAGTATAACTGTAGGGGAATCTAGAGATATAACGATAGGGAGCATTCACTTTCCTGCTATACATTATTTTGCTCTCTTCATAGGTAGATGCATAAATGCTAAGGATGAAGCATGTCACATGTGTGTCCGTGACCTTAGCATTCTCAGGAATGCGGTGTTAGGAGACCAATCTTATCATATGTGAGCCATTGTAGCTTGTAGGTTGCATCATAATAGATATAATGGAGATTTCTTTGGAGGAATTTATGCAACCCGCTTAGCTAATTTTCTTGAGATAGACATTCGTGAGGGTGATACGGAGTTGCCTCCTGCATATTTAGATTATAACTCTATGGCTTCAAGATCAGTTTGTCGAGAGGCCTGAATCACCTCTCTTATATCGACTAATCTTTGATAAACGGTGTGTTGTCCGTATTACTCTCCCTGCTCCTGCCTTCTTTGATTATCAGGCAAACGGAAGATATACTATTACCAGGGAGGAGGCAGATGAGTACGAGAGGAGAGCGGAGGCAGCCCGACTCCACGCTGCAGCTCAGGAGGCAATAGTCGCTGCATCACAGTATGATCCCAACTATTCTTCGTCGTAGTATGACCCCAGCTACACCTACGGGTATCTGCCAGGCTATCCCTGGCAATAGACCAACTTAGGCCAAAAGCCTAAGCTTGGGGGAGTACGTATTTCTCACCGACATTACATTTATGTTCACACACACTCATTGCTAGATGTCGGTGCTCATACTCTTTCACTGTAATATCCATGCTAGTTTATTTTCTTTTTCCTGCTTTCTTCTTGTGTGTTTGATAAATCTTAAGAAAAACAAAAAAAATAGTAGTAGTTTACTTTTCTGATGTAGTAGTTTAAAAGAAAACCCAAAAATATTTCTCGTTCTTCTTTTGCTTGTTGGGAGCTTTCCCGTGTAAATAGTTTTATTTCTTTTCTTTTCTTTGGGGGTCGATAGGAGAAGACCATGATTAAATTGTTGAAGTGGCTCTTATATGCATTATTGTTGATTTAACCAAGAGCCCATATTGCCCTGTCTTCTCCTATTTATTGAATGCTCGCAGATTCCAGCTTAGTCCAATGCACGTGCACTCTTATTATTATTCACACCGTTCGGTCGTGCAAGTGAAAGGCAATTATGATGATATATGATGGACTGACTGAGATGAGAAAAGCTGGTATGAACTCGACCTCTTTTGTTTTTGTAAATATGATGAGTTCATCATTCTTGATTCAGCTTGTTATGAATAAACATGTTTGCAATGACAATTAGAGATCATAGTTGCTTATGCCATGCTTGATTAGCTATGAGTTATAATGGTTTACCTTATGCCAACATGCTATTGAGATGGTTATGATGTGGTATGATGGGGTGGTATCCTCCTTTGAATGATTTAAGTGACTTGACTTGGCACATGTTCACGCATGTAGTTGAAACAAATCAACATAGTCTTCACGATATTTATGTTCATGGTGGATTATATCCTACTCATGCTTGCATCCAATGTTTATTAATTTTAATGCATGTACATGGCTGTTGTCGCTCTCTCGTTGGTCGCTTCCCGCCTTTTGCTAGCCTTCACTGCATTAAGCAGAATACTGCTTGTGCATCCAATCCCTTAAACCCCACAGTTATTCCATATGAGTCCACTATACCTTCCTATATGCGGTATCTACCTGCCGTTCCAAGTAAATTTGTATGTGCCAAACTCTAAACCTTCAAATAAACATTCTGTTTTGTATGCTCGAATAGCTCATATATCAACCAAGGCTGCCCTTATCTTCCATGTTAGGCGGGTTATTCTCAAGAGGAGTGGACTCCGCTCCTCACTCACGAGAAAATGGCTGGTCACCGGATGCCCAAATTCCATGCTTTATGCAAACTAAATCAAAATTAATTGCAAACAAAACTCCCCCGGGATCTGATGTATGTTGGAGGCACTCGTTGTTTCGAGCAAGCCATGGATTGATGCTTGTTGGTGGAGGGGGAGTATAAACTTTACCATTCTGTTTGGGAACCGCCTATAATGTGTGTGACATGGAAGATATCGCCATCTCTTAGTTGTTATGTTGACAATGAAAGTATACCACTCAAAATATTATTTATCTCTATTTCAAAACCGAGCTCTGGCACCTCTACAAATCCCTGCTTCCTTCTGCAAAGGGCCTATCTATTTACTTTTATGTTGAGTCATCACCCTCTTATTAAAAAGCACTAGCTGGAGAGCACATCTGTCATTTGCATTCGTCACTGTTAATTTATATTGGGTGTGACCATGATTGGATCTATTTTACCATGAATTACAATGTCTAGTCAATCCTTGATCTTTAAAGGTGCGCTGCATTTATGTTTTGCAGTCTTAGAAAGGGCTAGCGAGATACCATCTTGTTATATCATATTATGATTGTTTTGAGAAAGTGTTGTCATCCGAGATTTATTATTATGGCTCGCTAGTTGATTATGCTATTGATATGAGTAATTATGAGACCTGAGAATTATTGCAAATGTGGTTAGTTATAATCTTTGCTGAAAACCTGAATGCTGACTTGACATATTTACAACAACAAGAGCAAACAGAGTTTGTAAAAGTTTTTTCTTTCTCTTTCAGTTTGTCAACTGAATTGCTTGAGGACAAGCAAGCGTTTAAGCTTGGGGGAGTTGATACGTCTCCGTCGTATCTACTTTTCCAAACACTTTTGCCCTTGTTTTGGACTCTAACTTGTATGATTTGAATGGAACTAACCCGGACTGACGTTGTTTTCAACAGAATTACCATGATGTTGTTTTATGTGCAGAAAACAAAGTTCTCGGAATGACCTGAAACTCCACGGGATGTCTTAAAAAAATAATAAAAAATCCTCGCCAAAGATGAAGTCCAGGGGGCCCACACCCTGTCCACGAGGGTGGGGGCGCCCCCTACCTCGTGGGCCCCCTGGAGACTTTTCGATGCCAACTCCAACTCTATATATTTGCTTTCGGGGAGAAAACTAGGAGAGAAGAAATCATCGTGTTTTACGATACGGAGCCGCCGCCAAGCCCTAAAACCTCGGGAGGGCTGATCTGGAGTCCGTTCGGGGCTCCGGAGAGGGGGATTCGTCGCTGTCGTCATCATCAACCATCCTCCATCACCAATTTCATGATGCTCACCGCCGTGCGTGAGTAATTCCATCATAGGCTTGCTGGATGTTGATGGGTTGGATGAGATTTATCATGTAATCGAGTTAGTTTTGTTAGCGTTTGATCCCTAGTATCCACTATGTTCGAGATTGATGTTGCTATGACTTTGCTATGCTTAATGCTTGTCACTAGGGCCCGGGTGCCATGATTTCAGATCTGGACCTATTATGTTTTCATGAATATATGTGAGTTCTTGATCCTATCTTGCAAGTCTATAGTCACCTATTATGTGTTATGATCCGGCAACCTCGAAGTGACAATAATCGGGACCACTCCCCGTGATGACCATAGTTTGAGGAGTTCATGTATTCACTATGTGCTAATGCTTTGTTCCGGTTCTCTATTAAATGGAGGCCTTAATATCCCTTAGTTTCCATTAGGACCCCGCTGCCACGGGAGGGTAGGACAAAAGATGTCATGCAAGTTCTTTTCCATAAGCACGTATGACTATATTCGGAATACATGCCTACATTACATTGATGAATTGGAGCTAGTTCTGTGTCACCCTATGTTATGATTGTTGCATGATGAACCGCATCCGGCATAATTATCCATCACTGATCCGGTGCCTACGAGCTTTCCATATACTGGTTTCCGCTTATTTAATTTCCCGTTGCTATTGTTACAGTCACTACAAAATACCAAAAATATTTACTATTGCTCGCACTACTATTTTGTTACCGTTACCATCACTATCATATTACTTTGCTACTAAACACTTTGCTGCAGATATTAAGTTTCCAGGTGTGGTTGAATTGACAACTCAGCTGCTAATACTTGAGAATATTCTTTGGCTCCCCTTGTGTCGAATCAATAAATTTGGGTTGACTACTCTACCCTCGAAAACTGTTGCGATCCCCTATACTTGTGGGTTCTCAGGCACCATATGCGTGATATTACCAACATCAGCATGCCAAGTTAGAGCGAAGACCTCATGGGGTAAATAGGAGTGGTCTTCTGCTTCTGAATCCCCCTCAGAACAGTTATCTTCCTCTTGATTACGATCCGAAATAGGTGGAGGGGGGCTGCCTTTGCGCCCACCACGGAGCGACGTCTGCATGAAATTTTATTGCCACGCAAGGCTCGTCTCTTTTTCTCTACATGTTCAGTACCATTATGTACAATAACTAACTTGCATAGGAATAGAACATAGTGAGATTATGTAAGGAGTGCATGCACACATCCAGAGCTATGGTAGCAAACTGTGGATAGACCAAAAACCAATGATAGCAGGAAGATAATAGCTTTAGTTAAAAAATACAGATAATGGCTCCTTTAATATTTGTTTGCACCCAACATGAAACTCATAGTAGACACCCGAGATTAACCAGACAGCAGACAGATAGTACTGATTGCTGCCCCAATATGTACCCCACAACCATTTAAAAACTAAAGTTTCAGCATAAGTTTGGACCTGACTCGGAGTCTAATAGGTGAACACGATGATAAAGTAGCATGTCATCATATTAAGCGATGCATAACGTAAGCAGACACGGAACAAGTGCGACCTCTCTTGCGGACCCGTGTAGTCCTCAAGGTCATCTGCTCAGTTGATGATGGTAATGTAGTTGTCGTGGCTGCCGGCGGCGGGGAAGAACACAGCACCGCAGGAGTAGGACAAACCACACAAGGTTTTCTTTGACACATATCTATAACAGAAGTAATTGTGTAAGGGCTTGTTTGAATTTGAGGATTCTAACAATGCAGGGATAGGAAATAGACGGGAACAGAATAGGAATGCACATGCAAAACAGAGAATTTAAAAACACAAGATTTCTGCCAATCTGGGTGTTTGCTTCACAAGAATTGGAAGATCACAGGATGCAAAGAAGCATGGTGAGATTAAGTCAAACCACAAGAAGTGTACAACCTCTTTTGTGAAGCCATATTGATCTCAGTGTGATTGGGTTGGCCGGTGAGGATGCTCCAGCTGACTTGGTTGTCGGAGGAGGGGAAGAAGATCTTATGCGTCTGGAGATGGAGCCCGAGGTACTACTCCGCTGTGATGGAGGGTTTCGTCGTTGGAGCAGCTCCGGTGAGTTGTACGACGCCGAGGCTGAAGCAGGACAAGAGAGACAATGTTAACCTGAGTGGAATTCTAATAGCATCTCCAATAGATGACGTAAAATACATAACCACAAAGTGCTAGATGTAAAATACATCAGCCACTCATCTCTGAACTTAACTATCGAAACTGAATTTAACTGTCAAAACTAAACTTGACTGTCAAAACTGAATTTTGCTGTCGAAACTGAATTTTACTGTCAAAACTGAACGCACTAGAGGTGAGGCTACACGTCAGTCGACTGACTTTTTCATCTCTGGTCAGTCGATTTTGCAGCCGTTGGATACGAAATCAAGGGCCTGCAGTTCATCTTCAACCTCCACCTCGAGCCGCCACCACCATCGCCAAACAATGCCATGTCGGCGGTGCGCCGCCCACCACCCCAAAACACTCCCCACCACCGGTTCGCTGCCGCCCTGCCATCCTCTAGGCCGCCCGTGCCGAGCTTTTTCTCCGGCGATCCCCACGCCACCGCCCACCACCGTGGCGACCACCGCCCCACCCGAACCCTAAGATAGATAGTGGGGTACCTCTTGGTGAGCCCCTCCCCCCTGCGGCTGGTTCTTCCTTAACTCCGGCGAGCCCCCCCACCCCCTGAAAATTGTCTGAACCAAAAGTCGATTCACTCGACTGAAGTGTAGCTAAATCGGATCAGCATCACAAGTATGAGCAAGAGCGAGAGCAGCAGCAAGAGCAAGAGCAAGAGCAGACAAGGCAGGGGACCGAGAGCAAGAGCAGAGCAGCATCGCGAGTGAGAGCTAAAGCAGCAGCAGCTCCTACTGATGTGGACATTTCCGCCGAGGGAGCGACGCCATGGAGGAAGTGGCCGGCGATGCTGCAGTGGATGGAGCCGCGCCGTGTCGGCTCGGGATCGAGCGCCGGCAGCACCGTGAGATCGAATCAAGAAGAAAATGCGGTGATTAGTGTACAACCTCTTTGGTGGCGCCAATTAGGCCGCAGCTTCATCCGAGGAAACGGTGATGATGATGCTCTTCCGGTGGTGCAGGTGAAGATGGCGGTGTGGGAGTGGAGGTGGCGCGAAAGACGAGGGGAACATCGGGGCAGCTCCTTGGAGGTGGAGGACGGGGTGGGTGAACCGACGGGACGACCAGATCGACGACGGATCCTCGTCCGGTACGGTGGATGAGGGACGTCGAGGTGTTGCTTTGGACGACATCGTCAGGGAAGAGGCTCCCGCTGGGTGGCAGACGGAGGAGGGTGTGGGGCTTCGCGGGTTTTCCCGGCCTCCGTGTACGAATGGGTGGGCGGATGGGATGGGAGTGGGGAACCATGGCTTAGGGACGCGCTTGTCCGAAATGTGGAGTAAGTTACACAAGTACCCCCACTGATTTGAGGCGGTTCTTTCGGTTCAGGGGTATCACGGGCATTTCGCGTGTCGGGATTTCACAGGAGGTGGGACTTTTCGCGCGTGTTGTAATTTTGGAATAGCAAGGCGCGGGTTGAGATGGAGGGTGTTGTCGAAGCACAATGAGACAAAGATATATCTTAAATATTTCGGGCTAACAAGGTGCGGGTTGAAATTTTCGGACAAGCCGAACGTGTACTGTACCAAATCAATTTGCACTACAAATGTCATTCAAAACTTTGAATTCATGTTATGTTCAATTAAAATATTTTGCTACGTGTATAATGCATGCAACTTACTACTCAAATGAACGTTTTAGTGCATTCCAAACGTATATACTACCGCTTCAATATGAACTAAATTTGAATTCGTTTCTCTATTTGAATAAGATCTGCAATAATGATTGTTGTGAAGTCAAAGCATTTGATTTCGTTTCTCTGTTTTAATAAGATCTACAATCATCATTATTGTCAAGTTATACCATCGTTTGTGTATTATCTTCACAAAGACACCACATGATTAGTCTCGAGTTACATATGAACTATGTGTACTACATGAACTCGAACTCGATTTTTTGAATCCACTTTTTGTTGATTTCAAATCATAGTACATTTCAAGCTCTAGCTAGATCTTCATAATCTAAACCATGTCTCATATGTATAATGTGTTTATCACATTATGAATGGTGCCCGCCCCCACGCCTACAAGTATTTAGATGTGAGTTGCAAACACCACACATTACCACAAATTCAAATAAAATGTGAGAATGTTCAATATATAGTATTGTTTAGATTGTTCGATATTTAGTTGTAAGCTGCAAACGCCACACATTATCACAAATTCAAATAAAATGTGAGATTGTTGGATGTATAGTATGGTTTAGATTGTTCGACATTTAGCTGTGAGTTGCAAACGCCATGCATTATCACATTATGGTATAACATGTGCAAAACCACAACACGCCAGATCACTGCTATATTCATGCATGCATATGTTTAAAACACTATGATCTCCTATTCAAATATATGAATCCACTTTCATATCAAATTATGATCTTTGTTAGTCTCTTACACCCACACAATCCTCTAACCTTTGTAGCTACCACTAAGTTTCTCTCGTGCATGCACACGCCCTCCTGGCCCTCCCCCTCCCTCAACATTCTATCCATTGCACACATTTATTTTTTCTCTTTAGGTCGTTCTCCCACAGTCTCCACAATTTTTTTCCGACACACACCGATCGATAAACCTCTCCAGCGATGTCTGCCTACAACATACACACGCACCTTCAATATCCTCCTTTATGTGTCCTTGCCTCGTGCTCTCATACGGTCCCACACATGTGTAAACTTTCGCCCCTCTCTCACAACCTCACACTCATCCCCCTATCTTGCTAGTAGCTGGGCCTCTCGCACCACCTCCTAGCTCCATTCTCTCTGTCTATCCGTCTCGCTGGGCCTTATTTGCCTCTAACAAATGGACGAACACTGACCGATCTCCCGCTATACATATAGCTAGTTAGGTCCTTATAACTCGTTTTTCCCCACAGGTCGATCGATCTACCTCATTAGTTATGTCTCTCCCTTCCTCTGACAAACAACAATTGATCTACCGATCTTGTTAGGTTTGCTTACCAAACACATGTTTCCCCTTCATCATCCATGGATGCGTCCCGACAGATCTATCACGCACAGGCAAACACAGAAACACATCCCCACTCTTATTGATAATATTGCAGTTCCGCCCTCAATTTGTCTAGTAGGCCTCTCCCACCATCTTTGAGAAGCAACTCCATCACCCATCCAGCACTCTACCCCTCTCCCTCCCTCTCTCTCTCTCCTCTCTCTCTCTCTCTCTGTCCCATCCTATTTCCCGTCCTTCAGTTATGTATGGATGTTGACCGATCTCCCTCAAGACATAGTTGGGTCTCTCCTTCTCAACACATATACGAGTTGTTCTACCTCTATAGTTAGGCCTCTGCCTGCCCCTGCCCCCACCCCCTCCCACACACACCCATACATCGAGCGCTCTAGTCATGTCTCCCTGCCACACACAAACTTGACCTGTGCCCTCTGATGTTCCGGTAGGTCAGTCGCCCTATATCTTTGACTTGCACACACACACACACAATTTCGATGGCTCTCTTCATCGATCTCGCACCCACCCACTTGATCCTCTCTTCGACTATATCGATATCTATGACCCCTCCCTCTCTTCTCGCGGATCGCCCGACCCTCTATATATGATATGGATAGGCCTCCATTTCATAGATGACATTGCATGCAAAATTTTATTTGAGATGTCATTGACACATATTCCCACAAATACATTCACGAAATCAACCCCCCCCCCCAAAACAAAAAACACTCACGAACGCACAAGCCATTTGTCTAGGTTTATATCTCTCACACACACCACGTGGAGTCGGGACGTGCACGAAGAGAAGAGGTGCACGCACGACGCACGTACTCCCGTCTCTTTCCCAACCACACCCGCGCGGGTACACGGTGGAGCTCATTTCTGTACAAAAAGGCGGCCCACGTGGTAATTTGACACGTGTGCTGGTTGTCCACTTGATGGAGGGAGGATCGTCTACCACGGGTGAACAAACAAAGTGTGACTTGACGCATTATGTGAAAAAAGAGGCAAACCATGTGGGTCCTACCTTAGAGGCAAGGCTCTATACACTGGAGTACTTTTGATGTGTCCCGTCAACTCACATAAGGAGGAGAAGCTTGCTTAGTATGCCGTCTCCCCCACCCACGGGCGCGGTGGCTCGCAGGATGAGGTGAAGCTTGCTTACTAGTAGTAGTACTGTATGCCTTACGCCCGCTCCCTCGCCCACGCGCGCGGTGGCTCGCAAGACGAGGAGAAAATTTTACTACTCCCTCCGTTTACTCCTCGTCCCTACTACCTTGGTTAGAGAGATTATCATATTGTTTGGAATATATATGTCCTTTAGTATATTTCAATATGAACTAGTAGTACATATTCCAAACACTGATGTATATAGACGTATTTTAGAGTGTAGATTCACTCATTTTGCTCCGTATGTAGTCCATATTGAAATAGACGTAATAGTACACGCTCTCCCTCGCCCCTCGACCCTTGCTCACGTGGTGGGTGTGCAGCAATTCATTCAGTCTCATATAGCCAGAACGATATATTGCAGTACCATTATTGCTTGACTTCCCGAAGAGGCGAAGAGCCAATCGCAAGGTTAATATTTTCGAGATCCCAAGTGCAAGGTTTAAAGGAGAACGAGTAGTAGGTGCCGTGTCATTTATAAATAAAGATTTTTTTCTTCAGTGGCACGTATGCAGTATAAATAGGTTCATATGGAGAGAAAAGGAATCCGCTCCACTATATACATAGGCAGGACGAGCCTACACGGTTGCTTGCTGGGGTTGCTCTCTTCAGTTTTCACACTCTCTCGCACAAAACGACTGTGGCCACATCTCTAACATCCCGGCGGATCACGTCCGCCGGGGGAAGGGGTGGATGCTTAGAGTAGATGCGGTCTCCGTTGCCGACAGCGAAACCCCACTGTCGGCACGTCCCGATCAGGGGTCCCCGCCGTTCTCTCTCACAAAGCCGGTGAGGTTGCCTTCGTCCATTGCTCACTGCCGCGACGTGGGCAGTTGCCTCCTCCCGCCGCCCTCCTCTAGGTTGAGCTACGTCCCGACATCCCTCAGATACAACTCCCTTCACAAACCGGCTTGCACCATCGCTCCAAATTTGCCCACATCGCTCCATGTGGATATTTCTCTACTTCTTTGCCCCGCACATACCACTACTGGCTTCTACTGTATTTGCGATGAGTTTATGTCTCATCAACTAGTCCCAGTAATCTTATTCTAATCACGCTTCTTCAATTTCTTTGCCACAGGGATGCTCATCTCGATTTTGGTGAAACTGCACAAAATGATCCGGTGGTCAAAGGGTTGCAAACTTCATTTCTTAGGAAGCTCCAACGTTGCCAGCAACTTAAAGCCTGGTTAGGGTTTATGGTTCAAGGGCTAGGGACTGCCTGGATCTTTTTTTCTTTAGCCGTCTCTGTTCCAAAATAAGTGTCAACTTTAGTAGTAGTACAACTTAGTACTAAAGTTTGCATAAAGTTGAGACACTTATTTTGAAACGGGGGGTGTACATATTGGCCATGATCTGTCAATCATTGAGATGCAATAGCATGCATGTTAGTCTCCTTTGTATTTGATGAAATGTTGCAACAGGCAACCTTGGACGCAAGATACATGAAACAGAAACTGGAAGCTTCATAGCATTGTACAAATTTATCTCGCTGATAAATTAGAGTACATACTATACTAGTACTATGTAAAGAGTTAGGAGCCGCACGGTGCCCAGAAAATATGGTGATAGTGTGAGGTGGGCCATGTAATCACCGAGCCTACGTGTTTTCACTGCTCTCGCACTCCTCCGCTGAGAATGAAGAAAATTGTAATCTAGTAGTACCTCCTTTCGCCGAAAGCGTGGGACATCCAGCAGTCCTACCACCTCAGTAATAATGACCAATGAGCCGTCAAATCACATAGACCCAAAAGTAAGTTGGATGGACGAAGCAACCATCACTCTTGAATCCGCTTCTCCCTTCAACGCAGACGCCAGTGAGAGGTTGCGTCTGCTCTGCCCTGGCATGAATGCGGCACCGATTCTTTGGAGCGGCGCTGACCGTTTCAGGCAGGAAGCGCGCGCGGGCGATGGAGGGGCTTTGGGTGGGCCGGGCTGGTCAGGAGCGGGCGTGGCAGCTGTCCCTTTGTCCCGACCGGGACGCCTGAAATGAGAGGATGCACCGACTCTCGCGGCTAAATCGTACACTACACACCATCTCTTTGTAGGAGTAGGTCGATGTGTCGCTCTCTCTAACACACACATGTTGTTAAACACACACACACAAGCCGAGGTAAAATGACTCTATATCTTAATTAATGAAGACTTGCATGTTACCATCCATATGTTACTACCTACTATGAAAGTAGTAACATAGACTAGTAACATATGCATGTTACTAGTCCAAGTTACTCACCACTATGACCAGCCTAGCAATGTAACCAAACGCTCCTTGCTGTGCCTTGTTATCTCCCCCGAAAACCCAATGCATGGAGCGCAACTACGCGTTGATGCATGCGAGTTAATACGTGGCCCTGCATGGTAGCTAAAACGGCATCTCTTAGTTGTTGTGATTAATTGTTGCGTTTAGAGACAGAAATCAGGGCTTTGATTGGAGGAAGGACCGGTCAAGTTTCTCCTTCTCCTCCAATCTGCTTGCACCTTGTTTCGAAAAAAAATCTGCTTGCACCTTGGTCCCGTTGCACCTTTTAACGTGACTTATCACACCTGGACGGAGGGAGTAGTACGAGATACGGTGGCACACTGAATTAGGTTGAATACAAGTGCCCAAAATTGTGTGCATGTTATAATACGGATTCACTCAAAATAGTACATGAGCAAACAGAGGGATCAATTGGACAGTGTTCACGAGCAGTAGCGAGATGTGTGAGGTATGATACACCACTTTAAATCCCAATGACTCCCATGCAAAAAAAACACGGCATGCTTGTCACATGAATGCAGGAATGTATTAAAGGTTATTTTCCTCTTGTTAAACATAACATGGGGGTGGTGTAGCTGGTTAGCCTGTTCGCTCATCAAACCTGAGGTCTCGGGTTCGATAACTACACTTGAGCATAATTTTGTTTTTGTTCGACTTCTTTCTTCCACCCAATGACAGGTAGGCCCCGCATGACAGAGAGAGAAATTGATCTGGGCCGGTGCGAGGAGGATTCTTTGACTGGTCAAAATGGATGGATATGGAGCTATACGATCTCGTAGTGACCGTATAATCACCTCATCACGTATAAGCTGCAGCCTCGACGCTTGTTTTCCAGGGTTTGCACTCTTCACACTCTCTCCAGTATATATATACACGCTGGAGCCTCAGCTCTTGTAGTTTCTCTCTTCACACTCTCTCACCCTCTCGAGATCTAAACAAGACTTTGTTGGCCTCTCTCTCCCCTCACTGCTGGTCTGCTTGTAGTTGCTCTCTTCACACTCTCTCACCCTCTCTAGATCTAAACAAGACTTCGTTGGCCTCTCTCTCTCCCCTCACTGCTGATCAAAGAGCCGGCAGGATCTGTCCGCCGGGAAGGGAAGGAGGCTTAATGCTGTCGCCGTTGATGAGGGAGGGAATCCCCTACCGGCGCAGCTGTTCACTTTCACCCAGCGGCGGCGCGGGAGGGCCTCCGACCCCTTCTTCTTCGCCGTCGTACATAGTGTGGGTCGGACGGCCTCCGATCGCCCACCGAACCACACCCCAAGAACCTTAAGGTATACTTTACTTGTTCCACATGCATTGCTCTAGCTGCATGTGGGCTTTTTCCGCTTCTACACTCGAATCTAGGTGTTGGATCAAACAGGAAAGTAGTGGGGAAAGTTGTATACCATGAATCTAGGACGTGGTTCAAAGAGGAAAGGAATGGGGGGAAGTAGTGGGAAAAGTTGTATAGCATGAGTCTAGGACGTGCTTCAAAAAGGAAAGGAAGAGGGAAAGTAGTGGGGAAAGTTGTATCGCATGAATCTAAGACATGGTTCAAAGAGGACAGGAATGGGGGAAAGTAGTGGGGAAAGTTGTATAGCATAAATCTAGGATGTGGTTCAAAGAGGAAAGGAAGTGGGGAAAGTACTAGTACAGACTGGCTATCCAGCACCTACGTTGGTCGAAAGGAAAACAATGACAAACGCAGACGCATATCTCAGAATAAACTGATCTTTTGTTTTGGGGGACAAGGCTATAGAGTTTGAGCAGGACTAGATTTGCTGCACTCACATAGGGAAAGGTGTCTAAAGATAACAAAACTGGGACCAACACAAATATGCTCCTTGGTTATTTGTTCTTTGTTGCAACAGACTGTGCATCACCCCAGTACATCGTTAGATGCACATGGTGCTGGTGCATCCACTGTCCCGTGCAACTCTTTAGCTGTTGTTAATCTAAGGCCCTATTTGGTTAAAAACTCCCTAGTCCCTACCTGCTTGGTTCCAGGGACTAAACATGGACTAGAGGTTATTAAATGACATGCTACAAGACCATGTTACCCCTAGTAATGAACTAATATAGACAAGGTGCGTTGCGTGGCAGGGGCAACTGTTGGAAAAAGTCCCAAAAAGACTCTACCTCGGGGTCTTCTTTCTTTAGTCCCAAATGCCCACTTTTAGTCCCAAAAAGTCCCTCTTGTTTGGTTTGGATGGGACTGACATGGAGTTCTTTTAGTCCCTCCACCAAAATGTCCCTGTAAACAAACACCCTCTAGTAATGCCGCTGGAAAATTGATGCAATGCCACAGTTAAAAGCAAATTACATGTTTAATGAATTTTATTGTTAATATAATCTCTCTCTTAATATAAATCAATGCCACCGTTTGAGAAATGCTACTGTCTTGCTTTCTTTCCCATTTAGATAAGGTAGATGCTTCTTTTTGTTGGCTTCTGTGTCATCCATCGTTATTGACCACTAGTTGTTTCCTTTGCACCTCTGTGTAAACAGGGTTATCTACTTCACCTTGTTGCCATTGTGACCTTTTGTTGCACTGCACAAAACACTCAAAAGTGTTTTGTGCAGTTCAACCAAAATGTCACACCGACAATGTTGATTGATTGCTTGATCTTAGTGGAACTGCACAAGAGGAGATCTTACTTCCTATCCGTGTTGGCAAATTTGGTTCAGATCTTCTTCTTGTGAGTTGTTTGAATTCCACGTCATGAGAGGTTAGTACTAGCCTTCTTTCACATGATTCTGAAGTGTGCTTTCATATGTTGTGCTACTTGTACGGTAATGGTGCTTGATTTTAGTGAACTGCACAAATGGAGACAAGACTTCCAATCTGTATGTGCACCATAATATGCCATTGAGGTAAGATAAGGATATTTCACAACTGTTGGCCTGTATTTTGCCACTTTCATCAGAAAATTAATGTCATTGTTTAGTGCTATACTTGTGCAACCTAATTGACATGCCAAATCTTACATTGAAGGAGAAGCTTGTCTGTTATTGAACCAAGTGATGAAGGGGAAGAACAAGCGGAAGAAAAACAAAAATCAACTCCCGGTGCTGTAATGAAGCACTGGAACTGTGATGACACAAGTAATGATATAGTTTTGCATCTTATTTTATTGCTATGGCTGGAACGAGCAATTGTTTTGCCACGGATTTGATGCCACTCTTAATGTAATACGTAATTATCTCTACTTGTGCAAACAGGGATCTTCTTTGAAGATACCATATATTTTAGTGGAACTGCACAAGAAGATGTTGGAAACATTAAACTAATCGAGGAGTATATAGTAAGCATGGCCACCACAGTCGATAGCAACAGATGGTTCCGGAGAAGTGCTTCATCCTGTATGCTCTACACAATAAGCCTCCGACAAAGGTTGGTACTTTCACCGATTTCATCCATATGATTGAGCTTTGGCATCTCTATTGGTGTTGTGCTACTGTTTAGATACGGTCATGAAAAAGTGGTATTGTCCTTGAGAAGTGCTTCATCAGCTGTTTTAAATATTTCCTTTCCTTTTTTCGAGCAAACAGGGATGCTAGCATTTAGTTGTCCTCTTGTCTTTGCACAACAGGATCATCCTCCTCTGAAGAAGAATATGGAGTACGTGAAGTGACTAGTTCCGATTATGCCAGGATGAAGAAACCATGTCTATCTTCTCATCAGAAGGAGCAGTTGAAGGATGGTTACATTACTCCCCACAAGACCAAACTAACTTCAGCTCAAAAGGACTGACAAATCTCCATTTTTTTGTTGTGATGCGCGAGTACAATATTGTTCTAGGATTCTTTCTGGTGAGTTCCAATTTTATAAAAGTGTGCTCTACATGGACCATGTAGGTGCCTGTTTAAACTGTCAATTCATAGTACATTTTGCTTTATACTAATCACTTTTTTTGTATTTGTGCAAACAGGGTTGCTCAACTTGATTTCAATGGGAACTGCACAAAATGTTCATGAATACATCAAGTCATTCATTTCCACCACAAGAAAGGAGGTGCCGATAAGTTCAAGGCGTTGCAACATATAAGGGAGAAATCATACAAGCTACGCACGAATTTGCTTGATTTTGGTGGAACTGCACAAAAAGAACAACTGGTTTATTTAGCATGAGGTGCCATGTCAATGTCCGAACTGATGGCAAACCCTGCCCATTCCACAATCGTAGGCATTTGATATTTTGGAATGGGAAAACCTTGTCAAATTTTGCTCATTGATTTTAGCAAGAAGACATGCGTTTGATATTTTCGAATAGGACGCCCTTTCTTTGTCAGCATCGATCCATTTTTTCTTTATTCTTTAGTTGTGAAGTAAATATTGGCTCTGACATGTGAATCACTGAGATGCATAATCATCGATTGTTTTGAATGTTCTCTATGAATTGCCAGGCCTGTGTGTTTGATTGCAATGTACAGGAACGCTAAAAAGTTGCTCAAACTCTTTGTACTCCTTATGTTCCTTTTTACTTTGCACATTGTGGAAGTGCATACTTTTTTCTATAAGATTGGTCAAAGTAGAGATACTTTGACTGCAGACAAAAGTTGTATGCAGACTAGAAAGGACCAGAGGGAGTACATGTGAAACTGCTGCAAACGAGGTGATCACCCTGGGAATAATGCTAGTACGTATTGTTTTGCATGTCCATCCAATGCCAATGATACAAGAATTCAAACTAATCGAAATAAATTCATTCATACACGGTCGGGTTTCATATAAACATGCCGAATTTCAATACATATCATACATTCTTCAACTAAAAAGGGGTGCACTTGAGGTATAATTAATTAACCGCTACCCAATTGCGTGTCCGCAGGTCAATGTAGCTCCAAAGTGACTTAATCGCAGGTGAAGTTATAGAATCGACATGTGGCCCAAATGCCTGTTTGGCCCACATGTCAGTCAACCAACTGCACCACCAATTAAGTAGAAGCAGCGTCCTTCTCCAACATAGCTCTCCGACTCCAGGTCGCCGCCAAGAAGCTAAACGCCCGTCATTGGTCAACCCGCCTAGCTTGGCTTCAACCAGAGGGTAGCAGCGGTGGCCTTACTTGGACCCGAGCGGCGGCGACCTACCGTGTTCCTCTTCCTCGTTTTCTATGTGGCGCTGCCTCGCTGGCAGCGGGGCGGGGCCTCGGCGGAGGCGCGGAGCCGGCGATGTCCTCTGTCTCGTTGCCGGCGGGCGGCACCTCGGCGGAGCGGGGGAAATCATCCCCCTCGTTGCCGGCAGGGTGGGGCCTTGGTGGAGTCGGCAGTGTCCTCTGCCTCGTTGTTGGCACCGCGGGGCCTCGGCGGAGCAGGGCCTCGTCGACGCCAGCGGAGCGGGGGCTCGTCAGAGACGGCATTGTCCTCTGCCTTGTCCTCGGTCTCGCCAAACAGCGCCTCGCCCGCTTCATCGCCCTCTTTGTAGGCGGCCGCAACCTCCGCCACCCGCATGCGGTACCGCCAGCGCTCGAGGCAGCCCTCGCGGGCGGAGCGGTACGAGTCGAGCGGCGCCTCCTGCTCCGCCCGCTCCGCGGTGATCTGCTCCTCTGCCTGTAGGTGCTCCTGGAGGAGATGGTGGTTATAGGCGGCGTCGGCATGCGCCTCCCGGAACTGCTCCTCACGCTTCTGCCTCACCGTGTCCATATATGGGGCACGGGCCTCACCGATGGTCATGGTGCAATGCACCAGCGAGGATGGCGTGGAGGAGGGGGTTGGTACCGAATCATCGACTACCATGTTCTCCATTGGGACGTCATCGTCCTTCGGCTGCCTGCCGGCCAGCCAGTCGGCAGCAATGGCTGCCATCTCCTTGTGGTCCGTCGTCCGCCCGTCCCGAAGAGCGCTGGAGCACGAGGAAGCCATGGTCGGCAGTAGTGGTGTGGACAGGAGAAAGGGAACGGATGTGGATAACTGCGGTTATGGTCGGCGCAACAGTTTATATAGCAATGGTGGGAGGCGGAGGGACAAACGTGTGGCGCCGGAGTAGCCGCCTCGGTAACCGTGTATCATTAATGTGGGCGGCGGAAGGACGGACGGACGACACTTGTGTCGTTTGAAGGTGGAGCAATCGCCTGCACCAGGAAGCGGGGCGGGCGGCGCTGACCGTTTCGGGCGGAAAGCGCGCACGGGCGAGGGAGGCGGTCTGGGTGGGCCAGGGCAGTCAGACTCGTGCTTGGCAGTGGGTTGGTCTAGCAGCCGGACATGCTGGCTCACCAGCTAGCTCGCCGAGCTGAGCGACGACAATCAGACGATGGGCGTAGCTTCCGACCAGGAGCCGGTGCCACTGTCCAAGCCGGGTCATGCCGTGTTCACCATAGAGCAGGTGCGGCCACACTTCGACGCCCTAATGGCGGAAGAGCTACCAGCGCAGGAGGACTTGTGCTGCAACCTCCGTCTCCTCAACGAGCACCGGTGAACAAGCGAACGACAATGCCATCACAGACATGTGGCCCTATGATCATGGCTTCCCGAATGAGCAGCAGGCGCTGTATCAAACCATCCGTAGGGCCCGCGAGGCCCTCTCCGTCGTCCTTCGAGTTGTTGCGCTCGCCGTGGCACCGCCGTCTCGCGTTGTCAACATGGTCAACGGACATGAGGATGAGGATATGACTTTACTTGGGGAGGATGACAGTGGGGGCCCACCAGGGCCATAGCCGCACGTACACAAGTGCCTCCTTATTAGTATATAAAACTACAATTTTCTTTGCTTCCTCCTGGTTTCCTGACATTACGGTCCCACACGATTGTCAACCTATGTAGTCAATAAACGAGAGAATTGCACAAGTAGCGGCCGACAGCTGGGACCAAGCAGCTCGAGCAGTATTTGTGTTTTTGAGGTGTGAGCACTGCAGAGTTTTTCTTGAGCGATGTTTAGTCTAGATATTAATTTTTCTCCTCTGAACAACTACGGGAACATCGTTGTAGGTATCAACTGGGCGGGCTGTGGCCCGTCTAACCCAGGCCAGATATCCAGCCCAGATATTAATTCTTCTCAAGCTGAAATTGGCTAGCCCAGCTATACTTTTTTTTATGAATACCCAGGCAAGGTCAAGTTGTTATTCTCCGCTCCGCTGGGCTGCAAATCTTTCCTAGAAGGGATGCATTAGGCTTAACAAGAAAACGGGCTTTAAGAAATAATAAATGGGATGTAATTATAAAAACTGAGCAGTAACTATAAAAAAATGCACCAAACACGTAATTACTTTATTAAATATTATTTTTGGATATTGAAAAATTTAATTTGATTAATTGTTGCGAGCGCAATGTTTCGTTGGATTTTTACGTAATATAATTTATATTGAAATTGTATTTAATCTGACTAGAAATTTCGGGATAAAAATATTTCGGATCCCATCAAAATGTGGGAAATTTTATTGAAATTTGTTTTGAACGGTTGGTTGAAATGGGCTGTACTTTTAACAAACTGTAAATGGGCTGTAGTAAATTCCATTAGAATTCAAAAATTGGCTGCACATTCTTACAAATCTCAAATGGGCTATAAGTTCTCTGCCACACACTTGTGGCCTTACTAAGTTGACGCGTCCCCTAAAAAAAAGAGAGTTGACGCGTATGCGAGGCTTTGTCAACTTATAGTCAACACACGGTTCTAGCAGCAGTGGTCATTGGATGTCCATCCAACGGATGCCGTGCTTCTTCTTCAATCTCGGATATTCTAGCTTCACCCTCCCAAAAAATGATTTCTCCCCCTAACATCTGGGGCGCACCGTTTCGAAAGCTGACCGTGGGCCTACTAAGTTGACGCGTACCAATGGCTCTGTCAACTTAGTCAATATAAACGATTCTAGCTGCAGTGACCGTACGATGTCCATCCAACGACCGTCGTGCTTCTTCAACCTCTGGTCTTCTTGCTCCAGCCGCCCAAAGCAGCGCCGGTCGTGCCGCCTGCTCCTGCCTCCCGTGGCCGGCTGTGCTGCCGCGCAAGCCTCACCGCCCCCTACTACTCCCACCGCTGGCCAGAGCATCCCTCTACTCACCCACACCCCCTGTTATTCTGCGGCGACGGCAGCCTCACACCGCAGCCAAACCAGTGAACCCTCGTACTCCTCTCCGCGTGGGCATCCACTGTCGTGACTTCCCCGGCTCCGCGTCGTCCCCTTCCTAGGCCTCGCCGTCGTCCACTGTCCTGGTGCTCTCGGCGCGGCGTGGTCAACGTGGTTAGGGAACGACTTTCATTGGAAGAGTACTGTATGTGGAGAGGCTAACAACTGAGTCCACGGCAGCCGCAAGGAAGTGCCTGCTTATTACGCCGAAAATAATTATTCCTCCACCTGACAGCAGGGACCCACCGGACGGGCCACCGTATTTGGTGAAAAAAAAACATTTCCCCCTGACTGCTGGGACCCACCGGACGGGCCACCGTATTTCGTGAAAAATGTTCCCCCGCTGTCAGCTCGGACCCAACGGAAGTCCCTCCTTATTACGCACAAAAAGGTGAATACTCCCCCTGCTAGTTGGGACCCACCTTGGTGAGAGGCTGACTTGTGGGCCTACTAAGTTGATGGGGACAGAGTGCTTTGTCAACTTAGTCAATATGAACGATTCTAGCTCCAGTGACCGTACGATGTCCATCCAACGGGCGTAGTGCTTCTTCAACCTCTGGTCTTCTTGCTCCAAATTACCAAAGCAACGCCGGTCGTGCCGCATGCTCCCGCCTCCCATGGCTGGTCAGGCTGCCGGAGGCCTCATCGCCCCCTACTATTCCCACCGCTGGCCAGGCCCTACGGCGATGGCAGCCTCACACCGTAGCCGAACCAGTGAACCCTCATACTCCTCTCCGCGCGGGCTTCCACTGCCGCGTCTTCCCTGGCTCCACGTCGTCCCCTTCCTAGGCCTCGCCATCGTCCACCGCCCTGGTGCTCTCGGTGCGGCGTGGTCAATGTGGTCAAGGAACGACTTCCATCGGAAGAGTACTGTACGTAGAGAGGCTGACAGCTAGGTCCACGGCGGCCGCAAGGAAGTGCCTCCTTATTACGCGCAAAATAATTATTCCTCCACCTGACAGCAGGGACCCACCGGACGGGCAACTGTATTTCATGAAAAAAATGTTTCCTCCCTGACTGCTGGGACCTACCAGCTACATCTTCGCACGCAAGGAAGTGCATCCGGGCAAAAAAAAAATGATTCACCCCCCTGACCGCTGGGACCCACCAGCTACATCTTCGCATGCAAGAAAGTGCGTGACAGTCGGGACCCACCTGGTCGAAGTGTACGTAGCGTTGTCATTCTGGTCGCGAACATGTACGTACATACTGGTCAATATAGAGGCGCACACGTGTCGTAGTAGAGGCGCGCACGTAGCATGTACACGTACGTACAACGGCCAGGGTGCAACAAAGTAAATCTGACCACGCGTCACATACATCTGGCGGGTCTCGAACGCCACTCACGCAGCGTACGTATGGCCAGAGCTCGTGTACATGGCTGGGTCGGAATGGAGAAACTGCATCGTCGTCGTGTTCATGGGGAGCCAACTAGCTGGGTCGGAACGGAATGCGTCGTCGTGTTCATCGGGAGGGCTTGGACGGAACAGCCGATGGAAAAGTGGCCTGGCATACCGCAGAACTGAGGAAACGGCCTTGTGTTCGACCGGCCACGTTCAAAACAGGATCCTGTTCATTAGGAGGGGTCTGGCGTACCGCAAAACAGAGGAAACGGACCTCCTACGGTCGAAACGGGGTCCTGTTCATCGGGAGGGGTGTGGCGTACCGCAAAACGGAGGAAACGGACTTGTGTTGGAGCGCTACGGTCGAAACGGTGGTCCTGTTCATCGGGAGGGGTGTGGCGTACCGCAAAATGGGACTCCACGGGAAACTATTCATCTCCACCGTTGACCCCCTCCAGCCTCCACGGGCTACTGTTCATCCACCGTCGATCTCCTCCAGCCTCCACCTGCGACTGTTCATCCACGGGCTCCTGTTCATCCAACCTCCACCGTGCGCTACTCCAACGGCTACTATTCAACCAGCCCTCTCCACGGGCTCCTATTCAACCACCCCTCCACGGGCTACTGTTCATCCAGCCCTCCACCGCTCATCGCTCATCCAGCCCTCCATGGAGTGGTCCTGTTCATCCAGCCCTCCACGGTTCCTGTTCATCCAGCCCCAACCGACTCGATCGATCGGGGTCCTGTTCATCAAGAGGCAACACCACGGGGTCCTGTTCATCCACCCCCATCGGAAACTGTTCATCCAACCCCCCCAGCAACGCTCACTGTTCATCCAGAGGCAGCATCGATCGGCTTCAGTTAGCAGCAGTAGTGAAGGAATCGCTCGATGGGTTCAGTTAACAGCCATCGATCGATCGCTCGGGTTCAGTAACGCATAGCCTGCGGTGCAATCACTCGGGTTCAGTTTGTAACGCCCTCGATGCGGCTATATCTCCCACGTGTCGAAGCACAACTTAGAGGCATAACCGCATTGAAAGCAATGTCGCAAGTGAGGTAATCTTCACACAACCCATGTAATACATAAGGGGAAGAGATACATAGTTGGCTTACAAATGCCACTTCACACAATACATAAATAAACATCCATCATTCAGATTACACTCAAGGTCCGACTACGGAACCAAAATAAAGAATATACCCCAAATGCTACACTAGATCCCGGATCATCCCAACAGGGCTCCACTAATGATCATCATGAAAAGACACATAGTAACGACCACGTTCCTCGTCGAACTCCCACTTGAGCTCGGTTGCGTCATCTGCACTGGCATCGTCGGCACCTGCAACTGTTTTGGTAGAATCTGTGAGTCACGGGGACTCAGCAATCTCACACCCGAGAGATCAAGACTATTTAAGCTTATAGGAAGGACAGAGTTGTGAGGTAGAGCTGCAGCAAGCGACTAGCATATATGGTGGCTACATTCGCAAAAGAGGGCGAGAAGAGAAGCAAGGCACCGTTGTGAAGCTAGTAGCGATCAAGAAGTGATCCTGAACTACTTACGTCAAGCATAACTCCAACACCGTGTTCACTTCCCGGACTCCGCCGAGAAGAGACCATCACGGTTACACACGCGGTTGATGTGTATTAATTAAGATCAACTTCGGGTTTTCTACAACCGGACATTAACAAATTCCCATCTGCCTCATAACCGCGGGCACGGCTTTCGAAAGATAATACCCTGTAGGGGTGTCCCAACTTAGCCCATAATAAGCTCTCACGGTCAACGAAGGATATTCCTTCTACCGAAGACCCGATCGATCTCGAATCCCGGACTACAAGACATTTCGACAACAATAAAACAAGACCAAGAAAGCCGCCCGATTGTGCCGACAAATCCCGATAGGAGCTGCACATATCTCGTTCTCGTGGCACACCGGATTGTCCAAGCTTGCGATAGGCCATCTCGAGTTGCCCTGATGGCCACCAATGGTGACAGGTTGGACCAAGACTCGAGAGGAGAACTGGCCCGGGGTTAAAATAAAGATGACCCTCGGGCTCGCGAAAACCCGGGGAAAAAGGCTTAGGTGGCAAATGGTAAAACCAAAGTTGGGCCTTCTTTGGAGGAGTCTTATTCAAAGCGAACTGTCAAGGGGTCCCATAAATCACCCAACTGTGTAAGGAACGCGAAATCAAGGAACATAACACCGTATGACGGAAACTAGGCGGCAAGAGTGGAACAAAACACCAGGCATAAGGCCGAGTCTTCCACCCTTTACCAAGTATATAGATGCGTTAATTATAGCAGATATATTGTGATATCCCCAACAAGTAAACATGTTCCAACAAGGAACAACATCTCCATGTTGCAACAAGGAACAAACTTCATCTTCACCTGCAACTAGCAACGCTATAAGAGGGGCTGAGCAAAGCGGTAACATAGCCAAACAACGGTTTGCTAGGAAAGGATGGTTAGAGGTTTGACATGGAAATATGGGTGGCATGATATAGCAAGTGATAGGCATCGTAGCATAGGCATAGCAAAAGAGCGAGCATCTAGCAAGCAAAGATAGAAGTGATTTCGAGGGTATGGTCATCTTGCACGCAAAGTTCTCGAGTTGTCGAAAGCTTGATCCTCGTAAGCGTTCTCAACAGGTTCCTCGCTCACGCACTCGTCTCCGGCTCTACCCAAAGCAAGAACACAAACAAAGGAACCACAATAAATCACGGTGCAATGCACAAACAACATGATGCAATACATGGCATGACATGCGAGATGTGATATGCAATGCGTATGCGTGCTCCGGAAGGAAAATGATGAACCAGTCATCAACTTGGCAAAACAAGTATGCCGCTGGAAAGGTGAGACGATTTCGGTTGAAATCGATATAAAGATCACCGGAATCGGATGCACGGTTTGCAAATGACAAGCAAAACAAGAATGACACAAATCTGCCATTAACAGCATGATACCACATAGCAAGCAACAAGAAATTAAGCTACTGCACCCAAACGTACCAGAAAAACATAGGGCAGTGATCTACTCAAGATGCTTGACAAAAGATGAACACTGAGCTACAGCTAATTCACACCATAACAGGTCCAAACAAGCATGCCAAAAGTGCAAAACATATCAGCTTCACAGACTTAGTGAAAATACTGAACATGGCAGAAACAGCATCAGGAAGCAATGTTCAGAGCAAGCAAACTTCATGCTACAGGAACTTATAATAGCAAAAAAAAGAATGTCATGAATCTACTCAAAGCATAGAACAAAAGTCCCTTACTGACCATGAGCCAAAAGGGATTAGAAAATATAATAGCACCCATGTCAATATAGCAAGTTTCGTTAACAGATTCAGCAACAGGGCATGACAAAAACAGATAACAAGTAGGCATGTTTAAGAGCTTGATGCACTCACTACAGAGCATTCCATGATAATCTAAGAATACATCCATCAAGAAGACATGGCATAGAAGCTATAAATGTCAAGAACAACATGATAGCATACACAGATCAACTACAACAACCTTGGCAAAATTGAATAACATGTAAACAATCTGCCAGGAAACATTTTATAGCAAAAGTAGAACTCGATTGACTCAAGCTATGGCACTCCATAATTGCAAACAAGGGCATGGATAGATATATAATAACCATATGTTCAAAACATCCTTACTGAAGTATCTCAAAATAAGCATGGATCTCTCGGTAGCATCAAGTTTACATGGCATAAAAATATCAGCAAAACAGGGGCTGAAATCAGCAATATCATGAAGCCTAGTTTGCATGCTTGTGCTAGTCACCACAGAGATCACAAAAATGCATGGCATACACCACTGTAAAGATGGCATGGCATATTACAAAACACATGTAGGACTCAAGTTCATAGGGTGCACACATCAATCATGGCAAAAATGACAAAAGTGCATGTTCTGTTAAGAATATGAGACTAACATCACATAGCCCTCTTCCAACAGCATTTCGGGCATCAAGATGAGCTCGAATGAAAATGATTCAATGAGATGAAATGATCTAATCATCGAGGTGAACATTTCGGTACGCTACACACCCGAAAGGGAGCCACGAGTGCAAAGTTATGACATGAGGAAAATGCAACAAATTAATCACGGAATAAAGACTTGGGCGATTCGGGGGAGAGGGAGAAGTCAACCCTTGCGGTGGATCTGAGATCCGGTCGGCGCGGAAGCCGAGGCGGCGGCGCTGCTCACGGAGCTGATCGGGAGGAGAGGCCGAGGAGGAGAGGCCGACGGGCCGGGCCGGGCGAAGGCCGGGCGGCGGGAGGCGGGCGACGGCGGCCGGGAAGGGCGCTGCCGGGCGACGGCCAGGCGACGGCGGAGGCCCGAGGCGGCGCTGGAGGCGGGCGGCTGGCGCAAGGCGGGCGACGCTGGCCGGGAGGGCTGCCATGGGCCAAAGCGGAGGCGCTGGCGATGTGGGGCTGCCCACGCGGGCGGCCGTGGATTGGTCCGGCGGCGGCGGGAGCTGTCTGCAAGGACGGACGTGTCCGGCTGGAGGGGATTTTGCTAGGGTTTGCCCGGATTTGTAGGGGATGCATATTTATAGGTAGAGGAGCTAGGAGTGTCCAAATGGGGTGTAGTTTTACCACGCCGATCGTGATCCGACGACGGAGAGCATGGAAATGACTTAGATGGGTTATTGGGCTGTTTTGAAGAGGTGTTGGGCTGCAACTTAAAAGAGGCCTTTGCGAGAGTGCGGTTAACCGTTGGAGTACCAAACGAGCTCCAAATGACCCGAAACTTGACAGGTGGTCTACCGGTGATGTACCAAGGCCACTTGACAAACCTCGGTCCATTCCGAGAAAGTTTAGTACCCGCTCACGGAAAAACGTAAATGGGGACGCCGGGGGACATAGGAGTGCCGGATTGCAAAACGGACAACGGGGAAAATGCTCGGAATCATGAGACGAACACGTATGCAAATGAGATGCACATGATGACATGATATGAGATGCATGACATGAACAAAATGCAAAAATGAAGAAAAAACCCAACCACGGAGGGAATATCATATCACAATGCCGAAAATGGCAAGAGTTGGAGATACAAATATGGAAAGTTGCATCCGGGGTGTTACACAGTTAGAGCCCAACGCCTTGCTCGGGTTCAGTTAGAGCCCAACCCTCGCACCCACGCGCGTGCGTGTACGAGAGAAACATGCATCGCTCGGCCCCGACCACCCGCCGTAACCGGGAACACCCCGATATTTTCCTCGCCCTCTTTTCTACCACGGTTTTTTCCATCATGGACGGCCCAAAGAATGTCATCCAGCTGCTTCTCCGGCCCGCCCAGGATGAAAAGCCCATTTTCTGTCATGATTTTTTGTCATAGAAGTAGGAGCCCACCACATCTATGATGATACCGGGTTTTGTCACAATTATTGTCATAGAAGTGTCATAAGTATGACAGAAAAAATTCGTTCGACCCAAAATGTCACAGATGTGTCTTTTTTTGTAGTGAATAATGACCCAGTGGTGTCGGCACATGTTGTGGTGGGATATTATTCTGACGAGGTGGGTCCATCGAGCATGGTTGAGCTGGCGCTCCAGTCCCCGGTGCGGCTACTGGTCGGTTTATCCCTGGCGGGTCACTGGTCCCCGCCCCAGGTGTGTTGAAGAGGTTCCTCGCCTCGTAAACTGGAGGCATACGACTCCAGTGCCTTCTCCTCGGGACTTCGTTTGAAGCATTCTGACCCAACGAGAGCCGGAAGGAATCAGCCTGGATTCGCTATGCATGAGCATCCAAAGCGGTTCGTTCCGCAGTCATCCTTGTATCCTCCGCCGCCAGATCTTCCTTGGCTTGAGCTATCTCATCTCGTAGTTTTGCAACTTCCACGTTATGCTGAGTTTGATTTGCCGGGTTAAGCTCTGCTGTCAACAATGTTGTCAACATGTCCAATAAGTCGGACAAGACCTGAGCCGACGGGCACGCAGTGAAGGAAATATGCCTAGAGGCAATAATAAAGTTATTATTTATTTCCTCATATCATGATAAATGTTTATTATTCATGCTAGAATTGTATTAACCGAAAACATAATACATGTGTGAATACATAGACAAACATAGTGTCACTAGTATGCCTCTACTTGACTAGCTCGTTAATTGAAGATGGTTGAGTTTCCTATCCATGGACATGAGTTGTCATTTGATTAACGGGATCACATCATTAGGAGAATGATGTGATTGACTTGACCCATTCCGTTAGCTTAGCACTTGATCGTTTAGTATGTTGCTATTACTTTCTTCATGAGTTATACATGTTCCTATGACTATAAGATTATGCAACTCCCGTTTACCGGAGGAACACTTTGTGTGCTACCAAACATCACAACGTAACTGGGTGATTATAAAGGTGCTCTACAGGTGTCTCCGAAGGTACTTGTTGAGTTGGCATATTTCGAGATTAGATTTGTCACTCCGATTGCTGGAGAGGTATCTTTGGGCCCTCTTGATAATGCACATCACTATAAGCCTTGCAAGCAATGTGACTAATGAGTTAGTTGGGGATGATGCATTACGTAATCCAGTAAAGAGACTTGCCGGTAACGAGATTGAGCTAGGTATTGAGATATCGATGATCGAATCTCGGGCAAGTAACATACCGATGACAAAGGGAAGAACGTATGTTGTTATGCAGTTTGACCGATAGAGATCTTCGTAGAATATGTAGGAGCCAATATGAGCATCCAGGTTCTGCTATTGGTTATTGACCGGAGATGTGTCTCGGTCATGTCTATATAGTTCTCGAACCCATAGGGTTCGCACGCTTAAAGTTTGGTGACGATCGGTATTACGAGTTTTTGCGTTTTGATGTACCGAAGGTAGTTCGGAGTCCCGGATATGGTCACGGACATGACAAGGAGTCTCGAAATGGTGGAGACGTAAAGATCAATATATTGGACGACTATATTCGAACACCGGAAGTGTTCCGAGTGGTTTCAGAGAAAACCGGAGTACCGGGGGGTTACCGGAACCCTTCGGGGAGTTAATTGGGCCTTATGGGCCTTAGTGGGAGAAGAGGAGGGGAGGCCAGGGCAGCCGCGCGCCCCCTCCCCCTCTAGTCCAAATTGGACAAGGAGGGGGGCGGCGCCCCCCTTTTTCCTTCTCCTCCTCTCTCCCTTCCTTCCCTCTCCTACTCCAACAAGGAAAAGGAGGAGTCCTACTCCCGGTGGGAGTAGGACTCCCCCCTTGGCGCGCCCTCCTCTTGGCTGGCCGCCTCCCCCTTGCTCCTTTATATACGGGGGCAGGGGGCACCCTAGAACACACAAGTTGATCTGTTGATCTATTTCAGCCATGTGCGGTGCCCCCCTCCACCATATTCCACCTTGGTCATATCATAGCGGTGCTTAGGCGAAGCCCTGCGTCGGTAGCAACATCATCACTGTCATCACGCCGTCGTGCTGATGGAACTCTCCCATGAAGCTCTGCTGGATCAGAGTTCGCGGGACGTCATCGAGCTGAACGTGTGCTGAACTCGGAGGTGCCGTACGTTCGGTACTTGGATCGGTCGGATCGTGAAGACGTACGACTACATCAACCGCGTTGTGCTAACGCTTCCGCTTTCGGTCTACGAGGGTATGTGGACAATACTCTCCCTCTCATTGCTATGCATCACCATGATCCTGCGTATGCGTAGGATTTTTTTTTTGAAATTACTACGTTCCCCAACACGCAGGGCCTCCTGCCCCGGCCGTCGTCGCCACTGCTGACCGGGAAACCATTGCCGCTGCGGTCGAAGAATTTTGCACTGACTGCGTACCAGCCATGAAGATCGCGACCCGGTTCGGCGTCTCATAGGGGCCCAGAATACTGTCCCCGTCGGAACAACCCCCAAGCCTGCCATCCTGTGGTTGATACAATGAAGTAGTTTCACCCGTGGACGACTCACCATCAGAATAGATGGCCGTCTCACCGCCAGACATGGATCCTTCCTCAAATTCTCCCCCATGGATGAATCCAACAAAGGCGCACTTCACAATGGGTTGAACCCGGGCGGGTCGTACACGCTGAGCCATCTCGATGATGTTGGTGCAGGTGTCCGGCTCAGGGATCGGTTCGCCGTTTTTGCCGATGAAAACGTGAATCCGCTGAAGGGGACCTGGTGCCCGTACTCGATTGAGCCGGCCTCGGGGCTCCAGCTTGCGTCATCGATGTAGAGCCCGGCCCATGGTGTATCCTTTGATCCCTTCAAAGTTTCCCTGTAAGAACTTGAAACCACCATGTGTTGGCCCCATGGTGGGCGCCAACTGTCGTGGAATTGTCACGGCAGATGTCCTAGTGTGAGGACTTAGTCGTGGAGCCATCGCACTAGGTTAGCTTAGAGGGGTTAAATGGGACAAAGGAAACAGGAGTTTATACTGGTTCGGCCCCTTGCGGTGAAGGTAAAAGCCTAATCCAGTTTGAGGTGGTATTGCTTATGTTTCGATTAACAGGGAGCGAATACGCTTGACCTAGCTTTCGATCTATTGTCTTGCCCTAAACCGCCGCCGGGCCGTCCCTTTATATACACAGGTTGACGCCCTGTGGCTTACAGAGTCCCGGCCGGCTCATAAACGTGTCCGGCCCGGTGACTAATTACACTTGCCTTACAATACAAGTCATGCATATATGGCGGTTTACACCTATGGGCCTTAAGCCGCCTTTGGGCCTTGGGCTCTGCATAAATCATCCTCATGAACCACCATCTTTGATTCCTTCATGGGCTTCGTGACAATGAACCGCCATTGGTATAACCTGGCCCCTCCTGGGCGGGTCATATCTAATAGTATATCCCCAACACTTCCCCCTCTTGATCTCCATTGGTGGGCATGGAGATCGATGAAGGATTCAACGGCGCCCACTGCGGCTTCGGGGCTCGTTACAGTGTTCCATGTACCTCGATTTAATTTTTATTATGTTTAAGGTGATTTTGTACTTCCTATGAATCTTTATAATAGATATAGTCCTTCTAAAAAAAATAAGCCAAAGGCTCATAATTTAAGGGGGTGCCTCGGGAATTGTTGCCTGAAAGTTCCAGTCCAATTTTTCGGAGCCATCGGATTGGCCAGGATGACATCTTCCTCATCCTAGCCCTCGTCTTCCTCCTCTAGTTGTATTCTTGCTTCACCCATGCCTTTTCTACGATGGCGACGCATCGTCTCAACCTATAGCGAGGTCGCAGCCAAGCCCTTGGATGCCACGGTCGGCCGCTATTCAATAAGGAGGCAGCCAAATGAAAAAAAACCACCCGCACATGTGAATCCTCATCCTCGTTTATGTGGTGATGACATGACTAGTTCTGTCGTCCCACTCTCCACAGAGGTCCTGGCTTGGCAACACCAAGGATGTTGTGGACAGACGCGATGCTCCTGTCAGGCAACTGGGAAAATAGAAAATACGGTAATTTAAATCAGACTTCAAATTCAAATCTCTCATCTAACTAAGCCTTAAAGATACATATTGGAGCCCAATTCAAACCAAGCAGGAAAGTCCTCATAGAAGTGGCTTCAAAAACTTGAAGCCTATAAGGTAGGAAAATATCAAGTGAAAACATCTTTACACTGAAACCCCATGGAAATCATACACATTAGTTCTAAAAAATCCATAAATAAATACCATCTATAGATGGGTATTGGTCAATAAACATGTAAATTTCAAGTTCAAACTCAGCATGAAGAGTAGTTAGTTCCCACCACTATTCGTTTCTCTATTGTTCTTGTATCTTATAATGTGACTTGAGTTTGATTTTAAAACTACATACTTACAGGACATGATCTTTTCTTCTTCTTCTTCTTCAAAATTATTTGAAACTCTTGTACACTAGTTTCCATTGTAAGAGTGATTTTTACTGAATACAAAATAATGACATAAGAGCATCTACAGTTGGCTCCTCAAATGACCACTACATGCCTGGACGGACGGCCTGATCAGTGACCGGTCACAAGACCTAATCGGGCTCCTCAAACCGGCCCTATATTTCCGGGTGGACTGACACCCCATGTCCCGCCCATATCTGGCGCGGATATGAGGAGGCTCGTCGCCCGTACGGGGCTACCATGTTGTACTGACGGGCAGGACCCATGCAGGCACACGTCCGAACCCATCAATCTGGTGAGGAAGAATTGATACGTCTCCAACGTATCTATAATTTTTGATTGTTCCATGCTATTATATATTATGTTTTGGATGATTAATGGGCTTATTTATACACTTTTATATTATTTTTGGGACTAACCTATTAACCGGAGGCCCAGCCCAAATTGCTGTTTTTTTGCCTATTTCAGTGTTTCGCAGAAAAAGAATATCAAACGGAGTCCAAACAGAATGAAACCTTTGGGAGCGTGATTTTTGGAACAAACGTGATCCAGAGGACTTGGAGTGGATGTCAAGCAACCAACGAGGAGGCCACGAGGCAGGGGGCGCGCCCTCCACCCTCATGGGCCCCTCGTGGCTCCACCGACCTACTTCTTCCTCCTATATATACCTACGTACCCCCAAACCAGCACCACGAAAACCTAATTCCACCGCCGCAACCTTCTGTACCCGTGAGATCCCATCTTGGGGCCTTTTCGGCGCTCATTTGGAGGGGCATTGATCACGGAGGGTTCTACATCAACACCATAGCCTCTCCGATGATGTGTGAGTAGTTTACCTCAGACCTTCGGGTCCATAGTTATTAGCTAGATGGCTTCTTCTCTCTCTTTGGATCTCAATACAAAGTTCTCCTCGATTCTCTTGGAGATCTATTCGATGTTATCTTCTTCTGTAGTGTGTTTGTCGAGATCCGATGAATTGTGGGTTTATGATCAAGATTATCTATGAACAATATTAGAATCTTCTCTGAATTCTTTTATGTATGGTTGGTTAACTTTGAAAGTATCTTCGAATTATCAGTTTGGTTTGGCCTACTAGATTGATCTTTCTTGCAATGGGAGAAGTGCTTAGCTTTTGGTTCAATCTTGCGGTGCTCGATCCCAGTGACAGTAGGGGAAACGACACGTAGTGTATTGTTTCCATCGAGGATAAAAAGATGGGGTTTATATCATATTGCATGAGTTTATCCCTCTACATGATGTCATCTTTCTTAAAGCGTTACTCCGTTCTTATGAATTTAATACTCTAGATGCATGCTGGATAGCGGTCGATGTGTGGAGTAATAGTAGTAGATGCAGGCAGGAATCGGTCTACTTGTCACGGACGTGATGCCTATATACATGATCATACCTAGATATTCTCATAATTATGCTCAATTCTATCAATTGCTCGGCAGTAATTTGTTTACCCACCGTAATACTTATGCTATCTTGAGAGAAGCCACTAGTGAAACCTATGGCCCCTGGGTCTATTTTCCATCATATTAATCTCCCGTCAACTAGCTATTTCTATATTTGTTTACCTTGGAATCGTTACTTTTAGTCTTTATCATAAAAATACCAAAAATATTATCTTATCATCTCTATCAGATCTCACTTTTGCAAGTGGCCGTGAAGGGATTAACAACCCCTTTATCGTGTTGGGTGCAAGGTTCTTATTTGTTCGTGTAGGTGCAAGGGACTTGAGCGTGGCCTCCTACTGGATTGATACCTTGGTTCTCAAAAACTGAGGGAAATACTTACGCTACTTTGCTGCATCACCCTTTCCTCTTCAAGGGAAAACCAACGCAGTGCTCAAGAGGTAGCAAGCATTCATGCCGGCACCCCAATGCGTCTCCCGAGGGTCCAAATCTGTCTATTTAAGCCAGACGACAAGCCACAACCATAGCCACTCCCACTTTCACCTTCCCCCTCCCGTTCATCACGCCACTCCTAATCCGCTCTGAGCTCGACGTCCGTCTGTAACCATGGCCCGTCACCTACAAGATGCTCACTTTGTGGCGCCAAATGGAGCTCCTGGCGGAGATACAGTCACAGTGTGTCACTCGCATTGCAAGCAACTTGCCCCTAGAATTTTCGGAGCGAGAAGAGCGGGTGGAGGCTGAGCAGCAGGCATCGGATCAGGAGGTGTCGGGCGTCGAGATGGAGGACGTGGAGATGAAGGCTGAGAAGGAAAACAAGGCAGATCTGACGCCTCATATGAAGTGATTCGGCATGGGCGACCTGTTGTTCAAGCTCGTGGTGGCCCAAGAGGAGGACGCCATAAGCAAGAAACCATCCTCGAGTCCTTCCAGTCGGAGCTCGAGGTAGCGTCAAACTGGCTCAGCTTATTAATTAGGCATCTAAGTGACTCAATCAAGTATAAAAAAGAAAAAGGAAAATACCCACATGAATCTTCGCGTAAGATCATTGACATAAGATTTAGATGTACTTTTGACACATCTAGATGTGCTTTAGCAAAACTGTATTAATTAACTTATAGTTAAGCATGGATCATTTACTCCTGGCTTGAAATAAAAAATGATTTAGATTGTAAAGTTGATGGAAAAAATAGTAGATCTAGTGCAGTATTTTAGTTTCTTGCAAAGTTTGTTGCAAAAGCATGCATTTTTTAGCCCTTCGCAAAAAAAAACAACAAATTATGTGGAGTAAGTTGTTATTTCTGTTGGCCATTCCGGTCCTTTTTAATTTGGAAAATACAAACAAGCATATTTTCTCATGGAAATTCATAGGCGCATAGTATACCACTACCACAGGATGCTGCTAGCGCGACACTACAATCAAAGACCCTTCGACGAAACTGTGTGTGATGCATTAATCACAAATGGTATTGTAAGAAAACCGTCAAAATGATTGCTACCTCTTGAGCACTGCGTTGGATTTCCTTGAAGAGGAAAGGATGATGCAGAAAAGTAGCGTAAGTATTTCCCTCAGTTTTTGAGAACCAAGGTATCAATCTAGTACGAGGCTACGCGCGAGTCCCTCGTACCTACACAAAGCAAATAACTCCTCGCAACCAACGCGATTAGGGGTTCTCAATCCCTTCACGGTCACTTACGGGAGTGAGATCTGATAGAGATGATAGATAATATTTTATGATAAAGATGCAAAGTAAAATAAAAGAAAAGGCAATAAATAAAGTGATGGAAGATTAATATGATGGAGATAGACCCGGGGGCCATAGATTTCACTAGTGGCTTCTCTCAAGAGCATAAGTATTTTACGGTGGGTGAACGAATTACTGTTGAGCAATTGACAGAATTGAGCATAGTTATGAGAATATCTAGGTATGATCATGTATATAGGCATCATGTATATAGGCATCACGTCCGAGACAAGTAGACCGACTCCTCCCTGCATCTACTAATATTACTCAACTCATCGACCGCTATCCAGCATGCATCTAGAGTATTAAGTTCAAGAAAACAGAGTAACGCCTTAAGAAAGATGACATGATGTAGAGGGATAAATTCATGCAATATGATAAAACCCCATCTTGTTATCCTCGATGGCAACAATACAGTACGTGCCTTGTTGCCCCTCATCACATCGGGAAAGGACACCGCAAGATTGAACCTGAAAGCTAAGCACTTCTCCCATTGCATGAAAAACCAATCTAGTAGGCCAAACCAAACCGATAATTCAAAGAGACTTGCAAAGATAACCAATCATACATAAAAGAATTCAGAGAAGATTCAAATATTGTTCATAGATAATCTTGATCATAAACCCACAATTCATCGGTCTCAACAAACACACCGCAAAAAGAAGATTACATCGAATAGATTTCCATGAGAGAGGGGAGAACATTGTATTGAGATCCAAAAGAGAGAATAAGCCATCTAGCTACTAACTATGGACCCAAGGTCTGAAGTAAACTACTCACACTTCATCGGAGAGGCTATGGTGTTGATGTAGAAGCCCTCCATGGTGGATGCCTTCCCATGGAGCTCCTCAATGTGCCCCAAGATGGTATCTCGTGGGTACAGAAGGTTGCGGCGGTGGAATTAGGTTTTTGGCTCCGTATCTGATCGTTTGGGGGTACGTAGGTATATATAGGAGGAAGGAGTACATCGGTGGAGCAACGTGGGGCCCATGGGGGTGGAGGGCGCGCCTGGGGGGGGGGGGGAGGGCGCGCCCCCCTACCTCGTGCCACCTCCTTTCTTTCTTGACGTAGGGTCCAAGTCTCCTTGATCATATTCGGTGAGAAAATCACGTTCCCGAAGGTTTCATTCCGTTTGGACTCCGTTTGATATTCCGTTTCTTCGAAACTCTGAAATAGGCAAAAGAAACTGCAATTCTGGGCTGGGCCTCCGGTTAATAGGTTAGTCCCAAAAATAATATAAAAGTGGAAAATAAAGCCCAATATTGTCCAAAATAGTATATAATATAGCATGGAGCAATCAAAAATTATAGATATGTTGGAGACGTATCAGGCATCCCCAAGCTTAATTCCTGCTCGTCCTCGAGTAGGTAAATGATAAAAACAAAATTTTTGATCCGGAGTGCTACTTGGCATAATTTCAATGTAATTATTCTTAATTGTGGTATGAATATTCAGATCCAAAAGATTCAAGACAAAAGTTCATATTGACATAAAAATAATAATACTTCAAGCATACTAACAAAGCAATCATGTCTTCTCAAAATAACATGGCCAAAGAAAGTTATCCCTACAAAATCATATAGTCCTGCTATGCTCTATCTTCACCACACAAAGTATTTAAATCATGCACAACCCCGATGACAAGCCAAGCAATTGTTTCATACTTTTGACATTCTCAAAACTTTTTCAATCTTCACGCAATACATGAGCGTGAGCCATGGATATAACACTATATGTGGAATAGAATGGTGCTTGTGGAGAAGACAAAAGGAGAAGATAGTCTCACATCAACTAGGCGTATCAACGGGCTATGGAGATGCCCATCAATAGATATCAATGTGAGTGAGTAGGGATTGCCATGCAACGGATGCACTAGAGCTATAAGTATATGAAAGCTCAACAATAGAAACTAAGTGGGTGTGCATCCAACTCGCTTGCTCACGAAGACCTAGGGCATTTTGAGGAAGCCAATCATCGGAATATACAAGCCAAGTTTGATAATTAAAAATTCCCACTAGTATATGAAAGTGACAAAATGAGAGACTCTCTATCATGAAGATCGTGGTGCTACTTTGAAGCACAAGTGTGGTAAAAGGATAGTAACATTGCCCCTTCTCTCTTTTTCTCTCATTTTTTTTATTTGGGCCCTTTCTCTTTTTTTTATGGCCTCTTTTTTTTCATCCGGAGTCTCATCCCGACTTGTGGGGGAATCATAGTCTCCATCATACTTTTCCTCACTTGGGACAATGCTCTAAAAATGATGAGCATCACACTTTTATTTTCTTACAACTCAACAATTACAACTCGATACTAGAACAAAGTATGACTCTATATGAATGCCTCCGGCGGTGTACCGGGGTATGCAATGAATCAAGAGTGACATGTATGAAAGAATTATGAACGGTGGCTTTGCCACAAATATGATGTCAACTACATGATCATGCAAAGTAATATGACAATAATGGAGCGTGTCATAATAAATGGAACGGTGGAAAGTTGCATGGCAATATATCTCGGAATGGCTATGGAAATGCCATGATAGGTAGGTATGGTGGCTGTTTTGAGGAAGGTATATGGTGGGTGTATGATACTGGCGAAAAGTGCGCGGCATTAGAGAGGCTAGCAATGGTGGGAGGAAGGAAAGTGCGTATAATCAATGGACTCAACATTAGTTATGAAGAACTCATATACTTATTGCAAAAATCTACAAGTTATCAAAGCAAAGTATTACGCGCATGCTCCTAGGGGGATAGATTGGTAGGAAAAGACCATCGTCATTCCCCGACCGCCACTCATAAGGAAGACAATCAATAAATAAATCATGCATCACATAACGGTTCACCATACGTGCATGCTACGGGAATCACAAAATTTAACACAAGTATTTCTCAAATTCACAACTACTCAACTAGCATGACTCTAATATCACCATCTTCATATCTACAAACAATTATCAAGCATCAAACTTTTCTTAGTATTCAACACACTCAAAAGAAAGTTTACAAATCTTGAATACCAAACATATTAGGATTATTTAAGAAAATTACCATGCTATTTAAGACTCTCAAAATAATCTAAGTGAAGCATGAGAGATCAATAGTTTCTATAAAACAAATCCACCGCCGTGCTCTAAAAGATATAAGTGAAGCACTAGAGCAAAACTATATAGCTCAAAATATATAAGTAAAGCACATAGAGTATTCTAAAAAATTCCAAATCATGTATGGCTCTCTCAAAAGGTGTGTACAGCAAGGATGATTGTGGTAAACTAAAAAGCAAAGACTCAAATCATACAAGACGCTCCAAGCAAAACACATATCATGCGGTGAATAAAAATATAGCTCCAAGTAAAGTTAGCGATGGAAGTAGATTTAAAGAGGGATGCCTTCCGGCATCCCCAAGCTTTGACTTTTTGGTGTCCTTATATTATCTTGGGGTGCCATGGGCATCCCCAAGCTTAGGCTCTTGCCACTCCTTGTTCCATAATCCATCAAAAGATTTCATCCAAAACTTGAAAACTTCACAACACAAAACTCAACAGAAATCTCGTGAGCTCCGTTAGCGAAAGAAAACAAAAGACCACTTCAAGGTACTGTAATTAACTCATTGTTTATTTATATTGGTGTTAAACCTACTTTATTCCAACTTCTCTATGGTTTATAAACTATTTTACTAGCCATAGATTCATCAAAATAAGCAAGCAACACACGAAAAACAGAATCTGTCAAAAACAGAACAGTCTGTAGTAATCTGTAACTAACGCAAACTTCTGGAACTCCAAAAATTCATAAAAAATAGGACGAACTAGGAAATTTGTTTATTGATCAGAAGAAATTTGAATCACTATTTTATCACGTTCGGGTGATTTTTAATAATTGTTTTCGTGAACAGAAAGTTTCTGGAAATTACAGCAAGATCAAATAACTATCACTCAAGAAGATCCTATAGGTTTAACTTGGCTCAAACACTAATTAAAACATAAAAACACATCTAACCAGAGTCTAGATCAAAGATTTATTCCTAAACAGAATCAAAAGCAAAAAAAACTAAAAATAAAATTGGGTTGCCTCCCAACAAGCGCTATCGTTTAACGCCCCTAGCTAGGCATAAAAGCAAGGATAGATCTAGGTATTGCCATCTTTGGTAGGCAATTCTTCGATGAGACATCTATTATCCTTAGGAATTTCCTTCTTTTTAGTTATTATCAAACTTTTAGGCACAAGATCGAAAAATTCATTCGTAGCAAATGGTTCCTTAATGATAGCAAAAAGATCGGGATGAATACTTATAGATTTAAGATCCGCAGTTTCCTTACTAGAGGATTCACCCTTATTTTTAGGAACATACATAAGCTTGGCAACTTTAATAGAAGGACTCAGAGTATTCTTTACGGAATAAAAAGCGGTTCCCAAGTCGGTAATGATACCCTCAAGTTTATCGATTCTAGTGGAATCTTGATTTATTCTCTCATTAACTATGGGTTCCTTCTCCTTAATATTTTTCAAAGTTACTCCTACCTTAGATCCATATTGGGTAATTTGATTGTGGATCTTTTTATCTAGATTTTCAATTAACTCAATGGTAGCAACTTTATTTTCAATAATTTCAAGTCTTTGCATTACATGCTCCAAAGTTAACATAGTTCCATTAACCAAAAGAGGTGGTGAGCCAAATAAATATATCATAGCATTATAAGAATCAAAAGTATGGCTACCCAAGAAATACCCTCCGGTAATGGTATCAAGGATATATCTATACCAAGGATTAGCACCTACATAAAAATTATGAGAAGAACTGAAGTAGATTGCTTCCTGGTAGATCTATTTTGAGCATTGCAAATTCTATACCAAGCGTATTTTAGATTTTCTCCCTCCCTTTGCTTAAAATTTAGAACTTCATTCTCGGGAGACAACGGAGAAGATATAAGACTAGCCATGACGACAAGCAAGCGAAAGGGGCGAAAAGAAGAAGGCGAACGGAAAAGAGAGGGCGAATAAAATGACAAGGGTGAAGTGGGGGAGAGGAAAATGAGAGGCAAATGGCAAATAATGTAATGCGGGAGATAAGGGATTGTGATGGGTACTTGGTATGTTGACTTTTGCGTAGACTCCCGACAACGGCGCCAGAAATTCTTCTTGCTACTTCTTGAGCATCATGCGTTGGATTTCCTTGAAGAGGAAAGGATGATGCAGCAAAGTAGCGTAAGTATTTCCCTCAGTTTTTGAGAACCAAGGTATCAATCCAAAGAGGAGGCTACGCCACAGTCCCTTGTACCTACACAAAGAAAATAACTCCTCGCAACCAACGCGATTAGGGGTTGTCAATCCCTTCACGGTCACTTACGAGAGTGAGATCTGATAGAGATGATATATAATATTTTTGGTATTTTTATGATAAAGATGCAAAGTAAAATAAAAGCAAAGTAAAAAAGCAAAGGCAATAAATAAAGTGATGGAAGATTAATATGATGGAGATAGACCCGGGGGCCATAGATTTCACTAGTGGCTTCTCTCAAGAGCATAAGTATTTTACGGTGGGTGAACGAATTACTGTTGAGCAATTGACACAATTGAGCATAGTTATGAGAATATCTAGGTATGATCATGTATATAGGCATCACGTCCGAGACAAGTAGACCGACTCCTGCCTGCATCTACTACTATTACTCCACTCATCGACCGCTATCCAGCATGCATCTAGAGTATTAAGTTCAAGAAAACAGAGTAGCGCTTTAAGCAAGATGACATGATGTAGAGGGATAAATTCATGCAATATGATAAAAACCCCATCTTGTTATCCTCGATGGCAACAATACAATACGTGCCTTGCTGCCCCTACTGTCACTTGGAAAGGACACCGCAAGATTGAACCCAAATCTAAGCACTTCTCCCATTGCAAGAAAAACCAATCTAGTAGGCCAAACCAAACTGATAATTCAAAGAGACTTGCAAAGATAACCAATCATACATAAAAGAATTCAGAGAAGATTCAAATATTGTTCATAGATAATCTTGATCATAAACCCACAATTCATCGGTATCAACAAACACATCACAAAAAGAAGATTACATCGAATAGATCTCCGCTAGAGAGGGGGAGAACATTGTATTGAGATCCAAAAAGAGAGAAGAAGCTATCTAGCTACTAACTATGGACCCGAAGGTCTGAAGTAAACTACTCACACTTCATCGGAGAGGCTATGATATTGATGTAGAATCTCTCCGTGGTGGATGCCCCCCTCGTGAGCTCCTAACAGGCCCCAAGATGGGATCTCGTGGGTGCAGAAGGTCACGGTGGAATTAGGTTTTTGGCTCCGTATCTGATCGTTTGGGGGCACGTAGGTATATATAGGAGGAAGGAGTACGTCGGTGGAGCAACATGGGGCCCACGAGGGTGGAGGGCGCGCCTGGGGGAGGGGGGAGGGCGCGCCCCCCTACCTCGTGCCCACCTCCTTTCTTTCTTGATGTAGGGTCCAAGTCTCCTGGATCATATTCGGTGAGAAAATCACGTTCCCGAAGGTTTCATTCCGTTTGGACTCCGTTTGATACTCCGTTTCTGCAAAACTCTGAAATAGGCAAAAAACAGCAATTCTGGGCTGGGCCTCCGCTTAATAGGTTAGTCCCAAAAATAATATAAAAGTGGAAAATAAAGCCCAATATTGTCCAAAACAGTAGATAATATAGCATGGAGCAATCAAAAATTATAGATACATTGGAGACGTATCAGTCGGTCAGCCGCATTACGTGCTGACGGTACAAGCTCCATCGCCTTGTCATCAAATTGAGGTAACAATTTGTGCTTTGGATAACTTTTGGTCGGGCGCTCGAGGCCGTATTGCTCGGCTGCCAAGACGTTGGTCCATCTGTCATTGAGCAGATCTTGATCAGCTTGAAGCTGCTGATGCTTCTTTTTAGGCTCCTTGCAGTGGCAATTAGCCGGCGTTTAAAGCTCTCCTGCTCGTGAGGTTCCTCAGGCATGATAAAGTCTTCGTCACCGAGGCTCACCTCATCCTCGGAGAGTGGGAGATAATTACTGTCCTCCGAGTCTTCGTTTGCGGCCTGTTCCTCAGGGCTAACTTGCCCATCTTCCCGATCGTCCCGTTCGTCAGTTGGCTCGTCGGGGTATGCTCTGTCTTCGGCACCGTCCGGAGTGTTATTGTCTCCTGTGCCGGTATTGCTGTCTTTTTTATGACGTGATTTAGAGAGGCGCCGCTGACGCCGGTGCTTTGGTGGTATCTCAGGAGGTTTATCCTCAACTGGGTCTTCTTTGTCATCGTCGTTATTCTCTTTGGGTGTATCCACCATATACACGTCATACGAAGAGGTGGCCGGCCAGCGTCCGGTAAACGACGGGTTTTGGGCCTGCTCGTCTCCGGCATCGTCGTCTATACCGTCAATGTCTTCAGATCCGTAATCGAGCATATCAGTTAAGTCCTCGACAGTGGCTATGAAGCGGGAGGTGGGTGGGAAGCGAAATTCCCCGTCATCAACCCCTAGTTCAGACCGGATATAATTCGACTGTGAGTCCCCTGCTAAGGAGAGGGTTTTTAATGAGTTCAGCACATCACCTAAAGGTGGGTGCCGGAAGATGTCCGCGGCGCTGAATTCGACGACCGACGCCTGATCGGGCTCGACGGACGTGGACGCGCGTGGTTCGGAACCTGTGGCCCGAGGCGAATCCGAGGTTCCGGTGATGCAGGTCATGCTCGAAGTTGGGTCTGTGTGCGGCTCCAGCGCCGCTGAGTCTGCGGCTCCCGTGGCGGGGTTGAACTTCCTGTCCTCGTATGGTGCAATCTGCTCCGGATCTATGGCCGGAGCACTTACATGTGCTATCTCCTAGGTATGGTCCGATGACAGATTTAGGTCATGCTCATCGCGGTGGCAGGGAGCGGCGGCCGTGGACTTGAATCTGTTGAAGATCAAGTCTCTGCGGGTATCAGCAACGCAGTTCAAGCTTCCAAACCTGACTTGATGGCCAGGGGCGTAGCTGTCGATCTACTCTAGATGGCCAAGCGAGTTGGCCCACAGTGTGAAGCCGCCGAATACGAAGATCTGGCCGGGGAGAAAAACTTCCCCCTCGACAGAAGTATCATTATCTTCCCAATCATAATCATCACAACAAGCAATAGGCATAACAAAATCATCATCAATACTGCTCTCAGACATTGTGCCATAAGACATAGAAGCAATATCATCATCAAGTGCATCATCCTCCACAATTATTTTTCATTCATTTTCATGAGGCACAACAATAATAGGAGCAACATTTTTTCGGAAAGATACCTTTTTACCGCTATTCTTTCTTCTTTTCTTCTTCTTCTTCACCACATCATGTGTGGGTTTAATTAATTTTTTCAAGCTTCTTATTGATGAGATTGGTTGAATAGGGAGCTCCTCCTTGTCACCTATTTCATCATGAGAGCAACAAGAGGGAAAGTGGAAATCCTTACCCTTTCATTAGTATCCCTTTTATATTCTATTGGTTTTCCCATCTTTCTATAGGTTGCAATATAAGCATTCTCATTGCAATTTACCATGCAAAATATATGGATATTTTTTAGTTTAGCTTCAATGTCGTCCGTGAGAATGAATACTTCAAACCAACTATTTTTATGTGTCAATTCTTCACTCCCCAAAAATAGAAAAAGCTCATTATAAAGTTCAAGGGTGATCAAATCATTACAATATTTGGCCATGATTCGATCGTGAAAAAGTTTGCATTGGAAATTAAGATGACCAACCTTATTGCAAAGTTCACAAGTAATAGGACAAAGAGAACATAATTTTGTAGCAAATTCATCTATCACTTTGAGCAAAGAATTGGTTTCATCATGTTTATGCTTCTTGCAAAATCTATCTTCCCTATATGGCACGTCTCACAAACTTAATGCACTCCACAAAAATTGACATGCTTATAAGAAACATTTTTGTCATGACTTGTGCAATCATCATTAGCATTTAGGATATCCAAAGAATTCATACTAACAACATTGCAAGCATGCTCATCATTCAAATATTTTGTGCCAAACATTTTATTGACTCCTTCAAATAAATGAGCACAATTTTTCGATCCATCATTTTCAAGAAAGATATTATAAAGATGATCAATAATATGATGCAACCTCAACTCCTTTTTATGTAGTTTTGTTTTATAAACCAAACTAGTGATAAAACAAGAAACTGAAAGATTCAGTTGCAAGATCTAAAAATATACCTTCATGCACTTACCTCCCCGGCAACGGCGCCAGAAAAGAGCTTGATGTCTACTACGCAACTTTATTCTTGTAGACACGTGTTGGGCCTCCAAGCGCAGAGTTTTGTAGGACAGTAGCAATTTTCCCTCAAGTGGATGACCTAAGGTTTATCAATCCGTGGGACGTGTAGGATGAAGATGGTCTCTCTCAAACGACCCTGCAATCAAATACAAGAAATCTCTTGTGTCCCCAACACACCCAATACAATGGAAATTTGTATAGGTGCACTAGTTCGGCGAAGCGTGCGTGATACAAGTGTAATATGGATGGTAGAAATATATTTTTATAATCTGAATAAATAAAAACAACAAGGTAGCAATTAGTAAACGGGCACAAAAACGGTATTGCAATGCTTGAAAATGAGGCCTAGGGTCCGTACTTTCGCTAGTGCAATCTCTCAACAATGCTAATATAATTGAATCATATAACCGTCCCTCAACGTGCAACAAAGAATCACTCCAAAGTTCCTATCTAGAAGAGAACATAAGAAGAAATCGTTTGTAGGGTACGAAACCACCTCGAAGCTATTATTTCCAATCGATCTATCCAAGAGTTCGTACTAAAATAACACCAAATAATTTCAGATTCATAATACTCAAACCGACACAAAGAACCTCAAAGAGTGCCCCAAGATTTCTACTGGAGAAACAAAAGATGAGAACGTGCATCAACCCCTATGCATAGATTGCCCCAATGTCACTGCGGGAATCCGTGAGTTGAATGCCAAAACACATATCAAGTGAATCAATATGATACCCCATTGTCACCATGAGTATTCATATGCAAGGCATATATCAAGTGCTCTCAAATCCATAAAAGTATTCAATCCGATAACAACGAAATCTCAAAGGGAAAAATTCAATTCATCACAACAAGATAGAGAGGGGAAAACACTATATGATCCGACTATATTAACAAAGCTCGCGATACATCAAGATCGTGACATCTCAAGAACACGAGAGAGAGAGAGAGATTAAACACATAGCTACTGGTACAAACCCTCAGCCCCTCCCTCCTTATCATGGTGGTCGCCGAGGTGACGATTCCCTGTAACATCCCAAATTTCCTATTTGGAATGTTTTACAATTATAGCTAAGCATCTATGCATTCTGTTTGAATTTGAGTGCCATTTGGAGTTTCAGAAGATTTTGAGTTTTTGGTATTTGAATTCAAACTTTGGCAAGTGGGAATCATTTCTAAAACTAAGCCAGATAAATACATGAGCAAAAGTATGAGAGGAGTAAACATGACACTCCAAAAATATCACAGGAAAACAATTCCAAAAGTTTTGAATTCAAATTTGAATTTTATTTGAATTTGGAAAAAATGTTTTTTATAAACTTTGGATTTTGCCTCGAAAATGTTCAAATGATAGGGAATATTCCCATCATTTTGATATATATATGTCTATATAAAATATTTATATTTTATATTTTATATCTCTGTTTTATTTTCAAAAAAATAAATTAGAAAAAGGAAAATACCCTCAGCGCCAGCCAAAGCCAGCCCGGCCAGTAGCCGAGGCAACCCTTGGCCTTGACGGCCCAGACCTACCAGTAACGCGCCTCAATGAGCCGACCAGACCACCCCCTCGCCCGAACCGGCTACCGCTCGGTCGACCGACCACGCCGCGCCCTTCTCCCCTCATCGACAGGCGGGCCCCCCACCCGTCGTCAACCCCTCGCCCACGCCACCTCGCCGCGCCGCCGCTCGCCGGATCCCGAAGGATCCGGATTCGATCCTCCCGATTCACCTTGCGCAACCGTCGCCCCGCCTATAAAACCCCCTCCCCGCACCCCATCCCCCCCCCCCTCGCCCCCTCGCCGGATCCCTCTCCCCCCTCACGCGCTCGCCGGAGCCCGAGCTCACCACCGCCGCCATTTGCCTCGCCGCCGTCGCCCTAGCCCACCCCGAGCTCCACCAACTCCACCAGACCCACCTCCTCGTCGCGCCGCACCCGCCGGAGCACTCCGCCGACGCCCCCGACCACCGGAGACGCCGACGCACTCGCCGCCCGAGCCGCCGCCGCCGTCGATCTCCGGTAAGTCACCGGAGTTTCCCTCCCCAATCCGATCTAATCTCGACGGTCTAGATTAGAACCCCCGAAGGGGTATGGTTTATTAGGTTAGTTGTTAGTGAACCAGTTTTTTTTAATCCGGTTTATTTTAAGTTAGGTTTTTTTTATTTAGATCGGCCCGATTCGTTTAACCCTAGGGCCCGTTTAGTTATATTACGCACAGTGCGTTAGTTAGGCCCAGTTAGCCGTTTTTCTTTATTTTCGTTTTTCTGTTTTAACAGAATAGTTTCAGATTTGAAAAATTAATATCTTTTATTCTACTTAATATTTTTAAGTGATTCTTTTTTTGTTAGTTTGCAAATTTCTTATAGTTTCTGTAGAATATATAATTAGCTATGTTAAAATTATTTAAAATTGCTTTATTTTAGATTTAGTCAGAATAGTAAATCTGCTATAAAATGAGTAGGAAAATTATTTTTTAATGGTTCTTTTTGTCCCAACTTTGTTTTGACATTTGCCTAACTGTAGGAATTAATTTGGGCATTTTAGGATTATTAAAATAATTAGTTTTAATCAGAATCATGTTATTCTTAATTAATTAACTAGCTACTGTTTTCCTATTATTTTAATTAGCAAATAAATTTATTTCTCACATGTGATTGATTATTTTAGGTTAGTTTCTGTCACTTTAGAGCATGAACTTTTATTTATAATAAATAAAACTTTTATTTTATTTTTCTACTAAAATTTGCTTTAGGCCTAATAGGAGTTTTATAATAGCTTTTAAATTGATTCCTTTTTGCTCCTAGTTGCTTAATGCATTCTTTTCTGTTAAGTTAACAAAAACCCATGCTTAGGTTATGTTGAGAAAATCTTTGTTATATAAAACTATTTTAGTTGTTGCTTGAAGTAGGAAAACTTTGAGTTGGATTTCTTGAGTTTTCCTTTGGGTTTTGATTCGTTTGTTTTGGTGTGTTATGTTACTATGCTGTTATGTAAGTGATCATATACTATATGCTTATTGTGAATTATTGTTTGTCTCGGTAGAGTTTTCGAGTGCTGAAGCTTGCTACTCTGAGTCCCTAGCTTACGAGGATCGTCAAGAAGGCAAGTCACCGATCATGTTTTCTTTACAAATACCTATGATTTTTATTGCATTAGAATTACCTCCCACCATGCATGCAGTAGGTGAAATTTTGAAGTTATGTTCTTGAGTAGTATCATGATGTAGGATGAACCAATTCCCCTTGTTACCATGACCCGGGACGAAGTAGTTTATTTTTGCTATGCTCATAGACGGGGTTGGTTGAGTGAATTCATAAGGGAGATGTGAGAGTCTTAAAGATGATGACAACCCCATGACCTCAAGATCAAGATGGACTTCAAAATTCACTCTTTGGGTGGAGGGCAGTTGTGGGCACCTGGAGAATCCAGTGGTTGGCGGGATGCATGGAGAAGCGCCATGACATCTTACGGAAAGCTCCACCCAGCCACGAAGAGGCGGATGGATACCACATTGACCGGAAGCTTACCTGCAGCCGCAAGCCATTATGGGCTCTGGCTTGGTCGACCCTAGGTGTGACTCTGGCGGACGGTGCTACGAGATGTAGAAGAACGGTAGGATTGGATGGGCACCGGCGGTGGCCGGAAGGAACTCTTCTAAGACCCTGTTTGGTTCGTCCCGTCTTCAAACACTCTGAAGTGCGAAGACTTAAAAGGAGGAACGATTCTTGCGGGTAAAGTGCGCAAACCTCTGCAGAGTTAAAGATCTAATCGATTAGCCGTGTCCCGGTTCACGGACAATTTGAGCCTCTGGAACTTGGAAGTATTCGAAATCTCAACACTAAAACTAATAAATTAATTTGAGGGTTATGACTTAATAATTTGGGAGCGAGATATTGGTTGGCGGAACCATCTCAATAACTACCAACAATTTTGTAGTATTTTGCAAGCAAGTCCAATGTAGTAGGGAAAAAGCGGCTTTTTCGCAAAATGATGAAACTTAGAGCCCCACAGCCAAAATGCATATAGTGTTAGTAATTTTATTATTGTTATTCTCTTCATGACTTGCCAGCTTATTCAAAAAGCTGACCTACACGGTTGCAACGTCTTATGTTGCAGAGGTTTATTCCGATCAGGAGTGAGGCTACGCTCCGCGCTTGGCGATTGCCCTTGGAGTCGGATGGACTCGCTATTTCGCCCACGCTTCAGCTTATTTAGTTTATTTCTCATGAGTTGGCCTTTGGCCGAATTTATTCTATTGTAATGAAGACTCTATATGAGAATCGTGTAATAAATTCAGGTGTGATTGAACTTTGATTATTTCATCAATGTACTGTGAGTACCAAAGATGATCTTGGGATGGTACAGAACGTAGACTTGACCGATTTTGGGTCAGGTCGCTACTGAGATGGTATCGAGCACACCGACCGTGGGGCGTAACCCCTAGGATCGGAAAGCCATAGGAAGAGACTATTTACTTTATGTCCTTATCATTCCGTAATTCTCCCTGTTCATTTCGACTCCTCTCCGATTTTCAACATTCTAGATGGCCGTCGAGTTCACCCGGTTTGCTACGGAGTTTTGCCGGCCCGATGAGACGATGCCCTTGGCGGAAGCTGGTCCAGATCGTGAAGAAGCTGAAGATTGCTCTGCCCTCGATCACCGGAAGCCTACCAATGCAATTCCGGCGGATACCCGCTTCTGAGGATCGAGGTGCACATTCCAGGGAGAACCTTCGGAGGACATACAGAGCCTATTGACTTTGAGTTTACCGACTTCAACTGGATCCTCGGAGGAGACATGGCGATTTATCGTGCACTTGGACATCTCCGAGAAGAGTACATGGTCGAGCTCGATCCATCAGACCTCGCCATGGTTTCTCGCAGAGCAAGGAACGGAGATATCATCCGTACCGTAGAGGACGACTCCATTCTCTCGTATGTCCAAGACTTGGAGTGTCTCCTCAGGAAACAGGAGATCCAGACTCGCCCGTAACTTCGAAGGTACACAGAGGCTATTGTTCCGTGAACTGAATCGGAGGAGAAGGCACACGCAGACTTCCTTGACCATGAGGAAGAAATCGCGGACTTCATGGAGAGAGTCGACGACCTGAAGATGAAGGTTGCCGCATTAGAGGAGAAGATGGACCTGGGAGAGGAACTTTTTCCGAGTGGAGATGACGGACGTCTCGTGAGCAATGATCAGGATTATGAAGGGAGTTCCACTGGAGAAAGCCGCAAGAGGAGGCGCCGCATCAGAGGACGCCCACACGGAGGACGCCGCACTGTGAGGGCGCAAGGATTATTGATGAAGACATCTAGCCGACCACCATGTTATTTTATTTTTCCGTCGATCGCTTAGGCCGTTATTTTCGATTAGTCGTGAGATATTTTGTAATCGAGATTGAACCATGTTTGAGTGGAATGAATAAATGATTGGTGTGATTATGATTGTGCATTCATATGGGTAGTGATATTTTCTCATTAGACCCTTGTTCTATTCTAATTTTCTCATCCACTCCAAAACACCGGATGCCTCCGAGACGTGACACGGTTTTCCGCCGGAGCTCACCCAGCTACTCCAGCAGAATGCCCTCATGCAGATACTCATCCAGAATCAGAACAACAACAACAACAATCCACCGCCACCACCCCCTGTTGACAACTTGACTCGATTCCTAAGGCTGAATCCGCCAATGTTCTCTAGCAGCACTGAGCCGATTGTGGCCGATGATTGGCTCCGCAAGGTCGGAAGAGAGCTAATCACTGTTGGATGCACCGATGCAGAGAAGGTGCGCTTTGCCGCACATCAACTTGATGGACCTGCAGCTTCTTGGTGGGAGAACTACACCGCCACTTATCCCATCGGCACCATCACGTGGGATCAGTTCCAGCAGGCCTTCCGCACCACTCATGTTTCAGCTGGAGCCATGAGTCTGAAGAAGCGTGAGTTATGCAACTTACGCCAGGGGAACCGTACTGTGGCACACTACGTGGACGAGTTTAGCAAGTTAGCTCGCTATGCCCCGGATGATGTGGCCACAGATGCCGCAAAGCAGGAGAAGTTTCTCGAGGGACTCAATGATGAACTGGGTATGCAGCTTATGGTGGCTACTTTCACCAACTACCAGGAGCTGGTAGACAAGGCCACCATACTTGAAGGCAAGCAGCAGCAGATTGAAAGCATAGCGGAAGTACAGCCGGGGAAGCACAACTCAGAGCTCAGCGAAGCCCGTTATGCACCATACTCGGGAGGGCACATCCATCACAACCATGGAGGCCATAACCATGGAGGAAATGGGAACAACCGCAACCAGGACAACAAATCGAGCAACGCGACAATGGTAACCAAGATCGTCACCTTGGCTCGTAAAGATCTGAGTCACATCACCTGTTTCAAGTGCCGAGAAAGAGGGCACTATGCCACCGACTGCCGGAGGCCAAGCGGAAGGAATGGAAACGGCAATGGAAGCTCAGCAAAGAAGCCCAACCCTTTCCCTCGTGCGGGTGAACCACATTGACGTGGAGGACGTCTATGATCAGCCGGAACAACGTGGTTGGTAAGTTTTATTGAATTCACGTTCAGTATTGGTACTCTTTGATTACGGTGCAACGCATTCATTCATATCAAGGGTAGTTGTGGAAAAATGCAGGTTGCCCACTAAAACCCTTAGAAGCCCCCTTTGCGCCGGTTCGCGGGAGGAGAAATGATGGCAGGCTTAGGCTGTCATGCAACCCTCAACATCGGGAACCATAAATATCCCGCAGACCTCATAGTGTTGGAAACCCAGACCTTGGATGTAATCCTAGGCATGGATTGGTTGACGAAGTTTGAAGGAAACATAGACTGTGCCCGCAAGTCGATTCTGCTCACCACCCCGGAGCAGAAGAGGATCAAGTATGTATCCAGGCATAGCCAGATGAAGAATCAGGTGAATTCCCTCACGGGAGTTGTTCAGGAGGAAGTGCCAGTAGTGCAAGATTTTCCCGATGTATTTCCGGAGGAATTACCAGGAATGCCACCGGACAGGGACATTGAATTTCTGATTGAGTTATTGCCCGGCACATCCCCGATATCCAAGAGACCCTATCGGATGCCCCCGAACGATTTGAAAGAGATCAAGAATCAAATTAATGAGTTATTGGAGAAAGGATATATTCGGCCAAGCTCATCACCTTGGGGAGCCCCAGTTCTTTTGGTAGAGAAGAAGGATGGAACCTTGAGAATGGTTGTGGATTATCGTTCGTTGAAAAAAGTGACCATCAAGAACAAGTACCCTCTGCCGATGATTAATGATCTATTTGATCAGCTAGTTGGAGCCAAGGTATTCTCCAAGATCGATCTTCGATCAGGGTATCATCAGTTGAAGATCCGTGAAAAAGATATACCCAAAACAACATTCACTACCAGGTATGGTTTATATGAGTATACCGTCATGTCATTTGGATTGACTAATGCTCCTGCATACTTCATGAATTTGATGAACAAGGTATTTATGGAATATCTGGACAAGTTTGTCGTGGTGTTCATCGATGATATACTGATTTTCTCCAAGAGCGAGGAAGAGCATAAGGAACATTTGCGTCTAGTTCGGAGAAACTTCGAGAACATCGGTTGTATGCCAAGTTCAGCAAATGTGAATTTTGGGTGAAGGAAGTCGGATTCCTCGGACATGTTATTTCAGGAGAAGGAATAGCGATTGACCCGCCAAGGTTGAGTCGATCACCGATTGGCGATCGCCCACCTCAGTCAAGGAGATCCGCAGTTTTCTCGGACTCGCGGGATATTATCGGAGGTTTATTGAGAATTTCTCGAAGATTGCCAAGCCCATGACTGAGCTATTGAAGAAGGAAGCCAAGTACATTTGGACCGAGGATTGTGAAGCCAGTTTTCAGGAATTGAAGAAACGTCTGATTCTGAGCCCGATCTTGATTTTGCGGACATACACAAGGATTACTGTATATTGTGGCGCTTCTCGCCAGTGGACTCGGAGGAGTACTCATGCAGGAAGGAAAAGTTGTAGCTTATACCTCCGGATAACTACGACCTCACGAGATGAATTACGCCACACATGATTTGGAGTTAGCGGCCGTAGTGCATGCACTCAAGACACAGAGACATTTCCTCATCGGAAACCGTTGTGATGTTTACACAGATCACAAGAGCTTGAAGTATATTTTCACGCAGAAAGAGTTGAACCTCGTGCGAGAGGAGATGGCTAGAGTTAATAAAGGACTATGACATGAGACTGCATTATCACCCAGGGAAAGCTAATGTTGTAGCAGATGCTTTGAGCCATAAGAGTTATGTGAATACTCTTATAGCGGGAGGATTACCTCAGGAGTTAGTCGATGACTTCAGAGATCTCCGACTGGAGATAGTTCCGAGAGGATTTGTTGCAACTCTGGAAGTTCAGTCCACTTTGGCCGAAAGGATTCGTGAAGCCCAGAAGTCGGACAAAGAAATTGATGAGATAAAGAAAAAGATGAATGAAGGAAAAGTTAAAGGGTTTCATAAGGATGAATACGGAGCTATATGGTACGAGGATCGTATTTATGTACCCAATGATCCCGAACTCAGGAAGCTAATTCTTCAGGAGGCTCATGATTCACCGTACTCGATTCACCCCGGTAACACCAAGATGTATCTGGATTTGAAGGAAAGTTTCTGGTGGACAGGTATGAAGAAGGATATTGCCGAGTACATAGCAGTATGCGATGTTTGTCAACGAGTTAAGGCAGAACATCAGAAGCCAGCCGGGTTACTTCAACCTTTGCCGATTCCCGATTGGAAATGGGAAAAACTTGGAATGGATTTTATCACAGGATTACCCAGGACCCGTTCGGTTATGATTCTATCTGGGTAATGGTTGATCGTTTGACCAAGGTAGCTCACTTCATTCCGTGAAGACTACCTATACCAGTGCTAAGTTGGCCAAGATATACATGACCAGGATCGTATGTCTGCATGGAGTTCCGAGGAGTATCGTGTCGATAGAGGAACACAGTTTACCTCAAAGTATTGGAATCGGTTGCATGAAACTTTGGAGTGCGAGGCTGGAGTTCAAGATGACTTTTCATCCGCAGCAGATGGATGCACCGAGAGAGTCAACCAGATTACGGAGGACATGTTGAGAGCTTGTGTGCTAGACTATGGGTCTAGCTGGGATGATAATTTGCCATACGCGAGTTCTCATACAACAACAGTTATCAATCCGATCAAGATGGCCCCTTCAAGCTCTATACGGAAGGAGGTGCGAGAACACCATTCTTTGTGGGATGGTGTTGGAGATCGATCACTTTTCGGTTCCGATCTTATCGGAGATTCCGAAGAAAGTCAAGCTGATTCGGGATAGACTCAGGATAGCACAATGAGGCGTAAGAGTTATGCCGACAAAGAACGCAAGGAAGTAACTTACGAAGCGGGAGACCAAGCATATCTTCGTGTGTCCCCACTTCGTGGAATCAAGAGGTTCGGTGTCAAAGGAAAGTTAGCACCCCGATTCATTGGCCCCTACAAAATCCTCGAACATCGTGGAGAAGTTGCTTACAGATTGGAATTGCCGGAAGGATTGTCCGGAGTTCATGATGTCTTCCATGTTTCTCAGCTGAAGAAGTGTCATGCCGACATGGCCGATATTCCGTTGAGAGACACAAGGTTCTCTAGAGGCCATACAAATTTTGACAAAGGATCTCGACTTATAAGGAGAAACCCGTCCGAATTCTCGAGATTGCGACCAGAGTCACTCGCAGCAAGATCATCAAGTTTTGCAAGGTTCTGTGGAGTCATCACTCCGAGGAAGAAGCCACCTAGGAGCGCGAAGAAGACCTTCTTCGAGACCACCCGCACCTATTTGCTAGCCAACCCGAATCTCGAGGGCGAGATTCATCTTAAGGTAGGTTTGTAACATCCCAAATTTCCTATTTGGAATGTTTTACAATTATAGCTAAGCATCTATGCATTCTGTTTGAATTTGAGTGCCATTTGGAGTTTCAGAAGATTTTGAGTTTTTGGTATTTGAATTCAAACTTTGGCAAGTGGGAATCATTTCAAAAACTAACCCTGATAAATACTTGAGCAAAAGTATGAGAGGAGTAAACATGACACTCCAAAAATATCAGAGGAAAACAATGCCAAAAGTTTTGAATTCAAATTTGAATTTTATTTGAATTTGGAAAAAAATGATTTTTATAAACTTTGGATTTTGCCCCTGGAAAAATGTTCAAATGATAGGGAATATTCCCCTGATCATTTTGATATATATATGTCTATATAAAATATTTATATTTTATATTTTATATCTCTGTTTTATTTTCAAAAATAAATTAGAAAAAGGAAAATACCCTCAGCGCCCGGCCAAAGCTTTGCCCAGCCCGAGGCAACCAGCCTTGAGTGACCCGGCCCACTGGCGAGCCAGCCCAGCCGACCAGACCACCCCCTCGAAGCTACCGCTCGGTCGGCCGACCGCGCCGTGCCCTTCTCCCCTCACCGACAAAGCGGCCCCCACCCGTCGTCAACCTCGCCCACGCCACCTCCCCGCGCCGCTCACGGATCCCGAAGGATCCGGATTCGATCCTCCCGATTCACCCCTTGCACAACCGTCGCCCCGCCTATAAACCCCTCCCGCACCCCATCCCCCTCTACCCCTCGCCGGATCCCTCTCTCCCCCCTCACGCGCTCGCCGGAGCCCGAGCTCACCACCGACGCCATTTGCCTCGCCGTCGTCGCCCTACCCCAACCCGACCTCCACCAACTCCACCAGACCCACCTCCTCGTCGCCGCACTGGCCCGAGCACTCCGCCGACGCCCGACCACTGGAGACGCCGACGCACTCGCCGCCCGAGCCGCCGCCGTCGTCGATCTCCGGTAAGTCACTGGAGTTTCCCTCCCCCGTCCGATCTAATCTCGACGGTCTAGGTTAGAACCCCCGAAGGGGTATGGTTTATTAGGTTAGTTGTTAGTGAACCGGGTTTTTTAATCCGGTTTATTTTAAGTTAGGTTTTTTTATTTAGATCGGCCCGATTCGTTTAACCCTAGGGACCGTTTAGTTATATTACGCACAGTGCGTTAGTTAGGCCCAGTTAGCCGTTTTTCTTTATTTTCGTTTTTCTGTTTTTACATTTTAACAGAATAGTTTCAGATTTGAAAAATTCATATCTTTTATTCTACTTAATATTTTTAAGTGATTATATTTTTGTTAGTTTGCAAATTTCTTATAGTTTCTGTAGAATATATAATTAGCTATGTTAAAATTATTTAAAATTGCTTTATTTTAGATTTAGTCAGAATAGTAAATCTGCTATAAAATGAGTTAGGAAAATTATTTTTAACGATTCTTTTTGTCCCAACTTTGTTTTGACATTGCCTAACCGTAGGAATTAATTTGGGCATTTTAGGATTATTAAAATAATTAGTTTTAATCAGAATCATGTTATTCTTAATTAATTAACTAGCTACTTTTTTCCTATTACTTTAATTAGCAAATAAATTTATTTCTCACATGTGATTGATTATTTTAGGTTAGTTTCTGTCACTTTAGAGCATGAACTTTTATTTATAATAAATAAAACTTTTATTTTATTTTTCTACTAAAATTTGCTTTAGGCCTAATAGGAGTTTTATAATAGCTTTTAAATTGATTCCTTTTTGCTCCTAGTTGCTTAATGCATTCTTTTCTGTTAAGTTAACAAAAACCCATGCTTAGGTTATGTTGAGAAAATCTTTGTTATATAAAACTATTTTAGTTGTTGCTTGAAGTAGGAAAACTTTGAGTTGGATTTCTTGAGTTTTCCTTTGGGTTTTGATTCGTTTGTTTTGGTGTGTTATGTTACTATGCTATTATGTAAGTGATCATATACTATATGCTTATTGTGAATTATTGTTTGTCTCGGTAGAGTTTCCGGAGTGCGAAGCTTGCTACTACGAGTCCCTAGCTTACGAGGATCGTCAGCAAGGCAAGTCATTGATCATGTTTTCTTTACAAATACCTATGATTTTTATTGCATTAGAATTACCTCCCCACCATGCATGCAGTAGGTGAAATTTTGAAGTTATGTTCTTGAGTAGTATCATGAGGTAGGATGAACCAATTCCCCTTGTTACCATGACCCGGGACGAAGTAGTTTATTTTTGCTATGCTCATAGACGGGGTTGGTTGAGTGAATTCATAAGGGAGATGTGAGAGTCTTAAAGATGATGACAACCCCATGACCTCAAGATCAATATGGACTTCGAAATTCACTCTTTGGGTGGAGGATTGGTTGACGGGCACCCTGGAGAATCCAGTGGTTGGCCGGGATGCATGGAGAAGCGCCATGACATCTTGCGGAAAGCTCCACCCAGCCACGAAGAGACGGATGGATACCCCATTGACCGGAAGCTTACATGTGCAGCCGCAAGCCATTATGGGCTCGCTTGGTCGACCTAGGTGTGACTCTGGCGGACGGTGCTACGAGATGTAGAAGAACGGTAGGATTGGATGGGCACCGCGGTGGCCCAGAGGAACTCTTCTAAGACCCTGTTTACGTTCGTCCCGTCTTCAAACACTCTGAAGTGCGAAGACTTAAAAGGAGGAGCGATTCTTGCGGGTAAAGTCATAAACCTCTGCAGAGTTAAAGATCTAATCGATTAGCCGTGTCCCGGGTTACGGACAATTTGAGCCTCTGGAACTTGGAAGTATTCGGAAATCTCAACACTAAAACTAATAAATTAATTTGAGGGGTTATGACTTAATAATTTGGGAACGAGATATTGGTTGGCGGAACCATCTCAATAACTACCAACAATTTTGTAGTATTTTGCAAGCAAGTCCAATGTAGTAGGGAAAAACTGGCTTTTTCGCAAAATGATGAAACTTAGAGCCCCACAGCCAAAATGCATATAGTGTTAGTAATTTTATTATTGTTATTCTCTTCATGACTTGCCAGCTTATTCAAAAAGCTGACCTACACGGCTGCAACGTCTTATGTTGCAGAGGTTTATTCGATCGGGGAGTGAGGCTACGCTCCGCTTGGCGATTGCCCTTGAGTCGGATGGACTCGCTATTTAAATCTCACGCTTCAAGCTTATTTAGTTTATTTCTCATGAGTTGGCCTTTGGCCGAATTTATTCTATTGTAATAAAGACTCTATATGAGAATCATGTAATAAATTCAGGTGTGATTGAACTTTGATTATTTCATCAATGTACTATGAGTACCAGCATGATCTTGGGATGGTACAGACTTGACCGATTTTGGGTCAGGTCGCTACATTCCCCCTCCAGCAGGGTGTCAGAACAGGGTCTAGATTGGTTTTCAGTGGCTACAGAGGCCTGCGGTGGCAGAACTTCTGATCTAGGGTAACCCCTAGGGTTTTTGGAATATTTGTGAATTTATAGGGTAAAGAGGGGGTGCAGGAGGCCATCGAGGTGGGCACAACCCACCTTGGCGCGCCTGGGCTCCCAGGCGCTCCCTAGTGGGTTTTGCCCCCCTCGGGGCACCCCCCAGGTGCTGCTCTGGCCCATTGGTGGTCTTTTGGTCCATAAAAATCCATAAAAAGTTTCGCGATGTTTGGACTCCGTTTGATATTGATTTTTTTGCGATGTAAAAAACAAGAAAAAAAGCAACTGGCACTGGGCACTGGGTCAATAGGTTAGTCCCAAGAAATGATATAAAATTGCTATAAAATGATTGTAAAACATCTAAGAATGATAATACATTAGCATGAATACTTCATAAATTATAGATACGTTGGAGACGTATCAATGCCGAGGGCTGACATCCAACATTGCCCGCATGCATTTCAAACACGGTTCAAACTAACCGGACAAAATTCATGCAAACCGAGCAAATTTCATTAAAAACCAAACATAACTTACATAAAAAGGTCGATATTTCGACCGTTTAACTAAAGACTTAAGAGAACTCTTAGACCCTATACCAAATGACCAGCTCGTACTGCGTGGTGCATACTGTCCCTCTTTGCAGCGTAAATGTCGACATCGTCCCTCCAACGGTGGAAGGGCGCCAGTGGGTCGCGACAGCCTTGTATGGCGGCTACGTGCCGTTTGTAGTATAGCCTCTCTGCCATCTAATGCGGGGTGCAGAGTGTCATTAAGGCCACTATCATGAGCATCGGCGGAGCCCTAGCGGCGGCCTCGTCCTTGCCGCCGTCGGTGAAGGTCTCGCTAAGAGACCACTCCTCGCAGTACTTGGAGATCTCGGTGTCGAGGCGGTGGCAACGCCTAGCTTCCATCTCACTAGTGGCGATGGAGGGATCACGGGCCCACGCGGCTGCGAGGTCCGAGTCATTGCGCAACATTTTTGGCGTCGCATCGGTCTTGGCGAACAAGGAACGGCGGGCGGCGTTGCACCAGTCGTACCGCACCCGTTGCCGTGTCGCGCACTCATCCTCGGAGATGACGGCCCTCGAGCCTGAGGGACCGCCGACGCCACCGCTTCCGAGATAATGAAGGATGCTGCCGCACGCCTTCCTTATTATCGGCGGCAGCTCCTCCTTGATGGCTTGGTGGCCTACGATGACGTGGGCACGTCAATGCGCGTGGACCGGCTATGCGTGGCGACGTGAGCTCGTCCTTGAACCGGCATCGAATCTGGACGCCGCGGCCGCGGCTACGCGAGGAGGAGGCGGCTCCTCCTTGACCTGTGATGACCCACAAGTATAGGGAATCAATCGTAGTCCTTTTGATAAGTAAGAGTACCAAACCCAATGAGGAGCAGAAGAAAATGACAAGTGGTTTTCAGCAAGGTATTCTCTGCAAGTAACGAAAATAGCGATAACAGATAGTTTTGTAGCAAGGTAATTTGTAACAAGTATCAAGTAGCGATAGTAACAAAGGTGCAGCAAGGTGGCCCAATCCTTTTTATTGCAATGGAAAAGCCGGAAAGTTCTCTTATAGTAAGCAAAGCGTTCTCGAGGACACTTGAGAATTCTCGTCTAGTCACGTTCATCATGTTTAGTTGATTCATGTTCACTACTTTGACAATTTGATATGTGGGTGGACCGGTGCTCGGGTGATGTACTTACTGTTGGGTAACGTAGTATTTCAAAAAAATTCCTATGATCACGCAAGATCTATCTAGGAGAAGCATAGCAAAGAGCAGGGAGAGTGTGTCCACGTACCCTTGTAGACTGAAAGCGGAAGCGTTTAGTAACGCGGTTGATGTAGTCGAACGTCTTCACGATCCAACCGATCCAAGTACCGAACGTACCGCACCTCCGCGATCAGCACACGTTCATCTCGATGACGTCCCTCGAACTCTTGATCCAGTTGAGGCCGAGGGAGAGTTCCGTCAGCACGACGGCGTGGCGACGGTGATGATGATGTTACCCGCGCAGGGCTTCGCCTAAGCACTACAACGATATGATCGAGGTGTGTAACTGTGGAGGGGGGCACCGCACATGGCTAAAAGATCAATTTGTGTGTTCTAGGGTGCCCCCCTGCCCCCGTATATAAAGGTGGGAGGGGGAGGCCGGCCGGCCCTAGGGGCGCGCCCAAGGAGAGGGAGTCCTACTAGGACTACTAGTCCTAGTAGGATTCCTCCACAAGGAAGAGAGGGGGAAGGAAGGAGAGGGAGAGGGAGTAGGAAAGGGGGCGCCGCCCCCTTCCCTTGTCCAATTCGGACTGCTAAGGGGGGGTGTGGCCTCCCCTGGCGGCCCTCCTCTCTCTCCAATAAGGCCCATGGTGGCCCATTAGTTCCCCCGGGGGGTTCCGGTAACTCATCCGGCACTCCATTTTTACCTGAAACCATCCGGAACACTTCCGGTGTCCGAATAACATGGTCCAATATATCAATGTTTATGCTTTGACCATTTCGAGACTCCCCATCATGTCCTTGATATCATCCGGGACACCGAACAAACTTCGGTCATCAAATCACATAACTCATAATACAAATCGTCATCGAACATTAAGCGTGCGGACCCTATGGTTTCGTGAACTATGTAGACATGACCGAGACACATCTCCGATCAATAACCAATAGCGGAACCTGGATGCTCATTTTGGCTCCTACATATTCTACGAAGATCTTTATCGGTCAAACCAAATAACAACATACGTTGTTCCCTTTGTCATCGGTATGTTACTTGCCCGAGATTCGATCATCGGTATCATCATACCTAGTTCAATATCGTTACTGTCAAGTCTCTTTACTCGTTCCGTAATGCATCATCCCGTGACTAACTCATTAGTCACATTGCTTGCAAGGCTCATAGTGATGTGAATTACCGAGAGGGCCCAGAGATACCTCTCCGATACTTGGAGTGACAAATCCTAATCTCGATCTACGCCAACTCAACAAACACCATCGGAGACACCTGTAGAGCATCTTTATAATCACCCAGTTACATTGTCACGTTTGATAGCACAGAAGGTGTTCCTCCGGTACTCGGGAGTTGCATAATCTCATAGTCAGAGGAACATGTATAAGTCATGAAGAAAGCAATAGCAATAAAACTAAACGATCATTATGCTAAGCTAATGGATGAGTCTTGTCCATCACATCATTCTCCTAATGACGTGATTCCGTTCATCAAATGACAACACATGTCTATGGTCAGGAGACTTAACCATCTTTGATTAATGAGCTAGTCAAGTAGAGGCATACTAGGGACATTCTGTTTTGTCTATGTATTCAAACATGTACTAAGTTTCCGGTTAATACAATTCTAGCATGAATAATAAACATTTATCATGATATAAGGAAATATAAATAACAACTTAATTATTGCCTCTAGGGCATATTTCCTTCAGTCTCCCACTTGCACTAGAGTCAATAATCTAGTTCACATCATCATGTGATTTAACACCAATAGTTCACATCTTTATGTGATTAGTTCACATCTCCATGTGACTAATACCCAAAGGGTTTACTAGAGTCAATAATCCAGTTCACATTGCTATGTGATTAACACCCAAAGAGTGATCATGTTTTTGTTTGTGATAGAAGTTTAGTCAACGTGTCTGCCACATTCAGAACCGTATGTATTTTGCAAATTTTCTATGCCTACAATGCTCTGCATGGAGCTACTCTAGCTAATTGCTCCCACTTTCAATATGTATCCAAATTGAGACTCAGAGTCATCCGGATCAGTGTAAAAGCTTGCATCGGTGTAACTCTTTACGACGAACTCTTTATCATCTCCATAACCAAGAAATATCTCCTTAGTCTTCTAAGGATAATTTTGATCATTGTCAAGTGATCCACTCCTGGATCAATATCGTACCCCCTTGCCAAACTCATGGAAAGGTACACAATAGGTTTGGTACACAACATAGCATACTTTATAGAACCTATGGCTGAGGCATAGGGAATGACTTCCATTCTCTTTCTAGTTTCTACTGTGGTCGTGTTTTGAGTCTTACTCAACTTTACACCTTGCAATATAGGTAATAACTCCTTCTTTGACTGTTCCATTTTGAACTACTTCAAAAATCTTGTCAAGGTATGTACTCATTGAAAAATCTTATCACGCACCATGATCTATCTCTATATATCTTTATGCCCAATATGTAAGCAGCTTCACCGAGGTCTTTCTTTGAAAAACTCCTTTCAAACACTCCTTTATGCTTTCCAGAAAAATTCTAAACCATTTCCGATCAACAATATGTCAATCACATATACTTATCAGAAAGGCTGTAGTGCTCCCACTCACTTTCTTGTAAATACAGGATTCACCGCAAGTCTGTATAAAACTATAAGCTTTGATCAATTCATCAAAGCGTATATTCCAACTCTGAGATGCTTGCACCAGTCCATAGATGGATCGCTGGAGCTTGCACACTTTGTTAGCACTTTTAGGATTGACAAAACCTTCTTGTTGCATCATATACAACTCTTTTTTAAGAAATCCATTAAGGAATGCAGTGTTGACATCCATTTGCCAGATTTCATAAAATGTGGCAATTGCTAACATGATTCGGATAGACTTAAGCATCGCTATGATTGAGAAAATCTCATCGTAGTCAAAACCTTGAACTTGTCGAAAACTTTTTTCGACAATTCGAGCTTTGTAGATAGTAACACTACCCTTAGTGTCTGTCTTTGTCTTGAAGATCCATTTATTCTCTATGGCTCGCTGATGTCTACTACACAACCTTCTTCTTGTAGACGTTGTTGGGCCTCCAAGTGCAGAGGTTTCTAGGACAGTAGCAAATTACCCTCAAGTGGATGACCTAAGGTTTATCAATCCGTGGGAGGTGTAGGATGAAGATGGCCTCTCTCAAGCAACCCTGCAACCAAATAACAAAGTGTCTCTTGTGTCCCCAACACACCCAATACAATAGTAAATTGTATAGGTGCACTAGTTCGGCGAAGAGATGGTGATACAAGTGCAATATGGATGGTAGATATAGGTTTTGTAATCTGAAAATATAAAAACAGCAAGGTAACAAGCGATAAAAGTGAGCGTAAACGGTATTGCAATGCTAGGAAACAAGGCCTAGGGTTCATACTTTCACTAGTACAAGTTCTCTCGACAATAATAACATAATTAGATCATATAACAATCCCTCAACATGCAACAAAGAGTAACTCCAAAGTCACTAATAGCGGAGAACAAACGGAGAGATTATTGTAGGGTACGAAACCAACTCAAAGTTATTCTTTTTGATCAATCTATTCAAGAGTCCGTAGTAAAATAACATGAAGCTATTCTTTCCGTTCGATCTATCCTAGAGTTCGTACTAGAATAACACCTTAAGACACAAATCAACCAAAACCCTAATGTCACCTAGATACTCCAATGTCACCTCAAGTATCCATGGGTATGATTATACGATATGCATCACACAATCTCAGATTCATCTATTCAACCAACACAAAGAACTTCAAAGAGTGGCCCAAAGTTTCTACCGGAGAGTCAAGACGAAAACGTGTGCCAACCCCTATGCATAAGTTCACAATGTTACGGAACCCGCGAGTTGATCACCAAAACATACATCAAGGAGACCACATGATATCCCATTGTCACCACAGATAAGCACATGCAAGACATACATCAAGTGTTCTCAAATCCTTAAAGACTCAATCCGATAAGATAACTTCAAAGGGAAAACTCAATCCATTACAAGAGAGTAGAGGGGAAGAAACATCATAATATCCAACTATAATAGCAAAGCTCACGATACATCAAGATCGTACCACCTCAAGAACACGAGAGAGAGAGAGAGATCAAACACATATCTACTGGTACATACCCTCCGCCCCGAGGGTGAACTACTCCCTCCTCGTCATGGAGAGCGCCGGGATGATAAAGATGGACACCAGTGAGGGATCCCCCCTACGGCATGGTGCCAGAATGGGTCTAGATTGGTTTTCGGTGGCTACAGAGGCTTGCGGCGGTGGAACTCCTGATCTTGGTTTCTTTCTGGAAGTTTGGGTATATATAAGAGGTACTGGCGTCGGGAACAAGTCAGGGGGGGTCCCCGAGGCAGCCACGAGGCAGGGGGCGCGCCCAGGGGGGTAGGGCGTGCCCCCACCCTTGTTGTGGCCTTGGGACTCCCCTGGTCCATCTTCGATGCTCCGTGGGCTTCTTTTGGTCCAAAAATAAGCTCCGTGAAATTTCAGGTCAATTGGACTCTATTTGGTTTTCCTTTTCTGCGATACTCAAAAACAAGGAAAAAACAGAAACTGGCACTGGGCTCTAGGTCAATAGGTTAGTCCCAAAAATCATATAAAATAGCATATAAAACATCCTAGATGGATAATATAATAGCATGGAACAATCCAAAATTATAGATACGTTGGAGACGGACCAAGCATCCCCAAGCTTAATTCCTGCTCGTCCTCGAGTAGGTAAATGATAAAAACAGAATTTTTGATGTGGAATGCTACCTAACATATTTGTCAATGTAATCTTATTTATTGTGGCAAGAATATTCAGATCTATAAGATTCAAGACAAAAGTTTAATATTTACATAAAAATAACAATACTTCAAGCATACTAACCAAGCAATTATGTCTTCTCAAAATAACATGGCCAAAGAAAGCTTATCCCTACAAAATCATATAGTTTGGCTATGCTTCATTTTCGTCACACAAAAATGCTCTCATCATGCACAACCCCGATGACAAGCCAAGCAATTGTTTCATAATTTAGTAATCTCAATCTTTTTTCAACTTTCATGCAATACATGAGCGTGAGCCATGGACATAGCACTATGGGTGGAATAGAGTATAATGGTGGGGGTTGTGTGGAGAAGACAAAAAAGGAGAAAGTCTCACATTGACGCGGCTAATCAACGGGCTAGGGAGATGCCCATCAATTGATGTCAATGCGAGGAGTAGGGATTGCCATGCAACGGATGCAGTAGAGCTATAAATGTATGAAAGCTCAACAAAAGAACTAAGTGGGTGTGCATCCAACTTGCTTGCTCACGAAGACCTAGGGCATTTGAGGAAGCCCATCGTTGGAATATACAAGCCAATTTCTATAATGAAAAATTCCCACTAGTATACGAAAGTGACAATATAAGAGACTCTCTATCATGAAGATCATGGTGCTACTTTGAAGCACAAGTGTGGAAAAAGGATAGTAGCATTGTCCCTTTTATTTCTCTTTTTTTGGCCTTTCTTTTTTTTCCTTTTTTTGGCCTTTCTTTTTTTTCTTTTTTGGGACAATGCTCTATTAATGATGATCATCACACTTCTATTTATTTACAACTCAAAGATTACAACTCGATACTAGAACAAAGTATGACTTTATATGAATGACTCCGGCGGTGTATGACTCATGAGTGACATGTATGAAAGAATTATGAAGGGTGGCTTTGCCACAAATATGATGTCAACTACATGATCATGCAAGGCAATATGACAATGATGATGCGTGTCATAATAAACGGAACGGTGGAATGTTGCATGGCAGTATATCTCGGAATGGCTATGGAAATGCCATAATAGGTAGGTATGGTGGCTGTTTTGAGGAAGATATAAGGAGGTTTATGTGTGATAGGGCGTATCATATCATGGGGTTTGGATGCACCGGCGAAGTTTGCACCAACTCTCAAGGTGAGAAAGGGCAATGCACTGCATCAAGAGGCTAGCAATGATGGAAGGGTGAGAGTGCGTATAATCCATGGACTCAACATTAGTCATAAAGAACTCACATACTTATTGCAAAAATCTACAAGTCATCAAAACCAAGCATTACGCGCATGCTCCTAGGGGGATAGATTTGTAGGAAAAAGACCATCGCTTTCCCCGACCGCCACTCATAAGGAAAGCAATCAAAGAACACCTCATGCTTCAAATTTGTCACACAACGGTTAACACACATGCATGCTACGGGACTTGCAAACTTCAACACAAGTATTTCTCAATTTCATAATTACTCAAATAGCACGACTCTAATATTACCATCTTCATATATCAAAACAATAATCAAGTATCAAGCTTCTCATAGTATTCTGTGCACTCTATATGGAAGTTTTTATTATACCCATCTTGGATGCCTATCATATTAGGACTAATTTCATAACCAAAGCAAATTACCATGTTGTTCTAAAGACTCTCAAAATAATATAAGTGAAGCATGAGAGTTCATCTATTTATTCAAAATAAAACTACCGTCGTGCTCTAAAAAGATATAAGTGAAGCACTAGAGCAAATGACAAACTACTCCAAAAGATATAAGTGAAGATCAATGAGTAGTTGAATAATTATGCAACTATGTGAATACTCTCTAACATTTAAGAATTTCAGATCTTGGTATTTTATTCAAACATCAATCAAAACAAAAGAAAATAAGATGAAGCTCCAAGCAAAACACATATCACGTGGTGAATAAAAATATAGCTCCAAGTAAAGTTACGGATGAACGAAGAAGAAAGAGGGGATGCCTTCCGGGGCATCCCCAAGCTTAGGCTCTTGGTTGTCCTTGAATATTACCTTGGGGTGCCTTGGGCATCCCCAAGCTTAGGCTCTTGCCACTCCTTATTCCATAGTCCATCGAATCTTTACCCAAAACTTGAAAACTTCACAACACAAAACTTAACAGAAAACTCGTAAGCTCTGTTAGTATAAGAAAATAAATCACCACTTAGGTACTGTTGTGAACTCATTGTAAATTCATATTGGTGTAGTATCTACTGTATTCCAACTTCTCTATGGTTCATACCTCCGATACTACTCATAGATTCATCAAAATAAGCAAACAACACATAGAAAACAGAATATGTCAAAAACAGAACGATGCAGTAGTAATCTGATTTGTTCGAATACATCTGGAACTCCACAAATTCTTAAAAACTAGGAAAACCTGTATAATTTGTATATTAATCTTCTTCAAAAATAATCAGTATTTTATGACGTTCTGGTGAATTTTAACAATTATTTTTTGTGAGCACAAAGTTTCTGTCTTTTTAGCAAGATCAAACAACTATCACCCAAGAAGATCCTATTGGTTCTACTTGGCACAAACACTAATGAAAACATAAAACCACATCTAAACAGATGCTAGATGAGTTATTTATTACTAAACAGGAGCAAAAAGCAAAGAACAAAAGTAAAATTGGGTTGCCTCCCAACAAGCGCTATCGTTTAACGCCCCAAGCTAGGCATGATGATTTCAATGATGCTCACATGAAAGATAAGAATTGAAACATAAAGAGAGCATCATGAAGAATATGACTAGCACATTTAAGTCTAACCCACTTCCTATGCATAGGGATTTTTAAGTAGCAAACAACTTATGGGAACAATAATCAACTAGCATAGGAAGGCAAAACAAGCATAACTTTAAAATTTTAAGCACATAGAAAGGAAACTTGATATTATTGCAATTGCTATAAGCATATGTTCCTCCCTCATAATAATTTTCAGTAGCATCATGAATGAATCCAACAGTATAACTATCACATAAAGCATTCTTTTCATGATTTACAAGCATAAAATTTTTATTACTCTCCACAAAAGCAAATTTGTTCTCATGAATAGTAGTGGGAGCAAACTCAACAGAATAATTATCATGTGAGGCATAATCCAATTGAAAACTAAAATCATGATGACAAGTTTCATGGTTATCATTATTCTTAATAGCATACAAGTCATCACAATAATCATCATAGATAGCAACTTTGTTCTCATAATCAATTGGAACCTCTTCCGAAATAGTGGATTCATCACTAAATAAAGTCATGGCCTCTCCAAATCCACTTTCATAATTACTTCCTAAAGTTGACGCTCTTCCAAACCCACTTTCATCAATATAATCATCATAAATAGGAGGCATGCTATCATCATAATAAATTTGCTCATCAGAACTTGGGGGACTAAACATATCATCTTCATCAAACATAGCATCCCCAAGCTTGTGGCTTTGCATATCATTAGCATCATGGATATTCAAGTAATTCATACTAACAACATTGCAATCATGCTCATGATTCAAATAATTAGTGCCTAACGTTCTAATGCATTCTTCCTCTAGTAATTGAGCACAATTATCGGAATCCTTATTTTCATGAAAGATATTAAAAAGATGAAGCATATGAGGCACCCTCAATTCCAATTTTTTGTAGTTTTCTTTTATAAACTAAACTAGTGATAAAACAAGAAACTAAAAGATTCAATTGCAAGATCTAAAGATATACCTTCAAGCACTCACCTCCCCGGCAACTCCGCCGCAAACTGCTTGATGACTACTACACAAAATTCTTCTTGTAGACGTTGTTGGGACTCCAAGTGCAGAGGTTTGTAGGACAGTAGAAAATTTCCCTCAAGTGGATGACCTAAGGTTTATCAATCCGTGGGAGGTATAGGATGAAGATGGTCTCTCTCAAGCAACCCTGCAACCAAATAACAAAGAGTCTCTTTTGTTCTCAACACACCCAATAAAATAGTAAATTGTATAGGTGCACTAGTTCGGCGAAGAGATGGTGATACAAGTGAAATATGGATGGTAGATATAGGTTTTTGTAATATGAAAATATAAAAACAGCAAGGTAACAAGCGATAAAAGTGAGCGTAAACGGTATTGCAATTCTAGGAAACAAGGCCTAGGGTTCATACTTTCACTAGTGCAAGTTATCTCAACAATAATAACATAATTAGATCATATAACAATCCCTCAACATGCAACAAAGAGTCACTCCAAAGTCACTAATAGCAAAGAACAAACGAAGAGATTATTGTAGGGTACGAAACCACCTCAAAGTTATTCTTTCTGATCGAGCTATTCAAGAGTCCGTAGTAAAATAACACTAAGCTATTCTTTCCGTTCGATCTATCCTAGAGTTCGTACTAGAATAACACCTTAAGACACAAATCAACTAAAACCCTAATGTCACCTAGATACTCCAATGTCACCTCAAGTATCCGTGGGTATGATTATACGATATGCATCACACAATCTCAGATTCATCTATTCAACCAACACTAAGAACTTCAAAGAGTGCCCCAAATTTTCTACCGGAGAGTCAAGACGAAAATGTGTGCCAACCCCTATGCATAAGTTCACAATGTTACGGAACCCGCGAGTTGATCACCAAAATATACATCAAGGAGATCACGTGATTTCCCATTGTCACCACAGATAAGCACATGCAAGACATACATCAAGTGTTCTCAAATCCTTAAAAACTCAATCCGATAAGATAACTTCAAAGGGAAAACTCAATCCATTACAAGAGAGTAGAGGGGGAGAAACATCATAAGATCCAACTATAATAGCAAAGCTCGCGATACATCAACACTACAAAAAAATACACTTCCGTGATGATACGTGTTTGTCACAGTAGGTCACGTTTTCTATCATGCATGTACATCCATGACAAATTTATGGCAGAATCAAGATAGTCATACCTGTGCTGTCATAGAAGTGTTCCATGACATTACCAAAATTATCATCACGGAAGTGTCCACTTCCATGACGATAAATTGAGCGTCACAGAAGTCTTTCGTCAAGGGTGACCGACACATGGCATCCACCGTAACGGAGCGCCTTTAAGCTATCGGGTCCGGTTTTGGATCCGATAACCCGTTAACAGCCCCGACCAATGGGGATTTTCCACGTGTAAAATCATCATTGGCTGGAGGGAACACGTGTCGGCTCACCGTTGGGACAGATCTCATCCACTCATTGGACCCAAAGCGCCTATGATACATCGACACGTGGCACGACCCAACAGAGGCCCATTCCTGTGAAAAGGCCAGCCCGTTTGACTTGGTAAAAAGGTGGCGGGCCGGCCCACAGCAAGCCTGTTAACGGCATGTTCGCATATAGCCCATTTACAGCCCGCTAACCCAGGTCCCGTTTACGGCCTATACGAATTAGGCCCAGTAGCATCATCTGGGCCGTCCAATATAATTCCAGCCCGTTTTAACTTCCGGCCCATGTATGGCCCATGACATCTTTCGGCCCATATGAGGCCCTTAGTAACCCTCGGCCCATTAATGGCTGGTGGTAAAACTGGCCCGTAATGAACAGTGTATCACTTTATACCCATTAACGGCACATTATTCCGATGGGCCATTTCCAGCCCATGTTATCTTTCGGCCTTCTCAGAGCCCATTTATTCTTGGGCTCATTTCCAACATTCGTTTACTTTCGGCCCGTTACTGTCATTTTCTGCTTGTGGGCCAAATTCAGCCCATGGTTACAGTCGGCCCGTTTGTGGCCCGTTAATACGTTGGGCCGTTTTCATAGCGTCATCAAATATGGCCAATTAACGATGGCCCGTTATGGTCGGCCCATGAACGGGCGATTTCAACTCTAGCCCATTTACGGCCATAATGTGGTCTGTTATTGGCCCATGTTTGGCCAACCGATCATACGGCCCGTAGAAGGCCCATTGATGATACGACCGTAGAAGGCCCATTGTGTCTACGACCCATATAAGGCCCATTGTTTCTACGCCCGTAGAAGGCCCATTGTTTCTCTGACCCTTAGAAGGCCCATTGTTTCTCTGACCGTAGGAGGCCCATGTTAACTACAGAAATATGTAGCCCATGGTTAATCTGGCCTAGTTTTAAAAAATAGGCTATTGCGGCCACTAGCAAACCGCGGAAAAAGAACTGCACTGACTACAAGAAAACAAATAAACAAGACAATAAGGAAATAAATAGGCAAGCAACTTACGCTAAGCTATCATGGCTATTACATATTACATCCTTTGGGCATCAAAGTTCGCCACCAAAGGTGCAAATATAGGGAACAAAGCAGATATAAACGCCGCAAAGAAAACAAGTCCAGAATCGAAACCACTCCGGAAGAGCTCAAGAAACAATATCACAGGTACCCATAATCTTTGGCAAGATGCTTAGCAAGCTTATTAACTTTCTCTTGTTTGGCGATTAAATCCTCCAGCACTTGCTGTTGCACCATAAAGTATGCATCTGAATTCTGCAGGGACTTCCTCAGTCCTTCGGCTTCCTGTCGCATAACATCTGATCGATGTCTTTCAACTTCAATTTGAGACTCAATAAGCCGAACTGATTCAGGCAGCGAGTTTGAAGAGCTGGTGCCAGCAATAGTAGCCAGTAACTCGAACACTACATCAAGACATGACTTTGGGGTTGTCTTAGTGTCTTCAATATAGTTTTTATCAGCTTTCTTGGAGACCAACAGGGATGTATCACTATCTTGAACCTTATCTGCATTACTTCCTGTACCATTGCATAATGGGGTGCTCTTCTCCAATATTTTATCCGCATTCTAAAAGAGAAACAAACAAACACATCACAGATTTACAATGTAGTATATGAAACTCATTTTGGTAAACCAGTTCAGTAATAAGGTGGACAGGATAACATCATGAAACAAACATACATCTATCTAGTATGGTCACTGTATGGTCTATATCATTCTAGTTTATGTTGCCAAATCAAGATAGATACAGTTCGAATCACATATATTTAAGACAAAGCAGCTTAGATAGAATATAAGTGTGGGAAACTACACAACAATAACAACACTTGTAAGGTGCATGGCATGAGAATATAACTGTTTATTCAGTTGAAACTGAAATCAACATAGAGCAAGTTACAACAGCAAACACGTTAAAGAAACGGGTTTAGACCATACCTGTTGCGCCATTGGAGTTTCAATTGCATCCTTCAAATTTGAAATTAGTTTGTATGAGTAAATATAGTGATGCAAGAGCAAAGTAGTATGAACCATAGCTACAGAACCTGACCTGAGAACAATTCTTCTTCTGCTTTAAGCATTTACTTGGGGTTTGGGGGGGTGGTCCTCGTGCTTTGGGCACTACAGTTGCCTTACTAACTGCTCGTGTTTGGGTGCTCTGTGGTGGAGACGGTACTGTGTCAACGGGAACTGGGTTACTATCTGCTGGGGTTGGGGTTAGAAGGGTGTAGTTGGTTCTCTGTCCAACTGGGTAGGGGTACAATCTGCGTGAGCCTGGGTTTAGTGTGGTAGGGCTGGTTCTTGGGCAAGTACAACCGTGGTTCTATCTCCATCGACAGGTAGCACGATCTTTTCTGAAGACCGTGTTTTTACTCCCACAAATACTGCCATCACCCCCTCCAATTGAAATGGCTGATAAACTAGAAAAGTAACTGAATGTACAGACATTGTAAGATAGACAGGTGCAATGGATAGTAGGGAAGAAAATAGGGCATGAAATAATTCACATTTATGTTGTCTAACCAAATAGAATAGCATGACATAATTTCACATATATGATGGCTAATTAAACAGGCTAGCATGACACAATTTCACATGTATGATGGCTAACTAAACAGGATAGAATGACATACTTCAAAATATGATGACTATGTAAACAGGATGACATGATATAACTATACGATGTGTCTATTAAAGTGGTTGGCATGCCATAAATCACAAACATGCCGTCGATGGAAACATGATGGCATGATATAATGCACGGATAGAATGACATAATTCAAAATATGATGACTATGTGAACAGGATGAGATGATATAACTATATTATGTCTTTTCAAAATGGGTTGGCATGCCATAATTCAGATACATGCTGTCTATGTAAACATCATGGCATGATATAATTCAAATATATGATTTATATACTAAGGAAGTGAGCAGAGGGCAATCGCATATATGATGTGTCAACTAAGGAGATGGCATTCAATATCGTGTATATGATGTAAAAACTAAGCATTGCAATACAACATATGCATGATATGAGTAATATAACCCTGCCAAGTTTGAGCATACACCTCAGGGGGATAATAGGATTGGTCATCTGCCTCTGAATCCTCCTCTGAAGAGCTATCTGTAACCAGCAAGATATTTTCTTCACTATGTAGCATTGTCTGCTCTGAAGACCTTGTTTTCAGTCCAGATTTCTCCATCACCAATTCAAATGGCTGATGCACAGGAAGAGCAGTTGAATATACAAACATTGTCGACAAAAGTAATGAGAAATACAAAAAAAGGACGGCATGATATAATTCACATATATGACGCTTGGCTAAACAACATGGCATTGCATAATTCACATATATAATGCCTTGCAACAAGATAGCATTACATAATTCACATATATAATGTCTTGCAACAAGATGACATTGCATAATTCACATATATGGTAATTAGACACTAAACAGGTGGCATTCACACAAAGCATGTCTAAACTAAGCAAATGAGATAGCAATGCAAGATACCATACGCATGATATGAGCATCATAACCCTGCCAAGTTAGAGCATGCACTGGGGGAATAAGACTGGTCATCATCTCTGAATCCTCCTCTGAGGAGCTATCTCAGAACCAAAGAAGACATGTGCTTCGTCAGATAGCATTGTCTACTCTGAAGACCTTGTTTCCACTCTAGATTTTTCCATGATCGTGCCGAATGGCTGATGCACAGGAAGAGTAATTGAATGTACTAAAATTGTTGACAATTTAACACGTAATGAAAAAATGATGTCATGATATAATTCACATATAAGATGATAGCTAACCAGGGTGGTAATCAAAAATTCACATATATGATGCACAGCAAAACAAGATGGCATTGCATGATTCACATATACGATAAAGAAACTAAACAGATGGCATTGACACAAAGCATGTCTAAACTAAGCAGATGACATCTTTAATGTATACACTAAGCAATGCAAGGCACCATATGCATTATATTACCAACATCAGCATGCCAAGTTAAAGCGAAGACCTCATGGGGTAAATAGGAGTGGTCTTCTGCTTCTGAATCCCCCTCAGAACAGTTATCTTCCTCTTGATTACGATCCGAAATGGATGGAGGGGGGCTGTCTTTGCGCCCACCATGGAGCGATGTCTGCATGAAATTTTATTGCCACGCAGGGCTCGTCTTTTTTGCTCTACATGTTCAGTTCCAATGTGTACAATAACTGACATGCATAGGAATAAAACATAGTGAGATTATGTAAGGAGTGCATGCACAAATCCAGAGTGATGGTGGCAAACTGTGCATAGACCCAAAACAAATGATAGCAGGTAAATAATAGCTTTAGTTAAAAAATATAGATAATGGCTCCTTTAATGTTTGTTTGCACCCAACATGAAACTCATAGTAGACACCCGAGATTAACCAGATAGTAGACATATAGTATTGATTGCTGCCCCAATATGTACCCCACAACCATTTAAAAACTCAAGTTTCAGCATAAGTTTGGACCTGAGTCAGAGTCTAATAGGTGAACACGACGATAAAGTAGCATGTTATCATATTAAGCGATGCATAACGTAAGCAGACACGAAAGAGTGCGACCTCTCTTGCGGACCCGTGTAGTCCTCAAGGTCATCTGCTCAGTTGATGATGGTAATGCGGTTGTCGTGGTAGCCACAAGGGAAGAAGATCTCGAGGCGGCGAAGACAGTCTTGAGCGGATCCTGTTGTGGTGAACCCTTCCATCGTTGGAGCAGCGAGCTGGGTGGAACACAAAGACCACAGAGCGGGACAAACCACACAAGGTTTTATTTGACACATATCTCATGTAAGTAATTGTGTAAGGGCTTGTTATAATTTGAGGATTCTAACAATGCGAGGATATGAAATAGACAGGAATAGGATAGGAATGCACGTGCAAAACAGAGAATTTAAAAAACAGGATTTCGCTAACTGGGTGTTTGGTTCACAAGAATTGGAAGATCACAGGATGCAAAGAAGCATGGTGAGCTTAAGTCAAACCACAAGAAGTGTACAACCTCTTTGGCGAAGCCATGTCGATCTCAGCGTGATTGGGTTGGCCGGTGAGGATGCTCCGGCTGACTTGGCTATCGGAGGAGGGGAAGAAGATCTTAGGCGTCTGGAGATGTAGCCCAAGGTACTAATCCGCTGTGATGGAGGGTTTCGTCGTTGGAGCAGCTCCAGTGAGTTGTACAACGTCGAGGCTGAAGCAGGACAAGAGAGACAACAATAATCTGAGTGGAATTCTAATAGCATCTCTAATAGATGACGTAAAATACATAACCACAAAGTGCTAGATGTATACATCAGCCGCTCATCTCTGAGCTTAACTGTCGAAATTGAATTTAACTGTCGGAACTGAACTTAACTGTCGAAACTGAATTTTGCTGCGAAACTGAATTTTACTGTCGAAACTGAACGCACTAGAGGTGAGGCTACAAGTCAGTCGACTGACTTTTTCATCTCTAGTCAGTCGATTTTGCAGCCGTTGGATACGAAATCAAGGGCCTGCAGTTCATCTTCAACCTCCACCCCCCTGAGCCACCAGCCACCACCGGCCAAACAGCCGCCGCCCACAGCCGGCGGTGCGCCTCCCCGAAAACACTCCCCACCGCCGGTTCGCTGCCGCCCCGGCCATCCCTGTAGGCACCCCCTTGCCGAGCTTTTCCTCCGACGATCCCCACGCCACCGCCCCACCACCGCCGGCGACCACCGCCCCCACCCTGAACCCTAAGATATATAGTGGGGTACCTCTCCAATGAAGCCCCCCCCGCTGCGGCTAGTTCTTCCTTAACTCCGCGACCCCCAAAATCGATCGACCCAAAAAGTCGATTTAGTCGACTGAAGTGTAGCTAAATCGGAGCAGCATCGCAAGCAAGAGAAAAAGCAAGAGCAACAGCGTGAGCAAGAGCAAGAGCAGACCAGGCAGAGGACCGAGAGCAAGAGCAGAGCAGCAGTGCGAGCGAGAGCTAAAGCAGCAGCAACTCCTACTGATGTGGACGTCGCCACCAAGGGAGCGATGCCATGGAGGAAGTGGCCGACGACGCCGCCGTGGATGGAGCCGGGCCGTGTCGGCTTGGGACCAAGCGCCAGTAGCACCGCGAGATCGAATCAAGAAGAAAATGCAGCGATTAATGTACAACCTCTTTGGTGGCGCCGATTAGGATGCAGCTTCATCCGAGGAAACGGTGATGGTGATGCTCTTCCGGTGGTGCAGGTGAAGACGGTGGTGTGGGAATGGAGGTGGCGCAAAAGACGAGGGGAACATCGGGGCAGCTCCTTGGAGGTGGAGGACGGGGTGGCTAAACCGGCGGGACGACCAGATCGATGACGGATCCTCATCCGGTACGGTGGATGAGGGACGTCGAGGTGTTCTTTGTGGACGACATCGTCGGGGAAGAGGCTCCGGTCTTTGGCGGACGGAGGAGGTGTGGGGCTTCATGGGTTTGTCCGGCCTCGGTGTACGAATGGGTGGGCGGATGGGATGGGAGTGGGGAACCATGGCTTAGGGACGCGCTTGTCCGAAATGTGGGGTAAGTTACGAAAGTACCCCCACCGATTTGAGGCGGTTCTTTTGATTCAGGGGTATCACGGGCATTTCGCGTGTCCAGATTTCACAGGAGGTGGGAGTTTTCGCGCGCGTTGTAATTTTGGAATAGCAAGGCGCGGGCTGAGATGGAGGGAGTTGTCGGAGCTCAACGAGACAAAGATATATCTTAAATATTTCGGGCTAACAAGGCGCGGGTTGAAGAGGCGGGAGTTTCGCAGCACGATAGACAAAGACGCTAGCTTGAAATTTTGGCATACCAAGGCGCGGCTTGAAATTTCGGGAGAACAAGCTTAACGTGTACCAAAAAAAGACAATTTAGACTAGTATGATATACTACGTACAATGTGTTTAACATGCACAACACACACACAGACACCATTTAGACTAGTAAAGTACACGTGCATTGCATGCATGAGATTTGGCAACCAAATTATGAATAAATACCACATTATAGCATGTAAGCTTTGAGTCATATATGCATGATGTAGATGTTCGTTTAATTCTTATAGTTCATTTCATTCAAAATCATCTAGTTTTAAGAAAGCTAATCTATTTTAAGATTCATGGAATTTTGCGTTGTAAGGCATAAAGTAAAAACAAATCATGTAGAAAAACATTTGGGAAATTCTGATACGGAAGATTCTAGAACAAATAAGAAGTGCTTGTGTTTTGAGGTTTGTGCATTATGCTTAAGTTCAACCATAGAGTCTTCTAGATTGTACATGTGCCAAAATCTGGTGGAATCTAGATGATATCCAACGGCCAGTAGTGCTCAAATTTCCCATTCTCTGCACCATCGGATTGGCCTCATCCAACGACCATCTTTCAAAGTTAAAGTTATCCGCACACTATATAAAAAATATAAAATATAATATATATATAGGGGTATAGATATAGATATGTGATGCGAAAGCCACCCATCATCTCCAATTAGAATAGTGTGTCCATGCACGGATGCAATGTGGCCAAACAATGTCTGCCATCGGTATCTCAAATTCAAACCAATCTGACCTTGTTCAATGTGTATACATTGGAACATGCTCATTTCCAAACCACACCGCGCAGATCTCCGTTATATTCATGCATGCATGGGTTTCAAACATCATGATCTCTTATTCAAATATTTGAATTCAGCTTTACATTGATTATGACCTCACCTAGACTTTTACACCCACACATTGGTCTTCTCTTTATAATTGTACCACTAACTTTCTCTCGTGCATGCATGCACACACACTACCAGTCGGCATTATCCATCGCACACATGCAATCTATTTCTTCAGGTCAGTCTCCCATGAAGGCACACACACACACACATCCCCCTCTCCATCATATCGGGCATTCTTTATCTCTCACGTGCATGCGCAACGATCGATGTTCCTCTATGTGTGTGTGTGTGTGTGTGTGTGTGTATAGCTAGGTCTTTCATAGTTTTCCACATAAACCGATTAATCTATATATCTAGTGAGGTCTCACTCTCTTTCCCACGTCCACATCGATCAATCTATACCTCTCTATATAGGATTACATATATAGCTAATACACCCACATTAATTATATATCCAGCACCCCCCTTTCATCATCCATGCCTTCCGCTTCATCTCTCAGACGCGTGCACAATGGCGAAGACAGGGGGCAGCAAGGGCCCTGCCCCCCCCCTCTAACATCACTATATATCGAGGCTAATATGAATGTGATCATTAGACAATTGCTGGTAAAAAGGGTTTAAGTTGATGAATTGGCCCTCCTCGTAAAGGATTAGCAATGCTTGCCCCCTAGCTCACGGGACATTTTTCATGGCTCCGCCACTATGCCATAACAAGACGCGTTCTCGCCCCCTCTCTCTAAATATCGATCTCGCAGTTGTGCACTCCTTCATAGTCTCCCTCCACTCGGCCCCTCGCACCATCTTCTAGCCCCCCCACCGGATTTTGCCACATGTACAATCTAGCAGACTCCATGGTGGAACTTAATCATAATGCACAAATCTCAAAACAGCAGTGGTTCTCCTTTATTCTAGAATCTTCCGTATCATAACTGCCCAAACTTTTTTTCTAGTTGAATTGCCATTATTTTTTTACTTTATGCTTTACAACGCACAATTCCATGAATCATAAAATAGATTAAGGGCTTCTTTGATTCAAAGGATTCTTGAAGGAATTTTGTAGGATTCTAATCCTTAGGAATTGTTCCTATCTTGGTTGTTTGATTCGTAGGATTGTAAACCATAGGAATTATTCCATATGATTCATTTGCACTAGATTTCATAGGAAACATCCCATCTACTCAAACCTCTTTGAAAGAATTCTGTGTTTTTTCTATGCACAATCAAACACTCGTACCATCTTGTATGATTCAAGATGACATTCCACTCTAATCCCATGTTCTTCCTATTCCCGCGTTTTGGAAATCCTACAAATCAAAGAGGCCCTAGGTTTTTTATAAAAACTAATTGATTTTGAGTGAGATGAACTATAAGAATTAAACAAAGGTCTACATCAGGCATATATGACTCAGAGCTTACATGCTACACTGTGGTATTTATTCGTAATTTGGTTGCAAAATCTGACGCATGCAATGCACGTGTACCTTACTAGTACTTCGAGTATGTGCAAAACACAATGGCACGCTACACAGTGTATCTCTTACAGTTCATGAAGCCATGTGGCACATGTGGAGGTGTTGTCGCGACATCCTTGTGTGGATTGATCATAGTGACGTGCTGCTGGTTCCAGAAGAATGTACTCGTCCTCCCTGAGCCGCATTGGCGATACATGCACGAAGCGAAGATGTGCATGCATGCCACGCACGCACTCATTCCCTCGCACGCACACGCGGGTACACGGGCGGACGCAATTTTGTACCAAGATCCACCCCATGTGATAATTTGATGCATGTAAAGTCCTTCACTTCATTGATGGTCAATTAATACAGTGCATGCAAATTGAGTGGACGTGAGGGCGGAAGAAGGACATTACTACTCCACTGCACGCATGCGAGTAGTTAAATCATGGGTTGCTAGTAGTACTTCCATTGGTCTCCTTCGTATTTTGTGCCAATTTTTGAAAGTAACATAATATTTACGCATCTGAGCAGTGTAGTCTACTTGAAATTTATGTCCCACTAAACTCATCGGGAGCCGTTTCGGGCCTCGAAACCAAAAACCATGAATTGACCTTTACCTTGTTCCCATCACATTCGGAAGTACTAGTGCTACAATTAAGTGCAAGCCTGCTCAAACCTACCAGTACGTACCAAACCTGAACGTGTTCCCACTATGCAGGTTTTAGTACTAGTGCTAGTACTTAGGTTATAAAAAGGGGAACTACCTAACCGAAAATTACTCTACCTTCCTCCTCATAAGTCCTCCTTCGTCCATCCTTGCCATGGCCGGTGTGCAGAGCTCTAGGTCGAGAACTACTCGTAACAAGGGAGCGGCAACCAAGGCTGCGAAAAAAAGGGCTCGCCGCCACCTAGAGACCTCGGAAGATCTCTCACGGGCAGGCGATGGCTCCCAGGAGCGCCCTAGACGCAGAGGCGAACATGCCGAGCTGGCGGCGCTGGAGTCGTTATCCCTCGATGGCATGCCCGATCAGCTCAATAAGCACCTCAATAAGCATAAGGTGTTCATCCACGGCTTGGTGGAGCTGCTGAAGGAGAGCCTCGACGACATGCCCGCTGAGCTCAATGAGCAGGGGAGTTGACTGCCGGCTTGGTGATGCTGCTGAAGAAGAGCATTGCCTCGGAGAAGAAGGCGACCGGCGAAATCCTACTACTTCAGGAGGACAAGGTGAAGCTCTGCCACGAGCTCGACCTGCTGAAGGAGGAGAACGCCGACTGGAAGGAGCTGCATGAGAATAGTAGTTCCTCGACGAAGATGTTGCAGGCCCTCGTCATGGAATAGAAGGAGGAGTTGGCGAAGCTCCGCATCGAGCACACGGCTGCTGTCAAGGTACGTAATGTGGCCGTGGAACAGATGATGAAGGCTCGCGTCGAGAAATCCCGCGTCATGGACACAATGATGAAGATGGCGGAGGAGACGCGCAAGGAGATGGAGGTCGTGGAGGCGATGAAAAGCGATTCTGACTCCATGACCAGCAACCCTTCATGTAGTGAGAGCAGCGCCCCAGACTTGTGTGTGCGTCTTCCTTCTTTTTATGGGGTGATAATCCTCCTTCTTCTTTTGCTCATGTGTTTCTTATTTTGCTTCGGGTGTTTCACCGCATGTGTCACCTTCTTTGCGAGGCATGAATAGAACGATGCTAAAAATGAGATGACTAGCAAATTAGATCATTATTTATCTCCAATAGAACAATGCCCCTTGCTAGTAATATATAATAAGAGTAGAGAGTAGAGGATATGGCACTTTGGCTGCCGTGTTTCAGGCTCCTCCGTCGTACTCCAGTGGAAAACGTGAGTATACCGCACGGTTCTTTGCTCCTCCTCAGGTCGTCGGCACATTTATACGAGCAGTCAAATCACAAGGCCCTGCCTTCCAGCAGTAATGAGCTGTCAAATCACAAAGGCCCTCGCCTCTCATGAAAAGGACCAAGCTAGACTACCCTACCCTCTAGCCTTTTAAAAAATGTAAACATTTGTACAGTAGTAGTATCGATGGATTGTGCCATGGAGCAAAACTAACAAGATGTAATTAAAGAAAAAAGGTGGTACATATAGAGAGCGCTCGTCGCCAAATTATGCATATACTATATGACACTACCCACTATGAAGGTACTCCCTCCGTTTCTTTTTACTCCGCATATAAGATTTGGTCAAAGTCAAACTACATAAAGTTTAACCAAATTTATATAAAAAATATGAACATCTACAATATCAAAACTATATAGTATTAAAATACATTTCATGGTGCATATGATAATATTGATCTCATATTGTTAATGCTTATAGTTTTTAATATAAAGTTAGTCAAACTTTACAAAGCTTGACTTTGAACAAACCTTATATGCAGACTAAAAAGAAATAGAGGGAGTACTAGTAACATAGACTAGTAACTGGTCTATTTTACTCTCCACTATGACCAGCCAAAGTCGAGGCGCGGATACCAACGTGGGCCTGGTTGTGTCTATACTTGGACAACTCATCCGACTGCATGCGCACCAGTGCACGAAGCTCGTGTCGTGTTGGTGCTGCAGCGGCCCGCACATTAACCAAAACCTCACGCCTCCATCTTAGCCTCCGCGTTTAAAACATCTCAATCTCAAGGCCAAGGAGCAACGTGAAACCTATGATAGAGCCAATCGGATGGTTGAGAATACTACAATTCGTAGCTATAGATGCGTGTGTGAGAGAGGATGAGTGCGTGCGTGCACCTCTTCTTAGAGTACAACTATATGTGGGTGGCATCGACCTAGGGAGCAGTGATGGTGCATGCGAGAAGTCCCGAGAGATAGGTGTAATGCGTCTGAAAAAAAGAGTAGTCTATAGCTCGCCACGAGGCTATTCCTTTCAAACGCCAAGCGTAAGATATGTATCCGCCGGTGCCAGTTTTTGCACGTAGGCAGCAGTAGAAAAGAACTAGTACCATGGCATATGCTATACCACGGTCGAGAAAACGTGCTGATGTTACGCCATCCGGGAATAGTGCCGCACTTCAAAACTAGAACCGTCAATAAATTTTGAGCGCGTCTCGTCACATTCCAAATTACTACTACTACCACGCTATATTTAATTGCAAACCTGTTCACACCGATCACGACCTAAACGGTTTACCACTTAGGAGCGTATTAGTAGTACTCTGTTATAAATACTACTATGCTAAGATGACTGCACATTCCTCCTCAACTCCTCATCCACAAAAAACAATCAAGTCAATCAAGCCATAGCCAGCGTGAGTTCTGGGTCAAGAGATTTCCACCGAGGAGAGGTGAGCATGGAAGAGAAGCACGAGAGATGTCCCCGCCGCCAAGCAGCCGACATGTCCAAACAGCAGAAGAGGCAAAGACAGAGGTCCCACTGCACACAAAGCAGCACGGAGGTGCCGCCACTGTCGATGTAGCAGATTGTCCGCCACGTCATGAAGCAGCAGAGATGTTCCGCCGCCCGGCAGCAGGGAGGTCCCGCCGCGCCGCGGCGGCCTGGAAAAATTTCTCGTGGGTAGGCGAGGACTCTTACAGGCGCATGCATGCGATAGTCCATAGCCAGATGGATCAGATCTCCGGCTGGGCGAGGATGCAGGACGAGGCTACCGGCGTCATCCGGCAACTGGGGGAGGGCAATGCGAAGCACCGGGGCGAGCGCAACTTCTTTGAGGGCGAAAATCGCCGGAAGGGCGGCAGAGGAGGAGACTGCTGCCGTGTTGCGAGGAGGGCCAGGCGTCATCATCAAGAAACTTATGGACGAGAATGCCATGCTCCGCATCGAGCGCAACAGGCTGGTGGAGGAATCCATGGATGCTGCCAAGCAGCGTATTAAGGACATGAAACTGATGAAAGAGATCATCGCCCGCCGTGGGAACTAGTCTCCGCGACCTGCAACGCATAAACAAAGTAGAGATCAGTGAGCCAGATGTTGTATGTGTCTTCCTTCTTCTTTTGCCCTTGTGTATTTCGGGCATTGCCGCATGTGGCTCTTTAATCATCTTCCTAATTATGTAAGACAATTATTATCCACTCTCGTCGTCCTTATATATATTCATCAGTCTTGCTATAAGTCGCAGTAGATGCTATATAGGTCTGTCGGATCTTACATCAAGATACGTGCATTTTTTTTTCAGATTTTCTTATTTCCCTTTTAAATCTCAGTCGAGTGAGACATTGCCACGCCATTAAACAAAGGCTCATGCGCCATTAATGGAGACCTTGGGAGAGAGGTGGATGGCAGATGGAGGTCAAAGGGCTCTCCTCCCGATAAGCACGCGCAGGGGTCTGATCGCATGCCTCCCGTACTCAAATAGCTACCCTGCACGGTGCCTCCTAGCCAAAGTCGAGGCACGGATACCAACGAGGGCCTGGTTGTGTCTATACTTCGACAACTCATCCGACTGCATGCGCACCAGGCAGACGAAGCTCGTGTCGTGTTGGTGCCGTGTGCGGCCCGCACATTAACCAAAACCTCGCTCCTCCATCTTAGCCTCCGCGTTTAAAACATCTCAATCTCAAGGCCAAGGAGCAACGTGAAACCTATGATAGAGCCAATCGGATGGTTGAGAATACTACAATTCGTAGCTACAGATGCGTGTGTGAGAGAGGACGAGTGCGTGCGTGCACCTCTTCTCAGAGTACAACTATATGTGGGTGGCATCGACCTAGGGAGCAGTGATGGTGCGTGCGAAAAGTCCCGAGAGATAGGTGTAATGCGTCTGAAAAAAAGAGTAGTCTATAGCTCGCCACGAGGCTATTCCTGTCGAACGCCAAGCGTAAGATATGTATCCGCCGGTGCTAGTTTTTGCACGTAAGCAGTAGTAGAAAAGAACTAGTACCATGGCATATGGTACACCATGGTCGAGAAAACGTGCCGACGTTACGCCATCCAGGAATAGTGCCGCACTTCGAAATTAGAACCGTCAATAAATTTTGAGCGCATCTCGTCACATTCCAAATTACTACTACTACCACGCTATATTTAATTGCAAACCTGTTCACACTGATCACAACCTAAACGGTTTACCACTTAGGAGTGTATTAGTAGTACTCGGTTATAAATACTACTATGCTAAGATGACTGCACATTCCTCCTCAACTCCTCATCCACAAAAACAATCAAGTCAATCAAGCCATAGCCAGCGTGAGTTACGGGTCAAGAGATTTCCACCGTGGAGAGGTGAGCATGGAAGAGAAGCACGAGAGATGTCCTTCGCCGAGAAAGCAGCCGACATGTCCAGCCCGCAGCAGCAATAAGAGGTCCTACCGTGCGTCTGGCAAGACGATGCAGACGTGCCGCCGCAGCGCCCGTCGATGTAGCAGACTGGTCCGGCCACGTCGCGGAAGCAGCAGAGATGTCTGCCGCGCCGCCGAAGCAGCAGGGAGGTCCCGCCGCGCCGCGGCGGCCTGGAAAAATTTCTCGCGGGTAGGCGAGGACTCTTACAGGCGCATGCATGCGATAGTCCATAGCCAGATGGATCAGATCTCCGGCTGGGCGAGGATGCAGGACGAGGCTACCGGCGTCATCCGGCAACTGGGGGAGGGTAACGTGAAGCACCGGGGCGAGTGCGACCTGCTGAGGGCGAAGATCGCCGGAAGGGCGAAGCAGGAGGAGGAGACTGATGCCGTGTTGTAGAGGACAGGCGTCGTCATCAAGAAACTTATGGACGAGAATGCCATGCTCCGCATCGAGCACAACAGGCTGGTGGAGGAATCCATGGATGCTGCCAAGCAGCGTATTAAGGACATGAAACTGATGAAAGAGATCATCGCCCGCCGTGGGAACTAGTCTCCGTGACCTGCAACGCATAAACAAAGTAGAGATCAGCGAGCCAGATCGTTGTATGCGTCTTCCTTCTTCTTTTGCCCTTGTGTATTTCGGGTGTAGCCGCATGTGGCTTTTTAATTATCTTCCTAATTATGTAAGACAGTTATTATCCACTCTCGTCGTCCTTATATATATTCATCAGTCTTTCTATAAGTCGCAGTAGATGCTATATAGGTCTGTCGGATCTTACATCAAGATCCATGCAAAATTTTCTTTTCAGATTTTCTTTTTTCCCTTTTAAATCTCAGTCGAGTGAGACATTGCCACGCCATTAAACAGAGGCTCAGGCGCCATTAATGGAGATCTTGGGAGAGAGGTGGATGGCAGATGGAGGTCAAAGGGTTCTCCTCCCGATAAGCACGCGCAGGGGTCTGATCGCACGCCTCCCGTACTCAAATAGCTACCCTGCACGACGCCTCCTAGCTAATAAAAAAGGGGGACCCATGGCGGCACGTAAATGGTAAATAGAACACCCACGGTTTCAATAATACTTGTGTTTCTGATTGTAACGTGACAACACTTGTTCCAAAATGACTTGTTGATTGTTAATGTGTGCGCCTTCGCAAATCGGACAGCAAAATTACCACAGCATGTTGGTGCCATGTCATGGCACCAAGCCAAGTTTCATGATTTTCATGCGTGTTTCGGATTTACAGGAATTAGAAAACCAAGTTTATCAATGTTTCCAGCTGAGCCATTTTGCCCAGATGTTTGAATTTCATTCCCATTTCTGGCATGGGACCTAAAAATTTACCCGAGGACACACATGTGATTTTTCAACCAGCTTTGGTGCACTGGAGCATGTGCTTGTATTTAAAATTTGAATTATGCACACAAAGGTGACACGTTCCCTCTCAGAACCACGAGCCTTCTTGAGAGAAGCTCCGGTTTGCAAGAAACTTATACCAAAACTTGTTCCTATTCTGCAATTTTTTTACCACAACATGGTAGTACCATGACATGACACCATGCCAAGTTTCATGATTTTCAGGCGTGTTTTGGATTTACAAGAATTTTAAAACCAAGCTTCTCGATGTTCTCGGCCGAACCACGATGCCCAGATGTTTGAATTTCATTCCCATTTCTTGCATGGGACCTAGAAACTCACCCGAGGACACACATGTGATTTTTTAGTCAACTTTGGTGCACGGGAGCATGTGCTTGTAGTTCAAATTTGAATTATGCACATTAAATGACCAGAAACTCAATTAATGTATAAAAAAGTCCAAACGAACCTGGAATAATTCCAAAATTTAATAGGGCACTCATATAGTTCTATGTTGCCTCTATAAAGAAAATCTGGCGGGAGGCAGTGTATATTGTTTCACACACATAGGTATAAAGAAATAAAGAAATATAGAAATTAGCCCTATTTAATTCTTGGGTTCTTATTATTTATGCCACTAGTTGTGTATCACTACTCAGTTTTGCCATTGGAAGTTACAACTACTCAAAAAATGCCATCGATCCGTGAGATGCCTGCTCAAAAATGCAATTAGATATCTGAAAAATGCGTTCAGTTAGATGTTTGCTCAGAAATGCTATTAGACATTGTTATTTTCATGTCAAACCCATTGACCATGTTACATGAAAAAATAAGCCGATTCTCACAATGATAAGTTAATGGTGTCCAGCACAACACACCCCTCAAATAAAACTAAGCACCCTGGAATTCTTTGACAAACTAAGCACCCTGAAATTCTTTGACAACTAAACTGCTGGCTCTATGATGTTGGCCATATATATTGTACGTATATAATGTCAAGAAATGAGTGGTAGTACTATACCAACTAAAAGATGAAATGTACGAAATATAACAAGAAGAAATATAACATAGTTCTGTTGGGGGCTCAGCACAACACACCCCTCAAATAAAACTAAGCACGCCAGAAATTAAACTAAGCAACTAATCAGGTAGACACTGCATTAGAACCACCATGAGCAACGACACTGCCACCTTACTCGGAGTCCTAGTCCATGTCCTCGACTTCATCCTTGTCCCTCTTCCTCTTGGGCGATACTTCTTTGCTTGAACCGCACACTTGGCTCTTGCTCTTCATCCAACCCTTGTAGATATTGAAACAAAGGTAGCCATCCATTGCAGGGTAGTGGATGTGGTCTATATCTAGTACAATCCACTGCCATGCACGATGAAACATGTGCGGAGCTTTCTTCAGTTCACCGTACATAGGATGAACCATGGCTCCTGCCAGGGTCAACATTGAAGGCTGGTCAAGGGAGGGCACTAGCCCTTCCTTCTGGAGGTCGAAAGGGTCGCCTACAATGAGGCCTATCCGACCCAGGATTTCCTTGTCGTTCCTAAAGTCTATAGTAACGAATTTGACTCGGCCGCCCTTGAGGAAGTTCTTAAATTCCTCGCACTCAACGTCAGCATGGCATATGTGGTAGACCAAGCATAAGTCATGCATGCAAACCCTGGATCACGCGGGCTTCTTCTTCTCTGCCTCCTTTAGTTTCTTCTCACTTCCTGTGATTGTGGTGTACTCAACATCTAGCCCAGCGACCCACTCATCATTTGAGTTTTTGAACATGCGTTTGAAGCGAGCAAGGCATTCTTTCACCTTTGCGGAAGAACGGGTGTAGATGACGTCGAACTCATCGCCGGTGATGGTTCTAAACTTGTACTCACCGCCGATCATGGAGATTTGGGACGCCATGGATTTGGGAGGAGGGTTAGGATTAGTGGAACTGCCGTAATGTGAAAGGACGGGACGACTAGGAGCGGTTTATCGATTGTAAAAATGTCGAGTGGGGGGGCGTGCGAATGGCAGGGTAGTGGCTTGCCTGGTGGATAAATGGATTCATGCACAGTACTATGGGGGCCCAATTAGATGTCATGTCTACTCGACGCCCAATTAAATGGCTTTCGATGTCATGTCAAGCGTCGGAAAATTATCGGTGATACGAAGCTTTCCATTCTCCCATGATACGGGCTTCCGATAGCCCTTGGATCTGAGATCAAACGGTTGCATGGCGTGATTCTAGACCTATGGGTGAATATCCTATCCCGGAGGGTTATTACGCAAATTTTCAGCAACTTAGCATGCGACTGCTCGATCTCAGATCCAAGGCTGCCAAAGAGCTCCGTATCATGGTCACGCCTACCACGACCATCGCCTCACTCGCGCGGTCACGCCCTTGGAGATTTAACACGGTGCGTTAGGCTATCTGATGTTGGCATGTCATACATAGTCATCACTTAGTCACTCATACAACAAGGTTAGCTATAAGGTTGGCTATGAGAGTATTTTTTGTTTATTTCTCTCTATCTCTTTCTTCGTAGTATTTATTGCATTTGCCAAGGAGTGACCTCTTCCAATGAAATGGTGCTTAGATGAGGTGCTATGGGCATTAAATGGCTTAGCAACTCAAGTCCCCAATGCATAGGTGCTTAGTTTTTATTGCTAAGTTTGCTTCATCTAGGTACACGCGCTTATCACCGCTTTCTTCCTGGGGTCACCAAACTAGTCTCTCTCTTCTTAATTAACTTGCCACATCGGACTTTATGCCTATGTGGCAGGCTTAACACCTGAGGATCAAGTACAATAGTGGGCTATAAGCCCGCTTTACATGGCATTTTGCATATGTGGGGAAAGAGGCAAGGAAAAAGTGGAGGAGTGGGCTCTCAAGCAAGAGCCAGCCTCTACATGGTGGAGCATCGGAGAGGCACCTGTATGGAGGAGGTCGGGGAATCGGGAGACTCAAGCCGGTCAGAAGCGCCCAGCTTAAAATGATAATGGCAAGTCAAATCACCGGGCCCCACCTGTCCAGCAGTAACTCACTATCAAATCACACAACCCTACGTTTGCAGCAGCCTACTCCCTCATCTTCTCGCGTCTCTGTCAAACCGACTAGGCGGAACAGCCCCGCCTACCGTGCGGGAAAAGCCCCGCCCTCGACTTTTAAATAGTACAGTATACTAATTTTGTATCCATGGATTGCGCCATGGAGCAAAGCCTCAAGAAAACGGCGGTACACATGTACGGAGTATATAACACACCCGTCGCATTCGCGTCACACCCCAGACGATCGGTCGGCCTAGCATGCCGCTCTCCGAATGGAACACGTGTCATATTGCGTTTGCACACACATGTGGGACCACAATTGAGAACCGACCATAGGCACACTCCCCGCCCCGCAAGTCGGGTGAGTTAATAGAAGTACATACGTTGGTACCTGGACGATCCCTGCAAGACACGGAAGATCAGTTCATCTATTCATGTGACCAGACTCCAGCAGACACGCCTGGATTGGCTATCGTCTACATATCGTGCAGGCTGAGTTGTACAGGGCTGTAGTTCTGGTGAGAAATCTAAAAAAAGGTTTCTTGTCATCTCGCAAAATTAGGTGTCATGTGCTTCGGATCATTGCGAGGGTTAAACAACGACAACTGAGTTGGGCTAGTCATTGGGGGCACATGCACGAAGACTACTCGGCTGCCATCTAGGTCAAGCCGGCTATGTTAATTAGGACATCTATCGACGGACCCCTTTTCTACGAGTTTATCTTTAATTTGAGCTTTGATCCTCGTCGAGTTTGTCCGTCGGGATTCATCTTGTCTCCTCTGGGCAGTGAGGTTATGATTTCTTGTCATGTGGCACTTTTTCGTGTTATATGTTATAATCCGGTGCTTTAGATCAAAATGATGACAACTGCGCCTCCGGGACACGTGCATGAAGACTTCTTGACAGTCATTGTCGAGGTCAAGCCGGCTCTGGCCGGTAGACAAAAGAAAACTAGTACTCCACTATATAGGCAGGATCCTCCGCTCTAGCTTGCTAGTGTTGCTCTCTTCACACTGTCTCGTCCTCTCCAGATCTGAATACGACAGCGGTGGCCACTCTCTCTCTCTCTATCTCTCTCTCTCTCTCTCTCTCTACTCACCGATGGTCACACATCCAGCCGGATCCTCTCTGCCAGGGAAGGTGAGAAGGTGCAACATTCACGCGGTGGTCCTCGGCGATGGCTCGTACCCACTGCCGGCGCGTCCCAATCAGCATGCCTTGCCGTTCTCTCCCAAGCTTCGCTGGCGAGGGTGTTGGGGAACGTTGCAGAAAATTAAAATTTTTCCTACGGTTTCACCAAGATCCATCTATGAGTTCTACTAAGCAACGAGTCAAGAGAGAGAGTTTGCATCTACATACCACTTGTAGATCGAGCACGGAAGCATTCGAGGGAGTGGTGATGATGAAGACGTTCCCAACGTGATTCCGATCACCGATGACCAAGTGCTGAACGGACAGCACCTCCGCGTTCAACACACGTGCGGGACGATGGCGTCTCGCTGTCTTGATCCAGCAAGGAGGAAGGAGAGGTTGAGGAAGACAACTCCAATGGAAGCACGACGACGTGATGCGGATGGAGTGGCTGTTCTCCGGCGAGGCTTCGCCAAGCTTATGCGGAGGAGGAGAGGTGTTGGGAGGGAGGGCTGCGCCTTCAATGGTGTTTGCAGCCCTCCCTCACCCCTCTATTTATAGGGAAGGAGGAGGGCGGCCCCTCTAGATGCATCTAGAGGGGGCGGGCGGCCAAGGGGAGGGCTTGCCCCCAAGCAAGGCGCCCCCTTAGGGTTCCCCTCAACCCCTAGGCGCATGGGCCAAGGGAGGTGCGCCCAGCCCACTAGGGGCTGGCTGCCTCCCACGCAGCCCAAGTGGCCCCCCAAAGGGTGGCCCCTCCGGTGGTCCTCCGGAACCTTTCCTGGACCCTCCATAATACCGATATGACCCGAAACTTTTCCGGTGTCCGCTTGACGACTTCCCATATATAAATCTTTACCTCCGGACCATTCCGAACTCCTCGTGACGTCCGGGATCTCATCCGGACTCGAACAACATTCGGTAATCACATACAAGTCTTCCTATTAACCCTAGCGTCCACCGAACCTTGCGTGTAGACCCTACGGGTTCGGGAGACATGCGTACATGACCGAGACGCTCTTGGTCAATAACCAACAGCGGATCTGGATACCCATGTTGGTTCCTACACGCCTCGATGTTGTCATCGGATGAACCACGATGTCGAGGGTTCAAGCAAATCACAGATGCTATTCCCTTTGTCGACGGTATGTTACTTGCCCGAGACTCGATCGTCGGTATCCCAATACCTTGTTTAGTCTCGTTACCGCAAGTCACTTTACTCGCATCAGTAATGCATGATCCCGTGACCAGACACTTGATCACTTTGAGCTCATTATGATGATGCATTACCGAGTGGGCCCAGTGATACCTCTCCGTCATAATGGAGTGACAAATCCTGTCTCGATCTGTGTCAACCCAATGCACACTTTCGGAGATACCTGTAATGCACCTTTATAGTCACCCAGCTTACGTTGTGATGTTTGGTACACCCAAAGCATTCCTACGGTATCCGGAGTTACACGATCTCACGGTCTAAGGAAGAGATACTTGACATTGGAAAGCTCTAGCAAAACGAACTACACGATCTTTGTGCTATGCTTAGGATTGGGTCTTGTCCATCACGTCATTCTCCTAATGACGTGATCCCGCTGTCAATGACATCCGATGTCCATAGTCGTGAAACCATGACTATCCGTCACCAACGAGCTAGTCAACTAGAGGCTCACTAGGGACGTATTGTGGTCTATATATTCACACGTGTATTACGATTTCCGGATAATACAGCTTATAGCATGAATAAAAGACAATTATCATGAACAAGGAAATATAATAATAATGCTTTTATTATTGCCTCTAGGGCATATTTCCAACAGTCTCCCACTTGCACTAGAGTCAATAATCTAGTTTACATTGTGATGAATCGAACACCCATAGAGTTCTGGTGTTGATCATGTTTTGCCCGCGAGAGAGGTTTAGTCAACGGATCTGTGACATTTAGATCCGTGTGCACTTTACAAATTTCTATGTCTCCATCTTGAACATTTTCACGGATGGAGTTGAAGCGACGCTTGATGTGCCTGGTCTTCTTGTGAAACCTGGGCTCTTTGGCTAGGGCAATAGCTCCAGTGTTGTCACAGAAGAGTTTGATCGGCCCCGACGCATTGGGTATGACTCCTAGGTCGGTGATGAACTCCTTCACCCAAATTGCTTCATGCGCTGCCTCCGAGGCTGCCATGTATTCCGCTTCACATGTAGATCCCGCCACGACGCTTTGCTTGCAACTGCACCAGCTTACTGCTCCACCATTCAACATATACATGTATCCGGTTTGTGACTTAGAGTCATCCAGATCTGTGTCGAAGCTAGCGTCGACGTAACCCTTCTGGCCGAGCTCTTCGTCACCTCCATAAACGAGAAACATGTCCTTTGTCCTTTTCAGTACTTCAGGATATTCTTGACCGCTGTCCAGTTGTTCCTTGCGGGATTACTTTGGTACCTTCCTACCAAACTTACGGCAAGGTTTACATCAGGTCTGTACACAAGATGGCATACATAATAGATCCTATGGCTGAGGCATAGGGATGACACTCATCTCTTCTTTATCTTTTGCCGTGGTCGGGCATTGAGCTGAGCTCAATCTCACACCTTGCAACACGTGCAAGAACCCCTTCTTGGACTGATCCATTTTGAACTTCTTCAAAATCTTATCAAGGTATGTGCTTTGTGAAAGACCTATGAGGCGTCTCGATCTATCCCTATAGATCTTGATGCCTAATATATAAGCAGCTTCTCCAAGGTCCTTCATTGAAAAACACTTATTCAAGTAGGCCTTAATGCTGTCCAAGAATTCTATATCATTTCCCATCAAAAGTATGTCATCTACATATAATATGAGAAATGCTACAGAGCTCCCACTCACTTTCTTGTAAACGCAGGCTTCTCCATAAGTCTGCATAAACCCAAACGCTTTGATCATCTCATCAAAGCGAATGTTCCAACTCCGAGATGCTTGCACCAGCCCATAAATGGATCGCTGGAGCTTGCATACTTTGTTAGCATTCTTAGGATCGACAAAACCTTCCGGCTGCATCATATACAGCTCTTCCTTAAGATATCCGTTAAGGAACGCTGTTTTAACGCCCATCTGCCATATCTCATAATCATAGTATGCGCAATTGCTAACATGATTCAGACGGACTTAAGCTTCGCTACGGGAGAGAAAGTCTCATCGTAGTCAATCCCTTGAACTTGTCGATAACCCTTAGCGACAAGTCGAGCTTTATAGATGGTGACATTACCATCCGCGTCCGTCTTCTTCTTAAAAATCCATTTGTTTTCTATCGCTCGCCGATCACCGGGCAAGTCAGTCAAAGACCACACTTTTTTTTCATACATGGATTCTATCACGGACTTCATGGCTTCTATCCATTTGTTGGAATCAGGGCCCGCCATCGCTTCTTCATAGTTCAAGGTTCACCGTTGTCTAACAACATGATTTCCGGTGACAGGTTGCCGTACCACTGCAGTGCGGAACGTGTCCTTGTGGACCCACGAGGTTCAAGAGCAACTTGATCCGAAGTACCTTGATCATCATCATTAATTTCCTCTTCGGTTGGTGTAGGCATCACAGAACACTTTCCTGAGCTGCACTACTATCCTGTTCAAGAGGTAGTACTTCATCGAGTTCTACTTTCCTCCCACTTACTTCTTTCGAGAGAAACTCTTTTTCCGTAAAGGTTCCGTTCTTGGCAACAAAAATCTTGCCCTCGGATCTTAAGTAGAAGGTATACCCAATGGTTTCTTTAGGGTATCCTATGAAGACGCATTTTTCCGACTTGGGTTCGAGCTTTTCAGGTTGAAGTTTCTTGACATGAGCATCGCATCCCCAAGCTTTTAGAAACGACAGCTTAGGTTTCTTCCCAAACCATAATTCATACGGTGTCGTCTCAACGGACTTAGACGGTGCCCTATTTAAAGTGAATGTAGCTGTCTCTAGAGCGTATCCCCAAAATGATAGCGGTAAATCGGTAAGAGACATCATAGACCACACCATATCCAATAGAGTGCGATTACGACGTTCGGACACACCATTACGCTGAGGTGTTCCAGGCGGCGTTAGTTGTGAAACGATTCCACATTTTCTTAAGTGTGTACCAAATTCGTGACTTAAATATTCTCCTCCATGATCTGATCGTAAGAATTTTATCTTTCGGTCACGTTGATTCTCTACTTCATTCTGAAATTCCTTGAACTTTTCAAAGGTCTCGCACTTGTGTTTCATCAAGTAGACATACCCATATCTACTCAAATCATCCGTGAGAGTGAGAACATAATGATATCCTCCATGAGCCTCAACGCTCATTGGACCGCATACATCGGTATGTATGATTTCCAACAAGTTGGTTGCTCGCTCCATTGTTCCGGAGAACGGAGTCTTGGTCATCTTGCCCATGAGGCATGGTTCGCATGTGTCAAATGATTCATAATCTAAAGACTCCAAAAGTCCATCGGCATGGAGCTTCTTCATGCGCTTGACACCAATGTGACCAAGGCGGCAGTGCCACAAGTATGTGGGACTATCGTTATCAACTTTACATCTTTTGGTATTCACGCTATAAACATGTGCAATACTACGCCGAGATTCATTAAGAATAAACCATTGACCATCGGAGCATGACCATAAAACATATCTCTCATATAAATAGAACAGCCATTATTCTCGGATTTAAATGAGTAGCCATCTCGCATTAAACGAGATCCAGATACAATATTCATGCTCAAACTTGGCACCAAATAACAATTATTAAGGTTCATAACTAATCCCGTAGGTAAATGAAGAGGTAGCGTGCGACGGCGATCACATCGACTGAACCATTCCCGACGCCATCGTCACCTCGTCCTTTGCCGCTTCCGCTTATTCCGCAGCTCCTGCTGTGAGTTACAAATATGAGCAACGGCACCGTATCAAATACCCAGGAGTTACTACGAGTAATCGCAAAGTACACATTAATTACATGTATATCAGATATACCTTTGGCGTTGCGGCCTTCTTGTCCGCTAAGTATTTGGGGCAGTTCCGCTTCAAAGGACCCTTCCCTTGCAATAAAAGCACTCGATCTAGGGTTTGGGTCCATTCTTTGACTTCTTCCGGCAACTTGCTTACCGGCGCGGCAACCTCCTTGCCGTCCTTCTTGAAGTTCTTCTTGCCCTTGCCCTTCTTGAACTTAGTGGTCTTATTGACCATCAACACTTGATGTTCTTTCTTGATTTCAACCTCGGCTGACTTCAACATAGAGACCACTTCAGGAATGGTCTTTACCATCCCCTGCATGTTGTAGTTCATCACAAAGCTCTTGTAGCTTGGTGGGAGCGATCGGAGGATTCTCACAATGACCGCCTCATCGTGGAGGTTAATATTCACTGGGTCATATGGTTGTGCAACCCTGCATATCTTGAGAATGTGCTCACCGACAGAACTGTTTGCCTCCATCTTACAACTATAGAACTTGTCGGAGATGTCATATCTCTCGACCGGCGTGAGCTTGGAAAACAAGTTTCAGCTCCTCGAACATCTCATATGCTCCGTGATGCTCAAAACGCTTTTGGAGCCCCCGGTTCTAAGTCAGAAGCATGCCGCATCGAACGAGGGAGTAATCATCAGCGAAGTTTGCCAAGCATTCATAATGTCTTGGTTCTCTCAGGGACGGAGCGTCACCTAGCGGTCCTTCTAGGACATATTGTTTCCGGCAGCTATGAGGATGATCCTCGTGTTCCGGACCCAGTCCGTATAGTTCTTGCCGTCATCTTTCAGCTTGGTTTTTCTCTAGGAACGCGTTGAAGTTCAAGTTGACATGAGCGTTGGCCATTTGATCTACAAGACATATTATGCAAAAGTTTTAGACTAAGTTCATGATAATTAAGTTCATCTAATCAAATTATTTCAATGAACTCCCACTTAGATTAGACATCCCACTAGTCATCTAAGTGTTACACGATCCGAGTCGACTAGGCCGTGTCCGATCATCACGTGAGACGGACTAGTCATCATCGGTTAACATTCTCATGTTGATCGTATCTTCTATACGACTCGTGTTCGACCTTTTGGTCTCCGTGTTCCGAGGCCATGTCTGTACATGCTAGGCTCGTCAAGTAAACCCTAAGTGTTTTCGCATGTGTAAATCTGTCTTACACCCGTTGTATGTGAACGTAAGAATCCATCACACCCGATCATCATGTGGTGCTTAGAAGCGACGAACTTTAGCAACGGTGCACGCTTAGGGAAACACTTCTTGAAATTGTTGTAAGGGATCATCTTATTTACTACCGTCGTTCTAAGTAAACAAGATGTATAAACATAATAAACATCACATGCAATTATATATAGTAGTGACATGATATGGCCAATATCATAAAGCTCCATTGATCTCCATCTTCGAGGCTCCATGATCATCTTGTCACCGGCATGACACCATGATCTCCATCATCATGATCTCCATCATTGTGCCTCCATGAAGTTGTCACGCCAACAAATACTTCTACTTCTATGGCTAACGCGTTTAGCAATAAAGTAAAGTAAGTTACATGGCGTTCTTCAATGACACGCAGGTCATACAAAATAAAGACAACTCCTATGGCTCCTGCCGGTTGTCATACTCATCGACATGCAAGTCGTGATTCCTATTACAAGAACATGATCTCATACATCACAATGTGTCATTCATCATTCATCACAACTTGGCCATATCACATCACATGACAATTGCTGCAAAAACAAGTTAGACGTCCTCTAATTGTTGTTGCATCTTTTACGTGGCTGCAATTGGGTTCTAGCAAGAACGTTTTCTTACCTACGAATAACCACAACGTGATCTTGTCAACTTCTATTTACCCTTCATAAGGACCCTTTTCATCGAATCCGCTCCAACTAAAGTGGGAGAGACAGACACCCGCCAGCCACCTTATGCAACTAGTGCATGTTAGTCGGTGGAACCGGTCTCACGTAAGCGTACGTGTAAGGTTGGTCCGGGCCGCTTCATCCCACAATACCGCAGAAGCAAGATAAGACTAGTAGCGGCAAGTAAATTGACAAGATCCACGCCCACAACTAAATTGTGTTCTACTCGTGCAATAGAGAACTACGCATAAACCTGGCTCTGATGCCACTGTTGGGGAACGTTGCAGAAAATTAAAATTTTTCCTACGGTTTCACCAAGATCCATCTATGAGTTCTACTAAGCAACGAGTCAAGAGAGAGAGTTTGCATCTACATACCACTTGTAGATCGAGTGCGGAAGCGTTCGAGGGAGAGGTGATGATGAAGACGCTCCCAACGTGATTCCGATCACCGATGACCAAGTGCTGAACGGACAGCACCTCCGCGTTCAACACACGTGACGGATTTACGATGGCGTCTCCTTCGCCTTGATCCAGCAAGGAGGAAGGAGAGGTTGAGGAAGACAACTCCAATGGCAGCACGACGGCGTGATGCGGATGGAGTGGTCAAGTTCTCCCACAGGCTTCGCCAAGCTTATGCGGAGGAGGAGAGGTGTTGGGGAGGGAGGGCTGCGCCTTCAATGGTGTTTGCAGCCTCCCTCACCCCTCTATTTATAGGGGAAGGGAGGAGGGCGGCCCCTCTAGATGCATCTAGAGGGGGCGGCCAAGGGGAGGGCTTGCCCCCCCAAGCGGGCGCCCCCTTAGGGTTCCCTCAACCCTAGGCGCATGGGCCAAGGGGAGGGTGCGCCCAGCCCACTAGGGGCTGGCTGCCTCCCCCACAGCCCAAGTGGCCCCCAAAAGGGGTGGCCCCTCCCGTGGTCCTCCGGAACCTTTCCTGGACCCTCCATAATACCGATATGACCCGAAACTTTTCCGGTGTCCGCTTGACGACTTCCCATATATAAATCTTTACCTCCGGACCATTCCGGAACTCCTCGTGACGTCTGGGATCTCATCTGGGACTCCGAACAACATTCGTAATCACATACAAGTCTTCCTATTAACCCTAGCGCCACCGAACCTTTGCGTGTAGACCCTACGGGTTCGGGAGACATGCAGACATGACCGAGACGCTCTCCGTCAATAACCAACAGCGGGATCTGGATACCCATGTTGGTTCCCACGCTCCTCGATGTTGTCATCGGATGAACCCACGATGTCGAGGGTTCAAGCAACCCGTATGCTATTCCCTTTGTCGACGGTATGTTACTTGCCCGAGACTTCGATCGTCGGTATCCCAATACCTCGTTTAGTCTCGTTACGGCAAGTCACTTTACTCGCATCGTAATGCATGATCCCGTGACTGCACACTTGATTACTTTGAGCTCATTATGATGATGCATTACCGAGTGGGCCTGGTGATACCTCTCCGTCATACGGAGTGACAAATCCCTGTCTCGATCCGTGTCAACCCAATGTACACTTTCGGAGATACCGTAATGCACCTTTATAGTCACCCGATTACGTTGTGACGCTTTGGTACACCCAAAGCATTCCTACGGTATCCGGGAGTTACACGATCTCACGGTCTAAGGAAGAGATACTTGACATTGGAAAAGCTCTAGCAAAACGAACTACACGATCTTTGTGCTATGCTTAGGATTGTCTTGTCCATCACGTCATTCTCCTAATGACGTGATCCCGCTGTCAATGACATCTGATGTCCATAGTCGAAACCATGACTATCCGTCACCAACGAGCTAGTCAACTAGAGGCTCACTAGGGACGATTGTGGTCTATGTATTCACACGTGTATTATGATTTCCGGATAATACAGTTATAGCATGAATAAAAGACAATTATCATGAACAAGGAAATATAATAATAATGCTTTTATTATTGCCTCTAGGGCATATTTCCAACAGAGGGAGGGCCTCCCACCCCTTCTTCCTCGCTGTCGTAGTGTGGGCAGATCCGGCCTCCCGCCGCCCACCTAGCGACATCCCGGCAACCCTCAGTTATAACTTCCTTCGAAACCGGCCTTGCTCTACTTCCCGAGCTCCTGACATCACTGCATTTGTATCTTTTACTATTTCTCGTGCCCCTCGTAGATAGGATCGATCGGCTGTTCAAAAACCACCTAATTTTTTACTGTTAAGAGGTAAAACTAGTTCATGCACTCGAATCTAGTAGTACTTGGTTCAAACAAGGAAGAAAGGGGGTGGGGGTGGGGTGGGGGAAGATTTGTTACCTGGATCTAGGACTTGGTCGAAAGAGGAAATAATGGGGGCGAAAAGTAGCAGAGACTAGCTATCCAACTGGTCTCTAGGTCTAATAGGGAAATAAAGGGAACGCAGTACAAACTAAATATAAACCCGATCTATTGGTTGAAAAAGGAAAGAAAGTGGGGACTGGGGGACAAGTCAACAGAGTAAGTCCAGCACTAGATTTGCTAGCCTCACACAAAGATAAGGTGGCTATATACCGAACAAAAATGGGACCAACCTGTATCCTCTTCTCGATGTTTGTTGCCCCGAGCCGCTCTTATGTAATGCCACCGGTAAAATGTAGCAGCCAAGACCGTTAAAAAGTAAGGACACGTTAAACCAATGTTGTTTTCAATATAATGCCTCCAGTAATATGAATCAATGGCACTTTTTTCATGTCCTGCTAAATTTCCCTAAGATAAGTTGCTTCTTTTCGTTAGAGATGCAACTGTCCTGGTCCGCCTACTCTCCAGGAGCTAAATTTCCCTAAGAAGAAGCTCTGTGGGTTTCGTTTTCTGATGGAAATGGAACCGGGGCTGGAGCTCTTTTCTTAAAAGAAGAAGAAGAAGAAGCTAGCTCATGGGCCATTGCTTCATTTTAGGTGAATCGCACTAAAAGGTCCCATGAATTGAATCATCCATGTTGGTGAATGGTGTCATCCCTTCTACGATGGCGTTGATCGCAGATATGGTTCCCATCACGAGGTATGTTCCTTTTGGTCCGACCATTTGCCAAAGATCCTGCATGTTGATCCTCGCTCTTGTGCTATCGCTTTGGCAATCGCCATGATAAAGCAGTAATGTTATTATTTTGCACCTTAATCTAGTGGCACTATTAATTTGAGGCAATGTTTTGGCACCGCTAGTGCCACTATTTTTTATATATCGAAAGAGGGGGTTCCCTCCGATTTCATTAAAGAAACCCAACCATAGAGAACCATTATCCGACAACATCTCAGTGTAAACGGGAAGTTATGCAACTACTACTAGAACGGACTAAGTACTAGCAGGAGACAAGTTCGCCACATAAGCTAGGCAGGTAGGGGGACGCAGCACCAGCTCGACCAAGTTTGGATTACAACTCAAATGCTACCACAAAAACATCAGGGGGAAGATAGGGACTGAAAGAGCCAGCTTCAGCATCCTAGTCTAAGCACCCCCGACCTTCATCCTTGCGATGCACGGTACACCTAGTTTGCCACCTACTCGACCCTGGTGTCACGAATAAAATGAAGTAATAATACAGTTAAAATAGAGCGAGTGTCCTCTCTATCATTTCATTTCCAATGTAGATAAAGAAAGTGCTTCTCTTTGTTAATGTATGCTTCATCAACTAGTCCTATTGTTAATGTTTAAGTATTTCTGCAAACTGGAGTGCTTAATTTTAGTTGATCCTCACACAAATAGAGATTTGAATGTCTCAAGGCCCCTCCTTGTACTACCGTTGTACACTGATGTTCACCACTGGCAGAAGGTGTATCGGGGAGACTTGGGTCGATTTCCGGTATGATGTAATATTTTCTTCTGTTTATTAGTGTATGTTTCATCAACTAGTGCCACTATAATCTAATCACGCCTTTTCATTATCTGTGCAAACAGGGTTATTCGGCTGCATTTTGGTGGAACTGCACAAATGTATGGATGGAACCGGCATATATGCAGAGTGCGAGGTGCCAAGTAAAAATTACTGACACCAACCCTGCTCCATCTAAGCATTGGCATGCACCACCATCAGTGGGATGTGTGGCGCTCACTGTGGACAGATCTTTCTCGGCAGAAAATCCTCTAACCAAATACTAGTAGCTTAGACTTAAAAAATACTAATAGCTTATATTGGCAGTTTTCTAGGGGTGTACTCTTTTCTGAAAGAAGCACAAATCTATTTTTCTTTATTTGTACACAGTGTCACAACTTTGACCCAAAGGTCCAGAGCTATTTTTAGGATGATTGGCGTAGTACTCGGAGACTTATTGTAAGCATGATTTTTATTAGTTGTCACACTGATTGTAAGCATGAGCATATGGAAGATTAGGTTAGTGCAAAGCTTACCTTAAACCCTACCGACGCCGTTGAAACGAGGCGAGCGTCCAGGGAACCGTGGAGAACGGCGGGGAAGCGACGTCGTGCCATCCGGCCTCCTCTTGCGGCGGGAGAATGAATACTCCAGTGGCTCCGGCTGGCTGTGCACCCTCACGAACGGCACACCGTACTCGATCAATTTGTTATCCTCTGGGTGCTCGACCTTCGACCTGTACGCCCACCACCTCCGCCTGACATTCGCCTCGGGCGAATCTGTCTGCTCCATCTCCCAGAGGAGATACTCGATGAACTCGAAGGACTGTGGCGTGACTGCCGCCGAGGAGTACACCGCCATCCTTATCGCCGTCGTCTCACTCTTTCGCATACATTGCCATATGGCCCTCACCGTCCTCGAAATCTCCCACTCATGGTCTAACCAAGTAAGGATCTCCTTCAACCTGGCTAACTTTGCCTGGTCGCCGCCGGCGATCTGCCTGATTCGTTGCTGCATCCCCTCCATAGATGTCCTTCTGAGTGGTCTGGTGCTAGCTTTGGAAGATGGGAGGAGAGACGGTGGTCTTGCAATAGAGAAGAGGGAGAGGGGAGACAGTGGTTTTGGAATGGAGATGATGGAGAGGAGAGGGGGTAGTTTTTAAATGGAGAAGAGGGAGAGGCGAGACGGTGGTTTTGGAATGGAGATGATGGAGAGGAGAGGTTCCCCTGCCTTTCGGTCGCTGATAGGTGGGCCCCGCACTTGGTGGGACCCATGTGTCAGTGTCTAAATGGTAGGATGGGCTACGTAATGGGATCCTCGTCCGAGGAGAGAGGAGGTGGTTTTGCAATGGAGAAGAGGGAGAGGCGAGACAGTGGTTTTGGAATGGAGATGATGGAGAGGAGAGGAGGTGGTTTTGCAATGGAGAAGAGGGAGATGAGCGTATGCAGCGATTTAGGATTGGACGAGAGGGCCACACAGGACTGGATCAAAATCAAAATCAATTTACCCTTCAATTAAGAAAGCGACCCCACATTAACTAGTCTCCCTTTTATTCGGGTCATAATTGACCATGATTTTCGCAAATAAAATATATGTTATACGTTGCAAAAATAATATAATTTGAAAGTACATTCAGAATCTGAACCAAACGATACAATTTTTTGTGACATGCATTCACATTTTGCTTGTCAAATACAATACGTGGTCAAACTTTGACCCAAAATACGCAAAACAAAAAAAAATACTTCCAAGACCAGCGCCGCTCTTCCGCTCTTCTCCTCTTAAACCACCGTCGCTCCTCTCCTATTCCAATCTAAATCCAGCGTTGCTCCTCTCCTCTTCCATTTCAAAACCACCACCCCTCCTCTCCTATTCCAATCAAAACCAGCGTCGCTCCTCTCCCGTTCTAAACAAAACCAGCGCTGCTCCTATCCTCTTCCATTCAAAAACCACCGCCGGCGAGTGAAGGTGCTGTGGAGAAGTAGATCGATGGAGGAGTACAACCGATACGTGAGGATCGCAGACGGCGACCCTGTGAAGCTAGTTAGGATGTTGGAGATACAGTCTTGGTTTGACAACAAGGACCAACTAGCGGCAACGGCGACATCCATGGCCAAATATCTGCAACAGAGCGAAAAGGAGGCGATACTCCCGGAGGGAGTCGCGCGGGAGTACATAGAGCTGCTCCTCTGGGCCATGGAGCAAACAGATTCACCGAATCCGATTGTGAGGGAGCGGTGGTGGGAGTATCGGTCCCAGATGGAGCTTTCACCAGAGATTGAAGGATCAAGCATCTACAAGGTGCCGTTTGTGAGGGTGTCGTGCCAGAGCGAGCCGGTGGAGTCTTCGTCGACCGAACCCAACTACAAGAGGAGAAAAACAGTTGGCCCAACGACCCCGCCATCCTCTCCTTCGCCATTCACATCGTCTCACAGGGCGGCTGTCTGCCGCAGAGGAATAGGAGGGATTGCCCCCCCCCCCCAGACTAATAGTCGGGCAGGTTGTGAATTGTCAAGAGGAGCTTAGGGTTGTTAGTATTTGCAGGTTGTGAATTGTGTTTTGTGTTGTGTATTTTGAGAGTAATTTCAGATATGAATGTCTTTTGAATTTCAGATTTGCAGTATTGAGCATATGAAGTATTTTATGAATTCTAGAGATCTATTTTTAGCACTTAAAAAATGTAGTTTCATAGGAGTATAAAAGTGCAGACAATGTGATTCTCAGAGAAGAAACTGTAAGTTTCAGTTTCAGATAAGAAACTGCAAGTTTTAGTTTTAGATAAGAAACTCCAAGTTCAGTTTCAGATAAGAAACTGCAACTTTCAAAGGCAGAGCATTTATATTAACATGGCCTTTTCAAACAGTGTTAACATCATGCTGGAAGTTTTATTCATGGTCGAAACTGGAACTACCAGCCAGTTAACATCATGCTGATCAACATTCATGCATAGCACATCTTCATATGATGCACAGTCAAAAAGGTATGCTATTTTCAAAATGCCCACACAATGTCGAGTGTGCGAAAAACAGAGAAAATGAGGGACGAAGTTTTGGCAAGTGTAGGACATGGTGTGCATAGATGACAATTGGGGCCCACATGTCAATAAATGCAGAGGCAAAATATTTGGAGATATTTTCTCTGCACAGGTGGAATCGAACCCGGGCGGAACAGCTGCCGGGTAGTGTCGCTCGGCCACTGGGCTAGTTCAGTTGTTTCGTTACTAATAAGGTACTTCCTTAGGTGGTCGGATCTCCTCCTGCGCCTTTGTGCGCTCGCCGCGACGCCGCTGTCTGCCATTGTGAACATGCTAAACAAACGAGAGGAATCTGGACAGGACTGTACGTGGAGAGGCGGACAGTCGGGACCCACTAGGTCTATGGTCGTACGCAAGCAAGTGCCTCATCGAAAAAATACTTCCTCCTAATGCTATACTAACGTTGGGGCCCACGGGTTTGTCAACATAGTCACATTTTTTTGGTGCTTAAACGTAGTTACTATAGGAGATAAATTCACAACGAAGCCGGGGAGCTGGCAGGTATCATTTATTATCACTGGGGCAGCAAGTATCAGCTGGGTTTTGGGCTGCCCCGTCTAGGCTTTCTTTTTTAACATGCGCAGCCCACGACCTCGGATGGGAGGTCCGTAGGCCTGTTTGTATTTTCTTGAGGACCGTCATGTATCGACCGGCCTATGGACCTCCCATCCGAGGTTTTATTTTTCCTGAAACATCGGCAGCCCAATTTATGTGTTTTTTTTAAGAAAATGCAGAGGTCTATTCTATTTTTCTATATAAGAATAGGAACGCTTGGTCCAACTTATGTTTCCCTTCTAACTATATTATATATATTTAAATTACTTTATATGTTATTATATATTATTGTTATTGTCATCATATATTTAACAGATACTTACATATGCAAGAAAACAATATCCCACATCTTGTTAACTTATAAAAATAATTTCTTAACAATAAAATCCTGGATTTTTTTGGCAACAAAAATCCTGGTGATCGTGTACAAAGCTTGGTAAGATTTAAGGACCAATGTAATAATAAATCACTTATTATTTAAATATATATATAACAAAATGCTCAGCCCCTGTTTATTTTTTGATAACATTGCTGCGCCCACCCCAACATTATAATTAGAATCAGCCCAGCAAAATCGTGTATTTCGAGAAAGTGCAAATGGCCTGTAATTTTTTAGGAAAAACATAAATGGGCCGCATGGATGCTACATTATTTGTTCACCCAGCCCAGCTAATGAAATGTAATAAAAAAAGATCAAATGGACTGTAAATTCTACCCTGCAAAAAAAGACTGTAAATTCTGAAAAAATGGGTTGAATACGTGCCGCATTTTTGGAGGCTGAAATGTGGGCCAATAGGCCGAAGCCAATGCGAGTAGTTGTCAACTTAGCCAACAAATGATTCTGACATCGTTAGCCTTTGGATTTACATCCAACGACTGGCATCCATCATCAATCTCTCGTCTTCTTCCTCCAGCACCGCCGGGACCACCTGCTCCCGCCTCCTGCTGCTAGCAGCTCTGCTTAGCACGCTTCGCTGTGAAGCGCTACTCCACCGTTGGCCAGGCCATCCCTCCACCCCTCCACACCTCCTGTTCTTCTCCACCGACTGCCGAACCACACCGCACCAGAACCAGTTAACCTCAGACACCTCTCCGTCTGCGACTCTACTCCGCGTCTTCCCATCTCCGGCTCGTTCTTTGTCAGGGCCTCGCCGTCGTCCACCACCTTGGATGCGCTCGGCGCGGAGTGGTCAACATGGTCAACGAACGACACCATCGGAAGTAGACTGTGCGTGGAGAGGCTGACAGCTGGGTCCACGGCCGCACGCAAGGAAATGCCTCCTTATTATGCGCAAAATAATTATTTCTCCACCTGACAGCTGGGACCCACCGGAAGGGCCTCTGTATTTCATGAAAAAAATGTCCTCACCGCTGACAGGTCGGACCCACCAGCTATATCTTTGCATGCATGGAAGTGCCTCCTTATTATGCACAAAAAAATGAATAACCCCCTGCTAGGTTGGACCCACCTTGGTGGGAGGCTGACTTGTGGGCCTACTAAGTTGACGGGGACGGAGTGCTTTGTCATCTTAGTCAATATGGACGATTCTAGCTCCAGTGACTGTATGATGTCCATCCAACGGCCGTAGTGCTTATTCAACCTCTGGTCTTCTTGCTCCAGCCGCCCAAAGCAGCGCCAGTAGTGCCGCATGATCCTGCCTCCCGTGGCCGGCTGTGCTGCCGCGGAGGCCTCATCGCCCCCTACTATTCCCACCACTGGACAGGCCCTACGGCGACGGCAGCCTCACACCGCAGCCGAACCAGTGAACCCTCGTACTCCTCTCCGCGCGGGCTTCCACTGCCACGTCTTCCCCGGCTCCGCGTCGTCCCCTTCCTAGGCCTCGCCGTCTGATACGTCTCCAACGTATCTATAATTTTTTATTGTTCCATGCTATATTATATTCTGTTTTGGACATTTATGGGCTTTATTATACACTTTTATATTATTTTTGGGACTAACCTATTAACTGGAGGCCCAGCCCAGAATTGCTATTTTTTGCCTATTTCAGAGTTTCGCAGAAAAAGAATATCAAACGGAATCCAAACGGAATGAAACCTTCGGGAACGTGATTTTCGGAACGAACGTGATCCACAGGACTTGGACCCTATGTAAAGACATCAACCAGGAGGGCACGAGGTAGGGGGCGCGCCTCCCCCCCCCCCCCAGGCGCACCCTCCACCCTCATGGCCCCCACGTTGCTCCACCGACGTACTTCATCCTCCTATATATACCTACGTACCCCCAAACTACCAGATATGAGGCGAAAAACCTAATTCCACCGCCGCAACCTTCTGTACCCGTGAGATCCCATCTAGGGGCCTTTTAGGAGCTCACGGGAGGCATCGATCACGGAGGGCTTCTACATCAACACCATAGCCTCTCCAGATGATGTGTGAGTAGTATACCTCGGACCTTGGTCCATAGTTATTAGCTAGATGGCTTCTTCTCTCTTTTTGGATCTCAATACAATGTTCTCCCCCTCTCTTGTGGAGATCTATTCGATGTAATCTTCTTTTGCGGTGTGTTTGTAGAGACCGATGAATTGTGGGTTTATGATCTAGTTTATCTATGAACAATATTTGAATCTTCTCTTAATTCTTTTATGTATGATTGGTTATCTTTGCAAGTCTCTTCGAATTATCAGATTGGTTTGGCCTACTAGATTGATCTTTCTTGCAATGGAAGAAGTGCTTAGCTTTGGGTTCAATCTTGCGTTGTCCTTTCCCAGTGACATTAGGGGCAGCAAGGCACGTATTGTATTGTTGCCATCGAGGATAACAAGATGAGGTTTATATCATATTGCATGAGTTTATCCCTCTACATCATGTCATCTTGCTTAAGGCGTTACTCTGTTCTTATGAACTTAATACTCTAGATGCATGTTGGATAGCGGTTGATGTGTGGAGTAATAGTAGTAGATGCAGGCAGGAGTCGGTCTACTTGTCTCGGACGTGATGCCTATATACATTATCATACCTAGATATTCTCATAACTATGATCAATTCTATCAATCGCTCAACAGTAATTTGTTCACCCACCGTAATACGTATGCTCTCGAGAGAAGCCACTAGTGAAACCTATGGCCCCCGGGTCTATTTTCCATCATATTTATCTTCCAACACTTAGTTATTTCTATTGCCGTTTTTATTTTTCTTTCTTTCTTTGCATCTTTATCATAAAAATACCAAAAATATTATCTTATCATATCTATCAGATCTCACTCTCGTAAGTGACCTTGAAGGGATTGACAAGCCCTTATCACGTTGGTTGCGAGGATTTATTTGTTTGTGTAGGTGCGAGGGAGTCGTGCGTGGTCTCCTACTGGATTGATACCTTGGTTCTCAAAACTGAGGGAAATACTTGCGCTGCTTTGCTGCATCACCCTTTCCTCTTCAAGGGAAAACCAATGCAGTGCTCAAGAGGTAGCAAGAAGGATTTCTGGCGCCGTTGCCGGGGAGATTCACGCCAAGTCAAGTCAAGAATTGATTTCCCGATAACGAGCCATTTCTGGCGTCGTTGCTGGGGAGTCTACACAAAAGTCAACATACCAAGTACCCATCACAAACCCTTATCTCCCGCATTACATTATTTGCCATTTGCCTCTCGTTTTCCTCTCCCCCACTTCACCCTTGCCATTTTATCCGCCCTCTCTTTTTCCGTTTGCCTTTCTCTCGCTCGCTTCTTTTTTGCTCGTGTGTTGGATTGCTTGCTTGTCACGATGGCTCTGGATAATACTAAATTGTGTGACTTTACCAATACCAACAACAATGATTTCCTTAGCACTCCGATTGATCCTCTTACCGATACCGAATCTTGTGAAATCAATACTGCTTTATTGAATCTTGTCATGAAAGATCAATTCGCTGGCCTTCCTAATGAAGATGCCGCTACCCATCTAAATAGCTTCATTGATTTGTGTGATATGCAAAAGAAGAAAGATGTGGACAATGATATTGTTAAATTGAAGCTATTTCCTTTTTACCTTAGAGATTGTGCTAAAGCTTGGTTTCCGTCTTTGCCTAAAATTAGTATTAATTCTTGGAATAAGTGCAAAGAAAGAACCGCTAGGATGCGTGCTAAGAAAGATTTCTTTGTGAAAGCGTGTTCTTCTCGTTTCTATGAAAATAAAGATGAAGATCTAAAAGTTATTGATGTGTCTCCTATTAAATCTTTGTTTTGCAATATGAATCTTGATAATGATGTCATTGAAGATGAGTTACCTTTGCCTAGAAGGTGTTTCAAAAATTCGGAGTTTTTAGATCTTGATGCGAAAATTGATAAAAGTGGGAATAAAGAGATCAAAACTCTAGATATCAATGAACCCACTATTTTGGATTTCAAGGAATTTAATTATGATAATTGCTCTTTGATAGATTGTATTTCCTTGTTGCAATCCGTGCTAAATTCTCCACATGCTTATAGTCAAAATAAAGCCTTTACCAAACATATCGTTGATGCTTTGATGCAATCTTATGAAGAAAAACTTGAGTTGGAAGTTTCTATCCCTATAAAACTTTATGATGAATGAGAACCTACTATTAAAATTAAAATTAAAGATCATGAATGCTATGCTTTGTGTGATTTGGGTGCTAGTGTTTCCACGATCCCAAAAACTTTGTGCGATTTGCTAGGTTTCCGTAATTTTGATGATTGCTCTCTAAACTTACACCTTGCGGATTCCACCATTAAGAAACCTATGGGAAGAATTAATGATGTTCTTATTGCTGCAAATAGGAATTATGTGCCCGTAGATTTTATTGTTCTTGATATAGATTGCAATCCTTCATGTCCTATTATTCTTGGTAGACCTTTCCTTAGAACGATTGGTGCAATTATTGATATGAAGGATTGGTATATTAGATTCCAATTTCCGTTAAGTAAAGGCATGGAACACTTTCCTAGAAATAAAATAAAATTACCTTATGAATCTATTATGAGAGGCACTTATGGATTGCCTACCAAAGATGGCAATACCTATATATATCCTTGCTATTATGCCTAGCTAGGGCGTTAAACGATAGCGCTTGTTGGGAGGCAACCCAATTTTATTTTTAGTTTTTTTTTTTTGCTTTTTTATTCTGTTTAGGAATAAATATTTGATCTTACCTCTGGTTAGATGTGTTTTTATGTTTTAATTAGTGTTTGTGCCAAGTTTAACCTATAGGATCTTCTTGGATGATAGTTATTTGATCTTGCTGAAAATTCCAGAAATTTTCTGTTCACGAAAATAATTGTTAAAAATCACCAGAACGTGATAAAATATAGATTCCAATTTCTGCTGATCAATAAACAAAGTTTATAGGTCGTCCTATTTTGGTAGATTTTTTTAAGTTCCAAAAGTTTGCCTTAGTTACAGATTACTACAGACTGTTCTGTTTTTGACAGATTCTGTTTTTCGTGTGTTGTTTGCTTATTTTGATGAATTTATGGCTAGTAAAATAGCTTATAAACCATAGATAAGTTGGAATATAGTAGGTTTAACACTAATATAAATAAATAATGAGTTCATTACAGTACCTTGAAGTGGTATTTTGTTTTCTTTCGCTAACGGAGCTCACGAGATTTTCTGCTAAGTTTTGTGTTGTGAAGTTTTCAAGTTTTGGGTAAAAGATTTGATGGATTATAGAACAAGGAGTGGAAAGAGCCTAAGCTTGGGGATGCCAATGGCACCCCAAGATAATCTAAGGACACCTAAAATCCAAAGCTTGGGGATGCCCGGAAGGCATCCCTCTTTAAATCTACTTCCATCAGTAACTTTACTTGGAGCTATATTTTTATTCACCACATGATATGTGTTTTGCTTGGAGCGTCATGTATTATTTGAGCCTTTATTTGTTAGTTTAACACAATCATCCTTGTTGTACACACCTTTTGAGAGAGTCACACTTGATTCGGAATTTATTAGAACACTCTATGTGCTTCACTTATATCTTTTGAGTTATATAGTTTTTGCTCTAGTACTTCACCTATACCTTTTAGAGCACGGTGGTGGATTTGTTTTATAGAAACTATTGTTCTCTCATGATTCACTTAGATTATTTTGAGAGTCCTACAAAACAGCATGGTAATTTGCTTAAATTGAGAAATTTGTCCTAAGGTAATAAGCATCCGAGATTAGTAAAAAAATTCTTATGAGTGTGTTGAATACTATGAGAAGTTTGATGCTTGATAATTGTTTTGAGATATAAAGATGGTGATATTAGAGTCATGCTAGTTGAGTAGTTGTGAATTTGAGAGATACTTGTGTTAAAGTTTGTGATTCCCGTAGCATGCATTATGGTGAACCGTTATGTAATGAAGTCGGAGCATGATTTATTTATTGATTGTATTCCTTATGAGTGGCGGTCGGGGACGACGATGGTCTTTTCCTACCAATCTATCCCCTAGGAGCATGTCGTAATACTTTGCTTTGATAACTTGTAGATTTTTGCAATAAGTATATGTGTTCTTTATGACTAATGTTGAGTCCATGGATTATACGCACTTTCATCCTTCCACCATTGCTAGCCTCTCTAATATCGCGCACTTTTCGCCGGTATCATATACCCACCATATACTTTCCTCAAAACAGCCACCATACCTACCTATCATGGCATTTCCATAGCCATTCCGAGATATATTGCCATGCAACTTTCCACCGTTTCATTTACTATGACACGCTCCATCATTGTCATATTGCTTTGCATGACCATGTAGTTGACATCGCATTTGTGGCAAAGCCACCGTTCATAATTCTTTCACACATGTCACTCTTGATTCATTGCATATCCTGGTATACCGCCGGAGGCATTCACATAGAGTCATATTTTATTCTAAGTATATAGTTGTAAGTAAATAAAAGTGTGATGATCATTATTTTTAGAGCATTGTCCCAAGTGAGGAAAGGATCATGGAGACTATGATTCCCCCACAAGTCGGGATGTGACTCCGGACTAAATAAAAAAAGAGGCCATAAAAAAAGAAAAGGCCCAAAAAAAATGAGAGAAAAAGAGAGAAGGGACAATGTTACTATCCTTTTACCGCACTTGTGCTTCAAAGTAGCACCATGGTCTTCATGATAAAGAGTCTCTCATTTTGTCACTTTCATATACTAGTGGGAAATTTCATTATAGAACTTGGCTTGTATATTCCAATGATGGGCTTCCTCAAAATGCCCTAGGTCTTCGTGAGCAGGCGAGTTGGATGCACACCCACTTAATTTGTTTTGTTGAGCTTTCATATACTTATAGCTCTAGTGCATTTGTTGCATGGCAATCCCTACTCACTCACATTGATATCTATTAATGGGCATCTCCATAGCCCGTTGATACGCCTAGTTGATGTGAGACTATCTTCTCCCTTTTTGTCTTCTCCACAACCACCATTCTATTTCACATATAGTACTATGTCCATGGCTCACGCTCATGTATTGCGTGAAGATTGAAAAAGTTTGAGAACATCAAAAGTATGAAACAATTGCTTGTCTTGTCATCGGGGTTGTGCATGATTTAAATACTTTCTGTGGTGAAGATAGAGCATAGCCAGACTATATGATTTTGTAGGGATAACTTTCTTTGGCCATGTTATTTTGAGATGACATGATTGCTTAGTAAGTGTGCTTGAAGTATTATTATTTTTATGTCAAAATTAAACTTTTGTCTTGAATCTTTCGGATCTGAATATTCATACCACAATTAAGAGAATTACATTGTAATTATGCTAAGTAGCATTCCACATCAAAAATTCTGTTTTTATCATTTACCTACTCGAGGACGAGCAGGAATTAAGCCTGGGGATGCTTGATACGTCTCCAACGTATCTATAATTTTTGATTGTTCCATGCTATATTATATTCTGTTTTGGACATTTATGGGCTTTATTATACACTTTTATATTATTTTTGGGACTAACCTATTAAGCGGAGGCCCAGCCCAGAATTGCTGTTTTTTGCCTATTTCAGAGTTCCGCAGAAAAAGAATATCAAACGGAGTCCAAACGGAATGAAACCTGCGGGAACGTGATTTTCGGACCGAACATGATCCACAGGACATGGACCCTACGTCAAGACATCAACAAGGAGGGCACGAGGTAGGGGGCGCGCCTCCCCCCCCCCCAGGCGCACCCTCCACCCTCATGGGCCCCACTTTGCTCCACCGACGTACTTCATCCTCCTATATATACCTACGTACCCCCAAACTACAGTGCACGGGCCAAAACCTAATTCCACCGCCGCAACCTTCTGTATTCGTGAGATCCCATCTAGGGGCCTTTCCTAGGAGCTCACGAGGGGGCATCGATCACGGAGGGCTTCTACATCAACACCATAGCCTCTCAATGATGTGTGAGTAGTATACCTCAGACCTTCGGGTCCATAGTTATTAGCTAGATGGCTTCTTCTCTCTTTTTGGATCTCAATACAATGTTCTCCCCCTCTCTTGTGGAGATCTATTCGATGTAATCTTCTTTTGCGATGTGTTTGTTGAGACTAATGAATTGTGGGTTTATGATCAAGTTTATCTATGAACAATATTTGAATCTTCTCTGAATTCTTTATGTATGATTGGTTATCTTTGCAAGTCTCTTCGAATTATCAGTTTGGTTTGGCCTACTAGATTGATCTTTCTTGCAATGGGAGAAGTGCTTAGCTTTGGGTTCAATCTTGCGGTGTCCTTTCCTAGTGATGATAGGGGCAGCAAGGCATGTATTGTATTGTTGCCATCGAGGATAACAAGATGGGTTTTATATCATATTGCATGAGTTTATCCCTCTACATCATGTCATCTTGCTTAAGGCGTTACTCTTTACTCTGTTCTTATGAACTTAAACTGAGGGAAATACTTACGCTGCTTTACTGCATCACCCTTTCCTCTTCAAGGGAAAACCAACGATGTGCTCAAGAGGTAGCACCGTCGTCCACCGCCCTGGTGCTCTCGGCGCGGCGTGGTCAACATGGTCAAGGAACGGTTTCCATTGGACGTGGACTGTACGTGGAGAGGTTGAAGATGGGTCCACGGCCGCAGCAAGGAAGTGCCTCCTTATTACGCGCAAAATAATTATTCCTCCACCTGACAGCGGGGACCCACCGAACGGGCCACCGTATTTCATGAAAAAAATGTTTCCCCCTGACTACAGGGACCCACCAGCTACATCTTCGCACGCAAGGAAGTGCATCTAGGCAAAAAAAAACGATTCGCCCCTGACTGCTGGGACCCACCAGCTACATCTTCGCAGGCAAGGAAGTGACTGACAGTCGGGACCCACCTCGTCGAAGCGTATGTAGCGTTGTCATTCTGGTCGCGAACGTGTACGTACATACTGGTCGATGTAGAGGCGCGCACGTGTCGTAGTAAAGGCGCGCACGTAGCATGTACACGTATGTACAGCGGCAAGTGTGCATGAAAGAAAATCTGACGCCACGTCGTACATACGGGCAGGGTCTCGGCGCCTACTCGCGCATACGTCTGGCCGGGGCTCGTGTACATGGCTGGGTCGAATGGAGAAACCGCATTGTCGTCGTGTTCATGGGGAGCCAACCCGGCTGGGTCGAGCGGAATGCGTCGTCGTGTTCATCGGGAGGCTTGGACGGAACAGCCGATGGAAAGCGAGGCTGGCGCACCGCAGAAGCGGAGAAGCGTCCTTGTGTTCGACCGGCCACGGTGGCAGAGATCCTGTTCATCGGGAGGAGTGCGGTGTAGCGCCAAAAGCGGAGGAAGCGGACCTCCTACGGTCGAAGCAGGGGTCCTGTTGATCGGGAGGGTGTGGCGTAACGCAAAAGCGGAGGAAGCGGTCTTGTGTTGGGCGCTTCTGATCGAAAGCAGGGTCCGGTTCATCGGGAGGGTGTGGCATCTTGCAAAAGCAGGACTCCACGGGATCTGTTCATCTCCACCGTCGACCCCCTCCAGCCTCCATGGGCTACTGTTCATCCACCATCGACCTCCTCCAGCCTCCACCTACGACAGTTCATCCACGGGCTCCTGTTCATCCAGCCTCCATCGCGCGCTACTCCACGGGCTACTGTTCAACCAGCCCTCTCCACGGGCTCCTGTTCAACCACCCCTCCACGGGCTACTGTTCATCCAGCCCTCCACCATCTACTGTTCATCCTGCCCTCCACGGGGTGGTCTTGTTCATCCAGCCCTCACGGGGTCCTGTTCATCCAGCCCCAACCGGCTCGATCGATCGGGGTCCTGTTCATCCAGAGGCAACACCACGGGGTCCTGTTCATCCACCCCCACCGGGAACTGTACATCCAAACCCCCCCCCCCCCAGCAAGGCTCACTGTTCATCCAAAGGCAGTATCGATCGGCTTCAGTTAGCAGCAGTAGGGAAGGAATCGCTAGATCGGGTTCAGTTAACAGCCATTGATCGGTCGCTCGGGTTCAGTAATGCACAACTGCGGCAATCGCTTCGGGTTCGATTAGAGCCCAACGCCTCGCACCCTGCCAGCGTGCGTGTACGAGAGAAACGCGCATCGCTCGGCCCCGACCACCCACCGTAACCGGGAACACCCCGATATTTTCCTCGCCCTCGCTTCTACCACGGTTTTTCCGTCATGGACGGCCCAAAGAATGTCATGCAGCTGCGTCTCCGGCCCGCCCAGGATGAAAAGCCCATTTTCTGTCATGATTTTTTGTCATAGAAGTAGGACCCCACCACATCTATGATGGTACCGGGTTCTGTCACAATTATCGTCATAGAAGTGTCATAAGTATGACAGAAAAAAAATTCGTTCGGCCCAAAATGTCATGAATGTGTATTTTTTTGTAGTGCAAGATTGTACCACCTCAAGAACACGAGAGAGAGAGAGAGAGAGAGAGAGAGAGAGAGATCAAACACATAGCTACTAGTACATACCCTCAGCCCCGAGGGTGAACTACTCCCTCCTCGTCATGGAGAGCGCCGGGATGATGAAGATGGCCACCGGTGAGGGATCCCCCCTCCGGCAGGGTGCCGGAACGGGTCTAGATTGGTTTTCAGTGGCTACAGAGGCTTGCGGCGGCGGAACTCCCGATCTAGGTTTCTTTCTGGAAGTTTGGGTATATATAAGAGGTATTGGCGTCAGGAACAAGTCAGGGGGGGTCCCCGAGGCGGCCACGAGGTAGGGGGCGCGCCTAGGGGGTAGGGCGCGCCCCCACCCTTGTGGTGGCCTCGGGACTCCCCTGGTCCATCTCCGATGCTCCGTGGGCTTCTTCTGGTCCAAAAATAAGCTCCGTGAAATTTCAGGTCAATTGGACTCTGTTTGGTTTTCCTTTTCTGCGATACTCAAAAATAAGGAGAAAAAACAGAAACTGGCACTGGGCTCTAGGTTAATAGGTTAGTCCCAAAAATCATATAAAATAGCATATAAATGCATATGAAACATCCTAGATGGATAATATAATAGCATGGAACAATCAAAAATTATAGATACATTGGAGACGTACCACTCGCCGATCATTGGGCAAGTCAATCAAAGTCCGTACTTTGTTCTCATACATGGATCCCATCTCAGATTTCATGGCCTCAAGCCATTTCGCGGAATCTGGGCTTATCATCGCTTCCTCATAGTTCGTAGGTTCGTCATGGTCTAGTAACATGACTTCCAGAAAGGATTACCGTACCACTTTGGTGCGGACTATACTCTGGTTGACCTACGAGGTTCGGCAGTAACTTGATATGAAGTTTCATGATCATCATCATTGGCTTCCTCACTAATTGGTGTAGGAATCACCGGAACTAATTTTTGTGATGAACTACTTTCCAATTCGGGAGAAGGTACAACTTCCTGATCAAGGTCTACTTTCCTCCGACTCACTTCTTTCGAGAGAAACCCCTTCTCTAGAAATGATCCATTCTTAGCAACAAAGATCTTGCCTTCGGATCCGTGATAGAAGGTGTAGCCAACAATTTCTTTTGGGTATCCTATGAAGACGCACTTCTCCAATTTGGGTTTGAGCTTATCAGGCTAAAACTTTTTCACATAAGCATCGCAAGCCCAAACTTTAAGAAACGGCAGCTTGGGTTTCCTGCCAAACCACAATTCATATTGTGTCGTCTCAACGGATTTAGATGGTGCCCTATTTAACATGAATGCGGCTCTCTCTAATGCATAACCCCAAAACGATAGTGGCAAATCGGTAAGAGACATCATAGATCGCACCATCTATACCTACTAATAAAAGAAATAGGTGTTCTTAGTCCGTCATGCTATTTTATAGAAAACCCCCTAATGTTTCTGACATTAAACCCGCAATACATATTAAATATTTTTTAAAATACTCATATCTTCTAAACCGTAACTTCAATTTTAACATGTTATATATGGAATTTGATTAGAAATATATATATAATCTGAATATGATGTTATTTTACCTGTTAACTATTTGAAAAAAATATACTATCTAGGGTGCAATCTTAATCAACAGCGCATTATCCGTTTGTCGGTGTGGAACGACACTTATGGGATCACAAGAATCCCTACTACGGTTGCCGGGGCGCAGGGATGCAGGGAGAGCAGGGCTAGTAGACAGCACAAGGATCGTTTACCCAGGTTCGGGCCGCGAGGATGCGTAAAACCCTAGTCCTGCTTTGGTGGGTGTATTTCTGTGAGTTCTTGAGCTCTTGAACTAGCTGTGGTCAGTGCGTGGTTTGAAAGAGCCGAATCCTTCTCCAGTATGCCATGGGCCTCCTTTTATAGTTGAAAGGGGCTGCCACAGTGACACACAGAAGGTGGAAAGGCACACAGTGCTCTGAGCTTATCGATCGTATTACAGGACAAGATGCATTTAATGCATAGATTAGGTGTCCCCTTGCTTTATTGGGGACGGGGGCGAGGCCCGTCCCGTCCGTCGCCGCTTCTCCTCGCCTTGACACGCGCCCTGGCCAGTGAGGTGCATGGTGCCATGTAGGCAGCCAGGCAACTGAGGTGGCGCGGTGGTGGAGCCTTCACAAAGATCTGCATGCCACCACGCAGGCGCTCGATGAGTTGGCCTGGGAGCCGCATGTTGCCACGCAGGTGCCCGCCCAGCTGGTTGGGCTGGCAGCTGCATGTGAATGGTGGAAGCTTGGTTGGCGCGGGCCTGGCGGTGGCCCCGCTGGCGTCTCTTCCGAGGGCCTTGCCGGGTGGCCCGGCAAGGGTCTTGCCGTGGCGCGTTGTCGTCCCCGGCAAGGGTCTTGCCAGGGGCCTGGTGGCCTTCCTCGGCAAGGATCTTGCCAAGGATCGTCGTCTTCTAATCCTCATCTGATCTTGAATATGTCTTCACAAAGATCTGCATGCCACCACAGAGGTGCCTTCCCGAGCTCTGGCCCCACGTTGATGATGGCGTTGGGGGCCGTGGGCTCAAGGGTGGCTCGCTCTGTTGGTGCGGGGCGAGCTGTCCCGGCAAGGGTCTCGCCGGGGCCGCTGAGGCCGCCCGGCAAGGGTCTTGCCGGGGGAACCTGCTTTGTCCCTCTGCTCTTTGTGGTCTTGGCCTTGGTGTTGCTTTGATTGTCTTGGGCTTCGGTCTTACCTTGGCTTACCTCCCCTGTTCTGCTTGGTGTGGTCGTGGGCGTGGCTCCATTGCCGTGCAGGTAAAGGGTACAAAAGCGTGCCCCTATTTTTGTACACCGACAGAGCCCCGGGCCTGGGCCACACATAAGCGCGACACGTTTTTGGGCCAGGCCCAAAACGGTGCGCGGGCAGGTGGGGCGGCTTTTACCGTGGTAAGATTCTTCGCGCGCTCCGCTTCCCACGACCCGCGCGCGCGGCGCGGCGTGGAGGGGCGTGTGTGAAGTGGGCGACATGTGTGGGGCGGTTTCCACACGCATGCATCATATCGCGGTAAAGAGGCGGCTCGCGCCTTCCCCGTAAAAAGAGGGAGGCGTGGAGGCACGGCCCATTTACTGAGCGGGGCCAGGGCACGGTCGTCAAGGCCTCCACTCCCCACGATCACGGGGTGGGGAGAGGCTGCTTCTCCCGTCCCCTCAGTTTTGCACGTCCGCCACGCGTCCTTCATGCGCCTGGGGTGGCAAGCGGTGGAGGCGGGAAATCGGGCCGTCGCTGGTTGGGGCAGCGGGTCTGCCCTGATTCCCTACGCCTTTGGTGTCTGGATTGGTCGAGTGGGGCGGCCGAGCCCCAACCCCGCTCCTTTATAAAGAGGGGGAAGGGGGATGGCATCCCACATTCTTCCATCTTCTATCTCCTCTTGCTTCTGCTTCTTCCTCTCACCTGCCATGGAGAAGGGGAATCCTGGTCCCTCGATGGTGGCGGCGAGGGTCGCCGCTCGATAGCGCGACCCTCTTCCTCCTGAGCCCGCGGTGGTAGAACCGGCCGCGAGGGGAAGGGGGAGGGGGTGAGGCCGTGGGCAAGGCCGGGGCAGAGGCCATAGCGCTCGGGGAAGAGGAGGACGGGGCGACGCGCCGGCCTTTCCCCCGCCAATGATTCCCTTCCCGATGGAGGGTCACGTTGAATACCAGACTTGCGAGTTCTTCATCAGGTTGCGCCAGCCTCCGCGTCGTCGTCTTTGTCTCCCTGCCCCGTTTGCTCGGGTGATGGAGCGTGACCCGCCCCAGACCCTCAGGTTGCACATGAGGGCTGTGGGAACGGGGGCACGCGGGTCGACGTCGACTTCCCGGCTCCTCGGGTTATGTACCTCCACCGTGGATGGAAGACGTTCGCCCGCATCCACAGCCTGACGGCGGGGCTCGTCCTCTACTTCAAATTAATGGAGGACGGCCTGCTCTCCGTCAAGGTCTTCGGAGAGTTTGGAACTCGCCTGAAATGCTGCGTGGAGAGCTCCTCTGATGGAGATTCCGACGATGGAAAGTCTTCCTTGAGCGAGAGTGACGAGGAGGGCAGCGGGACGAAATCTGACTAGGCGTCGGACGCCCAGCGCTGGTAGTGCGGCACAACAGCATCTGCACCTGGCCGCTCCTCCGGCAGGGTTTCGCCAGGGGTGGGGCCAGCTCCTTGAACTTCTCGGGGCCGTCTCCTTGGGCGGCTGGCGTCGGGAGGCTGCGGAAGAGGAAGAGGGTGGGCGGCAAGGCCGTCAACTCGGAGTACGCGGGCACCGACGCCTTCATCGCATATTGCCGGTCATGCCGCCTCCTTTCCAGCTCCTTTCCTGGCACCGTCATCACCGGCCCGCCCGTGGGCGGCCACCGAGGTGTTCTCTTGGTGCTTTCTGCTGGTCGTAGCTCGCCTAGGCGCCTATTTTGCCCTCTCGCCTCCTTGACCTGCCTCCTGAGGAGAGGGACAAGAAAAGGATCACGGGCACCTTAACTCTTTTTTAATCTGTAAGCCTCCAGGCCTTGTTAAATTTAAAGCTTATAATCCCCTTTGTTCATGTTTTTCATTTCGTACGAACTGTGCCTGTATGGGATGCTTTTAATGAAAAAGGGATGCTTGTCGGGTTTTTCGTTCGTGGGTAAGTCCCGCGACAAGGAGCGAATCCTTGTTATTGTTTTGGATTGATACGTCTCCGTCGTATCTATAATTTTTGATTGTTCCATGCCAATATTATTCAAATTTCATATACTTTTTGGCAACTTTTTATATTATTTTTGGGACTAACATATTGATCCGATTGCCCAAAGTGCAGTTCTGTCTGCATTTGCATGTTTTTGGTTTTGCAGAATATCCATATCAAACGGAGTCCAAGCGGGATAAAAACGGACGGAGCTTATTTTTGGAAAATATGGAAGGAAAATCAACACGAACCAGTGCCCAAGGTGGTCACGAGGCAGGGGGGGCAGGCCCCCCCCCTGGGAGCGCCCCCTACCCTCGTGAGCCCACCATAAGGCGGTTGATGCTCTTCTTTTGCCGCAAGAAAGCTAATATTCAGAAAAAAAATCACGGCGAAGGTTTCAGGCCAATCGGAGTTACGAATCTCCATATATACACGAAACGGTGAAACAGAGTCAGGAGAGAACGCAGAAGCAGAGATAGATCCAATCTCGGAGGGGCTCTCGCCCCTCCCAAGCCATGGGAGCCAAGGACCAGAGGGAAACCCTTCTCCCATCTAGGGAGGAGGTCAAGGAAGAAGAAGAAGAAGGAGGCCCTCTCCCCTTGCTTCCGGTGGCGCCCGGAGGCTGCCGGGAGCCATCATCATCACCGCGATCTTCACCAACACCACCGTCATCTTCACCAACATCTCCATCACCTTCACCCCTCTATCTACAGCGGTCCACTCTCCCGCAACCCGCTGTACCCTCTACTTGAACATGGTGCTTTATGCTTCATATTATTATCCAATGATGTGTTGCCATCCTATGATGTCTCAGTAGATTCTCGTTGTCCTATCGGTGATTGATGAATTTCTATGATTGGTTTGAATTGCATATTTTATTATTGGTGCTGTCCTATTGTGCCCTCCGTGTCGCATAGCGTGAGGGATTCCGCTGTAGGGTTTGCAATATGTTTATGATTTTCTTATGGTGGGTGGCGTGAGTGATAAAAGCACGCAGACCGAGTAAGTAGGTTGTTTGCGTATGGGATAAAGGGGACTTGATACTTTAATGCTATGGTTGGGTTTTACCTTAATGAATCTTTAGTAGTTGCGGATGCTTGCTAGAGTTCCAATCATAAGTGCATATGATCCAAGTAGAGAAAGTATGTTAGCTTATGCCTCTCCCTCAAATAGAATTGCAATAGTGATTACCGGTCTAGTAACATAGTTGGTTGCTTAGGGACAATTCCACAACTCCTACCACCACTTTTCCACACTCGCTATATTTACCTTATTGCTTCTTTATCTAAACAGCCCCTAGTTTATATTTACGTGCTCTTTATTATCTTGCAAACATATCCCATCACACCTACAAAGTACTTCTAGTTTCATACTTGTTCTAGGTAAAGTAAATGTTAAGCGTGCGTAGAGTTGTATCGGTGGTCGATAGAACTTGAGGGAATATTTGTTCTACCTTTAGCTCCTCGTTGGGTTCGACACTCTTACTTAACGAAAACTGTTGCGATCCCCTATACTTGTGGGTTATCAAGACCTTTTTCTGGCACCGTTGCCGGGGGCAATAGCGTGGGGTGAATATTCTCGTGTGTGCTTGTTTATCACTAAGTAATTTTTATTTGCTGTTCTTAGTTGTTTTCAATCTTTAGTTATGGGTAGGAAACGCAAAATACCAAAAAAAATTAGTTGTACCTACTGAACCAATGGTTGAAGAACCACTCGAAATCTATCACACTGATGAATCTTATTACTTGGATCATCTTCGATCCCTATGTGCTCGTGCTGAAACCCCAACTAGCTTAGTTGAGGGCAAATCTTTAGATGAACATGCCTGTTATGTGCGACACCGTATATCTGAAAGAGGGAAACGTTTATTGGATCAAATTCATCGTTTGCAATGCTATGATTGGAATTTATGCTATTATTATGATTTTACTTGCTGTTCTGAAAACCCTAAAAAACACCTTCCCTACCAATGTGAGTTTATTGATAATGGGATCTTATCCTCGTATGCTAAGGGTGTTTATAATTACTATGATGTTCAACAAATTGAAGAATTTGTTGCTTTTAAGGGTGCTTACGAAATTGCTTCTTTGATTGAAAAGTATGGCGCTACTCTTTACGAATCTGAAAAATTTGCCATACTTAAATATTGCAATGATAATTATGCTTCTAATCCTTATGTTAAACCATATATTGAGAACTACTCCGCTGTCCAAGAAGAGACTAATATTTTGCAGGAGTCTATGGAAGAAGAAGTTGATGAAACTGTGAGCTCATTGGATGAAAAAGATGAGGAGGAGAGCGAAGAACAGAAGAAGGAAGAGCGGATTGATCACCCGTGCCCACCTTCTAATGAGAGTAACCCTCCAACTCATACATTGTTTAATTTCCCTTCGTGCTTACCGAAGGATGATTGCTATGATGACTGTTATGATCCCATTGATTCTCTTGAAATATCCCTTTTTGATGATGCTTGCTATGCTTGTGGCCAAGATGCCAATATGAATTATGCTTATGGAGATGAACTTGCTATAGTTCTTTATGTTAAACATGAAATTGTTGCTATTGCACCCACGCATGATAGTCCTATTACCTTTTTGAATTCTCCCGACTACACTATATCGGAGAAGTTTGTGCTTATTAAGGATTATATTGATGGGTTGCCTTTTACCGTTGCACATGATGATTTTGATAGATATAATATGCATGTGCTTGCTGCTCTTACTTGCAATTATTATGAGAGAGGAACTATATCTCCACCTCTCTATGTTTCCCACACGATAAAATTGCAAGAAACTGTTTATACTATGCATTGGCCTTTACTAGGTGTGCATGAATTGTTCTTTTATGACATGCCGATGCATAGGAAGAGAATTAGACTTCGTCATTGCTTGATATATGTTGCTTTGTGCTTACTACTAAATTACAAATCATTGTTAATTAAAATTGGCTTTGATATACCTTGGGATCCGGGTGGATTCACTACTTGAGCACTATATGCCTAGCTTAATGGCTTTAAAGAAAGCGCTGCCAGGGAGACAACCCGGAAGTTTTAGAGAGTCATTTATTTCTGTTGTGTGCTTTCATATAGTTTAAAAACAACAAAAATAAAGAGGGGAACCCAAAACTTTTTCAAAAAGGAAAGTGAAAGTGAGAAAGACAAGCATTGTTGAAGTGGGAGAGCTCCTTGAACTTTGTTCATGCTCACAGCAACTTTGCGAATCTTGATTACAGAAACTTTTCAATAAAAATAATTATCCCCTTGTACAATTCCATTGTATTATAAAAATAATGTGCCAAGATTTGCCTTTAGGATGTTTACAATACTTGTTGGTTTGTGCGGTGCAGGACAGAAACTTTGGCTGTAGTGCGCGAATTTTAATTTTTTACTGGACGTCAAATGGTTCTGATTCTTTTTGCACTGTCTTTCTATAAAAATTGTTTATTTTTACTAATTTTGGTAGAATTTTTCAAGTATCAGAAGTATGGTGAATGTTCAGATTATTACAGACTATTCTGTTTTAGACAGATTCTGTTTTTGATGCATAGTTTGCTTGTTTTGATGAAACTATCAATTTATATCAGTGGATTAAGCCATGGAAAAGTTATATTACAGTAGACACAATGCAAAAACAAAATATGAATTGGTTTGCAAAAGTACTTAGAGTATTGATTTGCTTTATTATACTAACGGATCTTACCGAGTTTTCTGTTGAAGTTTTGTGTGGATGAAGTGTTCGATGATTGAGAAGGTTTCGATGTGAGAAGAAGGAAGAGAGGCAAGAGCTCAAGCTTGGGGATGCCCGAGGCACCCCAAGTAAATATTCAAGGAGACTCAAGCGTCTAAGCTTGGGGATGCTGGGGAGGCATCCCCTCTTTCTTCAACAAATATCGGTATGTTTTCAGATTCGTTTCGTTCACGCGATATGTGCAATCTTGGAGCGTCTTTTGCATCTAGGTTTTCATTTTTCTTTTATGCACAATGCTGGTATGAGATAGTCCTTGGTTGATTTATAGAATTCTCATTGCACTTCACTTATATCTTTGAGTATGGCTTTATAGAATGCTTCATGTGCTTCACTTATATCATTTGAAGTTTGGATTGCCTGTTTCTCTTCACTTAGACAACCGCCATTTGTAGAATGCTCTTTTGCTTCACTTATATTTGTTAGAGCGTGGGCACATCTTTTGTAGAAAGAATTAAACTCTCTTGCTTCACTTATATCTATTTAGAGAGATGACAGGAACTGGTCATTCACATGGTTAGTCATAAAATCCTACATAAACTTGTAGATCGCTGAATATGATATGTTTGATTCCTTGCAATAGTTTTGCGATATAAAGGTGGTGATATTAGAGTCATGCTAGTCGAGTAATTATGAAATTGAGAAATACTTTTGTTGAGGTTTGCAACTCCCATAGCATGCACGTATGGTGAACCGTTATGTAACGAAGTCGGAGCATGAGGTGTTTATTGATTGTCTTCCTTATGAGTGGCGGTCGGGGACGAGCGATGGTCTTTTCCTACCAATCTATCCCCTAGGAGCATGCGCGTAGTACTTTGTTTTGATGACTAATAGATTTTTGCAATAAGTATGTGAGTTCTTTATGACTAATGTTGAGTCCATGGATTATACGCACTCTCACCCTTCCATCATTGCTAGCCTCTTGATGCCGTGCATTGCCCTTTCTCACCTCAAGGGTTGGTGCAAACTTCACGGTGCATCCAAACCCCGTGGATACGATACACGCCCATCACACATAAGCCTCATTATATCTTCCTCAAAACAGCCACCATACCTACCTATCATGGCATTTCCATAGCCATTCCGAGATATATTGATGCAACTTCCATCATCATCATATACATGACTTTTGCATTTATTGTCATATTGCTTTGCATGATCGTAAGATAGCTAGCATGATGTTTTCATGGCTTGTCCGTTTTTTGATGTCATTGCTACGCTAGATCATTGCACATCCCGGTACACCGCCGGAGGCATTCATATAGAGTCATGTCTTTGTTCTAGATATCGAGTTGTAATATTGAGTTGTAAGTAAATAAAAGTGTGATGATCAACATTATTAGGACATTTCCCCAGTGAGGAAAGGATGATGGAGACTATGATTCCCCCACAAGTCGAGATGAGACTCCGGACTTTACAAAAAAATAAAAGAGGCCAAAGAAGCCCAAATAAAAAAAAGGAGGCCAAAGAAGCCCACAAAATAAATAAAAATATATATAAAAAAATGAGAGAAAAAGAGAGAAGGGGCAATGTTACTATCCTTTTACCACACTTGTGCTTCAAAGTAGCACCATGTTCTTCATAGAGAGAGTATCCTATGCTTTCACTTTCATATACTAGTGGGAATTTTCATTATAGAACTTGGCTTGTATATTCCGATGATGGGCTTCCTCAAATGCCCGAGGTCTTCATGAGCAAGCAAGTTGGATGCAAACCCAATTAGTTTCCAGTTTGAGCTTTCATACACTTATAGCTCTTAGTGCATCCGTTGCATGGCAATCCCTACTCCTCACATTGACATCAATTGATGGGCATCTCCATAGCCCATTGATACGCCTAGTTGATGTGAGACTTTCTCCTTTTTTGTCTTCTCCACATAACACCCATCATCATATTCTATTCCTCCTATAGTGCTATGTCCATGGCTCACGCTCATGTATTGCGTGAAAGTTGAAAAGGTTTGAGAACGTCAAAAGTATGAAACAATTGCTTGGCTTGTCATCGGGGTTGTGCATGATGTGAATATTTTGTGTGGTGAAGATGGAGCATAACCAGACTATATGATTTTGTAGGGATGAGCTTTCTTTGGCTATGTTATTTCAATAAGACATAATTGCTTGGTTGGTATGCTTGAAGTATTATTATTTTTATGTCAAAGGATAGACTATTGCTTTGAATCACTCGTGTCTTAATATTCATGCCATGATTAGACATATGATCAAGATTATGCTAGGTAGCATTCCACATCAAAAATTATCTTTTTATCATTTACCTACTCGAGGAAGAGCAGGAATTAATCTATGGGATGCTGATACGTCTCCGTCAGATCTATAATTTTTATTGTTCCATGCCAATATTATTCAACTTTCATATAATTTTTGGCAACTTTTTATATTATTTTTGGGACTAACATATTGATCCGATTGCCCGATGCGGTTCACATGCATTGCATGTTTTTGGTTTCATGGAATATCCATATCAAAGCGGAGTCCAAACAGGATAAAAATGGACGGAGCTTATTTTTGGAAAATATGGAAAATTTGGAAGGAAAATCAACGCGAACCAAAGGTGCGAGGTGGTCACGAGGCAGCGCGCCTGCCCCCTAAAGCGCCGCCTTACCCTCATGAGCCCACCGTAAGGCGGTTGATGCTCTTCTGTTGCCGCAAGAAAGCTAATATACGAAAAAAAATCACGGCGAAGGTTTCAGGCCAATCTGAGTTACGGATCTCCATATATACGAAGCGGTGAAAGCAGGCCGGGAGAGAACGCAAACAGAGATATAGATCCAATCTCGGAGGGGCTCTCGCCCCTCCCAAGCCATGGGAGCCAAGGACCAGAGGGAAAACCCTTCTCCCATCTAGGGAGGAGGTCAAGGAAGAAGAAGAAGAAGGGGGCCCTCTCCCCCTTGCTTCCGGTGGCGCCGGAGCGCTGTCGGGGGCCATCATCATCACCGCGATCTTCACCAACACCACCGTCATCTTCACCAACATCTCCATCACCTTCCCCCTCTATCTACAGCGGTCCACTCTCCCGCAACCCGTTGTACCCTCTACTTGAACATGGTGCTTTATGCTTCATATTATTATCCAATGATGTGTTGCCATCCTATGATGTCTGAGTAGATTCTCGTTGTCCGATCGGTGATTGATGAATTGCTATGATTGGTTTGAATTGCATATTTTATTATTGGTGCTGTGATATTGTGCCCTCCGTGTCGCGCAAGCGTGAGGGATTCCCGCTGTAGGGTTTGCAATATGTTTATGATTTGCTTATGGTGGGTGGCATGAGTGACAGAAGCACAGACCCGAGTAAGTAGGTTGTTTATGTATGGGATAAAGGGGACTTGATACTTTAATGCTATGGTTGGGTTTTACCTTAATGAATCTTTAGTAGTTGCGGATGCTTGCTAGAGTTCCAATCATAAGTGCATATGATCCAAGTAGAGAAAGTATGTTAGCTTATGCCTCTCCCTCACATAGAATTGCAATAGTGATTACCGGTCTAGCAACATAGTCAGTTGCTTAGGGACAATTCCATAACTCCTACCACCACTTTTCCACACTCGCTATATTTACTTTATTGCTTCTTTATCTAAACAGCCCCTAGTTTATATTTACGTGCTCTTTATTATCTTGCAAACCTATCCCGTCACACCTACAAAGTACTTCTAGTTTCATACTTGTTCTAGGTAAAGTAAACGTTAAGCATGCGTAGAGTTGTATCGGTGGTCGATAGAACTTGAGGGAATATTTGTTCTACCTTCAGCTCCTCATTGGGTTCGACACTCTTACTTATCGAAAACTGCTGCAATCCCCTATACTTGTGGGTTATCATGGATAAACGTTTTCCGCCCGGCAACAGGCCTTGCCGTCCCCCACTCCACTCGACCGTTCTCGCGCTCTTGGCGAAGGCAGGGATGAAGTGGGCTTTAGGACCCTCGCTCTACCTCCTTGCCGCCGCGGCTACAACCAAATCCGGACCCAGGAAATAATCCTTAGGCATAGGAAAAAAGGGGAGCACGACAGCCTAGAGATAGAAACGAGGTTTCACATGCCCGAGACCCGTTCCAAAATGCATGACAGAGGATAAAAGACTTATCTAGCTCTGCAGCCCCCGGCAACCTTGTCTTGCCGCGGTTGGATCCCCGTGCTTGCAGCCCCCGGCAACTCTGGTTTGTCGGGGTCGGGACGCCGGTCCGTTTTGTTTCTTCTAAGCAGCTCAGCAGAAATGCTTATGTGCCCTGCGAACCAAAAGAGGACAGAAGAAAAACAAATAGACGCGCACTCGACCTCTAAGCTAGGGTTAGTCGCTGCTGAGCACTATCAACCCTAACTAAGGAAGAGGGTAAAACTTGCGAAGATGCTCGATGTTCCAGGAGTTTCTCACTGGGACGGCATCCTCGGTCTCCAGGCAGACTGCACCATGACTGGTGACTCGCATTACCCGATAAGGGCCTTCCCACTTCGGCGTCAACTTGTTGGAATTCTTGGCCGACTGAACGCGCCGAAGAACAAGGTCGCCTTCCTCAAAGCTTCGGGCATGAACCTTGCGGCTATGGTAGCAGCGCAAGGCTTGCTGGTAGCATGCCGCTCTCACAGCCGCCTGAAGACGATCTTCCTCAAGGAGCATCACGTCATCTTGGCGTAACGGCTCTTGCTCAAGCTCATCATAAGCGAGCACTCGAGGTGACCCGTATATGAGTTCCGTGGGGAGAACTGCTTCTGCCCCGTATATCAGGGCAAAAGGTGTCTCGCCGGTGGCTCGATTTGGTGTCGTCCTGATCGACCAAAGAACCGCCGGCAACTCATCAATCCAGCGCCTTCCACTCTTGTGCAGCTTGTCAAAGGTCTTTGTCCTCAAGCCTCGCAATACTTCAGCATTTGCCCTCTCCGCTTGGCCGTTGCTCCGTGGATGTGCCATGGAAGAAAAACAGACCTTGCTGCCGAGGTCTTGGATGTACTGCATGAAGGTGTGGCTTGTGAACTGCGTGCCGTTGTCGGTGATGACTCTGTTTGGCACACCAAAAGCGGCGGAACCAGTCCTTTGAAGAACTTACGGTGACCGACGGTCACCTTCCTCATCGCTTCCACCTCCGGCCACTTTGTGAACTTGTCGATTGCAACGTAGAAGTACTCAAAGCCCCCGACAAAGACGGGGAAAGGGCCTAGTATATCGAGCCCCGGACCGAGAATGGCCAGAGAGAGGATTGTTTGAAGGGCTTGGGCTGGTTGATGAAGCTTCTTTGAATGGGCACGCTTGCGCGCACTTGGTTACTAGTGTTGTCGCATCACGGAGGCGGTGGGCGGAAGAAACCTTGCGGAACGCCTTCCGGCAAGGGCCCTCGACCCTATGTGGGAGCCACATATGCCTCCATGTATCTCCGCCAACAGCTCCAGTCCTTCCTCCCGGGATGCACTTGAGTTTCACACCGTTCGGCCTTCTGCAGTGCAGGGGCGTCATCGACGAACTGGTGCAGGCGAACCGACGGGCTACTTTCTTCGCTTCTTCCTGCTCCTTAGGAAGCTCCCTGTTTGGAGGAATTGGATGGTATGTTGCGCCCATGCGGAGCACAGGGCTCGGCAGCAAGGACCAAAGGCATCTCTTACGCCATGGGAGCGGCTGCCTCTCGGCCAGGGCTTGGCGCCTGCGGAGCGATTGCTCTTTGGCGGGCTCGGCGTCGGCGCAGCACCCTTGCCGGCAGCCCTAGGGGCTCGGTAGGAAAGTACTTGCGTAACCTGATTTCCTCCGCTTGTTCTCGCCTCACCGATGGTTTTGACGGATGGTTGAGTTAACCGGAGCAAAAGGTACCGGTTCCACGGGTAGCTTGAATGCGCACGCAGCTTTGACAGTGTCGGCGATGTCATTCTCCGCTCGGGGGACGTGCTCCGCCTGAATACCGTCAAAGCGTTCCTCTAGCTTCCTCACCTCATCTACGTAAGCTTCCATCAACGGGCTCTGATAATCCTTGTTGACCTACCTGACAACGAGTTGCGAGTCACCCCTGACGATGAGCTCCTTAACCCCGAGGTCTGCCGCGATCCTGAGACCAGCAAGCAATCCCTCGTACTCTGCAGTGTTGTTGGTGGACATCTCCCTGGGGAAGTGCATCTGGATCACGTACTTGAGGTGTTCTCCGGTGGGTGCGACGAGTAGCACACCGGCACCGGCGCCTTGCAGCGAGAAAGCCCCATCAAAGTACATGATCCAGTCGCGGTCTGCTTCCTTGCCGAGGAGAGTGGTCTCCTGGATTTCTTCGTCAGGCGTCGAGGTCCATTCTGCGATGAACTCCGCCAAGACTCTGCTCTCGATTGTCGAGGTACTTTCAAACTTTAGACCGAAACTTGATAGCTCCAAGGCCCATTCCATAATCCTTCTGGTTGCGTCTGGGTTATGAAGTATCCGTTGCAATGGGAGGCGGGTGACGATAGTGATCTCGTGGGCTTGGAAGTAGTGACGCAGCTTCCTCGAGGCCATAAGGAGGCCGAAGAGCAACTTTTGCACGCTGGAATACCTCGACCTAGCCCCCTGCAAGAGGGAGCTGACGAAGTAAACTGGGTGCTGCATCATCTTCTTCTTCAGCACCACCTCACTCGATTGTGCGGGCACTGCCTTGGTGGCGCTAGACTCTGCCGGGGGCCACGCCTTGTCGGCACCAGGCCCTGTCGGGGGAGTCTTTGGCTTGCCATCCGCTGATTCTGCCGCCATTGATGCCTCCTCGTCGACCTCCCTTTGTGCCACCAGTGCGGCGCTGACCACTTGATTCGTCGCCGCCAGATACAGCAGCAACGGCTCTTGCGGTTTAGGCGCAACCAGTATTGGCATGGAGGAAAGGTATTTCTTCAGATCCTGTAGTGCTGCCTTGGCTTCTGGGGTCCACTCTATTGGGCCTGCCTTCTTCAAGATTTTGAAGAAGGGAAGAGGCGGCCTTCGGCGGACTTGGAGATGAATCGGCTCTTGGCGGCAACGCAGCCGGTGAGCCGACGCACATCCTTGATCCTCTTGGGCGCCTCGATCTGCTCAATAGCCTTGATCTTGTCTGGGTTTGCCTCGATCCCGCGCTGTGACACAAAGAACCCGAGAAGCTTGCCGGACGGAACACCGAAGACACACTTCTCAGGGTTCAGCTTGAGGTTGATCTTGCGCAGGTTAGCAAATGTCTCTTCCAGATCTTGCACAAGAGTTGGCCCGTCCTTGGTTTTGACCACTATGTCATCCATGTAGGCCTCCATATTTCTATGGAGCTGAGGTTCAAAACCAATTTGGACTGCTCTTGCGAACGTTGAGCCAGCACTCTTCAACCCGAAAGGCATCCGTAAAAAGCAATACATACCACACGGGGTGATGAATGTTGTCTTCTCTTCATCCTCTTTCTTCATGAAGATCTGGTGGTAGCTTTGAGTAGGCGTCAAGGAATGATAGCGGTCGCACCGGCCGTGGAGTCAACAATCTGGTCGATCTTGCGCGGCAGCGGAAGGGGTCCTTAGGGCAAGCCTTATTGATATCTGTGTAATCAATACATAGTCTCCACTTCCCATTACCTTGCGCACCACTACGGATTGGCCAACCACGTCGGGTGGAGCACTCCTCTCACCAAACCTGCCGCTTCCAACTTCACGATCTCCTCATGATGAACTCCTGCCTCTCCAGAGCCTGCTTTTTGACCTTCTGCTTGACGGGCCGCGCGTGAGGGCAGACAGCTAGGTGGTGCTCAATCACCTCCCTGGGAACACCGGGGATGTCGGATGCTTGCCATGCAAACACGTCGACATTCGCCCGCAGAAAGGTAACGAGCGTGCCTTCCTATTTGTTGTCGAGGGTGGAGAATATGGTGAAGGCCCCTCCCGTGCCATCCTCCCTGACGAGCACCTTTTTGGTCTGCGGCGGCTCGGCCCTGGGTCTCTTGCTCTTGTCGGTAGAGCTCTCTGGCACGTCCTCGACGGTAGCACAACACACCGAGGAGGTGCGCTTGCCGGAGTGGAGTGCGAGAGGTCTTGCGGCTTCTTCTTCCCTCCGGGGCTTCAGCGGCGAGGCGAGTGCCTTGGCGGCAGCCGCTGCAACTGCTTCCCAATAGAGCTGGTCGGCGCAGATCAGCGCGTCCTTCTTGTCGGAGGGGACGGAGATGATGGTCAACGGCCCGAGTATCTTTAGCATGTTGTAGGCGTAGTGTGACGCCGACATGAACTTGGCTAGTGCCGGGCGGCCGGGGATCCCGTTGTAGGGCAAGGGGATCTCGGCTATGTCGAAGACGATCCTCTCCGTCCTGTAGTTCAACTCTCCTCCAAACATCACAGGCAGTGTGACATTTCCCTTCGGCTGGCTCCTCCCCGGATTGACCCCTTGAAACGTGTCCGTTTCCTTGAGGTCTCCATCAGGGATTTGCAAATTTTTGATCACGACAGGCGAGATCAGGTTCAGGCCGGCCCCACTGTCAACCAACATCTTGTTCACCCTGAGGTTGCGTATCATTGGCGAGACCAACAATAGCAAACACCCGACCGCGGTAGTGCGGTCAGGGTGGTCCTCGGCGTCAAAGATGAGGCGTCTTTGGACCACTTCAGTGACTTCGGCGTCGAGCGATGGCTCTGTTCTTTGTAATCTCATCGCCCACCGCTTGAGCCGGCGATGAGAGGTATGCAGCAAAGCGCCGCCATCGGCCTTTATGGCCTCCGTAGTATACGGAGCCCTTGCTCACCGGACTCGTTGTCCTCGTCACGATCATCGCCGTCTTCTTGTTTCTTGTCGCAGCCCCGGGCTGGCCTATCTTGCTGGTTGTCCTTGCCGGGGCGGCCGCCGTGGCCGCCACACATCTTGCCGGACCCCACCGCACCGGCCGGGTCCGTCTCCGTGTCCCGCCTCGCGTACTCAGCCTTTTGCTTCTCAGCAAGCAGCTCGACTTGCCGCCAGTTCTGGAGGTCGTGGCCCTTGGTACGGTGGATCTTGCAGTATTGCTTGCCGAAGCTTCCTGGCTTGTCGGTAGCCGCCAAGGCCCGGCAGGCGACGCACACGGCAATCTCCTTACCGGGGGCGTCTGTCTTGACCTTCTTGCCGACACCGGTGTCGTCAGATCCCTCAACGGTAAGCACGGCCTTGCCTTTGCATTTCCTGTTGCGACGCCGGCCCTTCTTCGTCGGGGTAGCGGCGTCTTCATCCGTAGAGTCGGTTTCCATGTCGGCGTCTTCGCCGGGGGTACTTCCTTCCCTCTTCAGCCCGGGCGCACCTATCGGCCAGAACGTCGAGCTCGGCCACATCCTTAACTTTGGTCATCGCCAGCTCTTCGCGCATCTTGCGATTGCGCACGTTACGGTGGGCAGCGCTAATCACAAGCGGGATGAACATCGGGGATGTTATCTTGCACCGGCTGAATCTCTGGATGTACTTGCGCAGGTCTCCCCTTCCTTCGGGGAATGATATGCGAGATCATCGGCACGGCCATGAGCTTGGTGGCCTCCCGTGAAGGCGTAGCGAACTCATAGCGCAGATCCGAGCAAGAAGAAATGGAATCCGCCCGGCAAGTGCATCAACCAAGACATCACATTGGGCTTGGCGCCCGGTGAAATAGTTAGCAAGCACCTTGTCGTCCACGAGCTCCGGCTGACTGCATCGCGATGGTGTAGATGCTGAGGAACTCGGATGGGTGGGTCTTGCCGGTGTACTTCTCGCCGACGTCGGGTTTGAACGTGCGGTGGGACGACCACTGGAACTGCCGCAGCTCACGGGTAAAGGCCGGGCAACCCACCTCGTAAGGTAGGCCGCCGGAGCCCCCCGGTGCCCGGTGGTCCATAGTGGGTCCCGCCCGCTTGTCCGACTGGCGGCGCGTTTCGCGTCGGCGCCCGACGGTGGTTCGAGCGTCTTCGTGAGCTCGTTCCTGAAGGACCTGGTGCTGGTCGCGGAGGGTCCGCGGGTCGGACGACGCTATGGAGATGTTATCACAAGCGTCGTCACGATGGCCCGACGCCCAATGGCCGGGCGAGGAGGAGGAGAGTGCACCGTGGCTGCAGCTCCCCGGTCCTCCCAAAGACCGACATGTGGTAGCTTCGGTGGGCGCCGACCGAGCCCGCCCGGTCGCGGATCGTCTTTGTTTTGCGAAGGCAATGAGGCTTCGGATGGTGGCCCTCCACTCGTCGAGCTTGTCCGCAGTAGGAGGGAAGTCGAAGAGCAGCTGCGCGTGCGCCAGAGCTTCCGCTGGCGTGGGCGGCAGTGACAGCTGCGTTGATCACGGCGCGCTTCAACTTCTAACTACATTAGAAGGAGCTCCGTTCTGACCCAATGACGCGTGCCATTTTCACCGGCCGGTGGCGTCTTTGAACCCCTTCATCTTGCGTATGACGCGCGGGGCTCTTCCACGGCGGTGCCGGGGTCACCGACGTGGTGAGGCTACTCGTAGCGCCGCGCCATGGGAAGAGCGCGGTGGCGCCGGTGTGGGCGTCTGAAGGTCGCTGCGCCGCCCGGGGTGGCACAACACTCTGGAGGGCCCCAGCGCGCTGCGGGGCCCGGCTCCGTCTTTGGATCCGGCGGCGTGTAGCTGGTAAATGCGCTGAGACGATGCCGCTCGCCCGAGCTCCGGCACTGGCGATCTTTGGTGCTTTCATGGGCGCGGGGGTCTGTCTGCGGCCCGATGTTCTGCTTTCGTCACCGGCACGCGGGTTCGGCTCCCAACGAGCCGATCACTGTGGTCGTCTTCTTCTTAGGAGCCATGGCGTCGAAGAACTGCTAGGCTAACTACCGGACCAGATTCTCACAATTGCGCCCCCTACCTGGCGCGCCAAAGATGTCGGTGTGGAACGACACCTATAGGATCACAAGAATCCCTACTACGGTTGCCGGGGCGTAGGGTTGCGAGGAGAGCAGGGCTAGTAGACAGCACAAGGATCGTATACCCAGGTTCGGGCCGCGAGGATGCGTAAAACCCTAGTCCTGCTTTGGTGGGTGTATTTCTGAGAGTTATTGAGCTCTCGAACTAGCTATGGTCAGTGCGTGGTTCGAAAGAGCCGAATCCTTCTCCAGTATGCCATGGGCCTCCTTTTATAGTTGAAAGGGGCTGCCATAGTGACACACAGGAGGTGGAAAGGCGCACAGTGCTCTAAGCTTATCGCTCGTATTACAGGACAAGATGCATTTAATGCATAGCTTAGGTGTCCCCTTGCTTTATTGGGAACGGGGGCGAGGCCCGTCCCGTCCGTCGCCGCTTCTCCTTGCCTTGACACGCGCCCTGGCCAGTGAGGTGTGTGGTGCCATGTAGGCAGCCAGGCAGCTGAGGTGGCGCGATGGTGGAGCCTTCACGAAGATCTGCATGCCGCCATGCAGGCGCTCGATGAGTTGGCCTGGGAGCCGCATGTTGCCACGCAGGTGCCCGCCCAGCTGGTTGGGCTGGCAGCTGCATGTGAACGGTGGAAGCTTGGTTGGCGCGGGCATGGCGGTGGCCCCGCTGCCGTCTTTGGCGAGGGCCTTGCCGGGTGGCCCGGCAAGGGTCTTGCCGTGGCGCGTTGTCGTCCCCGGCAAGATCGGTCTGGTGGCCTTCCTCGGCAAGGATCTTGCCGAGGATCGTCGTCGTCTAATCCTCGTGTGATCTTGAATATGTCTTCACAAAGATCTGCATGCCACCACAGAGGTGCCTTCCCGAGCTCTGGCCCCACATTGATGATGGCGTTGGGGGCCGTGGGCTCAAGTGTGGCTCGCTCTATTGGTGCGGGGTGAGCTGTCCCGGCAAGGGTCTCGCCGGGGACGCTGAGGCCGTCCGGCAAGGGTCTTGCCGGGGGAACCTGCTTCGTCCCTCTGCTCTTTGTGGTCTTGGCCTTGGCGTTGCTTTGAGTGTCTTGGGCTTCGGTCTTACCTTGGCTTACCTCCCCTGTTCTGCTTGGTGTGGTCGTGGGCGCGACTCCGACTGCCCGTGCACAGGTAAAGGGGTACAAAAGCGTGCCCCTATTTTTGTACACCGACACCGTCTTTCTTTCATATCGGTACTGATCCGAATTATGGATGAACATCTCAGCAAAATCAGGATTGGAGACGAAACTAAAGATCACTTGCCTGTTTCTTTGTACATATTAAATCTACATTCAGACCTTGTTTAAATAGAAGACATGTGAAATCTTGAACTTGCTTTTGTAGACAACAACATTTTTGTTTGGGCTGTAGCTACAAATACTCAGATTATAGACCATATTTTATAAATTAAGAGCATGTGGTATTCTATTCTCCCATTGCAACGCACGGGCCCTTTTGCTAGTATTGTAATGCCCCGAGACCGATGCTCGAGTTGCCTTCCATTTATTTTTCGTTGTTGTCGTGTGTTTATTTTGTTTGTTGCATTATCATAATTATTTTGCATATTCCATTCCTCTATGTTGATGCCATGACCATGTTGAGTGCCTTGTCTTCTTTTACTTCTTGCAGCATGTTCATCTTCTATTATACTGCATTATGCCATCCTTGATTGCTTTGCCATGCCTATCTCTTGTCATATTGCATTTGGCCATTCATGTTGTTGCTAGGAGCATCATGTGCATTGCACTCATCCTCATGTTACGTGTGGCTTTTATGTTGTGTGTGCATCAGTCCTTGTTGTCTCTTCTCTCAAGCCAAGCCCATGTATCATCCCCTCTCCCTTCCTTCTTCTCTCAGTTTTTGCAAGTGACCTTATTTCCTCCTCCATTAATGTTCATTTTTTTCCTGATAATCTCACTCACTGCCTTATACCTCTCTGTCAAATATCGTCCATTTTGAAGTTGTTTTGGTTGGGTTAAAAAATGGCTCAAGTTTGAATTTAGTTCAAACTTGAATTATTTTTCTCTCTATAAAAAAATTGCCAAGACAATTTATTAAAATGGTGCATAATTCCAACATTCCTGAGATATTTGTATTCCAGCCTACTCCCTCTCCAAAGTCCCTGTGATTTTTCTCTTTGTTTTCTGCATGAAGAAATCCAAAGAAAGGAAATTGAGGCAGGGGAGAGAGCTTGACGGCGCAGCCCAACCAGCTGACTTGAGCCCAGCCCGGCCCTTGTGACAGCAGCCCACAACCCAGCCTAGCCTTCCCGCTTGTAATTTCTCTCGAGTGAAACCCTTCGGACCCACATGTCATCCTCTTCCCCTCACCTTTTCTTCCACCTCACGTCCTCCCTCTCTCTCACAGTAACCCAAAGCAGGCACACATAGGCAGCGTGTCACACCCACGCCGAGCCACGCCTCCCCTATAAAGCTAGCGCCTCGTCCCCTAGGGTTTTCCCTTCTATCCTCTCCTCCCTCCGCCGCTTGTGGTGAGTCGCCCACCATAGCCATCGCCTCTTCGGTCCCGGCGAGTTCGGAGAAGCGAGCTCGTCGGCTGGCAAGCCTTCAGCCAGAACCAGCCACCTCCGCCATGGGCATCGCCTTCCCAGCGTCGTCTGCGTCGCCTCCAACATGACGGCGCCACGAACATCAAGATGGTGTCGCTGCACCCTCATCTTCCTCCCCGCTTCCTCTGCTTCGCGAATCCGAGGATGTCGCCCCGATCGGCGCGTCCCCACGTTGTCTCGCTTCGTTTTCCGGCAAGTCCGAGAGCCAGAAGGTCCAAGGCCGACGCGGTCGTCCTCCTCTACGTCGCCTACCTCCCCTGTTTCACCTTCTTCGCGGAGCCGGAGCCGGAGCCGCACGCCCCCACCGATCAGCGCCTCGCCTCGTCCCCTTCAGCGCCTCCCCTGCTTCCTATCCAGTCCTATGGGACCTCGGTGAGTCCCTTATCCTCCCCATGCCCTTGCTCGCTTCGATTCCACCCCGTAGGCACTGATGTGTTCATGTAGGTTCGTGCCCGCTGCTCTCGCCATGGCTAAATTCATACCTTGTGGAGCTCCTGCTCCTCTTCTTTCATGCACACCGATCGTGCACTGCATCCACACCTAGCACCGCATCCGGCTGCATGCTGCACGCCCGCCGTGGCCGTGGCGTGGCGGCGCCTCGACCTACAATACCGGCCTGTTTTCTCTCAGATTTGTTTCGTGCAGGTTCAGACTTCGGATCCCTTCGAGGAATAGGCATTTTCAGCCGAGTCCTTTTCGTCACCGACACCCTGGCGTGATGCTCTGCTCCACACACACACACACCCACGCACGCGAGTGCATGCGCAAGGGCCTCGCCTTGCCCCAATTGCATCTGTCGACTGCATCCTGTACGCCATGGATGAGGTGCTCAAGCTCCTCACAAACATGCGCCCTTCCTGCATAGCACACACATCATGCACACATCCCACCGGAGGCCCTTTCCACACCCCCGCCGGCGCTTGGAAGCCGCAGCAGTCGCCGCTGTTTGTTCCTGTCGCCGACGAGAAGCAGTCGTCCGCCATGTAGAAGAAAGTCACCCCTCGCACCCCTCGCGTCGCCTCCCCCGGGCGACGCCAGGGCCCCCAACCCTAGCGCCGCCAGCACCTCTTCCTCCACCCCTTCCTGCCACCGCTGCCGCCGGCGTGGGCCGCGGTGGCGACGGGCCCGGTGCCAATGGTTCTGGGCGGGAGGAGGCGGCGGATCCCATCTGAGGCGGTGGGGGCGGCCCTTCTCATGCGATCCAACGGCGGCGGCTAGGACGGAGATTCCGGGCTGTGCGGCGGGGGCTCGAGTACCATCGCCGGCGGAGCGGCGGCCCTGCATGGACGGCGGCGGTGGCAGCGCCCTATTCGGCAAGGTGGGCTGTCCTGCTCGTGATGGTGACGACAGCTACTGCGGATCCAACGCCCCGTTTGGATCCGTCGCGGGGAGGCCTTTCGCCGACCGGCGGCGCGTGGAGGGACCGGTGAGGAGATGCCGGATCTCTGCCGGAGTACCGACAGCAACATACGTCTTCGTGGCGAGGTTCCGATCGGTTCTAGCCAGCCACGAGATTGGGAAGACGTGGCTTCCGGTGAAAATCGCGCCAGACTGCGGTCTTGGCGGACGATGGCGGCGTCTCAGACGTCGTTCCCTTCTGGAGGCATCGTTGTTGCAGGTCTCATCAACCTGATCAGGAAGTTCCGGGGGAAACCCTAGATCTGGGTCTACCGGATCGGACAAAGACGGTGCTATCGGTACCGTTCTCCTTCCTGGGGGCATCATTTTGGAGCGAGTGCTGGTTGGAGGGGACAAGAGGAGGAGCGGTGTTTCATCTGCTCCATTGATGACAATGGATCTCGACGGCGTGGCGCAGTGGAGACTCGACGCCTGACGAGCGAAGATGGACTCGCGCAGGAGGGTGACGCTGCCTGGCATCATGGTGGCGTCGGCGGCAGTTGGACCAGCCAAGGTTGATGCAACAGTACATCTCTGAAGATGGGTTCGTGGCAGGTGGCTGCGGCGGCCTCATACCCGGCAGGGGTCCTGGTTGAGAAGCACACCGGACTGGTGGGTGCCCATACCCGGCAGGCGTCCTGGGTGGGACCTCAAGTCTTTAGATGGTTAGGTTTGGCTATGTAGTGCATTTGGTATGAGGCCCGGACTTTCGGCCCTACATCAACTGGATAGGGATAGCGACAGTTGTTGCTTAGTTTGGTGGCTTTAGACTTATTGTTGTCTGACTTTGTATGGTCTTCTGTCAATAATTAATAAAGTGGCCGTATGCATCGTCCAGATGCAGAGGCCGGGGGTCGTCCTCCTTTTCTAAAAAAAATGTAGAAGAAACCCCCGGCCTTCGCCACAGAACAATAGGTTCATCTGCAGCCGATCTCCCTTCGTATCACATACACCATTCTAGCACAATGGCTAGTACCCTTGGTTTCCAATCGAGAGGTTGCGGGTTCGAGTCCCAGGCGCCCCAGTTTTGCCCTGTTTTTTTCTCTTCTTTTGCACACACGCACACTTGGGCCCGATTCCACTTCTGGCCGCAGCACTCTAATGCTTCGGGCCCATGCTTGTTTTTTTCCTGCATGTGGATTTAGTTATTTTTCCACTGCATGCATAATTACAGGAATGCCATCATTTTGAATTGCTCATAACTAAATATCCATGCATCCAAATGAAACATGTCATATATGCATCTTGCTCAGTTTTTCATGCACTTTCATAATATGCAACTTTCATCCATGTTTAAAATGTTTGATTTGTTGTTTGCATTAATTTGCATAAATGACATGTTAAAATGGTTTATTTCATAACTAAATACCCATAGCTTCGAATTTAATAAATTATATATGAAACTTGTCTAGAAAAATGCATAGATTAACATGATGCACTTAATAATTACAGGAATGCCATCATTTTGAATTGCTCATAACTAAATATCCAAGCATCCAAATGAAACATGTCATAGATGCATCTTGCTTAGTTTTCATGCACTTTCATAATATGCAACTTTCATACATGTTTAAAATGTTTGATTTGTTGTTTGCATTAATTTGCATAAATGACATGTTAAAATGGTTTATTTCATAACTAAATACCCGTAGCTCTGAATTTAATAAATTATATATGAAACTTGTCTAGAAAAATGCATAGATTAACACGATGCACTTACTTTTCCTGTTTAACAACTCTAAAATATGGTTTAGGCAGAACAATACCAAATTTGAAATATGCATATGGGGATTTTCCGGAATTGTTGTTTGTGTTTCCGGCCTCATTTAAACTTGCCTAAATAGGTAGTTTGCATATGCTTCACCTCTTGCCATGTTAACAACATTTAATCTTGACATGCATCATACTTGGTTGTGCATCATGTCATGTTATGCTTGTTTGTCTACTTTGTTGTTTGCTTCTTTTCGATATTGCTTCTTCTTGATAGTTCCGGTAATGTTGCGATTGTGAGGATCCGTTCGACTACGTTGGGTCATCTACTTCATGGACTCGTTCTTCTTCCTAGCGGGATTTCAGGCAAGATGACCGTCACCTTGGATCTCACTACTATCATTGCTATGCTAGTTGCTTCGTTCAATCGCTATGCCGCGTTACCTACCACTTGCTTATCAAGCCTCCCAAATTGCCATGAACCCCTAACCTTTGTCACCCTTCCTAGCAAACCTTTGTTTGGCTATGTTACCGCTTTGCTCAGCCCCTCTTATAGCGTTGCTAGTTGCAGGTGAAGATGAAGATTGCTCCATGTTGGATTATGTTTATGTTGGGATATCACAATATCTCTTATATTATCAATGCATCTATATACTTGGTAAAGGGTGGAAGGCTCGCCATATGCACGGTGTTTTGTTCCACTCTTGCCGCCCTAGTTTCCGTCATATCGGTATTATGTTCCCGGATTTTGCGTCCCTAACGCGGTTGGGTGATTTATGGGACCCCCTTGACAGTTCGCTTTGAATAAAACTCCTCCAGCAAGGCCCAACCTTGGTTTTACCATTTGTCTCACCACCACCTATACCCTTCCCTTGGGTCAGCCAACCCGAGGGTCATCTTTGTTCAGTCCCCGGGCGGTGCTTCTCTAAGTCTTTGGTCCGAACCAGCTGCTTCTTGAGCCACCTGGAAACTCGGCGCTGGTTTTACTCGTAGCATGTCTCATCCGGTGTTGCCCTGAGAACGAGATATGTGCAGCTCCTATCGGGGTTGTCGGCGCATCGGGCGGTCTTGCTGGTCTTGTTTTACCATTGTCGAAATGTCTTGTAACTTGGATTCCGAGTCTGACCGGGTCTTCCTGGGAGAAGGAATATCCTTCGTTGATCGCGAGAGCTTATCATGGGCTAAGTTGGGACACCCCTGCAGGGTTTGAACTTTCAAAAGCCGTGCCCGCGGTTATGTGGCAGATGAGAATTTGTTAATATCCGGTTGTAGTAAACTTAAAGTAAACTCTTCTAAAATACACCAACCGTGTGTGTAACCGTGATTGTCTCTTTTCGGGGTTGTTCGAGAGGAGAACACGGTTATGGGTTATGTTTGACGTAAGTAGGAGTTCAGGATCACTTCTTGATCATTACTAGTTGATGACCGCTTGCTTTGCTTCTCTTCTCGCTCCTATTTGCATAAGTTAGCCACCATACATGCTTAGTCGCGGCTGCAACCTCACCACTTTACCCCTTCCTTACCCATTAAGCTTTGCTAGTCTTGATACCCATGGTAATGGGATTGCTGAGTCCTCGTGGCTCACAGATTACTACACTAACAGTTGCAGGTACAGGTTATGCGATGATCATGACGCGAGAGCGATGTTACTTGTGTTGGAGTTCTTCTTCTTCGTAGATCTTGGATTAGGTTCCTGGTCGGCCGCCTGGGCTAGCAGGGTGGATGTCGTTTGAGTTTCTGTTTATGTTTCATCCATAGTCGGATGTTGATCTTGTATTTGATGTATTGTTGTATTCATGTGACATTGTATGTCTTGGTTGTATCCCCACTATTATGTAATGTTGATGTAATGATATCCACCTTGCAAAAGCGTCTTCAAGATGCGCTTCTATCCTTGGTGGGACCTTCGAGTTCCTTTAGGATAGGGTCGCATCTTGGGCGTGACAAGTATCTAATAAAGTACGGTTACGACGTTTGGACACACCATTATGATGTGGTGTTCCAGGTGGCGTGAGTTGCGAAACTTATTCCACATTGTTTCAAATGAAGACCAAACTCATAACTCAAATATTTCGTCTCCGCAATCAGATCATAGAAACTTTATTTTCTTGTTATGATGATTTTCCACTTCACTCTGAAATCCTTTAAGCTTTTCAAATGTTTCAGACTTGTGTTTCATTAAGTAGATATACCCATATCTGCTCAAATCATCTGTGAATGTCAGAAAATAACGATACCCGCCGCGAGCCTCAACACTCATCGGACCGCATACATCGGTATGTATTATTTCCAATAAGTCGTTGGCTCGCTCCATTGTTCCGAGAATGGAGTCTTGGTCATCTTGCCCATGAGGCATGGTTACATAAGCATCAAGTGATTCCAAAAGCCCACCAAAGATGGAGTTTCTTCATGCGCTTTACACCAATATGACCTAAACGGCAGTACCACAAATAAGTTGCACTATCATTATTAACCTTGCATCTTTTGGCTTTAATATTATGAATATGTGTATCACTACAATCGAGATTCAATAAACCATTCACCTTGGATGTATGACCACAGAAGGTTTTATTCATGTAAACAGAATAACAATTATTCTTTGACTTAAATGAATAATCGTATTGCAATAAACATGATCCAATCATATTATGCTCAACGCAAACACCAAATAACATTTATTTTAGGTTCAACACTAATCCCGAAGGCAAAGGGAGCATGCGATGTGATCTTATCAACCTTGGAATCACTTCCAACACACATCGTCACCTTGCCCTCAACTACTCTCTGTTCATTTTATAACTCCTGTTTCAAGTTACTAATCATAGCAATCAACCGAGATCAAATACCAAGGGGCTACTATGAATACTAGCAAGTACACATCAATAACATGTATACCATATATACTTTTGTTCACTTTGCCATCCTTCTTATCCGCCAAGTATTTGGGGCAGTTCCACTTCCAGTGACCATTTCCTTTGAAGTAGAAGCACTCGGTTTCAGGCTTGGGTCTAGCTTTGGGATTCTTCATGGGAGTGGCAACTTGCTTGTCATTCTTCTTGAAGTTTCCTTTCTTTCCCTTGCCCTTTTACTTGAAACTAGTGGTCTTGTAAACCATCAACATTTGATGCTTTTCTTGATTTCTACCTTCGCCGATTTCAGCATCACGAAGAGCTCGAGAATCGTTTTCGTCATCCCTTGCATATTATAGTTCATCATGAAGTTCCAGTAACTTGGTGATATTGACTAGAGAACTCTGTCAATCACTATCTTATCTGGAAGACTAACTCGCACTTGATTCAAGCGATAGTAGTACTCAAACATTCTGAGCACATGCTCACTGGTTGAGCTATTCTCCTCCATCTTGTAGGCAAAATACTTGTCAGAGGTCTCATACCTCTTGACTCGGGCATGAGTCTGAAATACCAATTTCAGCTCTTGGAACATCTTATATGCTCCATGGCTTTCAATTTTTTTTTGAAGTCCCGGTTCTAAGCCGTAAAGCATGGTGCACTAAACTATCAAGTAGTCATACCAAGATTGCCAAACGTTCATAATGTCTGCATCTGCTCCTCCAATAGGTCTGTCGCCTAGCGGTGCATCAAGGACATAATTCTTCTGTGCAGCAATGAGGATAATCCTCAAGTTATGGACCCAATCCGTGTAGTTGCTACCATCATCTTTCAACTTAACTTTCTCTAGGAATGCATTAAAATTCAAAGGAACAGTAGCACGGGCCATTGATATACAACAACATAGACATGCAAAATACTATCAGGTACTAAGTTCATGATAAATTAAAGTTTAATTAATCATATTACTTAAGAACTCCCACTTAGATAGACATCCCTCTAATCATCTAAGTGATCACGTGATCCCTATCAACTAAACCATGTCCGATCATCACGTGAGATGGAGTAGTTTTCAATGGTGAACATCACTATGTTGATCATATCTACTATATGATTCACACTCGACCTTTCGGTCTCAGTGTTCTGAGGCCATATCTGCATATGCTAGGCTCGTCAAGTTTAACCCGAGTATTCCGCGTGTGCAAAACTAGCTTGCACCTGTAGGACCTTGAAGTATTTCTAGAGGGGGGTGATTAGACTACTTGACCAATAAAAACTTAACCTTTTCCCAATTTTATAGTTTGGCAGATTTTAGCTATTTTAGGACAAGTCAAGTAATCATCACACAATTCAAGCAAGCATGCAAAGAGTATATATGCAGCGGAAATTAAAGCATGCAACTTGCAAGAAAGTAAAGGGAAGGGTTTGGAGGATTCAAACGCAATTGGAGACACGGATGTTTTTGTCGTGGTTCGGATAGGTGGTGCTATCGTACATCCACGTTGATGGAGACTTCAACCCACGAAGGGTAATCTAGCTGCCTTGAGTCCACGGAGGGCTCCACCCATGAAGGGTCCACGAAGAAGCAACCTTGTCTATCCCACCATGGCCGTCGCCCACGAAGGACTTGCCTCACTAGCGGTAGATCTTCACAGTAGGCGATCTCCTTGCCCTTACAAACTCCTTGGTTCAACTCCACAATCTTGTCGGAGGCTCCCAACTGACACCTAGCCAATCTAGGAGACACCACTCTCCAAGAAGTAACAAATGGTGTGTTGATGATGAACTCCTTGCTCTTGTGCTTCAAATGATAGTCTCCCCAACACTCAACTCTCTCTCATATGATTTGGATCTGGTGGAAAGAGGGTTTGAGTGGAAAGCAACTTGGGGAAGGTTAGAGATCAATATTCATATGGTAGGAATGGAATATCTTGGCCTCAACACATGAGTAGGTGGTTCTCTCTCAGAACTAGTAAGTTGGAAGTGTAGGTACGTTCTGATGGCTCTCTCCACGAATGAAGAGGAGGTGGAGGGGTATATATAGCCTCCACACAAAATCTAACTGTTACACACAATTTACCAAACTCGGTGGGACCGAATAGTTAAACTCGGTCGGACCGATTTAGTAAACCTAGTGACCGTTAGTGATTTTCGGTGGGACTGACATGCATCTCGGTGAGGCCGATATGGTTAGGGTTAGGGCATAACGTAATCTCGGTGAGACCGATTACACAAACTCGGTGGGACCGATTTTGGTAATAAGCTTTCCAGAGAGTTGGTCAGGTAAATTCGGTGGGACCGATTTGCTCTTTTCGGTGAGACCGAAATGTTACAAAAAGGAAACAGAGAGTTTACATTGCAATCTCGGTGGGACCGATCGCTCACTTCGGTTAGACCAAAACGTTACGAAGGGAAACAGAGAGATTGCAACCCCATCTCGGTGATACCGAGATCCCTATCGGTAAGACCGATTTGCTTAGGGTTTGTGGTAGTGGCTATGACTTTTGTAATCGGTGGCGCCGGATAGAAAGAATCGGTGTGACCGATTTTGGCTTTAGGTTTAGGTCATATGTGGATGTGGGAAAGTAGTTGAGGGTTTTGGAGCATATCACTAAGCACATGAAGCAAGAGGCTCATTAAGCAACACCTCATCCCTTCTTGATAGTATTGGCTTTTCCTATAGACTCAATGTGATCTTGGATCACTAAAATGTAAAATGAAGAGTCTTGAGCTTTTGAGCTTGATCCAATCCTTTGTCCTTAGTATTTTGAGGATCCACTTTCATCATCCATGCCATGCCATTCATTGAGCTTTCCTGAAATAATAGTCTTGGAATAGCATTAGCTCAATGAGCTATACGTTGTTATGAATTACCAAAACCACCTAGGGATAGTTGCACTTTCAATCTCCCCCTTTTTGGTAATTGATGACAACATATAGATCAAAGCTTCGACAAATGATAATAAAATTGAAAAACATCGTCGCTTTGAGAAGTATGTGATAAGCAAGAGCCCCCCCTAAATTTGTGCATAGTTTTAGATTTGCTTTGGACTGCAAATGCACAATGAATTAGGCTCATGGGTTACTCTTCCATGTCACATACATCTTGGTGGAGCTCTCAAAATAATAAGCAATGAATACATGCACTCATCACCAAGCATAGTGAGTGATCACATAAGATAGATAGGATAATATCATCAAACATGCATAAGTGTAGCTTATGATCAAACACATGATCATCAATGTCTCACAAGCATAGTGTCTCAACCAAAAGCAAACAAAGTTTGAAAAACCAGCAAATAAAGCAAGAGAGAACAAAAGCAACACTCTCTCTCTCTCGAAGCCTATGATCTATACATTTTTCTCCCCCTTTGGCAACAAGTTACCAAAATGTTCATAGAAAATGCATAGTGCTAGATCGACTCTCAGGCTTGATCTTCAGGTGGTGGTGGTGTCCGGATAACGCCGAGGACGAAAGCTTCAGTTGAAGTAGATGGAGCTGGAGCTGATGTAGATGCTGGAGTTGGTGGCACTGAGGCTGTAGCTGGTGCAGATGAAGTTGCTCTTGTGTCAGATACTAGCACATCAGATGACCTATGGGCTCTAGGCACTCTGGCAAATGCATCAGTTGTTGTTTTGCCCTTCCTCTCCTGCATGTCATCTTGTAGTTCCTCCACTGCAGACCAATCTCACCACTTTCACATCTAAGTTATAGAACTTTTGTTCTATGATTCTCTCAAGCTCTCCTGATTTTGAGTGAGGGTGGCTAATCCCTTCTCAATCCTCGTGGTTGATGCTATTAAGTATCCGAGCTGCTCGCTTGTTCTTCAAGAAATACTCAGATGCCTCCTCTTGAGTTGGCATCTTGGCAGCTTTCTCCCTCTTTGCCTTCTCCTTCTTCTCCTGAGCTTGAACTAATTGTGGATCATCTTCATTCATGACAACCTCATTGTCCTCAAAGTCGTGGATAAAGTGGATGATGTTCCTTATCCAACCGATATTTTCCTGTGCCCATCTTTGAGTTTATCAATTCTTGAATCTGAGGTGCATATCCACAGCTCCTCTTCCGATCTGCTGCAGTCCTTTTGATTGTTTCAATGATCGTGCTCATGACTTTGAACTTCTGTGGCACATCAAACACATGCAACATGTTGATGGCATGCCCTCCGATCATGTTATGGTCACCAGACTTGGGCAACAAAGTGTGCCTCGTAATCCATTTTATGGTTGGCAACCCCGATGCCAGAAAGTGAACTGATCCAAACTTGTGAGTTCCTAGTGCCTTGTCTGGAATTTCCTTGTACATGTGAGCCATTGAATTGTGACCCATCTTCTTCTTTGCATAAATGTCTAGGTCATCCTCATTTTCCTCTGGGGCATTGATCAGACTTGCCCATTCTTCAACAGTTGACTGGTACCTTGTACCTTCAGACATCCAAACAATTCTTCCATCTGGGTAAAAATGTGCTGTGGAGTAGAACTGCATGATAAGTTCATCATTCCAATTTGTGAGCTTTTGCCCAACAAAATCTGCAACTCCACAAGAAACAAAACTATCTTGCACTCCAGGATAGTGCTCTTCATTCTCCTTGATGAAATTCCAGTCAACCCACTTCATGTCATAGACAATGGGCTTCTTGTCCAACAGAATGGTTTCATAGAAGTCCTGTTGTTCCTTTTTGTGGAACCTATAGTCAACAGCAGTTCTTCTCCTTGAAGCATATGGATCTTCCATCCTCCATATCCTCAGCCCTAAATCCTTCCTGATTCTCATGTCCTCAGCCACAGGATGGGCATCATTGTGGTCTGGTATCTTGGGCTTGAGCTTTCTCAGAACTTGTCCTTCTTCATCTTCCTCATCAAGATCCTCGAACCTTTGGGGCCTTGTTCTTCTCAGCAGCTGGAATACTCCTAGTATTCCTCTTTGGTGCGGACTTGGCCTTGGGGGCAGCTTTGGGTGCTTCCTTGGGCTTAGATGTGGCAGCCCCTGATCTAATAGCATCACCCATAAGCTTTGGTGCCTTTGGAGCTGGTGCAGCAATTTCATCTTCCTCTTCCATCATGGAAGGTTTCCCAATAACTCTGGCCATGGTCATCTTGACCCTTTCCTTTCTTTTCTTCCCTTCTGCTGCAGCTGGTTCTTTGGGTTGGGTTTCCAAAGAAGCGTGTGTAGACACTCTGGCTTTGGACATTGGTTGTCTTCCTGCAGGCCTTTTGATCTTCATGCCTGGCTTTGCATTCTTTGTTGATCCATATTCCTTCTTGAGCACCACTTTCTTGGAAGTTGCCTCATCTTCCTCAAATTTTGTAATCTTCATCCTCCTAATCTGAAGTTCTTTTCCTCCTTTGCCTAGTTGCAGCCTTAGGCAAATTGCTAGGAGTACTTCTGCTCCCTTCATCTGAAGTTGAGGGACTAGTGCCCTCACTCAAGTCCATCTGCTCTTCGACCTGTTCGTCACTTTGATCGGACATACTTTGCAAAAGCTATTCACGACCACATGAAGAGTTGTAGATGAGATAGAAAAGATGAGCATCACAAAATGCAGAGGTTTTTGCAAAAGAATGACTCAAAAGTTCAGTCTTAGTTTTCCATAGAAAGCATTTTGGATCCACCGATTTTCAAACTCGGTAATACCGAAGCAGTTTTGGAACCTAAACTGATGATCTCGGTTGGACCGAGTTTGATTCGATGGTACTTGAGACTGCTAGGGTTTCACAGAATCCTCAAATCGGTTGCACCGATTAGTAATTCTCGGTCGCACCGAGAGTCACTAGTGCAATGGCATAAGGCAAATCGGTGAGACCGAGTTTTTCAACTCGGTGGGTCCGAGATGGTTTCATGGAAACCTAAACCTAAAAATTTGAATCACATCTAATCTACGAACTACTTTGGCTGGATAGATGAGTTTCAATCGTGGCAAGAATCAATATGAAAACAATGTGCCAGGAATCAGACGTGGATAGCACAAAGATCAAGTCCATACCCTAACTTGGTGGTGGACTTGCTACGGCGGCAACGGCGGGGATGAAATCCGTTGACGGCAGCGAAGACCAGCGACAGGAGGCTGCTGGCGACGAGGAGACGATCCGGAGACCACGATGGCAGAGCGAGTTGTTGCGCGGGCAAAGGGTTTCGGAGAAATTTCCAAAATTTTACCCGTGGCTATATATAGCTCGACCCTGTCGGTGTGACCGAGTGGAACAACTCGGTGGCACGGAGATGCATAACTGTGTTCGATTCTGACAAATCGGTGAGACCGAAAAGTTCAAATCGGTTGCACTGAGATTGAAAACTCAGATCAACTTGATGATCTCGGTAGGACTGAAATGGAAGGATCGGTCAGACCGAGAATCACTAAGAGGTTTTGGAAGTTTAAGTCTATGACGAATCGGGGACTCAGTGCTCCTCACAGAGTGGTTTGAATCTGACTTGATCAAATTTTGTGATGTAGCATGAACAGAGTTTGAGACGAGAAAAGCATAGATAGCTAAAGAAGGTTCTTAGGCATTCTTGTCCATCCACTTGGCACAAAGAAAAGAATCCAAACAAGCAAAACAACAAGTGGATGTCCTTGAATGAGTAAAATATGCACCAACATGCTCACACAATAAAATGGCAATTGAAATATGTGACAAAGCATGCACAACCAATTCTAGCATCTATCAAGCAATTGGCGATGACTAGGTCATCTATATATGAGTATATTGACTTAGGAGTCAAATGAGAACATTTGATCATAGGTCATACTCATCGCTTAAGCTCAAGTGGGGTTACCACTTTTACATAAAGCATTAATGTGTTCACACCATTAGAGTTGCTTTGACTCAATTCTTAGAGTTAAGCTCCCCTAGATGTGAGATCCCCTTAGAGGGATAAACTAACCTTGGGTTTTGTCGATGATGACTTCATGTAGGTGTTGAAGATGTAGATGCTCAATGTTGATGTAGATCATTTGGAGCAATCCTTTGGAGTGAGTTGCACTTTCAACTTGCCTACATGGGTTAGTCCCACAAGGAACAAACAAGAATATCCATAGACATAGAGTGATGCACACACAAGATGATGTCCATGAAAACATTAGGTTACCTTGTCCCTTGCCTTACCAACATGAGGGTTTGTGACTCCTTGAACTAGTGCAAGATGTAAAGTTGATTGCACTTGTTCTTGCCAAAATGATATGAGTGAAGAATGTTGGCGGAGTCACCCTCAAGAACTCTCTAGTTCTTCTTCTTCGGGATCCACATCATCTTGATGGGAATCCTTGGAGTTGTAGTTGTACTTGATGAAGTAGAACTTGACATAGTCTTGGGGACCCACTCGAACGAGGCTTTGGGTGCTTCTTCAAATGCATCAATCTCTTCTTGAAGTTTGTCCTTGCCTTTGTTCTTGTGGTCTTGTGGTGGAAGATCATCTTGAGCTTGTGTCCCCTTGAAGGAAGTAGGATCATACTTCTCTTGTTGAGGAACAAACTTTGTCTTGGGGTATTGATCTTCTTCCCACTCAACTCCATTGGCGTTGAACTTTCGTTCAAAACCAACACCTTGATTCTTCCGGTGCCTTCCTTGCTTGCGTACAATTTCCTCGAATTGCTTACTCCCGCAAGGCTCTTGTAAACACCTTTCTCTATAATTCCCTTCAATAAACTATTTTCTTGCTCAAGTGTAACTTGGCTAAGAGAATCATTAGTGGAATCAAGAGAACTACTAGAAGCAACAACATTGGATTTGACATTATTATTGTTACTACTAGAGGAAGTATCTTTCTTGTACTTGTTACTAGACTTGACTTGAGGCATGTAAGTAGATAAGAGTAAACGCTTGGCAATGTAAGAAGAACTTTTCTTGCGGAGATCATCATTGATTGCCTTTAAGAACTCATGCTCTTGCTCAAGATTGAGCTTTTCAAAGCGTAACTTCCCATGAGCCCTTAAAAGTTCTCGATGATCTTCGAAGATAGTTTAATGAGCCAACTTAAGAGCGTTTAGTTCTTTAGTTAGAAGCTCAATTTTCTCCTTATCATTGTCATTCGTTTGATTAGCATGATTAATCGACGTTTCATCATAGTATTCATAACTAGAGTTGTCAACAAGTAAATCATCATCACCTAGCAAGTCATCTTCATCACTATTAAAATCAACATACTCAGGATGTGTTACCTTTGGACCTTTGGCCATGAAGCATCTACCAATTCCTTCATTTGGTGATTCAAATATGTCGTAGGAGTTGGTTGACACAAGTGCTAGACCGGCAACACCTTCATCTTGAGTATATTCGGAGTAGGAGTGATAGCTTCTCTCGGAGTGATGGTCGGAGTCGGAGCCGGAAACCCATTCACCAACATGAGCTTGATGTCTTCGTTTTGTGTAGCTCTTTGATGACTTGTCCTTTCTTTCCGAACCCTTGCTTCTCCGTGAGGGTCTTCGTTCATAACGATCATCTCTACTCCTCCTCTCTCTTGGTGGTGATTCTTCTCTTTTGCTCCTTCTTGGAGAATCTTCTCTTCTTTTGTAGGGTGTCGTACACTCATTGGAGTAGGGTCCGGGTCTCCCACAATTGTAGCAATTGCGCTCTCGACTAGAAGATCTATTGTCATTGTAAGACCTTGACTTGGAGCTTCTTTCTTTGCTTCTACTTTTGTAGAATTTGTTGAAGTTCTTCACCATTAAGCTCAATTCTTCATTGAAGGCTGGTTTCTCACTTGATGATGTGGGGGCTTCACTTGAGGCTTTGTAAGCACCACTTGACTTGTTGTGAAGTTCCTCCTTATCCTTGAGTGACATCTCATGAGCAACAATCCTTCCAATGACTTCCGTTGGCTTGAGATCTTTGTAGTTTGGCATCATTTGGATCAATGTGCACACGGTATCATACTTTCCATCCAATGCTCTTAGGATTTTCTTGATGATGAATTTGTCGGTCATCTCTTCACTCCCTAAGCCAGCAATCTCATTTGTGATAAGAGCAAGCCTAGAGTACATTTCAGCGACACCTTCACCATCCTTCATTTTGAACTTGTCAAGCTGACTTTGGAGCACATCCAACTTGGATTCCTTGACGGACTCGGTACCTTCATGCATATCAATTAAAGTATCCCAAATTTCCTTTGCATTCTCAAGATGGCTGATTTTGTTGAATTCTTCGGGCACAATATGTTGAAGATGATGTCACATGCTTGAGCGTTGTATTGTAGCATCTTCAATTCTTCCGCATTAGCTTCACGGTTCGGTTCTCTCCCATCAAAGAATTCACCTTGCAAGCCAATACAAATAATTGCCCAAACGGCGGGTTATGTCCAAGAATATGCATTTTCATCTTATGCTTCCAACTAGCAAAATTAGTACCATCAAAGTAAGGACCTCACGGTGATAATTTCCTCGCTAGACGCCATACTCTCCTAGGTTGTGAAACCGAGGCTATGACCACCAAAAGCTATGGAAATCAAAGCAAATGGAGACCAAAGCTCTGATACCACTTGTAGGACCTTGAAGTATGTCTAGAGGGGGGTGATTAGACTACTTGACCAATAAAAACTTAACCTTTTCCCAATTTTATAGTTTGGCAGATTTTAGCTATTTTAGGACAAGTCAAGTAATCATCACACAATTCAAGCAAGCATGCAAAGAGTATATAGGCAGCGGAATTAAAGCATGCAACTTGCAAGAAAGTAAAGGGAAGGGTTTGGAGGATTCAAACGCAATTGGAGACACGGATGTTTTTGTCGTGGTTCCGATAGGTGGTGCTATCGTACATCCACGTTGATGGAGACTTCAACCCACGAAGGGTAGCAGCTGCCTTGAGTCCACGGAGGGCTCCACCAACGAAGGGTCCACGAAGAAGCAACCTTGTCTATCCCACCATGGCCGTCGCCCACGAAGGACTTGCCTCACTAGCGGTAGATCTTCACGAAGTAGGCGATCTCCTTGCCCTTACAAACTCCTTGGTTCAACTCCACAATCTTGTCGGAGGCTCCCAACTGACACCTAGCCAATCTAGGAGACACCACTCTCCAAGAAGTAACAAATGGTGTGTTGATGATGAACTCCTTGCTCTTGTGCTTCAAATGATAGTCTCCCAACACTCAACTCTCTCTCATATGATTTGGATCTGGTGGAAAGAGGGTTTGAGTGGAAAGCAACTTGGGGAAGGCTAGAGATCAATATTCATATGGTAGGAATGGAATATCTTGGCCTCAACACATGAGTAGGTGGTTCTCTCTTAGAACTAGTAAGTTGGAAGTGTAGGTACGTTCTGATGGCTCTCTCCACGAATGAAGAGGAGGTGGAGGGGTATATATAGCCTCCACACAAAATCTAACCATTACACACAATTTGCCAAACTCGGTGGGACCGAATAGTTAAACTCGGTCGGACCGATTTAGTAAACCTAGTGACCGTTAGTGATTTTCGGTGGATCGACATGCATCTCGGTGAGGCCGATATGGTTAGGGTTAGGGCATAACGTAATCTTGGTGAGACTGACATACACAAACTCGGTGGGACCGATTTTGGTAATAAGCTTTCCAGAGAGTTGGTCAGGTAAACTCGGTGGGACCGATTTGCTCTTTTCGGTGAGACCGAAATGTTACAAAAAGGAAACAGAGAGTTTACATTGCAATCTCGGTGGGACCGATCGCTCACTTTGGTTAGACCAAAACATTACGAAGGGAAACAGAGAGATTGCAACCCCATCTCGGTGAGACCGAGATCCCCATCGGTAAGACCGATTTGCTTAGGGTTTGTGGCAGTGGCTATGACTTTTGGAATCGGTGGTGCCGGATAGAAAGAATCGGTGTGACCGATTTTGGCTTTAGGTTTAGGTCATATGTGGATGTGGGAAAGTAGTTGAGGGTTTTGGAGCATATCACTAAGCACATGAAGCAAGAGGCTCATTAAGCAACACCTCATCCCTTCTTGATAGTATTGGCTTTTCCTATAGACTCAATGTGATCTTGGATCACTAAAATGTAAAATGAAGAGTCTTAAGCTTTTGAGCTTGAGTCAATCCTTTGTCCTTAGTATTTTGAAGGATCCACTTTCATCATCCATGCCATGCCATTCATTGAGCTTTCCTGAAATAATAGTCTTGGAATAGCATTAGCTCAATGAGCTATATGTTGTTATGAATTACCAAAACCACCTAGGGATAGTTGCACTTTCAGCACCCGTTGTATGTGAACGTAGAGCTTATCACACCCGATCATCATGTGGTGTCTCGGCACAGCGAACTGTAGCAACGGTGCATACTTAGGGAGAACAGTTATACATTGAAACTTAGTGAGAAATCATCTTATAATGCTACCGTCGTACTAAGCAAAATAAGATGCATAAAAGATAAACATCACATGCAATCAAAATATGTTGCATGATATGGCCATCATCATCTTGTGCCTTTGATCTCCGTCTCCAAAGTACCGTCATGATCTCCATCATCACCGGCATGACACCATCATCTCCATCATCTTGATCTTTATCAACGTGTCGTCACATGGTCGTTTCGCCAACTATTGCTTTTGCAACTATTGCTATCGCATAGCGATAAAGTAAAGCAATTATATGGCGCTTGTATCTTATGCAATAAAGAGACAACCATAAGGCTCCTGCCAGTTGCCGATAACTTTAACAAAACATGATCATCTCATACAACAATTTATATCTCATCACGTCTTGACCATATCACATTACTACATGCCCTGCAAAAACAAGTTAGACGTCCTCTACTTTGTTGTTGCAAGTTTTACATGGCCGCTACGGGCTTCTAGCAAGAACCGTTCTTACCTACGCATCAAAACCACAACGATTTTTCGTCAAGTGTGTTGTTTTAACCTTCAACAAAGACTGGACGTAGTCAAACTCGATTCAACTAAAGCTGGAGAAATAGACACCCACTAGCCACCTGTGTGCGAAGCACGTCGGTAGAACCAGTCTCATGAACGCGGTCATGTAATGTCGGTCTGGGCCGCTTCATCCAACAATGCCGCTGAATAAAAGTAAGACATTGCTGGTAAGCAATATGACTATTATCGCCCACAACTCATTGTGTTCTACTTGTGCATATAGCATCTACGCATAGACCTGGCTCGGATGCCACTGTTGGGGAACGTAATATTTCAAAAAAAAATCCTACGATCACACAAGATCTATCTAGGAGAAGCATAGCAACGAGCGGGGAGAGTGTGTCCACGTACCCTCGTAGACCAAAAGCGGAAGCGTTTAGTAACACGATTGATGTAGTCGAAGGTTTTCGCGATCCAACCTATCCAAGTACCGAACGTACGGCACCTCCGCAATCAGCACACGTTCAGCTCGATGACGTCCCTCGAACTCTTGATCCAGTTGAGGCCGAGGGAGAGTTCCATCAGCACGACGGCGTGGCGACGGTGATGATGATGTTACCGACGCAGGGCTTCGCCTAAGCACTACGACGATATGATCGAGGTGCGTAACTGTGAAGGAGGGCACCGCACACAGCTAAAAGATCAACTTGTGTGTTCTAGGGTGCCCCCCTGCCCCCGTATAGAAAGGAGGGAGGGGGAGGCCGGCCAGCCCTAGGGGCGCGCCCAAGGAGAGGGAGTCCTACTAGGACTACTAGCCCTAGTAGGATTCCTCCACAAGGAAGTGATGGGGAAGGAAGGAGAGGGAGAGGGAGTAGGAAAGGGGGCGCCCCCCCTTCCCTTGTCCAAGGAGAGGGCACGTCCGTCAGTGATGCCCTCCCGTTCGATCAAATCGCAACGGCCGACACGAATGTTGTGCGGCAAGCGGCGCCGGCGTCCGTTGAAAAGCGTGGAGAGGCGGGTGGGGTTTTCTGGTGGCCCATGGCAGTCAGACGCGGGTGTGGCAGCGGTCCAGACGCCCGCACCCCCCCCCCCCCACACACACACACACACCAGTTTGTCTACGGGTTTTTTTTTTGCGGGATAAACTTCCGATCTATTCATCTTCAATCATGATAGTACAACGAACACTAGAAATTATAAAAATTACATCCAGATCCGTAGACCACCTAGCGGCGACTACAAGGGCGAAGCGAAATTTGAAGGCGCGCTTTATCATCGCCTCCTCGCCGGGCAGAGCCAAACCTTGTTGTAGTAGATGTCGGGAAGTCGTTGTGCTAAGGCCCGTAGAACCAACGCACTGTAACAGCAATCGCCGCCGAGGAAGGGTGTAGATAAGAAGGATTCAACTCGAAGACACACGAACAAAGACGAACGATTTAATGATCCGAGCAAATCCACCAGAGACAGATCCACCGGAGACACACCTCCACACGCCCACCGACGATGCTAGACGCATCATCAGAACGGGAACTAGGCGGGGAGACCTTTATTCCATTTTCAGGGAGTCGCCGCCGTCTCGCCTTCCTGAGTAGAACACCAGTTTGTCTATGGTTTGCAGAAAAAACACGTCTGAACCGTTGAACGGACCGATACAGAACACCTTGGATGACAGAACACGTCTGAGCGAGTGGCCCGAACGTTTGCGAACGGTTTGAGAGTTCACGTTGGAGATGCCGTAACCTAGCATTATCCTGCGGCTTTGCCCAAACCAAACAAGCTTACAAATGCCTCTCTCGCTGTCCCAGCCATCCAAACTCTGAGACGGTGAAATGGGCATGCGTGTCATTCTCAAGCCTTGCGTGAATACCCACACCTCTCCAAGTTTATTACAGCTACGAATAATTGCTGCACGGGCGGTCCGCTGGCTGGCTTCTTAGCAAGGAACGGTAGAGAAGAAGGACGCCACACCACGCAAAAACACCCAAGATGCCCAATTCGGGGAGCCCAACAACCAAACAGCGACGATCGCCATCGCCCGTCAGGATAGGGGAGAATCGGCCAATGCGGGTCGTGTGGGTGCACAAGTTCCATTTCTGACGAGAGGGATTGCATCGGTTGGAGGGATCCGAGCTTCTGTTTCCCCAATTGTCTTGGGCCAAATCAAGTCCCCATCACCACCATCACTGTTTCACCACCTTGTGTGCGCAAGGCACCGCTGATATTTATCGGGAGAGCGAAAGTAAAGCGTTCCTTGAAACAATGGACGGGCATGGTCCAAGGTTGGTGCGCTGTCCGTCTCCGTCCACCGATTTTTGGGTTAAAAAGAAAGAGCTAATCATTTCTTCCCCCTAACCTAGATGACCAGCTATCTAGACTAGACTTACATAAGCAACATGATTCTTCGTCTTGTGATCTAGAAGAAGCTTGGGACAATTCCAGTAACAGACGCCATTTTTTGGCTATTTGGGTAGTCGGCGACGGTCCTCTGAACTTAATGTTGTCCGGCAAAATTTTACTCACTCTATTTCATATTAGTTGTCGTTGAAACAGATGTATCTAGACGTACTTCCTCCGTTCTGAATTTGAACTAAAACCACGACAAATAAATCGGAACGGAGGGAGTACTAGCTTAGAAGATGTCACGAAAGATTGACAAAATCTTTCATGATTTGCCCGTCCTTTGGACGCAACTTTTTCGGTTGGCTCTCACCGGAGCACTTACTGGTGTGCAAACTATGCCAGTAAAGACAAAGGGGGCGACGGGGTCCCAGGATTCCATTGTTTTTGTTATCTCCCTTCTATCATGATGAGAGCTTGATCCAAGAATGACCTATAAGAAGAGAATTCGCAAAAAGAGGCGCCAGCGCACGCTAACCAAAGTGGCCGGCCTCCACAGCGAAGCCAGGTAGACAAATGCACAGGATTTTACCTGTCTGGTGGAAATCACAGAAAAGGAAGGGCCTCTTTGATTCGCAGGATTGTCAAAATGAAGGAATAGTAAAAATGCTGGAATAGGATGACATGTCCCATAGTATCCTAAAGGATCTCAAAGAATGTTTGATAGAGCAGGAAAAACAAAGGAATTCTACAAAGAGGTTTGAGTAGATGGAAATTTTCCTCCAAAATGTAGTACAAATGGATCCTATGGAAAAATTCCTAAGGATGCCAATCCTACGAATCAAACGAGCATCACAGAAAAAATTCCTAAGGGTTCAAATCCTCCAAAAATCCTATGCAATTCCTTTGAATCAAAGGAGCCCGAAATTTGTCCGGACCGATGTGACGCACACCTATCAAGCAGATATGTAGAAGGTCCTGGAACCCGTTGAAGTTCAGCATTCGGACTTATACTGGAAAGAAGAGGTGCTAAGCATCCTTTGAGAGGTGATTATCAACTACAAAACCGTTGCTTAAAGGATATCAGCTACAGATAGTTGCTTCATAAGAACCCAGAAGCTACTTCTCATAATGAACTAACAGGTAAAACGTGCATTATTTCTGCTGCAACATTTGCAGGGAACATCAACATAGATTCAGCAATCCATCAACAAAAAAGAGCAAGCTTGTATGAAGCCCTCAGATCGGAAAGGTAATGTTGTTTGTTAGCCGTCGCAATGGCGGGCACAACTCACGGGCACCAATTTTCCGCTCTTCTAAACTGTAGGTAGGCTTAGTCCGATGCTTCCCTCCCACGATCATCCGCTCCGACCGAACTGTAAGTAGGGGACAAACCATTACTAACATATTTGCAGGGATGTGCACAGGAAGTTTCAAAAATAAAAATTAACAGCAACTGTTTGTTCAAATTTCACTATGCCAATATTTATTGTTTTCCAATTAACATGAGCATTTCCTATCTTGAATGAGATAAGATCGTCTCCACAAACGACGACCAACTCTAGATATCCATGTAGGAAAGAGATACCACACTAGCAAGGATAGTAAATTAATGAAGCGGCCTAGTGTGGAGCACATCAACTATTATAAATTTTCAGTGGAAAGTACACACATCCTAAGCACACTACTGTAACTCTGTCGACAGAGTGTTGACATTATGCTATTCTGAAACAGACTGGACTGCAGGCAAAAGAAAAGGAGTATGACTTGATAATATTGTCTAACGAAGAGTACATCAGTGTAGTCAGTCCTGTGGAAGGAAGAGGCATGATAACATTGGGTAAAGAATATTTAAGCAACTTTACTAGCCTTTCTGCACTTCACTGTGGACTTGCAGAAAGTACATCCACGATTCTTCGCTGTACCTACCATTATCCAGTCCTAGCAAAAGTTACATCCATGATTCTTGGTTTTAAGCACAACTTGTTTCCATTAAAGTATCTTAACTCTGTAACTGCACCTGAGTGCAACTGTTTGGATGCACTAAAGAAACAAAGATGATTTGTTCTTTTGTGCTCTCTGCTTGCCCCCAAGCCTACATTCCACGAGTCTTGAAGCACTAAGGCACTATGGTCATTAGTGTAGTGGGTTGTCAAAAATCAGGCCATAGAAGTGCTTTATGAGTTGTTCTTTCCGCTTTTACAGGGAAAAATGAAGCACCCCAGACCACAAATAGCAGGCATGAAAGAAAAATAAAATGAGAAGTCAACTTAGATACCTCAATTTCTCAGTCCAACTCTAACTCGTTTAACTATCAGCGATTGGGAATCCATGACCAATCAACTGACTTAATAACTTTGTAGCGAGTTGAGCAATCCCACTCAAGAAAATTTAGTCCTACCGCCCTAGCCAAAATTTCTCATTTCGCAAACTTCTTTCTCGTTTCTCACATAGATGAAGGTGGAATTTATCGATTTAACAGCCTATCCGACACCCAGTGTTCCATCTTATGGATACCTACACCAACATTTTCTGCATAGACTAATATCTTGAGTTTTGACCATCTTTAAGTGGAATGGTACGAAGTGTAAGATTCCATGAAGTTCCAAACCAGCATATCAGCTCCTTTAAAAGCAGAGTTCTGCGTGTTCCTACATTTAAGTGCACTGATGTAGGATATGCTACTGGTTAAAACAGCCAACATAAAATGACGGTCTCGTATCCGAAACAGTCCACCTAAGCAAATTCTGAAGCAAAGAACATAAATGTTATCAGTGGAAAAATAGCATGAGTATGAAAATTACCCCCAAGTCTGCTCAAGCCCTCATTCGCCGCTTAGGCTTCTTGACAAAGCTCATTTTGAGCTTGTACAGCCGCTTGCTCTTTAATATCTTCTTCTCCGGTAAAGTCAGCTTTTTCTTCACCTTCTTCTCCTTCTTCTCTTTCACATACCTCTTGTCAATCTTATAGACTCCTGGTGTCACGGTAATCCCACGCGCTACTGCCTCCCTGAACAGTGCATTTGAACGATCCCCTAAATTATGCCTAGCCAGCTTCTCAATCAGCAGGCTATATGATTTCGTTCCAGGTGAATGCCCGTATCCTTTCATCAGGCGGAACACCTTGACAGCATGCTCAACCCTCTCAATCCCACATAAAACCTTGATGAACCCATAATACGCCTTCCTATCGAGTTTATCTCCAAAACCTGCAGACCGCATCCAAATCATCAATTCATCCCCTTCAGAGATCCTGGCAGCCTGGTACAAGCTCTTGATAAGCACAAGATATGTGTCAGAATCTGGCGAGCATCCCCACTCGCCCATTTGTCGGAACAGGTTCATTGCATCCTCAGTCCTGCGAATCTTACAGAGATTTTTTATCAGCACCCGGAACGTTCCCGCATCCCGGGGAATGCCATTGGCCTCCATGTCAACTAAGAACTTCTCTGCCTCTACAGGCATCCTTAACGGGTCTTTCTTGCGGCAGAGACGGCAGACACAATCAAGAACAGCATTGTAGGCATCCAAACCTGGCTGGAACCCACCATTTCGTGTCTCACCGATCAGCCTTAGCGCATGGTCAAGCTTACCAGCATCAGCATAACCAGATACCAGCAAAGTGCAAATATTGTCATCCGGGAAGATCTCATGGGCGATCTTCTTGACAGCACGCTCTGCAAGCTGTGGGAAGCCCTCGGACGAGAGGGAGGAGACCAGCGAAGTGAGCGCCCCACGGGTGCGAAGCTCCCCAGGCAATTCGTCGAACACCTTGAGCGCGTCCGTGGCGCGCCCAGCTCTCGCCAGATGAAAGAGGTAGGCGTCGACTGTGTCTGGCCCTAGCGCGGAGGGGAACTCCTGAAGGAGCGTGCGGACGGCAGGAAAGTCGCGGCGGCGGGCGAGGTGGCGGACGACGAGAGCGAGAGCACCGTCGGAGGGGTGGAGCGAGCGGCGGACGAGGAAGCGGAAGAGGTCAGCGGCGGCGCGCGAGGTGGCGGGAGGGGAGAGGGAGAGCGTCTCGGCGAGGAGCGCGTTGGTAGGGCGGACGTCGGAGAAGTGGAGGGAGAAGTAGGCGTCCGGGGAGGTGGCGGGGGCCGGGGTGGATGAGAGCTTGGTGACCGCGGCGGCGAGGGAGGAGGCGATGGAGGTGGTATCGGTGGTGGAGGAGGGGGTGGGTGTCGTGGAGAGGTGGCGAACCAACGGGGAGGGGGTGCCGGCCGTGGCCGGAGATGGTAGGAGGCGGCGGAGGAGGTGGCGGCGCCACATTTTTGGAGGGGAGGAGATCGAGGGAGCGATGAGGGTTAGGGGAGGCTTCCACTTCCACTGGGTGCCAGATCTAAGAGGCGCTACTAGGTGCAATCCCTGACGTTGATCTGAGATCGGCCGGCGAGGACGGAGCACGGGAGCAGTGGCGAACGACTTCCATTCAATCGTGTAAACATGTAAAGAAAACTTAAGTGAAAGTGATTTCGAAGGTGTGATATGGGCGTTTTTGACCTAATATCCATTTCTAAACTCAGGCTCATCTGCATCTGATCAAGAAAAAAATCACAAAATAAAAATAAAAATTGCATGGTAGATAATTTAATGTGTGTGGCGCGCTCTAAATTTCAAATCATTTAGACTTGTGAGTAGCTTTTAGCAAAAAAGACAAATTGGGTTAAAATAATACATGGACAGTAAACTTTTTTGCAGACCCCCCATTGATTTATTATTATTATTTTGCCGAGAGCTACTCAGATATCCAAATGGTCTAAATAATGGAGCGCACTTCGCGCACCAAATTATCTACTCCCTCCGTTCCTAAATATTTGTCTTTTTAGAGATTTCAACAAGTGACTACATACGAAGCAAAATGAGTGAACCTATACTCTAAAATATGTCTACATACATCTGTATGTTGTAGCCATTTGAAATGTCTAGAAAGACAAATATTTAAGAACGGAGGGAGTACCATGCAAAAAAATAGAATTTTTTGAATTTTTCTAGTAGTATTTGTTTTGAGTTGTTTCTTCCACGCGGGTACAGATGAGTTTGCGCACCGAATTGCTGCTCTCGTGTTTGACATACTAAGCTTGTCACACTTAGGGATGGCACCCGCAGGGTATGGATACGGGTGGAGCCACCCCATACCCTTACCCGTCCATTCTGAACTTACCTATCACCCATACTCATACCCCGTCAAGGGTACAATTTTTTTTCCATACCCATCACCAAACAGGGTATATGGGTACCCATGGGTAAAAATACTCGCGTTTACAACACATTAATCGAGTAGAAAATAGTTGTAAAAAGCAACATATAATCATAAATTATTAACAACAACACATTTTAAACAACAATGTATAACAACACATTCTCATAAGAAAAAATACTTTCCTATAAAGCGAAACATAAAAATATTAAACAACAACACATAGTCATAAATAACAACACATAGGCATACACTTTAAGTTCACAAAATTATGATAAATTATAGAGATAGTCATAGTTTGAATGCACATTAGAGTTTTTACCTAGCACGATTAGGAGGGGAAAATTAATACATTAGGATATTAAAGGAGACCCAGTTGTCAACATTTTAGATGGGTACACGGGTACGCGGGTATGGGTTATACAATCCCATACCCATACCCTCCCTATCCGATGGGTATGATATTTTCTCATTTAAGTACCCATGGGTACATTTTTGTCCCATACCCTTACCCTAATAGGGTTTTTACCCGCAGGGTATGCGGGTAATGGGTACCCATTGCCACACTTTGTCACCCCACTAGTTATGTACGTTTGATGGAGATTTTACGTTTGATTCAGTTAGCCTCCTATTTGGTTTGGGGGCACACTTGTAAAAAGACTTCTTTCATGCAAGTTAGACCCCATGTGTCATTGACTCGGAAAAATGTGGCAAGATTATGATTATCTCAAGCGTGGTAAAGTGTGATCTTATTTCTATCATCTAGCCTTAGTCATGCGTGGCAAAAGATGCAGTGAATCATGGCAACCTTGAACTTTTAAAATAGCCATCGTGTAGGAGTATCTTGAAGTGAGTTAGTGAGTGGTTCAGGTCCGTGGGGATTCAGAGGCGGCGACAGGGGCAAACTAGTGAGCAACAATAACAACCATGTAGGATGACGCCGCACTAGGGATCTGCCCAACATTATGGTCAGATCTACACTGATCTTTTCCCCGTGTGATTTGATATAGGATTCAGTCTTGTTTGTCTAGGGATTGTGATTTTTAAGGTTTTGATGTTACGAGTTGTTTTGCTAGTCGAGATGCTTGTATATGCTCTTTTCTGATGATGATGATTTCCGTGTACATGTAGACACCACCAACGAGGTCTTTTCCGTAGAGATACATCAACCAGACATTTTTTTCGTGATGATGGGGCTAGAAATCAATCACGTGGTGATGGGACTAGATATCAATCTTCTCTTGAGGTACATTAGTACCATAATCCAACACCAACTCCAAAATACCCATATGTTTAGGAAAATGCTATGGCAGGATCAGTCCCCCCTCCCCCTCTTTGGCAAAATCAAATTTCATATCAAAGGGAGCAACAAATTGAGTGATTTGAAAGCAGAAGAGAAGAGAAAAAACGATTCTGACCTTTTGATTTAGGCCAGTGAAGAACACCTGACCTGAATTGGTATCCTATTTGGAGATGGTTTGCAACATTGTCCTCGAGTGGCAGGTGGAGAGAGGAAGAGTTGAACTAGCCATGGGGTCGAAGATGGGAGAAATCAAGCTCCCAAACACGCTAAAGCTACCGTCCATGGGGCTACCACGAGGAGGAAGAACACAAAGAGAAGGAGGAGAAATAAGGGGGCAATGAATCAAATGACACTATTCAATCACCATAAAATATTGAGGGGCTCTTTTGCAAAGACCCTGACCAGTTTTGGCGGAATGTTTGTCACCAAGTCCACCATGTCCGATGTGTCACTAGTCCACGACACCATCTATCCAATCATATGCGGTCATAATAGATAAGGGCATGAATGACCCACAAATTGTATTATGAGGACCTAGATGACGATTTTGAAGGTTCAAGGACCTAATTGATACCCCAAGAATAGTTTAGGGACTTATGATGCAATTCACTCCAAAAAAATGTATAACTATATTTTCATCGTAGAGACGTTGAGTACAAAGTATAAGGGGTGGGTATTTTACTGATGAAAGAATAAGAAAATAAGGGTTTCAATTTTTTTCCCATACATAAATTGCATTTTAGAAGAAGTGATGTTCACCGCATTTGTAAATGGAAGATACCGACTACTGATGGAAAAAAAAGTTGGAACTGAGAACACACAATAGCCGACATAACTTATGCAATGCATTGCATTACATTGCCTACACACTCATAATACCTATTTCAAGACCGAAGAAATCACAACAGCCACATCACTTGTTGTTGGAAAAAAAAATCTGTCTCAAAGAGTGGAGTGGAGTTGGCGTGTATCTGCACGTTAAATGTTAAACTATGTGGAAGGGATCTTCCCCACTCTCTTCTTTAATGTATGATACGCACACTCGTGCGTATTTGAGAAAAAAAATCTACCTCAATGAGACACAGTATTGTTGGACCTAATTTTAGTTGGTTCGCAAATATCTCCACTAACCACCCAATACATGGTTGGTTCTCCAATTTAAATTGTGTAACTTATGAAACATCATATTCACTTGCATACTTGGGAATGCCTATTTCCGACCGGATGTTGACTATCGTGGATTTTGATCCCATTGTGGAAAGGGTGGCAGCTAGGGTTGAACCTTGGCAAGGAAAATTGTTGGCCTCCGGAGGGAGACTAACCCTTGTTAATGATTGCCTAACTAACATCCCCATGTATTTTATGGGATTTTACCTCCTACAAGCTGGGGTGCATGATAAAATGGATAGGGTGCGATCTCGTTTCTTTTGGTAAAAAAGGAAAGGGGTAAACAAAAATACCATATGGTAAATTGGGCGACCATTTGCTCAACAAAAAAAATCAAAGGGTTAGGCGTAATCAACACTAAGATAATGAATTGGTATCTCATAGCCAAGTGGACATGGAAAATCCTTACCGACTAGGGAGGGTTATGGCCGACTATCTTTAAAAATAAATACTTGACAAATGAGGGCACTTCAGTTCCTGCCAGCCGTAGTAAATCGCGGTATGCCAAGGTTGTGGGAAAATTCCAAACATCTTTTGCGATTAGGAACAAGATTCCATATCCACGACGGGCAATTGGCCCAATTTTGGATGGATGTTTGGTGCCAATATCGCCCGCCGTGACAATGCTACCCCAGCCTTTTTGTGATCGCCTCGCAGCCTGCAGTCTGAAGCCTTGGTGGCCGCGTGTTGAAATGGCACGTGCTGGAATCCCCTATTGAGTTAGGCCCTAGGGCAACCAGGGAGAGAGAGAGGAGTGGAACGACCTACGCCAGGACCTCGCACACTACCAATTTCCGAGGGTTAGTTGGAAGCTTGAACCATTGAGTGAGGTTTCAACTGGGTCCCTATATTGAGCAATCTTTAAAGTAGCACCTCCTTAAGCCTCCAAGGAATTTGGAAAGTGAGTATTCCATCTAAAATAAAAATCTTCCTTTGGCAAGTTATCTATAACCACATACCGAGTGGAGACCAAGTGCTCAAAAGGCATGGCCCGGGGGACATCAACTGCGTTTGGTGTGCTGAGGACGAGAATTGCGACCACATCCTTTTTTGATACATCACGACAAGATATGCCTAGAATGCGGTAACTGACGCAACGAGTTGCTCATGGAACCCGACAAGTTTCTATGGTCTCTATAACCTAATCCGGAGACCGGATAGGCAGCTAGCCTGGGTAGGTTTTGTGGCCATGGCGTGGTCGGATTGGACTACTAGGAGCAAAGCGTTGATGGAGGGGCGATTCTTCAAGCACCCGTCTAATGTCTTATATAAAACTGTTGTGTTTTTATTGTTGTGGAAATCTCTGGGGAAACCGCACGACTGCTCGCACCTTGAGGTCTTCATTGACAAAATGCGCGCCAAATGCCGACAGCTTCAGGCGGCGCCAGGACAAGGCGACTAGGAGCATATCTTTTTGCTCTGGTCTGGAAGTATGGAGTGCGGCACACAGCTTCACCCTTAAGTTAGTTGTAGGAGGCAGGCGCTGCATCGCTTGTTGTTGGCACCATACGTGTATTAGACTACTACTTTCTGTTATTTCCTGTTTTTTTTTTATTTCTGACCCTTGTGTTGTAAAACCTAAGTGCCTCATCAGTAAAACCGGGCCACTTAATGTATATAAGGACTCACTCGAGCTCAATTTTAGTTTGACTTAAAACAAGATTTTAGTTTGACTTAATCTTGACTTAAAACAAGATTAAGCTCAATTTTAGTTTGACTTAAAACAAGATTAAGTGGCCTCATCAGTAAAGCAATATAAAGATCCCCACTAACCACCTAGTACATAGCTGGTTCTCCAATTTTAGTTGTGTAAACTTATGAAACATCAGACTCACTCGAGCTCACTCTCTTTTCGTGTACAGTATAATATAAACTAAACCAATGTTGCATACAAACATTTGTAAACTGGACGTATATTGTATCCTGAACATGAACAGCAGGACAGCCATTAGAAATGCTAAGAGGTATGTAAGATCGACACTCTTCGCGGCATTCAGAACTTTACAAAATCATCTTTCTGAAGGTGCCATCATGGTATTATCAATACAACACATCATTCTCAGATACCCGAAGCCAATTTCTGGATACAGAAAATGCTTTTCTAGTTCCGTGGCCTATATATACACTTTCAATTGGTGTGGTTACAATGGATTTTAGCCATCAATAACATTTTTCTTTAATCTGTATTTACTAGCAAAATAGATATAGACAATAAAATTCACAAATGAGATGGCTGTAAGACACCAGTAGAAGTAGTCAAGGTGCCCTTCGTTCAGGTCATCAGGTATCCACCCAGGGCTCTGCCATTCCCTAGTCAGCCCCGCAATAAGGGTGATGATAGCTGAGCTCAAGTAGTTGCCGAGAGCAGTGGTGAGCAACGCAAACGCCGTCAACATGCTCTTCATGGAGTCAGGTGCCTGGCCATGGAAGAACTCCAGCTGAGCAATGATGACAAAGCATTCGGCCCCAGCGATGACGAAGTACTGCGGCAGCTGCCACACGATGCTTAATGGGTTGCCATGCTGGACGCTCTCTAGCCTCTTTGCTTCTAAAAGAGCAGCCATTGCCATGGCAAAGATCATTAGGAAACGACCGATCCCGATCCTCTGCAACTGTGTTAGCTCCGCTCCACTTGTGAAGAATGTCCTGGTCGCTGGTACAATGACTTTGTTCATAAGAAGAACCCAAAGTGTCACACATATCACTTCAAAGGAATACAAGGAAGCTGGTGGAATGGACAGCGAGCCAATCTTGGTGTTCATCACGGTTCCCTGCTGAATGAAGGTAGTGTGCATTTGTGAGATTGCAGAAGCAAAGAATACTCCAGTCGCCCAAATTGGAAGCAGTCGGATTAGTATTTTCAATTCCTCGACTTGAGTTACAGTACAGATCCTCCAAGAACTTTGGCAACTGCTGTTGTCGAAGGGAAGATCAGAAATAACGGCTGCCTTATCGAAGAACCTGAGAAAAAAGATAGGATTAGTGATATGATATATGAACATTCGTTGCCGACTTCATACAAAACCATAGGATAGTAACACAATGACAGTAAAAGTATGTTGCTTTGTGATAAAATAACTGCAATTTTTTTTAGTGTCTCAGGAGTACCTTTCTCTCCAACTTCCCTTCATAAGCTTAATGAGGTACATATTATGTTGATCCATAATCAATGATTTTTTATGCTGACTTCTCTTTAAGAAATTATTAGATAATTAACAGCTTACTTAGCACAGACATGATTACTTCAATTGGAGCTACAAAATGTAAATAAAGGTAACGTGCCATATGTGCAAATTTCACTGAATAAGTAACAAAAAACAGGCAGTGCAGTACCTGAAATCATCAGTATGAGCTAATCTCGGTCCTCTCTTGTGTGTGTTCTTGCTCCTGGCCTCATAAAGAAGAGAGCTATCGGCAGGGATTTCTAAGCTCATGTTCTTAAAAGCGGCAAAAGTAACCTGGAAAATACTCTTCATTGGGGAACCACTAGGCTCACGCCGCCGGAATATTGGTGTTCCGGCCACAAAGCCTACCAAAGCCAGAGCTATGCATGTGGTAGCAATACCATATCCTATAGCCCAGCTCACATTTTCCTGAACCCAGACTACAATGGTGCCAGAAGTAATCACACCAAAGATGACACAGATATAAAACAAACTGAAGAAATTCCTCCTCTTTGGCGTATCTAGACTGTTCTCACTATTGAATTGGTCTGCCCCAAGTGGAAGCAATGCGGACCTTACTCCTCCACAACCAACAGCAGATAGATACAAACCCGAGAAGAAAATTAGATTCTCAGTTCCTTTTGATGACGAGCATGAGCCTAAGTTGCATAAGGCTGGAGCAGAAGGTATAGATGATCCAACTGTAATGAGTACCATGCCCTGCAATACGCAACAGTATTTCATCATAATCTTTCCCTCAGTAGTATTCATCAACAGAATGGTTAGATTATTAAAAATAGTTCGCAAACATAAGAAAGAGGATTGAAATATGAATAAGGTCGATGGGCTTAGCAGGAAGACTGTGATCTTACAAGTAGGTACATAACAAGGGAGATCAAGACAGTCTTGTAATTTCCCCAGTAAGCATCTGCTATGCCTGCTCCAAGTATAGGCACAAAGAAGCTAGTCCCATACCAAAGAGAAACAATTGAAGCACTTGAGGCAATGCCACCATGGAGAACTGAGCGGATATACACAACTAGGTTTGTGGCGATGCCATTGAAAGCCATGCTCTCCAAGCATTCAAGTCCTGCAGGTTACAGTCAATCAGTATCCTTGTAATGCATGCAAATTTGATCTAATTTAAAAACGGTATTAGTTTACTGTCTAACTAAAAGTATCTTATAGTCCTGTTGAGTTTCCTGGCCACAGAACCAGCAGAAACAAGAGAATATCACCCAGGAAGATAACTGTGAAATCAAAGAATATTACGAAACATGCCAAGAATAGCTATCCTACCAGAATCAGGAATAGAGTAACTAATCATTTTATCTGAGGGCCATACTAAAGAATGTAAAAAGGGATATTCCATATATACGACTATACGAGTTGGTTGTCAGTTGTCCCATGGTCTTCAGGGTAGAAGGTTGTGAATTTAAAGGAGCAAAAATATGCTTAATACAAGAAGGCTCACCAAGAATGATTGCAGGTGGTCTCCAGTCAGAACCTCTAGGTTTAAGCTCTGGCTGTTGAGATACTTCCAGTTGAGACTGTGATTCTTCACCATGGCATGTTGCATCATCCTGATAGAAGGCCATGTCTCAACATAAGCATTGTTTGTGAGGAGTAAATCAAAGACAGCCTAGTACATAATTTTCCTAAGCCCAACAGTCTAACTCTATGTTCCTTGATGAATCCATTACTGGGGGAAATAAACGCTTAACATTACACCCATCTTCTCAGGTTCTGAAATTTGTATCAACTGCCCTTCGTCTATCGATGATATTCATGTCAAGGGGTGCAATTAACTTAACTCAAGTTGTGCAAAACAAATAGCATCCCGAAATACACTCCATATGCGCACTCCCTGATTATGATGTTAGCATCAGAAATACAATGTTCCCCAGCGCTCAACAGCAATCAGTCTTAGGAAGTTACGATATACAGTAATATATACAATCAAATCCACCAACAATTTCTGCTCCGCATTTCGCCCCCAGGGAACCCCAGCAAGCAAATCCACCGACAAAAAAAAACTTAAAATGGAAAGGCTCGGGGTCGGATCTGCCAGTTAGATGTACCTTGGCGAGAATACTCGCGCGCAGGCCTCCGTCCTCCATGGCCTTCCCTCCGCGGGTCTGCTTTGGTCCCTCCCACCGAAAATATCCTCTCCCGGTCCGATGGGAGTATTAAGTACGGTGGTACCGGAGTCTGGCGGTTGGTGGTGAGAGGACGGCGACCCGGTTGGGAGCTCCACGCCGCGCTTACCAGGCAGGCGGGCGATGCGGGCGGACAAACCACGCGACGGAGACGCGCTCCGGCTTCTGATCCATTCTACTCCCAACCATGATTTGACGGCTGGTACCGCATGGTACATGTGGTTAGCAAACTCAAAATTCGCATGATTTGGCGGCTGGTTTTGACCAGAGCATCTACAGCCCAACTTTGCAAATCTGATCCTTCAAACATCCGCGAACATGCCCATCCATGCGCGCCCGCGTGCATTGATCGGACACTCCTCATATTTCCTTCTACACATACAAGTCTCTCATACTCAATCATTAAATTCATATAAAAGTATGCAGAGTATATAGCTACATACTATAGTCTATACTACTCAAATATCGTTGTTGTCGGCGATGTCCGGGGCCGCCTGCACCGGAGCCGGAGCTGCCAGCGCACGGAGCCTTGGCCTCCTGCGCCGCCTTCATCTATTACTGACAGCGATGCCTAGCCCCCGCAGCCGACTCCGAGCGGATGGAGTTTAGGATGGCATGCTGCTCCGGCCACACGCCCACATCCTCCTCTATCACCGGTGCCTCCTCCTTCCCGCCATCCAGCCGCGACGCCTCCTTCTCCTCCTCCGTCGGCTCCTGCTCCTCCTCCTCCGCCGCCGGCTCCTCCTCCTCCCACGGCACCTCCTCCTCCTCGAAATCCTCCTCCGGTTCCAGAGGTAGCCTCGCCTCCCTACGGATCCGGACCTGCTCAAGGAGGAAGAGACGGTGCTGGATCGTGTAGTAGCGGTGGTGTGGGGACATGGCTAGGCTCGAGTGGCGGCGGAGGAAGGAAAGAGGCGGATGTGCTAGGGTCAGCGCCGGCCGCTAAAATAGCCTGCACGGCCTCGGGCGGCGAAATGAGCGCGCCACGGCTTTTCCCATCATGACGGTCAAGGCGCCTTCCGACTGCTGAGTTTCCCTTGAAGTCGGGCATTCTATATCCATCCCATATTTGGGCTGGATAAGGGGGTGCTGGTCAGTCCGGACGTTTGATGGCCGTTTGAGGGGCCCGTTTGGGTCAAAAAAATCGTGACCGGGCGGCCTGCCCGGGCATATAAGACGGGTTTGAGGGGTCTGGTTGTAGATGTTGTAAGTATGGCGGAGACATAGACGAAAGGTTCTGTCGGGGTTTTGTCACGGCAGATGTCCTAGTGCAAGGACTTAGTCGTGAGGCCAACGCATCTAAGTGGTAGCTTGAACGGGGTTGGTCGGAATCGAGAGACACGGATTTTACCCAGGTTTGGCCCCTCGCGATGGAGGTAAAAACCTACATCTGCTTCATTGATACTAGTAGTATGCCCGTGCGTTGCCACGGGCTTCTGAAATATTTTGCTGAAGATATATAAAATAATCAATGTAAAATATCACAGGAAGAGACAATATAGCATGGACACAATTGCATAATAATTGAAGTCTACTTCACATGTAATGTAAATTGATACCAAAAAGGCAAATTGATGATGTATATACATAAATCGATGATCCAACTAAAACTATATTGCAAATTATTAAAATCTACTTGATGCGCTTAAGAAATTCTCGCATAATATCAAAAAGGTTTTTTTTCTTCATTCACATGATGCTTGAGCAAATATAATAAAAACTGCTTTCTCAACTCATCCCATCATGCAAAAACAATAGTAGAACGCTCGTGGGTTGCTACGGGCTACCATGTATATAAATGAATCAAACAAATGATTAAGATTATTTTCAAGGTCGAAGCTTATTTCTTTCTCGTACGTCTGTGCCTGTCTGGACATCCGGACGCCCAGCAGGCTCCGCCGTCTGGTCAATATGAGCTCCTAATATATATATATATATATATATATATATATATATATATATATATATATATATATATATATAGGGAAAATCCATCCTACCACCCGGTGGTAGTTACCCCACATATCTTATATACTATCATGTGCTACTATATATACTATTTTATTATTTTAAATATGTTCATATAATATATCTAAGATATTTCAAAGCAAGTTACATGAAAAAATTGCATATGAGACCATAGTTTTTGTTATATTTATAAAATACGTACATATTTATACGTAAAAAAGAGCATACTCAAAACATGATACATACTACCTAAAAATTACTATATATACTACCTAATCATTGTTATATACTCCCTCCGTTCCTTGATATAAGGCGTACAGATTTTTGATAAAAAGTCCAAAATTTAAGGTGTATTGCATTTCACCATCGTTTGAATAATTTTTTCAGGGATTTGATTACATTTACTTATATAAGGCAAGCTCCTCCATATTCTCATGTCAATTAGTCAGGTGTAATCTCGCCCAAATTTTATGAAATTTTCCCTCCATGTTCGTTCTTTAATTTCCGTGCCAAAAACTATACACCCTATATTTAGGAACGGAGGGAGTACTACATACTACACGTACATAATCTCGGTTTCGATAGATACTACATACAACATACAAAACGCAAGTGGTGGTAACTTCCACTGCTTGTAGGAACCATTTGTCATATATATATATATATATATATATATATATATATATATATATATGACAAATTTTTCCTACTACCGGGTGTAGTTACTTCCACTTGTGTTTCATACGTTCTAGGTAGTATCTATCATATCGAGAGTATGTACGCGTAGTATGTAGTATGTAAGAATGTTTAGGTAGTATATATACTATTTTTTATGTAGTATGTAGTATATTTTGAGCATACTCCTTTTTACGTACAAATATGTATGTATTTCACAAATATTATAAAAACATGGGCTCACACTAGTGGAAAAACAGGCTTCCGTCCAGCCCCATAAGTCGCGAAGCTGTAGGAACCGCGACTAATGGGACCTTTAGTCGCGGTTCTGGAGGTGAACCGCGACCAAAGGCTCGGGCCAGGCGCTTTGGCCAGCTGGTGCACGTGAGGGGCTTTAGTCATGTTGGCAGACAACCGCGACTAAAGGCTCTTCGCACCTTTTAGTCACGATTTGCCGTGCCAACCGCAACTAAAGCCCTCCCCTATATATACCCATCCAGCAGCCCAACACTTAGCCATTTGGAGCCATTCTCTTCACAAGTGGGTGTAGGTTTGCTTTTGGTTCCTCTTATGCACATAAGGTGTTTGATGAAATGCCCCAAGAGCATGAAACAAACATGACATGAAGTGTTGGAGCCACACTCTTCGATCGCGGTTAGCAACTTGATGAACCTTTGATGTGTCAATATGCATGTGTGTAGTTCATTGTTTAATTTATATTGTTTGTAGCTAGTTAGTTTAACAAATGCATGATGGTTAATTATATATTTTATATTATAATAATGCAGATGAATCGGCAATGGATGTACGGTAACCGACTCTCCGGCGAGTTCACTACGGGTTTGAAAGATTTCCTCGTAGTGGCTAATGCGAACAAGCGGGGGGTTTGTTATCCGTCCATGCGTTATCTCAGAAGAATGAGAAGGGTTACTCTTCCTCAAGAGTTGTTCACATGCATCTGCTTGTAAGGGTTTCATGCCAAGCTATAATTGTTGGACCAAGCATGGAGAAAGAGGGTTATAATGGAAGAAGATGAAGAAGGATGATTTCATCGATGAAAGCTATCTTGCTCATTTCGGTGATACTTTCATGGAGGATGCTGAAGGTGAAGGGAAGGTGAAGAAGAGGCACGTGATGATCCCGTTGATGATCTTGGTCGGACCATTGCCGATGCACGGAGACGCCGCTAAACCGAAAAGGAGAGGGAGAATTTGGATCGCATGTTAGAGGATCACTGAGAAGGCGCCTGTACCCGGATGCGATGATGGTCCGAAAAAGCTGGGCTGCACTCGGATTTGCTGAAATGGAAGGCGGAGGCGGTGTAGCTGACTCGGCATTTGAAAACTTGTTGAAAATGTTGAAGAATATGTTTCCAAAGGATAACGAGTTGCCCGCCAAAGACGTCTGAAGCAAAGAAGGTTGTCCGCCCTCTAGGTTTAGAGGTTCGAAGATACATGCATGCATCAACGATCGCATCCTCTACCATGATGAATACGAGAATTTGAATGAATGCCCGGTATGCACCGCATTGCGTTATAAGATCGAGGCGATGACCACGGTGACGATGTTGAGGGCCGTAAACCGTGAAGAGGGTTCCCGCCAAGGTGATGTGGTATGCTCCTATAATACCACGGTTGAAACGTCTGCTCGGGAACAAAGAGCATGCCAAGTTGTTGCGATGGCACAAAGAGGACCGTAAGTCGGACGGGAGTTGAGACACACCGCAGATGGAACGCAATGGAGAAAGATCGACAGATGGTTCAAAGATTTTGCAGTGACGCAAGGAACATAAGATTTGCTCTAAGTACGGATGGCATGAATCCTTTTGGCGAAAGCGAGCTCCAGCCATAGCACTGCCCGTGACTCTATGCATCTACAACCTTCCTCCTTGGTTGTGCATGAAGCGGAAGTTCATTATGATGCCGTGCTCATCCAAGGTCCGAAGCAACCCGGCAACGACATCGATGTGTACCTAAGGCCATTAGTTGATGAACTTTTACAACTGTGGGTGGTGTCCGTGTGTGGGATGAGCACAAACAAGAGGAATTTGACCTCACGCTGCGTTGCTTTTCGTAACCATCAACGATTGGCCTGCTCTTAGTAACCTTTCGGACTGTCAAATAAGGGATACAATGCATGCACGCATCGCTTACATGAGACCGAAAGTGTACATTTACCAAATTGTAAGAAGAACGTGTACCTTGGGCATCGTCGATTTCTTCCGAAAATTCATCCAAGAAGAAAGAAAGGCAAGCATTACAACGGCAAGGCAGATCACCGGCCGAAGCCTGCGAACGACCGGTCTTTGAGGTATTTGATATGGTCAAGGATTTGAAAGTCATCTTTGGAAAGGGTCTGGCGGACAATCAGTTCGAAGGGAGCCGACGGGCACGCAGCCATGTGGAAGAAGAAATCTATATTCGGGAGCTAGAATATTGGAAAGTCCTAGATGTCCGCTCTGCAATCGACGTGATGCACGTTATTTAAGAATATTTGCGTGAACCTCCTAAGCTTCTTGGGCGTGTATGGGAAGACAAATGATACAAAGGAAGCACGGCAGACCAAAGAACGTTTGAAAGACCACGATGACCGCATCCGGAATGGTTTCAAGAGGTGCCAGCTACGCCCGACCAAAGAAGAGAAGGTCATCTTTTTTGAATGCCCGAAAGCGGTATGAAGGTTCCGTCTGGATTCTCGCCCAATATAAAGGGAATAATAAACATGGTGGAGAAAAGTTCCAAAACTGAAGTCTCCACGACCGCCACGTGATTATGACGCAATTGCTTCCGATTGCTTTGAGGGGCTCTGTAGGAAAATGTTCGAGTAGCCATTGTGAAGCTATGTGCATTCCTCAATGCAATCTCGTAAGGTAATCAATCCAAGTTCTACCACGGTTACAGAGCGATGTGATCCAATGTCTTGTCGGGCTTCGAGTTGGTGTTCCGCCATCCTTCTTCAATATTATGACGCACCTCCTGGTTCACCTAGTCGAAGAGATTTTCGTTCTCGGTCCTGTATTTCTACACAATATGTTCCCCTTCGAGAGGTTCATGGGAGTATTAAAGAAATATGTTCGTAACCGTGCTAGGCCAGAAGCGCCACATTGTTCTTTCAGTAAACCGAGGAAACGGAAAGATAAGAAAACGATCAGTACATCATGCGATGATCCAAAGCGCCACATTGTTCTTTCAGGGAAAAGAAATATCGTGGGAGTGGAGGACAAGACAGACATGTCAGAAGATTATAATATGTTTGCTGAAATTCCGCCCTTCAAAGTGAACACCGACCCAAGCATTAAGTTAAATGATGAGGATGCTCCATGGATACGGCACAATCGTAAGCAAGCGAGGACACAAGGGAAGAAATGATGTGTAATAATTTATTGTACCAAACTTTGTTGAATGGATCATGTGAATTATATTACCCGTGATGTGTTTGGTGTCCATTTTGAATGATTCGAGATACCACCGATGATACATGAAATTTGGAGTGATTTAGTCATACTCCTGCCTAGGCGTATAATATGCATACTCGTAGTCTTCATAGCCGCCGTCGTCGTTGTCTTGGTAGTCGTCGCCTTCTAAGTTGCCGCCCGTAAATGCGTCATTTCTTTGTCGTCATTCTTTGTGATGTAGTCCATGACGCTCTGCAGAGTCCGGCCATACCACCATAGCCGACGGCCGGCCTCGTGGAAGTTCCCGTGAGGCGCACCGTCCTCCTCATACTGGCGAGCGCCCTCTCACGCCGATTGATGAAGAAGGCGTCCCAAGTATGCTGGTTATCGGGATGCCGCCGGGATTCATCCGCCGTCCGGCGTGAGGTCGAGGTAGTAGTGGTTCGTGATGGCCGCCTGACGCCAAGCAGTACCTGAGGGACGGGAGGGACGACACGCCACGCCGGCGCTTAGGCTCCAGCCGGTGGGGACGCGGTAGTCTGTGGACAAGGGTAGTTCGAGAAGTAGCTCCTCCACCTGCTGGTAGGTTAGAGTGGGTGCGGTGGAAGCCATGAGAGAGTGATGAGAGATTGTAGAGATGTGATAATGCTGGCCAAGCCGGGCTACATATATGTAGTGAGAAATGGCGGGAAAATGGGAGCGGGAAGACAGGAGGTGGGAAGAAAGTGGCGGGAAGAAAGAGGCGGGAAGACAGGGAAGAAATGGCGGGAAAACCCTAAACTCATGCGGCGGCCTTTAGTCGCGGTTGGGCGCGACCATGACTAAAATAGCAACAATAAGTATTTTGTTGTAAGTAGAAACAAAATAAAATAAATAAAGCAACAAAGAAAACAAAAAAGTGTTTTCAAATTTGAAAACTAATGGCACTAACAGAAAGTTTATAATTTTTCTAAAACTAAAAGCAAAAAGAATTAAAAAATAAAGCAAAAACAACAAAAATAAATAATAATGCAGAAAACAAAACAAAAAAATCGAAAAATAGTGCCGCCATCGGACCCCCACGGCCTGAATACGACTAGAAACCCTACATGGGCTGTGATTCAGTGCCCAGGAGGCCAAGTAGGCCCACAGCACATAGCTAGTGATGATTAGGTTCGAAGCCTGCAGTTGAGAGGAGCTCGAGAGGGTGGCGCAGCGGCTTATAAACCACTCTCGAGCTCTCTCAACTAGCGAGGTGGGACTAAACTTTTGGGCGTGAGGCAGCACAAGGCCTTTAGTCATGGTCGCTGCACCAGCCGCGACTAAAAGGTGGGCCTTTAGTCATGGTCGCTGCACCAGCCAGCGACTAAAGGTGGGTGCGGACGAAAAACCCGCCAAAAACCTTTAGTCGCGGTTGGGCGGTGACCCATGATTAAAGGGTACCTTTAGTCGCGGGCCTCGTAGCCCACCGCGACTAAAGGGGGGGCTATAAATACCACGCCCGATCTATTCTCGTCTTCTCCGACGGTTCGTCTCTGCGCGCCCTCGACGCCGCCGCCCGTCGCCCTCGCCCCGTCGCGCCGGGTGCCCGTCCCGCCTCTCCTTCGTCGGTCCTCCCAGATCGCCGCCTCTCCTTGGTGAGCTCCCCATCGGGCCCCGTCCGCCATCTCCCGGCCCCCTCCGAACGCCGCCTGGCCCCGTCGCCTGCCCGCCTCTGCATGGCGGCGCGCTGTCATGCTCCCAGACGTCCCGGTTGCGCGCCACGGACCCGGCCACTTCCTCCGCCGCCTGTTCGGCCGGGCGCCATCGTGACCCCAGCGCCGAGCTCGTGCCCGGCTCCTCGCCTCGGGCAGCTACGGCCTCGGGCATGGGCACCACACCACTGCCCGCTAGCGCCGCGCCCGTTAAAGGCCCCCTGCCCAATGACAATTGGGGCCCACGCCTGCAACGATTTAAAAAAAGGAGAGAAGAGAATTTAGAAAATAAATAAATAAATATATTAATTAATTAATCAGTTAATTAAATTAATTAACTTAATTAATTGTGTTTAGTAAACCTAATTAAATAACTAATATAACTAATCTGTTAATTAATCTAATTAACTTGGTTAATTAGTTAATGCACAATTTAATTAATTCTGTTAATTCTAAAATGATATAAAACTTTAAAAATTAATATAAAATAATCCGTAACTCGGATGAAAATACTTTGTACATGAAAGTTGCTCGAACGATGAGGCGGATCCGGATCGCAACCCGTTCGTCTGCCACACATCCCTAGCATAGCAAACACGTAACTTTCCTCCGGTTCATCTGTCTGAACGCGAATCACCGGGATACTTTCCCGGATGTTTCCCTTCGCCGGTACGACCCATCGCCGCGTTAGGGCACACCTAGCACCGCGTATTGCTGTGTTACGCTTTGTGATGCTTTGATTGCTCTGTTATTTATTGTGTTCCCCTCCGTTACTTCTTTCCGGTAGACCCGAGACCGGCGACCCCAAGTTCGACTACGGAGCACCCGTCTCAAGGCTCTGCGACACCCTCTCCCACCCTTCCTCGCCTCCTTTTGCCACCGCCCTTTCGCCACCGCCACCGCCACCGCCCCTTCTTCACTTAATTAATTTGTTTTTACTACATGTTTTCAGGATCGACATAATGGCGGACGATAGAGTGACCCGATTATGGACAACTATGATCCGGACGGTGAAGCACATATGTTCGGCATCATAAACGGCGATATTCAATATGTGCCGACCGGAGAAGAAGAAGATGATATCTCTTCTTATCTGAACCTTGACGGTGAAGATGAAGGGCGCCCGTCGAAGAAGATGTCAAGAAACGCCGATAAACGCATTTATCTTCAAATGGAAGTAGCAACCACCTCCTCGCCGAGGTATATATATACATTGAGCCTCCGTGATACAAACTAACTGATTTGAATAAATATGTGTGTACTAACGCGACTCTCTTTCTTATTTTAGCCCTCGGCGGATCGTCGAAACAATCGAGTACGTCGTCAAAGCGTGGCGCAACCAAGACGATGAAACAAGGAGAAACATGCACCATCGAGGTTGTCGACAAAGGTAACCGCAGGTCACCGGAGCCCCGCAAGAACGCCACCAAGTTTGTCAGCCAATGCGGAGCCATTGTTAGAGACAACGCCTCGATCACCGCCCGTGAGTGGAATGAGCCAAAGAAGGCACGAATTGATGGTTTCACTTTTGTCGATAAGAGAACAAAAAAGATTGCTTCAAGAAGCTTGTGGAACATTTCGTTCTACCTCCTAATACAACAAATTCGATGAGGAGGGTAACAAGATTGAGGAAAACAAGGAGAGGAGGAGGCTAGTCAAACAGTTCGCTTCTTCATAAGATGGCCGACGCATTCCGGAAATTCAAGCAAAATCTAGCCCGTGACTTTGTCAAGCGTAACAAGACTCCGGATTTCAAAGGACAATATGAGAAACTGAAACATGATTGGCCAGAATTTGTGAAGCAAAAGAAATCGGAGCAGTTCATTGAAATATCGAAAAAATAAGGAAAATGCGGCTAAGAAGGAGTACAATCATGTTATGGGGCCAGGAGGGTATCGCATTTTGGTGCCTAGGTTGGAGAAGATGGAGAACGAGATGAGGGCGCGAGGAATCCGTCCAGTGCGGAGGATGGGACCCAAGGGCCAAAAGCTGGTGGTACGGGCATGGGGAACGCTGAACCCGGAGACGGGAGTGTGTTTACCGGGCAAATTAATTAAACCCACCCAAGCCCTTATTGACGCAATGAAGGATGCTCAACAGGGGAAGATCAAGTTCAACAGAGAGAACGACGCCAGCGACAAAAGCCCTCGGGAATCCTGAACACGGAGGACGTGTACGAGGCATGGGGCACATTCCGTGGAAAATAGGGTTCCCCGAGCGATGACCCGTCTGATTCTGAAGCCGTAAGAGAAAGATGGATCGGGAATCAGATGTTGTGGCGCGGTTGGCATCGGAAATGGATGTGATGAAGAAAACCATGAGTGTACTAGTAGTCGAAAGAGATGCAGCTGGTGCGGCATGAAGATCATCCAATGGATCTCGGAAGCCAGCGGCGGAGAAGCAGCGTGGCTTCCACGGAGGCCCACCGGCTGGTGCAGATGCACCGACGATCGAAATTACTGCACCGGAGCCTCCGGTGGTCGAAATTACTGCACCGGAGCCTCTGGTGGTCGAAATTACTGCACCGGAGCCTCCTCGCTACCCCGTGGGCGATATAAAGGAGATGAAAGAATGTCATCTGTATTATCCTATCGGGAACATGTCCATGAAGGTAGCCATCGGCAGTGCTTTACCATGTTTACAGAGCACTCCACCACAACAACCCCATTCAAGATGGCTATGCTCGTGTCACGGTGGAGGACATAGTCCAAGGGTTTGAGGACCTGGAGATTGACATTGCTACACACCAAGGGGAGAAAAGACTTGGAGATGTCAAGCGCCATTTCATTCTATGGCAAAAGAAGTTTATCAAGTTTCGAGCGAGGCGCCAAGGACAACAAGTCCACCCCCTACGGTGGTGGTGGTGGCGGTGGCGGTGGTGGTGGTGGTGGTGGTGGTGGCGGTTCACCTACACCTCCGCCACGCCAGCCGACGCCGCCCCCGATCCACAACGTCCGGCGGGTGATCCGCCGCCGCCCCGATCCTCGTCCGGTGGGTGATCGACGCCGCCCCAATCCACCTCCGACAAAGAAGCGTATAGTCCTGGATTATTAACCCGGACCCTTATGTACCTAAGACCACAAAGGTACCGGAGCCATCATCAAGCCTCTCCCCACAAGGCCTTGGGAACATAGTGCCGAGGAAGTCGACGCTACGCGGCTGCTCATTATGAGAAATGGAAGGCGGACTGCAAGAAGAAAAGAGAGCCCGAGCCCAAGCCAAGATATTCGATGAGCAAAAGAAGTGGGCTAAGTCATTTTTGAGCACACCGTCCCAAGCCGAAGAATCTGCTTAACGACTATGCACGTGAACTTCGCAGTGCAGGCACTCATGTTCAACGAGAACAAAGAGCGGGAGAAGGCCGAAGTAAAATAAGCGGAAACAAGTTGCCCAGCTCGGGGAACAAAGTAAACAATCGATTGCCCGATTATAGTGGAAGCCTTCGTCCGGATGACCCGAGATCATACAAGCTGCGACAGACATGGATTGACCGTAACGAAAAGTGCCGAGAACAAGCGGCCAACTTAGGTATTACTCTTCGTGGAACTGTTAGGCCTTGATGAGGCGCCAAAGTGAAGGAGGTAGTAATTACATATGTCAAGAATGGGCCTCTCGTCGAGCCCTGCAGGAAAATGATCTACCTCCACAAATGAAAGGTCTGCTGAATTGGTACAAGGGTTACATAAAAAATAAAAACGCCAAAGAATATATTTATGCGGAAGTTAGACATGAGCATCACTTCAAACATTACTATGTACAAATTGAACTGAGTGAATTGTTCCAGCTTTTCAATCTGCTGAGCTCGACAAATCTATCATCGGTTGCTACGCTCGTAAGTGATTTATTAATTTCTACCCCATCTCGCTCATATTGCCTGCACTATATATATGTCCTAACTATATTGTTGTGTCCGCTATTATACATGCGTAATGAAGATTAAGGAATGTAGAGTAAGGAACATCCATGATGTTGGGTTCATTGACCCACACATCGTTAATGGACATGTGTTGAGCCGCCACCCCGCCGACGTGGAGGCAGACTGGCGGTTTCTTACAAAGCAGTGAACTCAAAAGTGATATTCTATTTCCTTACCATTTTGGGTGAGTGTTTCTGCCTTGAGCACATTCTCTTTTGTTTACTCCATGTGCATGGTATGTGGCGGCTAATCGATGAGTTATGCATGACGTCTGTGCATGTATCGTGTCCGCAGGTTCCACCGGATTCTCGCTAGTAATTAAAGTTAACACCTCGTAATGTCTCGCCCACGACTCTCTCAATATGGATCCAAAGCTTTGGGCCGACATGAGAAGAATGCTGCGTAAGTAATTATTTTCATTCATTTGCGCTCTATATCGATCGGCCTATTTCGTTCATTTCCTAATATCAAGTAACTAATAACTCTCTTGTTCATTTAATTTTCTTTGCCTCGTAGGGTTTGGAGACGGTTCGTAGATACAAAGGTCGGTGAATTCAAAAAGAGCTAGAATTCAAAATGTTAAAGCCTAAGAATGTCGGGATATTCAGCCACGGAGACCAATCTATGTGGATACTATATGCAGGAGAGGATCCGAGATACACCTCTGAGCGGGTTCCGAGTGATACCAATGCTCGGAGGAATAGCCTCCGGATGATGCTTAGTCCGTAAGCTCGCTTCCGACCACTTCAAGAGGAACTAGCTGGATGGTTCAACAGGAAGTCCTCCATCCTAAAGGAGAACACTATTACGAGGACGTAGAACTTTATATGCATTAAATCATGTATGGAAACTTGTTCAAAATTGTATATGGTCATCCGATGATATTGAATATATATTGTATATTCCTCTTGAATTCTTTTTGGTTCTAATTTCAAATTTATTTGAAATTGTACATTCATATGCATGTATGTAGTATCGTAGAATATATGAAACTCCTTCAAAATTAAAATAAAGCACAAAAGAAATAAAACAATACAAATTAAATGTAAAAACAGGTTTAGGGGGCTAAAACCCTAAACCTGTGGCGGCCTTTAGTCGCGGTTGGCGGAAAGAACCATGACTAAAGGTCCTCCGCCTCGACGGTCACTGGCGCCCACGTGGACGGGCCGTTAGTCATGATTCTTAAGCAGCCGACTAAAGGTGGGGGGCTTTAGTCACAAGATTTGGTCATGATTGCGCAATCATCGACTAATGGCAGCTTAAGTAACATGACCAAAGGCCTTTTTTCCACCAGTGTCACATGCAATTTTTTCACACAATTCGCTTTGGAGTATCTTAGATATAGTATATGAGCATACTAAAAGTAATAAAGTAGAGTATATACTATCACATGGTAGTATATGAGAAATGGGTGTAACTACACCCGGTAGTAGGATGCATTTTCCCTATATATATATATATATATATATATATATATGTATATATAAAAGTAGCTTTGCACAAATTAGCAGAAGTGATGCTTCCAAAATAATTCACCTTTATGGGTACAATAACCAAAGAATAAATTTAGCAATAGAAAAGTTTAATGTACATGATGATAGTACTTGTCTTGCACATGTGGAAGTAGTCCTAACAACTTGTACTTTAGCAATACAAAGCTTTCCGATAATGTAACTCTGAACTTGTGGAGGAATTAGGAAATATAAACACAATTTAATCAAATCATCTCTCACATCACAACATTGAAAAAAAAATTATTGATAAATTGTAAAGGAGATGCCCCTCTAAAGTAGCTATTCGACAAACATGTGACGTGCAAGTTCATTACGCATGGACTGCAACATACCCCTAATGTCAAGCAACACCATCTGCTCCACCTCTTTCGAGGACGTGCGTGTTCGATGGTAGTCATCAGACATTGGCTCGTGGTGCCTATCCCATAAACCGCGCATGTCGCCTGGCTCGCAGTGCACCAAGATGGTTGCGAAGAGCCTCCTAAGAGAACATGGCATCGCCCACTGCTCCGCCTCCGTAAGACAGTCGTCGAGTGTGTTGTCTGCCTGATGAGTCCCAACCTTTAAGCAGCCTCTCTAAAGCTCCCACATAGCACGCCGTCCACGGTGAGCAAGTCCTCGAAGGATGTTTTGCCCGTAACATTGTTTAGCAACACACGCAAGTAGTATCGTTCCCCCTTGGCAGGATTGGCAGACACAATACGACCTATTTGAAAACGCTCCACCCGCGACTTCCAAAAATTCTTTCTCTTCTCCCACGTGAAGCTTCCGGGAAAATCCTTGTACAATATATGCCTGGCCCAAGGGTGTTTTTGGTTAGCCTTGAAATACTCCGTTAACATGGATTTTGAAGCATTTTCGGAGGCGACAACATTCTTCAAGTCAGCCTGCGCATTGAATGCAACCCTGTGCATATTCGGGAGATGAAGAGGCAATCATGCGAGACAGCGGGTAATTGGCGCCTGATGGGAAGCCAAATATCCTCCACATAGCCTCCGGAGGGGTGACCTACCTTGCGTCAACGTATCTCTTGATATCATCAATGTTACCATCGGCGTCGGGCTGGTCGATGCTGAAAGAAGCCTTATCATGGCCCTTATAAATGTACTTGTAAAGGTATTTGACGGCCTTTATGCTAGAGCAGACCTCAACGTTGATGTGGCAATTAAACATCCGCAGAAGGTAAGGGTTATAAGGCACAACCCATCGGTTGTCCAACATTTTCCCTCGGACCTTAGCACGTCTTCCATCATCTCTATGCCGATAAACAGGGTATGAGTCCTTGCCTTGTGTTGTGTTCTCATTGAACGGCCGCGGGTATCTGCACTTGCATTCATTATCTTGCATGCAAACATTCTTCGGGTTGAGAGCACCGCATGGTCCGTGCATCATATGTTTTACCACCAATGCATACAATTCCGGATACTTCTGCTTGTCTGGGAGCTCTGCGGAAATTAATCGGTCATACTGCTCCGGGATGACAAGCTTATATGTTGAATCCATGATCGACAAAAAATGTGCGTGGGGGAGGCCCCTCTTTTGGAACTCGACTACGTATACATACGCGACAACAACACCCAGGATCTGCTTCTTGAACAACATGTCTTTCATAGCCTCTAGTTTCTCGTAGAACACGCGAGCCACAATATCAGATCGGTCTTGCATCGTCTGACCAGGCAGCAACTCATTAGTTATCTCTTCCCATTTAGGGTTGCAAGTCATGGTCAAGAAGATGCCAGGCTTCCCGTATGTATGGACGATTGCCATGGCATCCATATGCCTCTTCTTCATGTCGCGATCGCCACCAGGGTATGTTCCAGGGAGCACTATTCTTACCCCAACAGCGCTTGCTCGCGTCTCCCCCGATGTGATCGCATCAACAACTCCTTTATACAAGTCGGCACAAATCTGCCTATGGTTCTTCCTGTACCACCTCAACCGACAACTCTCAATCTTGATGTACATGTCGACCGCCCATTGCTGCAGCAGGCGGGCTCCACAAAGTATGGGATTGAAGATTGCAGGCCGTGTTTGCAGCATGTAACAGTAGTAGTCTCTCACGGAGACGCACAACCTGCTATTCCCCTCTGCACATGATTGAGTACCACGAAAATGAGGATATTTTTGAGAAATAAGATATTATTTGTAACAAAATGGGACACAAATGGCATACCTGCATCCTCCTCATCATCATGGCCCAGTCGAGGATGTAGTACAACCTCCCAAGGAACATTACGTTTAGGTAGCTTGGGATGCCAACCTAGCTCCCCCCTTGGATAGAATAGGGGATAAGACAACGGGTCATATGCTCCTGAGGTCACACGTATACTGTGCCTTTCGTTGTTGTTACCACAAAGTGTTATCCTCCGGTCAAACCTTTTTGCTAGGTCGTTGCCCTCAACCCAAATTGCAGCGACCTCAGATGACACCGGTCTATTATATCTTCTTTGGTCAAGCCTCCGATCGCGTTTAGGTCTATCCTATAATCATCGAGGTTGTCCTTGTGTGCACCCAAACTCCTAAATTGCTGGGAGTACGGGTTTTCTTTGAGTATGTCTACTAACTTCTTCACGACATCCTGGTCTAATTGCTTGGTGGCCGCCTTACGATGAGTTAGGGTTGGGTCGTCATCATAGAAGTACAACTGCAGATGTTCTGGACGGGAGCTAGGCCCGAACGAATGCACATTGTGGTAGATGGTGTCGTGTGCCCGAAATGTGTACACCCCAGACTTCATGTTTGTGTAGTTTTCATCAAGGCTAACGCCAAGGGTTGTGAAGGCAAAATGCCCGTTGAAGAACCGTATGTTCTCCCGAAAATGTCTAGAATCTGCATCCATGCTGGACCATAGCCTCATCATCTCTGGGATTGGTTCCGGTTGCTTAAGCTCGATCTGGCCATTGCGACAGCAGAACCCGTCAGTCTCAGACTCAAACTTCTGGCCTTGCAGTGTTTGCAGTTTGCGGCGAGCTTCAGGATGTGAGTGATGTCTGGGATGTTTGAGTAGACAAAGTCAAATGGATCAATCTCGCTAGGTTTAGCAGACGACATGCTCGCTTCCTCGTCATCATCCATGCTATCATCATCGGATCCTATGGGCATTTGTTGAAACATAACGTTCAAAACAATAATTACAAATAATTCTAACTACAATAAAGCTCCACGACGTCCTACTTCATAGTTGACCATACCTTGGTTGTGAAACATGTAGTACTCCTCATCCATCAAGTCGGATGCTGTCGGCTCATCGCCCATGATGCCGCTTTGGAATAAATCAATATCTTCTGCACATTCGTCGTGGCGAATGTGACAATAGACAACATCATGTTAGAAGAGGGTTGCTGAGAATGAGCATAAGAATGTGACAATAGCAATTTCATACCATCGATACCGACAGTGTAATTTGGCATGTTTGTCGGAGGGTCGCCATCAGATGAATCATCTTCATCGGCACGAGAGACGGGTGATGCGCGGTAGGTGAAAGTGGGATGTTCAGAGGTTGAGTTTGCTAGGTCTGGACGTGGGAATGCGATGGATTCGTTGCACGGGGTGTTTTTCCTTCTGGCATAATTGGCCTTCCTCTGAGCACTTGACTCCCCCTTCTCAATCACCGACATGCTTTTGCGGCGTTGCATGCGCTTCTCTCATAGTTTTTCATTCAGTTTTTCTCTGACGTCAACAACTACTTCGTCCTTTTTCTTCTGATAACATGCTCGACTACGTGCGTTTATCTGCTCCCTTTGCTCATTTGTTAAATTACATTTCCGCTCATTATCACGTTGTCTCCTAGCTAGATCATTGTCATGAGTGACACCAGACGCGTCTAATGTTGAATGGGGAAATGTTGCTTCCTCATGCTCAAATTCTGTATAGCTGGAGCTATTAGGGTTGGCTGGTTGAACAATATTTTGAAAACATAGTTAGAACAAATTGACTTTAAGACGCCTGGAGGTAGTGTCATCAAGAATATTAGAACTTTCGTTTGCAACATAAATACAAACCATGTGCATTAAGATGAAGCATTAAACTTTACGCTTCGAACATGATGGTGGCTAAAAGAATATTTTGCTATGAGCAGCAAAAAAAAAGTGAAGTCATGGTGAAACTCAAGGTAATATTTTACCTGATGTCGAAAGTGGATGTAAGTTTTCATCATCGATAAGCTTATCCTTTTTCCTTCGATAAGCAGCTCTCCGCAGGGCGTTTCTACGATCTCTCGTGAGTTCTTCGTCCGTTTTTTGCTTTGTTTCTTGGGTGTCATTCAAGATCACATCTGGTGTCATTCAGGACATTAGAGAATAAAACATAACGATGACAACAATTGATGATGGAGTACGCACAATATGATTACCTTGTAGATCATTGTCATTAATGAGACCAGATGTGACCGTAGTTGTAGCAGGAAATGTTTACGCATCAACCGAGAATGATGTATAGTTGGAGCTAGTTGGGTTGTCTGGTTAAACAAAGTTGTCAAAACATACTGAAAACTTAATGGCTAAGAGATGAACTGCGGTACTGACTATAATGGTTAAAACATTTAAAGCTTACCTGATAAATTAAGGGCTTGTGCATTTTCATCTTGGAGATTCCGATCTTTTTTCCGCCGATATGCAGCTCTCCTTAGAGCATTTCTACGGTCTCTTTTGCGATCTTCTTCTGTTACTTGCGTATTTTCTTTGGTGTCACTCAAGTCATCTACTGGTGTCTTTCATGTCATTCTCTCAAAAGCCAAAGGAAAAAACATAACTTGACACCAAACGATCATGGAAAAGGCACAATCATATTACCTTGTATATTTTCGGCGGAAATGACCCAAGATGTGACTAGCTTTACGAGGATATGTTGCATCATTATGCGAGATTGATGTATCGCCCGAGCTAGCTGGGTCATCTGATTCAACATGCGTGGTTAGCATTTATTTAAATGGCTGAACCATGATACATACATACAATCATACATACATACCATGCATGTTAGGATGTAACATAAAATAATCTTACTTGAAATACCAAGGGGACGAAGATCAACTTTCCTCTAATGATCATCTCGTGTGGGTTTGTTTAGCTGCCCCAGCATATGTTCTGACCCGGTATCGTTGCATTGCCCCACCAGTTTACCCCTGGTTTGTTTGGGGTTATTTGAGACAGCTCCTATTGTAATCCAGCATAAATGCAGAAAGCAAAGAGAAGTTAAACAGAAGCTAAAATTGTACGGTATCGTATACGCACATATAACGAACGACATTGTAAAAGTACCAAAAATGTACCAGGGATCACATATGAAGGTTGTTGAACATTTGTGATATCACATAGAGTACGACGGTGAACAATCTGCCCATCGTCTAGATGGTTTATCAAACCATCTGACTTGTTAGTGCGATAAGATGCCCGCCTCCGCGCGTTGATAAGATCCATATGGTCTACCATATGCACCACATGTATGAGAGTTAGTGAATAAAAAAAGTATGAGAAATAGGTTTCTCAGTTCATTTTATGTATATTCAGGTTATGTTTAGTGAGGCCAGATATATTCAGGTTATGTTTACAAATCACTTAGATCATGTTGATACAACATCTAGGAAACCAGCACTAGGAACTCTGCACATTAAGGAGTAATATATAGTCAGGTTACTATAACGAATACTTCACATACTATACGTTTTCAAATAATAATTTATATCAACCCAAGAGTAGTCAGCAAACTCACGCTAAACAACTTACCAGTCTTTGAAAGGGATGGTTGATTCTCCTCTTGTAACCTGACCATATCCTCCTCTTTTTTCTTCCGATAAGCTGCACGCCTCTATGCGTTGAACTGCTCCCTTGTTTCGTCAGCGTATTTTTTGTGTTCATTAAATACAGCTCCCGTTGCATGCTGCTTGGAAGTTGTGTCGTCTGCATTATGTTAAAATTAAAAACCAGAAAGCCCATTAAGCTCATCTCGGAAAAATGGACTAAACCTCACTGATCTGCTACCGAAAACGTCGGTTTGGAAGTTGGATAAGCATGCCTGGGAATACCTTGCGTATCATCTCGTAGCTTAGTCGTACCATCCTTATTATTCTTAGAAGACGGTGGCATCCCGTCGTTTAAAGGTTCCCGCCCTACAACTTACCAATCAACAAAAATGTGGTATGTTATACATGAAGGTGAACACCCATAATTATTAATTTTGTTTTGACCGTGAACGACAGTGGGAGAGGCTCCCACTAACTTTTGTATTACTCACACAACAGATGTTACATCATTACAAGGATGGGGTGTTTTTTAGGGGGCCCCTCGGCCCCTCTAAGCATGTATAACACTACTAGTTACAAGCTTTGTATGTAGGAGTCTAAGAAGGGACGAAGCTCTTCCTTATAGTTATGACCAAGGAGACTTAAGAGGTGTTTGAATCTATCCAGCCATGTGGTGAAAGAGTGAGGCACCCCTCTGAAGTACTCGTTGTTTCTCTCTTTCCAGATACTCCATGCGGCCAGCAAGAATATGTCCATGAACAGCGGCTGCCTCCACTGATTTTTACCATCATGCAACAGAGAGATCCTATTGCCAACATTTGGCCAGCTCAGTCCAACTCTGTCCCAACATCGTTGGCTAAAAGGGCATGAGAAGAAGAGATGCTCAAGTGTTTCCTCTGGAGGGTTTTGGCATAGCATGCACGCATAGTTGTTATCCAAAACAACATAGTGACTACGCTTCAACATGTTCCTCGTGTTTAGGCGGTGCACCAGCAGCAACCAGCCAAACATTTTGAATTTGATCGGGCTCTTGGACTTCCAAAGCCACAAAAAAGCCTCATCGGCGATCGTTTCTCTGAAGCAGTGGTTGTAGTACGTTTTGGCCGAGAATTTTCCTCCCAGGGTACAAACCCATGAGTCAACAGAGCCCCTCTCTGGTATCATATGCATCGAACCTTGCTGGATCTCTCTGACCTCCTCTCTCGCTTGAGTAGGCAGAGGTAGATGGAAGAGCATAGTTGGGTCCGTAGCCTCCAATGCAGTGCCCACGGGCTCATCCTCATTTGTGCAAAAGGAGAAAGCTCGGGGGAAGACCTCGGAGGTGGGGCTTCGTGATCGTGCTCAAACCACACATATTTCCAGAATAGAGCCAACGATCCCTCTCCAACAGTAACCTTTGTGATCCCTCGAAACACATTACTGAGTTGCATGACATCGTGCCACCAGAAGGATCCGATCGGGTTAGCTGCATGTGGTACTCTACCCATATAGTAGGTTTCCCAGATCAGAGTCACCCATGGGACGTCATGATGGTTGTAGAACTTGTAAAGGTGCTTGAGAAGGAGGGCCACGTTTTGGGTTTTGATGTCAAATACTCCAAGTCCACCTTTGCACTTCGGCCTACAAACCAGTTCCCAAGCTGCCAGTGAATTATTTTTTACCCCCGTCTCCGTGTTTTTGGCCCATAAGCAGTATCTACGTAGTTTGTTGATGTGTTCAATCACCTTGGGATGTAGTTTGAGTGTGCACAGAGCATAGATCAACATCGAGGTGATGGTTGAATTTACCAGCGTGAGCTTGGCACCGAACGACAACAGGAACAAGGCAGTGGACAGTTTCCTTTCAACCCCACACACCATTGGCATGAGCTCAAGTAGCGTTGGCTTTGTCGTTCCCATGGGGAGGCCCAGGTATGTAAAGGGGAGGGATCCAACAAAACAACCAAAGCTTTGGGCCAGAATAGAAGCTTGCTGCAAGTCTAGATTGATGGGGATCAGCGTGGACTTATGGAAGTTTATTTTCAGTCCAACAGAATTTGCGTAATCAACTAGGATGGATTTCATGCGAGAAGCTTGATCGGGGCAGGCTGGCATAACCAAGATCATGTCATCTTCATATTGAATCACCCGGTAGTCACCTCTCCGATTGCATGGGAAAGGTAAATCAATCAAACCCTAGGCAAAAGCATCATTGATCGCTGCTTGAAGGAGATCAGCAGCCAAAACAAAGACGAGAGGCGACAAGGGGTCCCCCTGCCTCACTCCACACTTGCACAAGAATTTCCTACCTGGGACTCCATTTAACAATACCGAGGAGATGCCAGAGGCGAAAATTGACTTCATCCAGCCCAGCCATCTGTCATCAAAACCCATGTGTTTCATGATCTGCAACATCTGTTCATGTTCAATTATGTCAAAGGCTTTTGCAAAGTCTAACTTGAGGAGTACAATCTCACGTGAGGATGTTTGGCATTGATGAATGTACTCAAACGACCATGCAAGACAATCCTGAATGGTTCTCCCTTTGAGGAAACCATACTGATTTCTATGAATGATTTTAAGAATGACTTTCTGCAAGCGGTTGGCCAGGATCTTCGTGATGATTTTCAGGCAGCAATTGAGTAGAGTTATGGGTCTGTAGTTGTTAGATGTTTCTGGGGAGGAGATTTTTGGTATGAGGGTGATATATCCCTCACTAATGTTGGTTATGTCAAGATTGCCCTCATAAAAATCATGACACGTTTTATAAATGTCCTCCTTGATAATGTGCCAGCAGTTTTTGAGGAAACAACCATTAAAACCATCGGGTCCGGGGGCCCTGTCAGCAGGCATTTCCTTGATCACGACGTCAATCTCCATCTTTAGAAGAGGGTAACGAGAGCACATCCAACCCCTCAACCCTTCGGATGATCCGGCGGAAATCACAACGCATGTTGGTGGGTTTAGACGAACCCAATCGTTCTTTATATGTATTGAACAACACACCTTCTTTGCCAGCATGATCAGTGACCTCCACATCGCCACCACGCAGGCTAGCAATGGAGTTGTGCCTAAACCTCTCAGTTGCGAGGGATTGAAAGAGTTTAGTGTTCTCATCAGCAAACTTGAAGTATCTGATAGTGCATCTCTTTCTCCAATATTCCTTTTGATATTTGAGAAGACGGTTTAGGTGACCTTTAAGGATTCGCCTAAAATTCGCTTCTTGAATAAACAAATTTCTCTTGTCCTCAAGTGCATCGAGGTTGGCCAGGGTTTAATTGCTGATCTGGATCATAATTTTCAGGTTGGAAACACCTCTACTCCAATGATTGAGGTCATACCGAAGCGTCTTGAGTTTCTTACAGACGAGTGCTGCAGAATTGGGTGCATGGCAGGGTTTAGCCCATGGTCGTGCAACAACATCAAAGAAGCTAGTGTGATTGACCCATAATTATTAATTATGCCATAATCCAATGTTAGATTACCCGGAGCCGACAATGAAGCATCACGATGGTCTCCAACCCGTAGCAATCTTGTTCCATCTGTAGAGTTGTAATCAGGATGAATACAAGACCAATAACACATAGGCGACAAAACATGCAGGCAACATTATCAGTAATCTTCACACAGTCTTATACCTGCTTCCGTCGTGTAACTATCGTCAACATATTCAGCTACGGGTATGATGCTTGCATTGTAGTCTTCAACATTTATCCCGCCCGTAAGGACTGCAAGACATAATGCATACAGCTTGTCACTATCAAAAATGGATGTGAGGCAACATTTCTAAGAAATCTTCACACAGTATTATACCTGGTTCCGTCGTGTAACTATTGTCAACATTTTCAGCTACAGGTATGATGCTTGCGTATTCTTCAACATGTCTCCCGCTCGTAAGGCCTGCAACACATTATGCATACAACTTGTCACTGTCAAAAATGCACGTCTCACAACTATACGAATTTCTGGTAGAGTGCATCATACCTGTAGTTACGTCCTCTTTTGGTTGATGTTCGCCTGCCGTGCTTTTTGAATTCTCCATAGGCACCTATGGAATGGCAGTTCACTTTTGAAATGACCATTGTCTGATGGCAAGAATATTTGAAATAGTGGGTGTGGGGGGTAGCAAGCTAACTATACTTGATAACGAATTGGTGTAATAAATTCCTTTTTGTGTGTGGCCGTGGTGTTTTCCTACATCACACTGTCGAAGCATGTCTTTATCTACTGATTCTGGATATCTTGTAAAACTGGTATATACTTGCGGTAAACCACTGATGCTCCCTAAATGCAGATGCTCCAAACATAAGTTTATTCAGCTTACAAGGGATGCATATGCTTACAAAGTTGAGACCCTTCGTCAGTAAATTTTTGGAAGAAGCAAGCAATATGTTTAAGATGTATATCTACACCATGGGTGAAAAGGCTTACGCAATCAAAATAGCAAAGCTTCTTGACCCTGGCAATGTCTATTTTGATTCGAAAGCGTTATCTAACTGTCACTGCACTCAGCAGCACTAGAAAGGTCTTGATGTGGATCTTGGAGCTGACAGTCTTGCAGTGATTCTTGATGACAAAAAGAAGTTAAGGGTTTTTATTTGGATAAGCTGGTTGGTTACACATGAAGACTACAATATAATCATTCGCTGGTAGTTTTACAAGATTTCTCACTGATTTATTTACATGACTGGTGCTAACCTCAATGGTACCAATATTTTTAGGTATGGCAGAAGCACACGATTTTGGATGTCCTGAAGCGCATACACACGATTTTGTTTGAATTGGTAGTTTACTTGCAGTTTTATCACAATTTATCATTTATCATACAGTTGCTTTACATAGTCTTCTCCTTGTGCATAAACCTCTGTAAGCATTTAACCGTTAGCTTCTGCACCATCTCTTCTGTAGGGTGTTGAAACTGCCCTTTTGTCATAACATTGATACAGTGTGATGCCTATGGGAAGAAGTGGTGATTTGAGAGAATAGGTATCTGGATCTCCTGGTTATATACTCTTAGAAGTTAGAAATCAGTTTTCTCTTAGTGATGGTTAGCATGCTTGCCTACTTCTGGTCATGTGTTCCTTGCTCACATGAATGTAACTCAACCTTTTCTCCAGTTATGTGAAAGCCATCTAAATTGCATCTACTCTTTCACTGTAACAGGTTACTGAAGTGCAGTCACGTGCATTGGCTTTCTCATGTGGGTTGGGCCTCATACTTTTCTGTGAAAGCACTGCCAACTGCTGGTATTTTTACAGTAGCCCCCAACTAAATGGAGAAAATCCCACTCGCATTAGGAGTAAACTGTTCATGCGATGGCTATATGAGATGCGATGGCTGTATGAGACGTGATCGCTGTACGAAACTGGTATGAGATGCGATGGATGTATGAGATGCGATGGCTGTATCAGATAATACCTATATATCGTCAGCGTCTCCTCGTCCAGGATCAGCGCCGGATCCTGGACGTGTTCAGCGCCGGATCCTGGACGTGTCCGATGGAGGGCGGCGAGTGAGGCGCCTTTTATGTGCGAGGCCGGCGACGAAGGGATGAAGGGCGGCGGTGAACGAGGGCAGATAGTCGTGCGTGCAAGTGGTTCTCGCTTGAGGGCAGGAGACCTCGCTCATACGTGCGGGCGATTGGTTGGTTTAGGTTTTTTTCCGCTGGTTAATTTTCGTAGGTGTTTTTTTCGCTGGTTAATTTTCGTAGATTTTTTTACTTCGCTTGTCTTGGGTGCGATCGGAGGTTAGGCCCTGGAGTGTGTGGGGGTGGGTGGGGGCCTCGGTACGAGGTTTTTTCGGCTCGTGGCATCTCAGTGTGAGGTGGGAGGAGGTACCCAAAAAAACCATGGTAGGTGGGACGAAAATTAATCATGGAACGGGGACTACCAACTGAGACATTAGGAGTAAAGATTGATCATGATGATGTTCACGATTACATGGGTGCTCTTTCGCTACCTCTATTTCGAGAGCTATTGACTTGTCAATCTTAACTTGTCACTCTTGGGGTGCCCTGCCCCTCCTTATATAAGTTGAAAGGGCGGCTTACATGACTAGTCCTAGTAAGATTAGGACTACTATATTACAAGTGGAATCCTAGTCTTGCTTCCCTTGTTGAGAAATATTCCTTATGTCTTTCCTCTCAAGCCGGTCCACCGGACACCGTACCTTGAGCCAGTCTTCTCGGGAGCCGCCTTCTGGGCCTTGGGCCTTGTCATTCTTCTAACCCGCCCTCTGGGTCACAAGTGAATCGCTAGACTCAGGCGGGTCACCAGCGAGTCGCTGATACGTCCATTTTGCATCATGTTTACCTACTGTTATTTATAATATTTTTATGCATAATAATGCTTTTTGGAGTAATTCTAATGCCTTTTCTTCATAATATGCAAGTTTCACACAAACAGGGAGAATTCCGGTAGCTGGAAATCTGGACCTGAAAAAGCTACGTCAGGCTACCTATTCTGCACAACTCCAAATGAGCTGAAACTTCACGAGGAATTTTTGTGGAATATATAAAAAATACTGGAGCAAATAACTAAAAGAAGGGGGCCACCTGGTGAGCACAAAACACCAGGGCACGCCCTGGTGGTTGTGCTCAGCCCAGCCCACCTCCGGTGCCCATCTTCTAGTATATAAGTCATTTTGACCTAGAAAAAATAAAGAGAGGACTTTCGAGACGGAGCGCCGCTGTCTCGAGGCGGAACTTGGGCAGGAGCACTTTTGCCCTCCGGCGAAGCGATTCCGCCGGGGGAACTTCCCTCCCGGAGGGGGAAATCATCGTCGTCATCATCACCAACAACTCTCCCATCTTGGGGAGGGAAATCTCCATCAACATCTTCAACAGCATCATCTCCTCTCAAACCCTAGTTCATATCTTGTGTTCAATCTTTGTACCGGAACCTCAAATTGGTACTTGCTGGTGACTAGTGGTGTTGATTACATCTTGTAGTTGATTACTATATGGTTTATTTGGTGGAAGATTATATGTTCAGATCCAATATGCTATTTAACACCCCTCTGATCATGAACATGTTTATCATTTGTGAGTAGCTACTTTTGTTCTTGTGGTCACGGGAGAAATCTTGTTGCAAGTAATCATGTGAACTTGATATGTGTTCGATATTTTGATGGTATGTATGTTGTGATTCCCTTAGTGGTGTCATGTGAACGCCGACTGCATGACACTTCACCATATTTGGGCCTAAGGGAATGCATTATGGAGTAGTTACTAGATGATGGGTTGCGAGAGTGACAGAAGCTTAAACCCTAGTTTATGCGCTATTCAGTAAGGGACTAATTTGGATCCAAAAGTTTAATGCTATGGTTCGAATTTATTTTTAATACTTTTCTCGTAGTTGCAGATGCTTGCGAGGGGGTTAATCATAAGTAGGAGGTTTGTTCAAGTAAGAACAGCACCTAAGCACTGGTCCACCCACATATCAAATTATCAAAGTAGCAAACACAAATCAAATCAATATGATGAAAGTGACTAGATGAAATTCCTGTGTACCCTCAAGAACGCTTTGCTTATTATAAGAGACTGTTTTGGCCTGTCCGTTGCCTCAAAAGGATTGGGCTACCTTGCTGCACTTGTGTTACTATTACCGTTACTTGCTCGTTACAAATTATCTTGCTATCAAACTACTCGTTACTTATAATTTCAGTGCTTGCAGAAAATACCTTGCTAAAAATCGCTTGTCATTTCCTTCTGCTCCTCGTTGGGTTCGACACTCTTACTTATCGAAAGGACTACGATTGATCCCCCTATACTTGTGGTCATCAGTCGCCAAGCGTCAACCGGGTCACTAGTGAGTCCAAGTTCAGGTCGGGTCATACCGTGTAACATCCCAAATTTCCTATTTGGAATGTTTTACAATTATAGCTAAGCATCTATGCATTACTGTTTGAATTTGAGTGGCATTTGAAGTTTCAGAGGTTTTGGAGTTGTTGGAGTTTGAATTCAAATTTTGGCGAGGGAAATCATTTCAAAAACTATACCCGATAAATACTTGAGAAAAAGTATGAGAGGAGTAAACATGACACTCCAAAAATATTAGAGGAAAAAACATTGCCAAAAAAGTTTGAATTCAAATTTGAGTTTTAATTGGAATTTTAGAAAAAAATGATTTTTATAAAGTTTGGATTTTGCCCCTGGAAAAATGTTCAAATTGTAGGGAGTATTCCCCTGATCATTTTGATATATATATGTCCTATATAAAAAATATATATTTTATTCTCTCGCTCTCTCTTTAATTCAAAAAAAAGGGGAAAAGAAAACCCAGGCGCCCGGCCAACTGCCCGGCCAGACCTAGGCGGCCCACCATGAGCCAAGCCAACCCGGCCACCCACCAGCGCAGCCCACCCGAGCCGCGCCATTAACCCCTTCCTATTCGGTCGCCTCACCGAATCCTCTCTCTCTCTCTGCCGACACCCCTGCCCCACCCGTCGTCTTCCCTTCCTCAAAAACGCCATCAGCGCTCGCCGGAATCCCGAGATCCCCGGGATCTCATCCCGATCGCCTCCCCGATTCGCCCCCTCCTCCAAGTCGTGCCCCCCCCTATAAATACTCCTCCCCTCGCCCCGTTCCCGCACTTCCCCCCCTCGCCCGACCCTCCCCTACTTGAAATCCGTCATGAAGCTCCCGAGCCGCCCGCCCTCATTGCCACCGCCATCCTGCCATCCCCGAGCTTCCCGACTCCACCAACCGAACCCCTTGCTCCCCGCACCGCGGACACCTCCGCCGTCGTCCCCGACCACCGAGCCACCGAGCCGTCGTCGCCGAAAGCCGCCATCGCCGTCGACCCATGATGGTCACGGAGTTTCCCCACTGCTAGATCTAAACGTAGGGTTTAGATTAGAAGCCGAAGAATGCGGTTTTATTTTAGGTTTAGTTTTAGTGAACCGGTTTTAGTTCCGGTTTAGTTAGGGATTTATTAGACCGGCCCGAAGCGGTTTAAAGCCTCGGCACGATTTAGTTATATTACGCCGAGCGCTAGATAGGCCCATTAAGCGCCGGTTTTCATTTTAGTTAAATTTTTTCGTTTCTGTTTTTAACAGAATAGTTTCAGTTTTGTAAAATTCATATCTTTTAATCTACTTAATATTTTTAAGTGATTCATTTTTTGTTGGTTTGCAAATTTCTTATAGTTTCTGTAGAAAATATAATTAGCCATGTTAAAATTATTTAAAATTGCTTTATTTTAGATTTAGACAGAATAGTAAATCTGCTATAAAATGAGTTAGGAATATTATTTTTTAATGATTCTTTTTGTCACAACTTTGTTTTAAAATTGCCTAACCGTAGGAGTTTATTTGGGCATTTTAGATATTAATAAAAAAATAGTTTTAATCAGAATCATGTTATTCTTAATTATTTAACTAGCTACTGTTTTCCTATTGTTTTACTTAGCAAATAAATTTATTTTTCAGGAGAGATAGTTTATTCTAGGTTAGTTTCTGTAACTTTAGAGCATGGACTTTTATTTGCAATAAATAAAACTTTTATTTTATTTTTCTTACTAGAATTTGCTTTAGGCCTAATAGGAGTTTTATAATAGATTTTAAAGTGATTCTTTTTGCTCCTAGTTGCATGATGAATTCTTTTCTGTTAGGTAGCATAAACCCATGCTTAGGTTCTGTTAAGAAAATTTTGTTATGCAAAACTACTTCATGGTTGTTGTATGATGTGGTGAAAACATTGATTGGAGTTCTTCGAGTTTTCTTTGGGTTTTGGTTCCATTGCTTTGTGTGTCATGTTAGCATGCTATTATGTTAAGTGATCATATGCTATATGCTTATTGTGATATTTGTTTGTCTCGGTAGAATTTCCGGAGTGCGAAGCTTGCTACCACGAGTCCCTAGCTTACGAAGATCGTCAACAAGGCAAGTCATTGATCATGTTTCTTTACAATACCTATGATTTTGTTGCATTAGAATTATACCTCCCCACCATGCATGCAGATGGGTGAAAATTTGAAGTTATGTACTTGAGTAGTATCATGAGGTAGGATGAACCAATTCCCTTGTTACCATGACCCGGACGGCAGTAGTTTATTATTACTATGCTCAGAGGCGGGATTGGTTGAGTGAATTCATAAGGGAGATGTGAGAGTCAAGATGATGACAACCCCATGAACCTCAAGCTCAAGATGGACTTCGAATTCACTCTTTGGGTGGAGGACGGTTGTGGGCACCACAGAGAACCCAGTGGTTGGCGGGATGCATGGAGAAGCGCCATGACATCTTGCGGGAAGCTTCACCCAACCACGAAGAGACGGATGGATACCCCATTGACGGAAGCTTACATGCAGCCGCAAGCCATTATGGGCTCTGGCTTGGTCAACCCTAGTTGTGACTCTGGCCGGACGGTGCTACGAGATGTAGAAGAACGGTAGGATTGGATGGACACCGGCAGTGGCCCAGAGGAACTCTTCGGAAGACCCTGTTTCGTTCATCCCATCTTCAAACACCAGGAAGTGCGAAGACTTAAAAGGAGGGAATGATTCTTGCGGGTAAAGTGCGCAAACCTCTGCAGAGTGAAGATCTAATCGGTTAGCCGTGTCCCCGGTTACGGACAAATTGAGCCTCTGGAACTTGGAGTATTTCGGATATCTCAACACCAAACTTAATAAATTAATTGAGGGGTTTATTTAATAATTGGGAATGAGACATTGGTTGGCGGAACCATCTCGATAACTACCAACATTTTGTAGTAATTGCAAACAAGTCCTTATTGTAGGGAAAAACTGGCTTTTCGCAAAATGAAGAAATTTAGAGCCCCACAGCCAAATTGCATATAGTGTTAGTAATTTTATTATTGTTCTCTCTTCATGACTTGCGGCATATTCAAAATGCTGACCTACACGGCTGCAACGTCTTATGTTGCGTAGGATTATTCCGATCGGGAGTGAGGCTACGATCCGCGCTTGGCGATTGCCCTTTGAGTCGGATGGACTCGCTATTCTTCTACGCTTCGCAGCTTTACTTAGTTTATTTCTCATGAGTTGGCCTTGGCGAATTTATTCCATTGTAATAAAGACTCGATATGAGAATCGTGTAATAAATTCAGGTGTGATTGAACTTTGATTATTTCATCAATGTACCGTGAGTGCCGATGATCTTGGGATGGTACAGACACAGAGACTTGACCGATTTTGGGTCAGGTCGCTACAGAGATGGTATCAGAGCACACGCTGACCGTAGGACGTAACCCCTATGATCGGAAAGCCATAAGAAGAGACTATTTATTTTATGTCCTTATCATTCCGTAATTCTCCCCTGTTCATTTCTGACTTCTCTCCGATTTTCAACATTTTAGATGGCCGCTGAGTTCACCCCAGTTACGCTACGGAGTTTTGCCGGCCAGATGAGACGATGCCTCTCGGCAAGAAGATGGTTCAGATCGTGAAGAAGCTGAAGATTTCTCTACCCTCAATCACCGGAAGCCTACCAATGCACTCCCGACGGATAGCCGCCTTCTGAGTTAAGGTGCACATTCCAGGAGGACCTTCGGAGGACATTCAGAGCCCATTGACTTTGAGTTTACCGATTTCAGTTGGATTCTCGGAAGAGACATGGCGATATATCGTGCACTTGGACATCTTCGAGAAGAGTACAGGGCCGAGCTCGACCCATCAGACCTCGCCATGATTTCTCGCAGAGCTAGGAATGGAGATATCATCTGTACCGTAGAAGACGACTCCATTCTCTCATATGTCCAAGACTTGGAGAGTCTCCTCAGGAAACGGGAAATCCAGACTCGCCGTAACGCAAAGGTACACAGGAGGCTGTTGTTCCGTGAACTAGAACTGGAGGAGAAGGCACACGCGGACTTCCTTGACCATGAAGAAGAAATCAAGGATTTCATGGAGAGAGTTGACAAGCTGAAGATGGATGTTGCCGCATTAGAGGAGAAGATGGACCTGGGAGAAGATCTTTTTCCGAGTGGAGATGACGGACCCCTCGTAAGCAATGACCAGGATTATGAAGGGAGCTCCACCGAAGAAAGCCGCAAGAGGAGGCGCCGCATCAGAGGACGCCACACCGGAGGACGCCGCACTGAAGGACGCAAGGATTATTGATGAAGACATTTAGTCGACCGCCATGTTATTTTATTTTTCCGTCGATCGCTTAGGCCGTTATTTTCGATTAGTCATGAGAATTTGTAATCCGAGATTGAACCATGTTGAGATGATTGAATAAATGATTGGTGTGATTATGATTGTGCATTCATATGGGTAGTGATATTTTCTCATTAGACCCTTGTTCTATTCTAATTTTCTCATCCACTCCAAAACACCAGATGCCTCCGAGACGTGACCCGGTTTCAACTTTCCGCGGAGCTCACCCGGTGATCCAGCAGAATGCCCTCATGCAGATGCTCATCCAGAACCAGAACAACAACAACAACAACAATCCACCACCACCACCCCCTGTTGACAACTTGACCCGCTTCTTAAGGCTGAATCCGCCAGTGTTCTCTAGCAGCACTGAGCCGATTGTGGCCGATGATTGGCTCCGCAAGGTCGGAAGAGAGTTAGCCATCTTTGGATGCACAGATGCAGAGAAGGTGCGCTTTGCCGCACATCAACTTGATGGACCTGCAGCATCTTGGTGGGAGAACTACACCGCCACTTATCCCATCGCCACCATCACATGGGATCAGTTCCAGCAGGCTTTCCGCACCGCTCATGTCTCAGCTGGAGCCATGAGTATGAAGAAGCGTTAGTTCCGCAACTTACGCCAGGGGAACCGTACTGTGGGGCAATACGTGGATGAGTTCAGCAAGTTAGCTCGCTATGCCCCGGATGATGTGGCCACAGATGCCGCAAAGCAGGAAAAGTTTCTCGAGGGACTCAATGACGAGCTGGGAATGCAGCTAATGGTGGCTACCTTCAACAACTACCAGAGCTGGTAGACAAGGCCACCATACTCGAAGGCAAGCAACAGCAGATTGATAGCCGCATAGCGGAAGTATGGCGGAAGTACAACTCGAGCTCAGTGAAGCCCGTTATGCCCCATACTGGAGGGCATACCCATCACACCCATGGAGGACATAACCATGGAGGGAATGGGAACAACCGCAACCATGACAACAAGTCAGGCAATGGCAACCAGCATCGTCCTGCCCCGACTCAGAAGGATCTGAGTCACATCACCTGTTTCAAGTGCCAGAAAACAGGGCACTATGCCACCGACTGCCCGGAGGCCAAGCAGAGGAATGGAAACGACAATGGAAGCTCAACAAAGAAGCCCAACCCTTTTCCTCGTGCTCAGGTGAACCACATTGACGTGGAGGACGTCTATGATCAGCCGGAACATCGTGGTTGGTAAGTTTTTATTAAATTCACATCCAAAGTATTGGTACTCTTTGATTACGGTGCAACGCATTCATTTATATCAAGGGTAGTTGTGGAAAATGCAGGTTGCCCACTAAAACCCTTAGAAGCCCCCTTCGCGTCAATTCCGCAGGAGGAGAAATGATGGCAGGCTTAGGCTATCATGCAACCCTCAACATCGGAAATCATAAATTCCCCGCAAACCTCATAGTATTGGAAACCCAGACCTTGGATGTGATCCTAGGCATGGATTGGTTGACGAAGTTTGAAGGAAACATAGACTGTGCCCGCAAGTCAATTCTGCTCACCACCCTGGAGCAGAAGACGATCAAGTATGTATCCGGGCGTATCCCGATGAACAATCAGTGAATTCCCTCACGGAGTTGTTCAGAGGAAGTGCCGATGGTGCAAGATTTTCCCGATGTGTTTCCGGAGGAATTACCGAGTATGCCACCGGGCAGAGACATTGAATTTCTGATTGAGTTATTGCCCGGCACAGCCCCAATATCCAAGAGACCCTATCGGATGCCACCGAACGAATTGGAAGAGATCAAAAAACAAATTAATGAGCTATTGGAGAAGGGATATATCCGGCCAAGCTCATCACCTTGGGGAGCCCCAGTTCTTTTGGTAGAGAAGAAGGATGGAAGCCTGAGAATGGTTGTGGATTATCGTTCGTTGAACGACGTGACCATCAAGAACAAGTACCCTCTCGCCAATGATTAATGATCTATTTGATCAGCCAGCTTGGAGCCAAGGTATTCTCCAAGATCGATCTTCGATCGTGGTATCATCGATTGAAGATCCGTGAAACGGATATACCCAAAACAGCATTTACCACGGTATGGTTTATATGAGTATACCGTCATGTCATTCGGATTGACTAATGCCCTCGCATACTTCATGAATTTGATGAACAAGGTATTTATGGAATATCTGGACAAATTTGTCGTGGTGTTCATCGATGATATACTGATTTTCTCCAAGAGCGAGGAAGAGCATAAGGAACATTTGCGTCTAGTTCGGAGAAACTCCGAGAACATCGCTTGTATGCCAAGTTCAAGAATGTGAATTTTGGCTAAAGGAAGTCGGATTCCTCGGACATGTTATTTCAGGAGAAGGAATAGCAGTTGACCCCACCAAGGTTGTATCAGTCACCGATTGGCAGTCACCCACCTTAGTCAAGGAGATCCGCAGTTTTCTCGGACTCGCAGGATATTATCGGAGGTTCATTGAGAATTTCTCGAAGATTGCCAAGCCCATGACTGAGCTGTTGAAGAAGGAAGCCAAGTACATTTGGACCGAGGATTGTGAAGCCAGTTTTCAGGAATTGAAGAAAGCGTTTGGTTACAGCCCGATCTTGATTTTGCCAGACATACACAAGGATTACCAGGTATATTGTGACGCTTCTCGTCAGGGACTCGGAGGAGTACTCATGCAGGAAGGAAAAGTTGTAGCTTATACCTCCAGACAGCTATGACCTCACGAGATGAATTACGCCACACATGATTTGGAGTTAGCGGTGTAGTGCATGCACTCAAGACACAGAGACATTTTCTTATCGGAAATAGTTGTGATGTTTACACAGATCATAAGAGCTTGAAGTACATTTTCATGCAGAAAGAGTTGAACCTCAGGCAGAGGAGATGGCTAGAGTTAATAAAGGACTATGACATGAGATTGCATTACCACCCAGGTAAGGCTAATGTTGTAGCAGATGCTTTGAGCCGTAAGAGTTATGTGAATACTCTTATAGCGGGAGGATTACCTCAGGAGTTAGTCGATGGCCTCAGAGATCTCCATTGGAGATAGTTCCGAGAGGATATGTTGCAGCTCTGGAAGTTCAGTCCACCTTGACCGAAAGAATTCGTGAAGCCGGAAGTCGGACAAGGAAATTGATGAGATAAAGAAAAGGATGAATGAAGGAAAAGCTAAAGGGTTTCGTGCGGATGAATACGGAGCTATATGGTACGAGGATCGTACTTATGTACCCAATGATCCCGAACTCGTAGCTAATTCTTCAGAGGCTCATGATTCACCGTACTCGATTCACCCGGTAACACCAAGATGTATCTGGATTTGAAGGAAAGTTTACGTGGGATGATATGAAGAAGGATATTCTTTGAGTACGTAGCATGCGATGTTTGCCAAATGGTAAAGGCGGAACATCAGAAGCCAGCTGGGTTACTTCAACCTTGCCGATTCCCGAGTGGAAATGGGAAAAACTTGGAATGGATTTTATCACAGGATTACCCAGGACCCGTTCAGGTTATGATTCCATCTGGGTAGTGGTTGATCAATTGACCAAGGTAGCTCATTTCAGTCCCGTGAAGACTACCTATACCAGCGCTAAGTTAGCCAAGATATACATGACCAGGATCGTATGTCTGCATGGAGTTCCGAGGAGTATCGTGTCAGATAGAGGAACACAATTTACCTCAAAGTTTTGGAATCAATTGCATGAAACTTTGGGTACGAGGTCGAGTTCAAGATGACTTTTCATCCATGCATGTATGGACAGACCGAGAGAGTCAACCAGATCCTGGAGGACATGTTGAGAGCTTGTGCGCTAGACTATGGATCTAGCTGGGATGATAATTTGCCATACGCGAATTCTCGTACAATAATGATTATCGCACCGATCGAAGATGGCCCCTTCAAGCTCTATACGGAAGGAGATGCGAGAACACCATTCTTTGTGGGATGGTGTTGGAGATCGAAAACTTTTCGGTCCCGATCTTATCGTAGATTCGAAGAGAAAGTCAAGCTGATTCGAGATAGGCTCAAGGTGGCTCGATCGAGGCGGAAGAGTTATGCCGACGATGGCAGCGTAAGTAACATACGAAGCGGAGACCGAGCATATCTTCGTGTGTCCCACTTCGTGGAATCAAGAGGTTTGGTGTCAAAGGAAAGTTAGCACCCGATTCATTGGCCCCTACAAAATCCTCGAGCGTCGTGGAGAAGTTGCTTACAAGTTGGAATTGCGGAAGGATTGTCCGGAGTTCACGATGTCTTCCATGTTTCTCAGCTGAAGAAATGCCATGCCGAGATGGCCGATATTCCGTTGAGAGACACAGTGCCCCTAGAGGCCATACAGCTCGACAATGATCTGACTTATGAGGAGAAACCCATCCGAATTCTCGAGACTGCGAACAGAGTCACCCGCAGCAAAATCATCAAGTTTTGCAAGGTGCTGTGGAGTCATCATTCCGAGGAGGAAGCTACCTGGGAGCGCGAAGAAGACCTCCTTCGAGACCACCCGCACCTATTTGCTAGCCAACCCGAATCTCGAGGGCGAGATTCATCTTAAGGTGGGTAGGTTTGTAACATCCCAAATTTCCTATTTGGAATGTTTTAAAATTATAGCTAAGCATCTATGCATTACTGTTTGAATTTGAGTGGCATTTGAAGTTTCAGAGGTTTTGGAGTTGTTGGAGTTTGAATTCAAATTTTGGCAGTGGAAATCATTTCAAAAACTATGCCTGATAAATACTTGAGAAAAAGTATGAGAGGAGTAAACACGACACTCCAAAAATATCAGAGGAAAAACATTGCCAAAAAGTTAGAATTCAAATTTTAGTTTTAATTGGAATTATAGAAAAAAATGATTTATTATAAAGTTTGGATTTTGCCCTGGAAAAATGTTCAAATTGTAGGAGTATTCCCCGATCATTTTGATATATATATGTCCTATATAAAAAATATATATTTTATTCTCTCGCTCTCTCTTTAATTCAAAAAAAAGGGGAAAAGAAAACCCAGGCGCCAGCCAGGCCAACCGGCCCAGCCAGCACCTAGGCGGCCCACCCGCGGGCCAAGCCAACCGGCCCAGCCACCAGGCGCAGCCCACCCGAGCCGCCGCGCCGAACCCCTTCCCATTCGGTCGCCCGACCGAATCCCTCTCTCTCTCCCGCCGACACCCCGGCCCCACCCCGTCGTCTTCCCCTTCCTCAAGCCAACGCCACCGCGCCGCTCGCCGGAATCCCGAGATCCCCGGGATCTCATCCCGATCGCCTCCCCGATTCGCCCCCTCCTCCAAGTCGTGCCCCCCCCTATAAATACTCCTCCCTCGCCCGTTCCGCACTTCCCCTTCGCCCGACCTCCCTCGCCGAAATCCGTCGGAGCTCCCGAGCCGCCATTGCCACCCATTGCCACCGACCGCCCGGCCATCCCGAAGCTTCCCGACTCCACCAACCGAACCCCCTTGCTCCCCCGCACCCGCCGGACACCTCCGCCGTCGTCCCCGACCACCGGAGCCGCTGGAGCCGTCGTCGCCCGAGCCGCCGTCGCCATCGACCCGCGGTAAGTCGCCTGAGTTTCCCCCCACTGTTAGATCTAAACGTAGGGTTTAGATTAGAAGCCGAAGAATGCGGTTTTATTTTAGGTTTAGTTTTAGTGAACCGGTTTTAGTTCCGGTTTAGTTAGGGATTTATTAGACCGGCCCGAAGCGGTTTAAAGCCTCGGCACGATTTAGTTATATTACGTCGAGCGCTAGATAGGCCCATTAAGCGCCGGTTTTCGTTTTAGTTAAATTTTTTCGTTTCTGTTTTTAACAGAATAGTTTCAGTTTTGTAAAATTCATATCTTTTAATCTACTTAATATTTTTAAGTGATTCTTTTTTTGTTGGTTTGCAAATTTCTTATAGTTTCTGTAGAAAATATAATTAGCCATGTTAAAATTATTTAAAATTGCTTTATTTTAGATTTAGACAGAATAGTAAATCTGCTATAAAATGAGTTAGGAATATTATTTTTAATGATTCTTTTTGTCACAACTTTGTTTTAAAATTGCCTAACCGTAGGAGTTTATTTGGGCATTTTAGATATTAATAAAAAATAGTTTTAATCAGAATCATGTTATTCTTAATTATTTAACTAGCTACTGTTTTCCTATTGTTTTACTTAGTAAATAAATTTATTTTTCAGGAGAGATAGTTTATTCTAGGTTAGTTTCTGTAACTTTAGAGCATGGACTTTTATTTGCAATAAATAAAACTTTTATTTTATTTTTCTTACTAGAATTTGCTTTAGGCCTAATAGGAGTTTTATAATAGATTTTAAAGTGATTCTTTTTGCTCCTAGTTGCATGATGAATTCTTTTCTGTTAGGTAGCATAAACCCATGCTTAGGTTCTGTTAAGAAAATTTTGTTATGCAAAACTACTTCATGGTTGTTGTATGATGTGGTGAATACATTGAGTGGAGTTCTTGAGTTTTCTTTGGGTTTTGGTTCCATTGCTTTGTGTGTCATGTTAGCATGCTATTATGTTAAGTGATCATATGCTATATGCTTATTGTGATATTTGTTTGTCTCGGTAGAATTTCCGGAGTGCGAAGCTTGCTACCACGAGTCCCTAGCTTACGAAGATCGTCAACAAGGCAAGTCATTGATCATGTTTCTTTACAATACCTATGATTTTGTTGCATTAGAATTATACCTCCCCACCATGCATGCAGTAGGTGAAAATTTGAAGTTATGTACTTGAGTAGTATCATGAGGTAGGATGAACCAATTCCCCTTGTTACCATGACCCGGGACGAAGTAGTTTATTATTACTATGCTCGTAGACGGGATTGGTTGAGTGAATTCATAAGGGAGATGTGAGAGTCAAGATGATGACAACCCCATGAACCTCAAGCTCAAGATGGACTTCGGAATTCACTCTTTGGGTGGAGGGGCGGTTGTGGGCACCACTGGAGAACCCGGTGGTTGGCGGGATGCATGGAGAAGCGCCATGACATCTTGCGGGAAGCTTCACCCAACCACGAAGAGACGGATGGATACCCCATTGACGGAAGCTTACATGCAGCCGCAAGCCATTATGGGCTCGCTTGGTCAACCCTAGTTGTGACTCTGGCGGACGGTGCTACGAGATGTAGAAGAACGGTAGGATTGGATGGACACCGGCGGTGGCCCGGAGGAACTCTTCTAAGACCCTGTTTCGTTCATCCCATCTTCAAACACCAGGAAGTGCGAAGACTTAAAAGGAGGGAATGATTCTTGCGGGTAAAGTGCGCAAACCTCTGCAGAGTGAAGATCTAATCGGTTAGCCGTGTCCCCGGTTACGGACAAATTGAGCCTCTGGAACTTGGAGTATTTCGGATATCTCAACACCAAACTTAATAAATTAATTGAGGGGTTTATTTAATAATTGGGAATGAGACATTGGTTGGCGGAACCATCTCGATAACTACCAACATTTTGTAGTAATTGCAAACAAGTCCTTATTGTAGGGAAAAACTGGCTTTTCGCAAAATGAAGAAATTTAGAGCCCCACAGCCAAATTGCATATAGTGTTAGTAATTTTATTATTGTTCTCTCTTCATGACTTGCCGGCATATTCAAAATGCTGACCTACACGGCTGCAACGTCTTATGTTGCAGAGGATTATTCCGATCAGGAGTGAGGCTACGATCCGCGCTTGGCGATTGCCCTTTGGAGTCGGATGGACTCGCTATTCTTCTACGCTTCAGCTTTACTTATTTTATTTCTCATGAGTTGGCCTTCGGACGAATTTATTCCATTGTAATAAAGACTCGATATGAGAATCGTGTAATAAATTCAGGTGTGATTGAACTTTGATTATTTCATCAATGTACTGTGAGTGCCAGCATGATCTTGGGATGGTACAGACACAGAGACTTGACCGATTTTGGGTCAGGTCGCTAGATACCGCGGGGTATATCCCCGACAATAGCCCCCAGTTTAGCTTGGATTTATCCATGATAAACTTGTCCTGAAAAATAAAAATAAGAGCAAATTTGACAGGTTGTGCGCCGGTTCAAAGGTTCTTCCGAGTCGGCAGTTGTTCATCATTAAGTCCTTGTCACTTATTTATGTGAAAAACACTTGACCGGGTCAATATTTGTCGGCTTGTGCAATTCTCAAGTTATTCCTTATCCTGTCTCTCCGTTATATTCAAGGGAATCCCTATATTAAAATCTGGGTCGCTTTGTTATATCAATAGGTCGGCTTCAAAATTAACTTCTTGAGGCTGCTTTCTTCCAGAAAAATATTGGGGACAAATAACCCATTTGAGTCGGCTTCCAATGCACTGACTTGACAAAAATATTGGACTTAAGATATTCATCCGATGCTAAGTCGGCTTGAAGATGTTTAGCTTGTTGAATTGTAATCATCGAAATTGCCGAGTTATAGATATTGATGGTACCGGGTCATAATTGTTACAGACGCCAGGTCATGATTATTGCTGACACCAAGCTTGAAAGTGTACCTCCCTTATATGCATATAAAAAGATGGAGCATAGCCAGACTATATGATTTTGTAGGGATAACTTTCTTTGGCCATGTTATTTTGAAAAGACATGATTGCTTTATTAGTAGGCTTGAAGTATTATTGTTTTTATGTCAAATGATAGACTATTGCTTTGAATCACTCGTGTCTTAATATTATGCCATGATTAGATACATGATCAAGATTATGCTAGGTAGCATTCCACATAAAAAATTATCTTTTTTATCATTTACCTACTCGAGGGCGAGTAGGAATTAAGCTTGGGGATGCTGATATGTCTTCGTCGTATCTATAATTTTTTATTATTCCATGCCAATATTCTACAACTTTCATATACTTTTTGGCAACTTTTTATATTATTTTTGGGACTAAGTAATTTTTATTTGCTGTTCTAAGTGTATCGGTGGTCGATAGAACTTGAGGGAATATTTGTTCTACCTTTAGCTCCTCGTTGGGTTCGACACTCTTACTTATCGAAAGATACTACAATTGATCCCCTATACTTGTGGGTTATCAAGACCTTTTTCCGCACCGTTCTTGAGTCATAAGCGTGGGGTGAATATTCTCGTGTGTGCTTGTTTGCTTTATCACTAAGTAATTTTTATTTGCTGTTCTTAGTTGTTTTCTATCTTTAGTTATGGGTAGGATATGCAAAATACCAAAAAAATTAGTTGTACCTACTGAAACAATGGTTGAAGAACCACTCAAAATCTATCACACTCCTGAAGTTTATTACTTGGATCATCTTCGATCCCTATGTGCTCGTGCTGAAACCCCAATTAGCTTAGTTAAGGGTAAATCTTTAGATGAGCATGCTTGTTATGTGCGACACCGTATATCTGAAAAAGGGAAACATTTACTGAATCAAATTCATTGTTTGCAATGCTATGCTTGGCATTTATGTGAAATATATGATGTTACTTGTTGTTCTGAAAACCCTAAGAAACACCTTCCCTACCAATGTGAGTTTATTGATAATGGAATCGTATCTTCGTATGCTAAGGGTGTTTATAATTACTATGATGTTCAACAAATTGAAGAATTTGTTGCTTTTAAGGGTGCTTATGAAATTGCTTCTTTGATTGAAACGTATGATGCTACTCTTTATAAATCTGAATATTTTGCCATACTTAAATATTGCTATGATAATTATGCTTCTAATACCTATGTTGAACCATATATTGAGGACTACTCCGCTGTCCAAGAAGAGACTAATATTTTGCAGGAGTCTATGGGAGAAGGAATTGATGAAACTGTGAGCTCATTGGATGAAAAAGATGAGGAGGAGAGCGAAGAACAAAAGGAGGAAGAGCGGATTAGCTACCCGTGCCCACCTTCTACTGGGAGTAACTCTTCAACTCAAACATTGTTTAATTTCCCTTCGTGCTTACCGAAGGATGATTGCTATGATGACTGTTATGATCTCGTTGATTCTCTTGAAATATCCCTTTTTGATGATGCTTGCTATGCTTGTGGCCAAGATGCCAATATGAATTATGCTTATGGAGATGAACTTGCTATAGTTCCTTATGTTAAACATGAAATTGTTGCTATTGCACTCACACATGATAGTCTTATTATCTTTTTGAATTCTCCAAACTACACTATATCGGAGAAGTTTGCTTTTATTAAGGATTATATTGATGGGTTGCCTCTTACCGCACACGATGATTTTTATGAATATAATATGCATGTGCTTTCTGCTCCTACTTGCAATTATTATGAGAGAGGAACTATATCTCCACCTATCTATGTTTCCAACACGATAAAATTGCAAGAAACTGTTTATACTATGCATTGGCCTTTACTTTGTGTGCATGAATTGTTCTTTTATGATATGCCAATGCATAGGAAGAGAGTTAGACTTCGTCATTGCTTGATATATGTTGCTTTGTCCTTACTACTAAATGCCAAATCATTGCTAATTAAAATTGGCTTTGATATACCTTGGGATCCGGGTGGATTCACTACTTGAGCACTATATGCCTAGCTTAATGGCTTTAAAGAAAGCGCTGCCAGGGAGACAACCCATAAGTTTTAGAGAGTCATTTATTTCTGTTGTGTGCTTTTATATAGTTTAAAAACAAAAAAATAAAGAGGGGACCCTAAAACTTTTTCAAAAAGGAAAGTGAAAGTGAGAAAGACAAGCATTGTTAAAGTGGGAGCTAGCCTTGAACTTTGTTCATGCTCACAGAAACTTTGTGAATCTTGATTACAGAAACTTTTCAACAAAAATACCCCTTGTACAATTACATTGTATTATAAAAATAATGTGCCAAGGTTGCCTTTAGGATGTTTACAATGCTTGTTGGTTTGTGCGGTGCAGATGTAAACTTTGGCTGTAGAAAAGCGATTTTACATTTTTTACTGGAACGTCAAATGGTTCTGATTCTTTTTGCACTGTCTTTATATACAATTTGTTTTCCTAATTTTGGCAGAATTTTGTCAAGTATCAGAAGTATGGTGAATGTTTAGATTGTTACAGACTGTTCTGTTTTAGACAGATTCTGTTTTTATGCATAGTTTGCTTGTTTTGATGAAACTATCGATTCCTATCAGTGGATTAAGCCATGGAAAAGCTATATTACAGTATACACAATGCAAAAACAAAATATGAATTGGTTTCCAGCAGTACTTCGAGTAGTGATTTGCTTTATTATACTAACGGATCTTACCGAGTTTTCTGTTGAAGTTTTGTGTGGATGAAGTGTTCGATGATCGAGAAGGTCTCGATGTGAGAAGAAGAAGGAGAGGCAAGAGCTCAAGCGTGGGGATGCCCAAGGCACCCCAAGTAAATATTCAAGGAGACTCAAGCGTCTAAGCTTGGGGATGCCCCGAAAGGCATCCCCTCTTTCTTCAACAAATATCGGTATGTTTTCGGATTCGTTTCGTTCATGCGATATGTGCAAATCTTGGAGCGTCTTTTGCATTTAGTTTTCATTTTTCTTTTATGCACCATGCTGGTATGAGATAGTCCTTGGTTGATTTATAGAATGCTCTTTGCACTTCACTTATATTCTTTGAGTATGGCTTTATAGAATGCTTCATGTGCTTCACTTATATCATTTGAAGTTTGGATTGCATGTTTCTCTTCACATAGAAAACCGCCATTCGTAGAATGCTCTTTTGCTTCACTTATATTTGTTAGAGCGTGGGCATATCTTTTGTAGGAAGAATTAAACTCTCTTGCTTCACTTATATCTATTTAGAGAGATGACAGGAACTGGTCATTCACATGGTTAGTCATAAAATCCTACATAAAACTTGTAGATCATTGAATATGATATGTTTGATTCCTTGCAATAGTTTTGCGAAATAAAGATGGTGATATTAGAGTCATGCTAGTGGGTAGTTGTGGATTAGTAGAAATACTTGTGTTGAGGTTTGTGATTCCCATAGCATGCACGTATGGTGAACCGTTATGTGATGAAGTCGGAGCATGATTTATTTATTGATTGTCTTCCTTATGAGTGGTGGTCGGGGACGAGCGATGGTCTTTTCCTACCAATCTATCCCCCCTAGGAGCATGCTGATACGTCTCCGTCGTATCTACTTTTCCAAACACTTTTGCCCTTGTCTTGGACTCTAACTTGCATGATTTGAATGGAACTAACCCAGACTGACGCCGTTCTCAGCGGACTTTCCATGATGTTATTTATGTGCAGAAATAAAAGTTCTCAGAATGACCTGAAACTCCACGGAACGTCTATTTGGAAATAATAAAAAATCCTTGCAAAAGATGAAGACCAGGGGCCCACAATGTCCACGAGGGTGGGGGGCGCCCCCCCAACCTCGTGGGGAGGGTGTTGGCCCCCTGGTCTTCATCTTTTGCAAGGATGGGTGGGGGCACGCCCCCTACCTCTGGGCCCCCTGGAGCTCCTCCGACCTCAACTCCAACTCTATATATTTGCTTTCGGGGAGTAAATAATCAGAGAGAAGAATTCATCGCGTTTTACGATACGGAGCCGCCGCCAAGCCCTAAAACCTCTCTGGAGGGCTGATCTGGAGTCCGTTCGGGGCTCCGAAGAGGGGGATTCGGGCCTCTCAGGAGGTTTGAATTTTCATCTTCACGTAATTCTCCAACTGTCCTGTTTGACCTTTTTGAAAAATCTTATACCATGGACTTAGATGATTTTACTTCTGCTTGCAAACTTCCACAATGGGGTAGTATTAGTGAACCCCGTAAATCTGAATTTAGAAACTCTCTTGCTGGTATAACTGTGGGGAATCTAGAGATATAGCACAAGCTACCATAGGGAGCATTCACTTTCCTGCTATACATTATTTTGCTCTCTTCATAGGTAGGTGCATAAATGGTAAAGATGAAGCATGTCATATGTGTGTGCCTGACCTTAGTGTTCTGAGGAGTGCTGTGTTAGGAGACAAATCTTATAATTTGGGAGCCATTGTTGCACGTAGGTTGCATAATAATAGATTTAATGGAGATTTCTTTGGAGGAATTTATGCAACCTGCTTAGCTAATTTTCTTGGTGTGGACGTTCGTGAGGATGATATTGAGTTGCCTCCTACTTATTTAGACTATAATTCTATGGTTTATCACTAGTTTGTCGAGAGGAATGAATCACCTCTCCGATATCGCTTAATCTTTGACAGACATCATGCTTTTCGTATTACTCTCCCTGCTCCTGCCTTCTTTGATTATCAGGCAAAAGGAAGATATTTTATTACCAGAGAGGAGGCAGATGAGTACGAGAGGAGGGCGGATGCATCTCGCCGCCACGCTGCAGCTCAGGAGGCGATAACCGCTGCATCTCAGTATGACCCCAGCTACACCTACGGGTATCCGCCAGGCCATCCGTGGCAATAAACCAACTTAGGCCAAAAGCCTAAGCTTGGGGGAGTACGTATTTCTTACCGACATTACATTTATGTTTACACACACTCATTGCTAGATGTCGGTGATCATACTCTTTCACTGTAATATCCATGCCAGTTTATTTTCTTTTTCTTGCTTTCTTCTTGTGCGTTTGATAAACCTTAAGAAAAACCAAAAAAAATAGTGTAGCTTCTAGCTAGTTTACTTTTCTTGCTGTAGTAGTAATAATTAAAAAGAAAACCCCAAAAAGATTTCCCGTTCTTATTTTGCTTGTTGGGAGCTTTCCCGTGTAAATAGTTTTATTTCTTTTCTTTTCTTTGGGGGTTGATAGGAGGAGACCATGATTAAATTGTTGAAGTGGCTCCTATATGCATTATTGCTGATTTAACCAAGAGCCCATATTGCCTTTTCTTCTCCTTTTATTGAAGCAGATTCCAGCTTAGTCCAATGCACGTGCACTCTTATTATTATTCACATCGTTCGGTCGTGCAAGTGAAAGGCAATTATGACGATATATGATGGACTGACTGAGATGAGAAAAGCTGGTATGAACTCGACCTCTCTTGTTTTTGTAAATATGATGGGTTCATCATTCCTGATTCAGCTTATTATGAATAAACATGTTTGGAATGACAATTAGAGATCATAGTTGCTCGTGCCATGCTTGATTAGCTATGAGTTATAATGGATTACCTTGCGCGCCAACATGCTATTAAAATGATTGTGATGTGGTATGATGGGGTGGTATCCTCCTTTGAATGATTTAAGTGACTTGACTTGGCACATGTTCACACATGTAGTTGAAACAAAATCAACATAGCCTTCATGATAGTTATGTTCATGGTGGATTATATCCTACTCATGCTTGTGCTCAATGTTCATTAATTTTAATGCATGTTCATGACTGTTGTCGCTCTCTAGTTGGTCGCTTCCCAGTCTTTTGCTAGCCTTCACTTTTACTAAGCGGGAATACTGTTTGTGCATCCAATCCCTTAAACCCCAAAGTTATTCCATATGAGTCCACTATACCTTCCTATATGCGGTATCTACCGCCGCTCCAAGTAAATTTGTATGTGCCAAACTCTAAACCTTCAAATAAACATTCTGTTTTGTATGCTCGAATAGCTCATATATCAACTAGGGTTGCCCTTATCTTCCATGTTAGGCGGGTTATTCTCAAGAAGAGTGGACTCCGCTCTTCATTCACGAGAAAATGGCTGGTCACCGGGATGCCCAATCCCATGATTTATGCAAACTAAATCAAAATAATTGCAAACAAAACTCCCCCTGGGACTGTTGCTAGTTGGAGACACTCGTTGTTTCGAGCAAGTCATGGATTGATGCTTGTTGGTGGAGGGGGAGTATAAACTTTACCATTCTGTTTGGGAACCGCCTATAATGTGTGTAGCATGGAAGATATCGCCATATCTTGGTTGTTATGTTGACAATGAAAGTATGCCGTTCAAAATATTATTTATCTCGATTTCAAAATCGAGCTCTAGCACCTCTACAAATCCCTGCTTCCCTCTGCGAAGGGCCTATCTATTTACTTTTATGTTGAGTCATCACCCTCTTATTAAAAAGCACTAGCTGGAGAGTGCAAATTGTCACTTGCATTCATTACTATTAATTTATATTGGGTATGACTATGATCGGATCTCTTTTACCATGAATTACAATGTCTAGTCAGTCCTTGATCTTTAAAGGTGCTCTGCATTTATGTTTTGCAGTCTCAGAAAGGGCTAGCGAGATACCATCTTGTTATATCATATTATGATTGTTTTGAGAAAGTGTCGTCATCCGAGATTTATTATTATGGCTCGCTAGTTGATTATGCTATTGATATGAGTAAACATGAGACCTAAGAGTTATTGTGAATGTGTTTAGTCATAATCTTTGCTGAAAACCTGAATGTTGGCTTTACATATTTACAACAACAAGAGCAAACAGAGTTTGTAAAAGTTTTTCTTTATCACTTTCAGTTTATCAACTGAATTGCTTGAGGACAAGCAAAGGTTTAAGCTTGGGGAGTTGATACGTCTCCGTCGTATCTACTTTTCCAAACACTTTTGCCCTTGTTTTGGACTCTAACTTGCATGATTTGAATGGAACTAACCCGGACTGACGTTGTTTTCAGCAGTCTTTCCATGATGTTATTTATGTGCAGAAATAAAAGTTCTCGGAATGACCTGAAACTCCACAGAACGTCTATTTGGAAATCATAAAAAATCCTTGCAAAAGATGATGACCAGGGGCACACATCCCACGAGGGTGGGGCGTCCTCCCCTAGGGCGCGCCTACCTCGTGGGCCCCCTGGAGCTCCTCCGACCTCAACTCCAACTCTATATATATGCTTTCGGGGAGAAAAAAACAAGAGAGAAGAATTCCTCGCATTTACGATACGGAGCCGCCGCCAAGCCCTAAAACCTCTCGGGAGGGCTGATCGGGAGTCCGTTCGGCGCTCCGAAGAGGGGGATTCGTCGCCGTCGTCATCATCAACCATCCTCCATCACCAATTTCATGATGCTCACCGCCATGCGTGAGTAATTCCATCGTAGGCTTGTTGGATGATGATGGGTTGGATGAGATCTATCATGTAATCGAGTTAGTTTTGTTAGGGTTTGATCCCTAGTATCCACTATATTCTGAGATTAATGTTGCTATGACTTTGCTATGCTTAATGCTTGTCACTAGGGCCCGAGTGCCATGATTTCAGATCTGAACCTATTATGTTTTCATGAATATATGTGTGTTCTTGATCCTATCTTGCAAGTCTATAGTCACCTACTATGTGTTATGATCCGGCAACCCCGAAGTGACAATAATCGGGGCCACTCCCGGTGATGACCATAGTTTGAGGAGTTCATGTATTCACTATGTGTTAATGCTTTGGTCCGGTACTCTATTAAAAGGAGGCCTTAATATCCCTTAGTTTCCAATAGGACCCCGCTGCCACGGGAGGGTAGGACAAAAGATGTCATGCAAGTTCTTTTCCATAAGCACGTATGACTATATTCGGAATACATGCCTACATTGCATTGATGAATTGGAGCTAGTTCTGTGTCACCCTATGTTATGACTGTTACATGATGAACCGCATCCGGCATAATTCTCCATCACCGATCCAATGCCTACGAGCTTTTCCTATATTGTTCTTCGCTTATTTAGTTTTCCGTTGCTACTGTTACAATCACTACAAAACACCAAAAATACTACTTTTGCTACAATTACTTTTGTTACCGTTATCACTACTATCATATTGCTTTGCTACAGATACTAAGTTATCCAGGTGTGGCTGAATTGACAACTGAGTTGCTAATACTTGAGAATATTCTTTGGCTCCCCATGTGTCGAATCAATAAATTTGGGTTGAATACTCTACCCTCGAAAACTGTTGCCATCCCCTATACTTGTGGGTTATCACATGCGCGTAGTACTTTGTTTCGATAGCTAATAGACTTTTGCAATAAGTATGTGAGTTCTTTATGACTAATGTTGTGTCCATGGATTATACGCACTCTCACCCTTCCATCATTGCTAGCCTCTTGGTGCGTGCATTGCCCTTTCTCACCTTGAGAGTTGGTGCAAACTTCACGGTGCATCCAAACCCTGTGATACAATACGCTCTATCACACATAAGCCTCCTTATATCTTCCTCAAAACAGCCACCATACCTACCTATTATGGCATTTCCATAGCCATTCCGAGATATATTGCCATGCAACTTCCATCATCATCATATACATGACTTGAGCATCATTGTCATATTGCTTTGCATGATCGTAAGATAGCTAGCATGATGTTTTCATGGCTTGTCCGCTTTTTTGATGTCATTGCTACGCTTAGATCATTGCACATCCCTACATCACGGAGGCATTCATATAGAGTCATATCTTTGTTCTAGTATTGAGTTGTAATATTGAGTTGTAAGTAAATAAAAGTGTGATGATCATCATTATTAGAGCATTGCCCCAGTGAGGAAAGGATGATGGAGACTATGATTCCCCCACAAGTCGGGATGAGAATCCGGACTTTATCAAAAAAATAAAAGAGGCCAAAGAAGCCCCAAAAAAAGAGGCCAAAGAAGCCCGCCAAAATAATAATAATAATAATAATAATAATAATAATAATAATAATAATAATAATAATAATAATAATAATAATAATAATAATAATAATAAAAGAAAATAAAAAAGAGAGAAAAACAGAAAAGGGGCAATGTTACTATCCTTTTACCACACTTGTGCTTCAGAGTAGCGCCATGTTCTTCATATAGAGTGTCTCTTGAGTTATCACTTTCATATACTAGTGGGGATTTTCATTATAGAACTTGGCTTGTATATTCCGATGATGGGCTTCCTCAAATGCCCGAGGTCTTCATGAGCAAGCAAGTTGGATGCACACCCACTTAGTTTCCAGTTTGAGCTTTCATACACTTATAGCTCTTAGTGCATCCGTTGCATCGCAATCCCTACTCCTCACATTGACATCAATTGATGGGCATCTCCATAGCCCGTTGATTATCCGCGTCGATGTGAGACTTTCTCCTTTTTGTCTTCTCCACACAACCTCCACCGTCATATTCTATTCCACCTATAGTGCTATGTCCATGGCTCACGCTCATGTATTGCGTGAAAGTTGAAAAGGTTTGAGAACGTCAAAAGTATGAAACAATTGCATGGCTTGTCATCGGGGTTGTGCATGATATGAATATTTTGTGTGGTGAAGATGGAGCATAGCCGGACTATATGATTTTGTAGGGATAACTTTCTTTGGCCATGTTATTTTGAAAAGACATGATTGCTTTATTAGTAGGCTTGAAGTATTATTGTTTTTATGTCAAATGATAGACTATTGCTTTGAATCACTCGTGTCTTAATATTCATGCCATGATTAGATACATGATCAAGATTATGCTAGGTAGCATTCCACATAAAAAATTATCTTTTTTTATCATTTACCTACTCAAGGACGAACAGGAATTAAGCTTGGGGATGCTGATACGTCTCCGTCGTATCTCTAATTTTTGATTGTTCCATGCCAATATTCTACAACTTTCATATACTTTTTGGCAACTTTTTGTATTATTTTTGGGACTAACATATTTTGGGACTAACATATTTTGGGACTAACATATTTTGGGACTAACATATTTTTGGGACTAACAATTATGACCAGGTACCATCAATATCTATAACTCGGCAATTTTGATGATTACAGTTCGACAAGCTAAACATCTTCAAGCCGACTCAGCATCGGATGAATATCTTAAGTCCAATATTTTTGTCAAGTCAGAGCATTGGAAGCCGACTCAAATGGGTTATTTTCCCCAATATTTTTCTACAAGAAAGCAGACTCAACAAGTTAATTTTGAAGCCGGCCTATTGATATAACGAAGAGACCCGGATTTTAAAGGAGTGATTCCCTTGAATATAACGAAGAGACATGATATGGAATAACTCAAGAATTGCCCAAGCCGGCAAATATTGACCTAGTCAAGTGTTTTTCACAGAAAGAAGTGGCAGGGCTTAAGGATGAACAACTGCCGGCTTAGAAGAACCTTTGACCCGACGCACAACGTGTCAAATTTGTTCTTATTTTTATTTTTCAGGATAAGTTTACCATGGATAAATCCAAGATAAACTGGGGGATAATGTCGGGGATATACCCCACGGTATGACCCGGCCTGAACTTGGCGACTCACCAGTGACCCGGCTAACGCTTGGGGACTCACTAGTGACCTTCCTGAGTCTGGCGATTCACTTGTAACCCGGAGGCCGGGTTAGATGAATGACAAAGCCCAAGGCCCAGAAGGCGGCTCCTGAGAAGACCGGCTCAAGGCGGAGGCCGCGGAGAGGCCAGGTGGAAGCACGGCGGCGGCTCTGCCCCCATTGCAGTTTAAGAAGACGACGGGTCACAGAGGCGGAGGCGACCCGACAGGAGGCGGGTGGGGACAGGAAGCAAACACCAAACGGCGGAGGGTCGGCACGGGGATCTGTAGTGATGCGGGCACCCGACTTCGAGTGCGTGGAGGAGCAACGTGACGACTCGTGGCGCAGGGGGGCTCTTGGAGGCGGCAGCTCAGTGATTCCTCAAGAGGCCGAGGGGTTATTCCAGGCGCGGCATTAAAGCAAAGGTGGGGCAGAGGCGAAGTTAGATGTAGCGGCAACTCAGCGGCTCACAGCGGCGGGTGGTCCAGTGCGAGGCTGGTGAGAAGGAGCAACCATGGAGGTAGCTGAGTCGGCTCTATGGCGGAGGAGGCTCGGAGCCGTCCGGGTCGAAGAAGGGGTGGAGAAGCGCCTGCGAGGCGAGACCGGGGCGGCTTAGCAGAGCCACGGCAAAGGAGACAACGGGCAGTGATACGTCTCCATTGTATCTATAATTTTTGATTGTTCCATGCCAATATTCTACAACTTTCATATACTTTTTGGCAACTTTTTATATTATTTTTGGGACTAACATATTGATCCGGTGCCCAGTGCCAGTTCCTGTTTGTTGCATGTTTTATGTTTCGCAGAAACCCCATATCAAACGGAATCCAAACGGAATAAAAACGGACGGAGAATATTTTTGTAATATTTGGAAAATTCCGGAAGAAGAATCAACACGAGACGGTGCCCGAAGGGGGCACGAGGCAGGGGGTGCGCCTGCCCCCTGGGCGCGCCTGCCCCCCTCATGGGCCCCCCGTAAGGCAGTTGCTGCTCTTCTTTGGCCGCAAGAAAGCTAATTTTTGGAGAAAAATCTGGGCGAAGGTTTCAATCCAATTGGATTTACGGATCTCCATATATATACCAAACGGTGAAAGGGCAGAATACCAGAACACAGAAACAGAGAGAGAGAGACAGAGAGACAGATCCAATCTCGGAGGGGCTCTCTCCCCTCCCATGCCATGGAGTCCAAGGACCAGAGGGGAAACTTTTCTCCCATCTAGGGAGGAGGTCAAGGAAGAAGAAGAAGAAGAAGAAGAAGAAGAAGAAGAAGAAGAAGAAGAAGAAGAAGAAGAAGAAGAAGGGGCCCCCTCTCCCCTTCTCTTCCGGTGGCGCTGGAACACCGTCGTCGCCACCATCATCATCACCGCGATCTTCACCAACACCTCCGCCATCTTCACCAACATCTCCATCACCTTCCCCCCTCTATCTACAGCGGTCCACTCTCCCGCAACCCGCTGTACCCTCTACTTGAACATGGTGCTTTATGCTTCATATTGTTATCCAACGATGTGTTGCCATCCTATGATGTCTGAGTAGATTTTCGTTGTCCTATCGGTGGTTGATGAATTGCTATGATTGATTTAATTTGCTTGTGGTTATGTTGCTATCCTTTGGTGCCCATCATATGAGCGCGCACGTGGATCACACCATAGGGTTAGTTGTATGTTGATAGGACTATGTATTGGAGGGCAAGAGTGATGTAAGCTTCAACCTAGCATAGAAATTGATGCATACGAGATTGAAGGGGGACCAATATATCTTAATGCTATGGTTGGGTTTTACCTTAATGAACGTTAGTAGTTGCGGATGCTTGCTAATAGTTCCAATCATAAGTCATAGAATTCCAAGTCATGGATGACATGCTAGCAGTGGCCTCTCCCACATAAAACTTGCTATCGGTCTAGTAAAGTAGTCAATTGCTTAGGGGAAATTTCGCAACTCCTACCACCACTTTTCCACACTCGCTATACTAACTTTATTGTGTCTTTCTCTAAACAGCCCCTAGCTTTTATTTACGTGCTCTTTATTATCTTGCAAACCTATCCAACAACACCTACAAAGTACTTCTAGTTTCATACTTGTTCTAGGTAAAGCGAACGTTAAGCGTGCGTAGAGTTGTATCGGTGGTCGATAGAACTTGAGGGAATATTTGTTCTACATTTAGCTCCTCGTTGGGTTCGACACTCTTACTTATCGAAAGAGGTTACAATGGATCCCCTATACTTGTGGGTTATCAGGCGGTCCCGGCGTGAGGTCGTGTCAAACACCAAACGGAAGCAAGGGTCCCAGCGCGGACAGCTGTAGAGGCCCGATGGCGACTCGGAGCGATGCTGGAGAATCGGAGAGGTGGCGACTCGGCGACTTGAGTCCGAGATGGAGGAGGCATTCGGGATGAGGCCCGGTGGCTCTCAGCTAAAAACGAGGCTGATCCAATGTCGTAGGGGCAAGGTGAGGCCTGTGACTCTGGGTCAAACCTGCTGCGGGTCGACGTCGACGAATCCGGGTCGTGGCCGTTGACTTCCAATCATAACTATCTCCGTTCCGGGTCATGGCCCTTTTCGAGCATTGCATATCAAAAACTCCTTCTAATACTTTTGATGAACCACTACGGGATTTGATCCATTGTGAACAACCGCTGATGTCCTACGTAGTAATAATCAGACCCTGGCGGATCTGTAGTAGAAAATACCATCCGCATCGGAAATCACCAATAAGCAGTTCACGCTGGCAATCATAAATCTGGACCGATGAACTTGATGCTGATGCAGATCCTTTCAGACTGGCTCTTCTTCATCCAGATAATTGCGAACTCCTCGATCCCTGAGAGAGATCCCTCCAAGAACTCAACACCACCGTGCGTCTGGCCCCAAGGTGGGCGCCAACTGTCGTCGTTTTGTCACGGAAGATGTCCTAATGTGAGGACTTAGTCATGAGGCCAACACATCTAAGTGGTATCTTGAACGGGGTTGGTCGGAATCGAGAGACGCGGGTTTTACCCAGGTTCGGCCCCTTGCGGTGGAGGTAAAAGCCTACATCCTGCTTCATTGATATTGATCATGATGATGCTCACGATTACATGGGTGTTCTTTCGCTACCTCTATTTCGAGAGCTATTACTTGTCTGTCTTAACTTGTCCCTCTTGGGATCCCTTCCCCTCCTTATATAAGTTGAAGGGGCGGCTTACATGACTAGTCCTATTAAGATTAGGACTACTCTATTACAAGTGGAATCCTAGTCTTGCTTCCCTTGTTGGGAAATATTCCTTGAGCGGGTCTTCTCAGGAGCAGCCTTCTGGGCCTTGGGCCTTGCCATTCGTCTAACCCGCCCTCCGGGTCACAAGTGAATCGCCAGACTCAGGCGGGTCACCAGTGAGTCGCCAAGCGTTAGCCGGGTCACTAGTGAGTCGCCAAGTTCAGGCCGGGTCATACATCAGGCCGGGTCATACCACGGGGTATATCCCCGACAGGTTCACTCATTGTTGCTTTCCTTTTTGAGATTATTATCCCAAATTCTAATAAGGGAACGTGTGGTAATTGAGGAAATCAAGCACAACCTCCCGGAACCGTCGGATCTGACGCCGTCACTCGCGATCGCGCCCAGGTGGAACTTGGTCGGAGCGAACCACCCGGCATGGTCGAAACATCGCGCGTGGGTGGGGCCTACGACTAACTCTGACTCTCCCATCCCGCAACGTCATTGATTCTCCATTCGGCATGGGGACGGTTTCTTCTACCTCCGCTTCCCCCTCTCCAAATCGACTTTGTCGCTGCCGCGCAAATCCAATCCGCCTCGCCGCAAATCCAGTCATCGCGGCTGGCCGGCTAGTTGCTCTCGCGCGCAGGGTGTTGGCCGCGCGGAGAGGCTCTGGCACGCGAGCGCGGTGATCGCACGGAGTGGCAGTTCCGGTGATGAAGTGAGGTCGACGAGAGTTCTAGGCTTGCGAGGTCGTGGGTCACCAGCGTGAAGGTAAACCCAGCTCGTTTCCCCTCTGTATGTCAATGGGGGGTGTGGTGATGTCGTATCTCGTTGTCCCCGCGCTTAGTAGGGGGCACGCAGCGGTGCTCGTTGCCCCGTGTTTTTGGTCGTTTTTTCGCACTTGAGGTGATGGCGTGATAGAGGTAGGGTTTTCTACCAACGCATTTTTCATGTGGTACATAGGTGGGGCGTGTTCCATGTTGTATGGTTGTGTTTTGCGTGTTGATGAATCTGGGCATGGTGGTGGTTCATGGTTGTTCCCCAGGTTAGGCATGGAAGTGTTGAGTTCCACGGTGTAGTTTTTCGTAGTTAGTTCGGAATGGATTTTTCAAGTACTTTTTACGATGACAGAAACCGAAAGTAAGTTCCATGATGACAAGCAGGCAAGTTTATGCTGATAGTGAGGCAAGTTTAGGTGCGGTTTTTGGTGTTTGGGCAGTTGCCTATTGTTTGGGTTAGGAGTGCCGGATGCGGGTTGTTGCATTTTTTGGTGACCAGTCGGGTTGTTGCATTTTTTGGTGACCAGTAGGCATTTTCTGTCATGGATTTTTGATAGAACTTACCTAATGGTCAGCAAAACTCCAGGCAAGTTTTATATCATTTTTTTGCTCATAATCAGGCTTCGTAGTTGTGGATGGGGACAATTTTTTTTGCTACATTTGATGCTTGTGTGGGAGGTGGTGGTCATTGCTGATCATTAAGTAATTCTCAACACCTTTTTCGGGTTACCAGTTGCCATGTTTTTGTTAGGTGATCGGAGTTGCCAGACACATGCACCTCACGGAGCATTTTTTGTTTTCCTGGGGATGCATTTTGTTTTTGGTGCCATGATATTGCAATATGTTTGATTCTTTAAAAAAATTGCTCTCTATATTCAGGTAACCATGACTGGTCCAAGCAAAAACCCGTCATGAAGCATAGCCAACATCGTCGCAGCATGACGGAGGTGCACCTCCTGCATTAGATGTCGAAGTGGAGGTGTTTTTTGTTTTGCTTTTTTTGCTAAATACAATCGGATTTGTTTTTGAGTTTTCATTTTAGTGTTCTTGACCTTTTTTTACTCAAAAATGGGTGACAACTATCAACCATTGTTTTTCATTCCAATCATCTAAGTCACAGGTGCAAGGGACTATGAATATAGTTGTTTATGAGCGCAAGCACCGGAAGATGGTGTCCAACCGGGGGAAGTGCCATGCTGTTATTGATAGTACTAATCAGGATCCAGTAGAAGAAAACAACGAAGCAGATGTTACTTAAGACGAACCACCAAAGAAAAAATCGACGAAAAGCGATAGACAATGAGGTATACAGTCTCGCGTGTAATTCATTTCCTAGTTTGATGTGGCCCCTATATCCCCCTCAGTGAGGTGGGAGGAAAATCATGTACCATGTGCTCATATAAGTTGCTCATATAATCCCCCTGGGCTGAGGTGGGAGGCAACTCATGTTGCACATGGTCACATGAGTTGCCCCCCTAACCCCACCGGGTTTGAAGTGGGAGTCAACTCATGTGCCACATGCTCACAAGAGTTTCCCCTAGCCCCCTGGTTGAGGTATGAGGCAACTCATGTCCCACATGGTCACATGAGTTGCCTAGGTGGATACTGTTTTTATTAGCAGCAAACCTAGATAATTTGTGTACTAAATGCACAATGTGCTTTTAAAACTGTTTTGTTTCTGTTACACACCCCTCCAAAGTTTGTGTTTATTTTATTCATTCTCTTCTATGTTATTTTTAAAATAGCTGAAGATTGAATTTTTGCACTGCGCAAACGATAGCTTGTTTGGAAGCATGGATCACGTATCAAAAATTGTTGCAGCTAGACTACTAGAAAGCTATGACATCAATGTAAGTTGCAATAAAAAGCAATGTTTTTAATTTGTGTGTTCTCGGGAATCGTTTTGGTCCCAACATTTTTTTACCGTCTGCCCCCCCCCCCCCTTTGTGTGTGTAGAAGCAAAAGAAGATAGCCATGATAGTCCATGAGATGTGCACTGAAATGTCACATGCTGTTGGGAAGCTGGTGCTTGGGATAGGCAAACTTGATGAGGGGGAAGCTGGTCCAAGCAGAAATATAGACCACACAATGCAACCAAGATCTTATCACACGAGTCGAAGGAAGCAAGCAACCCCCAGAGTGAGTGACCACAACTCAAATGAGGAGGAAGAGTCATTCAAGTCAGACAGAGAGAGTGAATAGGAGGATGATAGTGAAAACAATTATTCTGAGGCAGATAGTAGCGACTCAGGGGACGAAAGCGGAGATGATGATCTGAATGATGATGATGATGATGACAGCCATCAGGGAGGTACTGCCACAGCTAACAACACTGATAAAGAAGGCGGTTGTGAGGATAGTGAGGAATCAGAGGGAGCAACACAAAATAGGGAGGATCAAGGGATGAGGATGCCAACATTCATGGAGGCAAGAACAGTGGCCCTGAAAGTGAAGAGGATGAGGGAAACGAGATCGATGCAGAGCGAAAGGGGGCAGTTGAAGAGGATGAAATAGAGAAAGAGGATGGAGAGGAAGGAACAGATGAAGACGACGATGAGGACGGGGATGACCACGACAATGGTGAGAAGGTAAGTGGCAAGGGAAATGACGATGGAAATGGAGATGATGGGGACAAGGGTAGAGGTGGGAATACCAGAAGGTGCAACAGGCATAACAATTTTTATGGTGATGGAGCAGAAGCAAGCTTAAGCACTAGCAAGGATGACGACATCGCATTGAATTTTTTATCAAGCCAAAAGACAGCATAGGAAAAAGAGCAGATGATACCGAAATCTTTTCCCTCATAGATATTTGAGGATAGAGTTCAAGAAGCAGCGGAACCCTTTTGAAAAGAAGCTTGACGTGCCATCCGTGTTTGATGGGCGAAATTTGTTATCATATACCAGCATGTTGTCCCAAGGGTTGTTGGAAAATGAGGACATACAAAGTGAGTGCACTTACGATCTTGAGGAGTTATGCCCACGTCAAAGAAGGGATGAACTCATGAAAGAAATTTGTGGATTTAAAGTGCCAGAAGAAAAATCAAAAGAAACTTTCAAAAAAGATATGCCCACACTACCACCAAGGAAGCAAAAGAGAATACAATTCAATTTGGGTCCAAACCCAGCTGCGGTCCGAGAACAAAGGTTGAAAACCAAGATATTGACTTCATCGCTTAAACACAAAGGGCAAATCAAAAAGGGCACCAGGCAATTGGGAGCACAAGTGAAGCAAGTCAAGTGAAAGCTGGGGAAAGTTACATGGGTGATGAGGCAGTACCAAGAAGAACGAAAACAATGAATGTTGATGGTTTAGTATTAAAAGGGAATGAAGTAGGGAGTGAAGTAAGACAACAAATCCGTGATTTGAATGGAACTTCATCAACATTTACAAAGAAAAGCAACCAAGCAAGTTCACTGAGGAAGTTGCCCACCACTAAAAACAAGTTGCTTACGGAGAACCGCGATCTTGCCCACCCACCAAACTCTGGTGCAAATCAAGCAGGTATATTGGAGAAGCTGCACAACCCTGAAATTAAGTTGCCTATAAGGAACGCCAACATCTGCTACAACTGAAACATACATAGTGGTGGAGTTGCCCGGTAGTGGAGCCAAGTTGCTTGCAAAGACTCCCAAACTTGTCACCCTAACACCCTCTGGTGGAAAAGAATCAGAGACAATGAGAAAGTTGCCTAGCACCAAAAACAAGTTGGTTGTAAAGAACCCCCAACTTGCCACCCTGCCACCCTCTGGTGGCAATCAAGGAATAGAGAAGTTGCCCAACTCTTGGTGCCAAGTTGCTTGCAAATAGACCCAAACTTGGCACCCTGTCAGACTCTACTGAAAAACAAGCAAGTCCAGTGGAGAAACAGGCTAGCCTTGGTATGAAGTTGCCTGCAAGTGCTCATGCAAAACATGCAGGGGACAATAATGAAGGAAATATGCCCTAGAGGCAATAATAAAGTTGTTATTTATATTTCCTTATATCATGATAAATGTTTATTATTCATGCTAGAATTGTATTAACCGGAAACTTAGTACATGTGTGAATACATAGACAAACAGAGTGTCACTAGTATGCCTCTACTTGACTAGCTCGTTGAATCAAAGATGGTTAAGTTTCCTAGCCCATGAGTTGTCATTTGATTAACGGGATCGCATCATTAGAGAATGATGTGATTGGCTTGACCCATTCCGTTAGCTTAGCACTTGATCGTTTAGTATATTGCTATTGCTTTCTTCATGACTTATACATGTTCCTATGACTATGAGATTATGCAACTCCCGAATACCGGAGGAACACCTTGTGTGCTACCAAACGTCACAACGTAACTGGGTGATTATAAAGGTGCTCTACAGGTGTCTCCGATGGTACTTGTTGAGTTGGCATAGATCGAGATTAGGATTTGTCACTCCGATTGTCCGAGAGGTATCTCTGGGCCCTCTCGGTAATGCACATCACTATAAGCCTTGCAAGCAATGTAACTAATGAGTTAGTTGCGGGATGATGCATTACAGAATGACTAAAGAGACTTGCCGGTAACAAGATTGAACTAGGTATTGAGATACCAATGATCGAATCTGGGGCAAGTAACATACCGATGACAAAGGGAACAACGTATATTGTTACGCGGTTTGACCGATAAAGATCTTTGTAGAATATGTAGTTACCAATATGAGCATCCAGGTTCCGCTATTGGTTATTGACCGGAGATGTGTCTCGGTCATGTCTACATAGTTATCGAACTCGTAGGGTCTGCACGCTTAACGTTCGGTGACGCTCGGTATTATGAGTTTATGTGTTTTGATGTACCGAAGATAGTTTGGAGTCCCGGATGTGATCACGGACATGACGAGGAGTCTCAAAATGGTCGAGACATAAAGATTGATATATTGGACGACTATATTCGGACACCAGAAGTGTTCCGGGGGTCACCGGATAATTATCGGAGTGCCGGGGGGTTATCAGAACCCCCGGGGGAACTAATGGGCCAACATGGGCCTTGTGAGAGAGATAGGAGGGAGCCATGGGTTGGCCGTGCCCCCCCCCCCCTTGAGGAGTCCGAATTGGACAAGGAGGGGGGCGGCGCCCCCTCTTTCCCTCCCTCTCTCCCTCTCCTTCCTTCCCCCTTCCTCCTCCTTTATATACGAGGGCAGGGGGACCCTAGAACACACAACAGACATTGTTCTTAACCATGTGCGGTGCCCCCCTCCACCATAATTCACCTCGGTCATATCGTTGTAGTGCTTAGGCGAAGCCCTGCGCCGGTAGCTTCATCATCACCGTCATCACGCCGTCGTGCTGACGAAGCTCTCCCTTGACACTCTACTGGATCGTGAGTTCGTGGGACGTCACCGAGCCGAACGTGTGCAGATCGCGGAGGTGCCGTACTTTCGGTGCTAGGATCGGTCGATCGTGAAGACGTACGACTACATCAACCGCGTTGTCATAACGCTTCCGCTTATGGTCTACGAGGGTACATAGACAACACTCTCCCCTCTCGTTGCTATGCATCACCATGATCTTGCGTGTGCGTAGGATTTTTTTTGAAATTGCTACGTTCCCCAACAGTGGCATCCGAGCCAGGTCTATGCATAGATGTTATATGCACGAGTAGAACACAAGTGAGTTGTGGGCGATAATAGTCATACTGCTTACCAGCATGTCATACTTTGATTTGGCGGTATTTTTAGATGAAGCGGCCCGGACCGACATTACGCGTACGCTTATGCGAGACTGGTTCTACCGACGTGCTTCGCACATAGGTGGCTGGCGGGTGTCAGTTTCTCCAACTTTAGTTGAATTGAGTGTGACTATGCACGGTCCTTGTTGAAGGTTAAAATGGCACATACTTGACGAAAAATCATTGTGGTTTTGATGTGTAGGTAAGAACGGTTCTTGCTCAGCCCGTAGCATCCACGTAAAAATCGCAACAACAAAGTAGAGGACATCTAACTTGTTTTTGCAAGGCATGTTGTGATGTGATATGGTCAAGACATGATGCTAAATTTTATTGTATGAGATGATCATGTTTTGTAACAAAGTTATCGGCAATCGGCGAGGAGCCATATGGTTGTCGCTTTATTGTATGAAATGCAATCGCCATGTAATTGCTTTACTTTATCACTAAGCGGTAGCGATAGTCGTAGAAGCAATAGTTGGCCAGACGACAATGATGCTACGATGAAGATCAAGGTGTCGCGCCAGAGACGATGGTGATCATGACGGTGCTTGGGAGATGGAGACCAAAGGCACAAGATGATGATGGCCATATCATATCACTTATATTGATTGCATGTGATGTTTATCCTTTATGCATCTTATTTTGCTTAGTTCGACGGTAGCATTATAAGATGATCTCTCACTAAATTTCAAGGTAGAAGTGTTCTCCCTGAGTATGCACCGTTGCGAAAGTTCATTGTGCCGAGACACCACGTGATGACCGGGTGTGATAAGCTCTACGTACACATACAAGGGGCTCAAGCCAGTTTTGCACACGCAGAATACTTGGGTTAAACTTGACGAGCCTAGCGTATGCAAATATGGCCTCGGAACACTGAGACCGTAAGGTCGAGCGTGAATCATATAGTAGATATGATCAACATAGTGATGTTCACCATTGAAAACTACTCCATCTCACGTGATGATTGGACATGGTTTAGTTGATTTGGATCACGTGATCACTTAGATGATTAGAGGGATGTCTATCTAAGTGGGAGTTCTTAAGTAATTTGATTAATTGAAATTTAATTTATCATGAACTTAGTACCTGATAGTATTTTGAATGTCTATGTTGTTGTAGATAGCTGGCCCGTGCTGTTGTTCCGTTGAATTTTAATGCGTTCCTATAGAAAGCTAAGTTGAAAGATGATGGTAGAAACTACACGGACTGGGTCCGTAACTTGAGGATTATCCTCATTGCTTGCCTGTAAGAATTACGTCACGGAAGCAACGCTTAGGTGCCAAACCATTGCAGAGCAACGCCAGATGTTATGAACGTCTGGCAGAGCAAAGCTAATGACTACTCGATAGTTCAGTGTGCCATGCTTTATGGCTTAGAACCGGGACTTCAACGATGTTTTGAACTCATGGAGCATATGAGATGTTCCAGGAGTTGAAGTTAATATTTCAAGCAAATGCCCGGATTGAGAGATATGAAGTCTCCAATAAGTTCTACAACTGCAAGATGGAGGAGAATAGTTACAAGTGAGCATATACTCAAAATGTCTGGGCATAACAATCACTTGATTCAACTGGGAGTTAAGCTTCCTGATGATAGTGTCATTGACAGAATTCTTCAATCACTGCCACCAAGCTACAAGAGCTTCGTGATGAACTATAACAAGCAAGGGATGGATAAGACAATTCCCAAGCTCTTCGCAATGCTAAAGGCTGAAGAGGTAGGAATCAAGAAGGAGCATCAAGTTTTGATGGTCAACAAGACCACCAGTTTCAAGATAAAGGGTAAAGGGAAGAAGGGGAACTTCAAGAAGAACGGCAAGCAAGTTGCTGCTCAAGTGAAGAAGCCCAAGTCTGGACCTAAGCCTGAGACTGAGTGCTTCTACTTCAAAGGGACTGGTCACTGGAAGCAGAACTGCCCCAAGTATTTGGAAGATAATAAGGATGGCAAGGTGAACAAAGGTATATGCGATATACATGTTATTGATGTGTACCTTACTAATGCTCGCAGTAGTGCCTGGGTATTTGATATTAATTCTGTTGCTAATATTTGCAACTCGAAACAGGGACTACGGATTAAGCAAAGATTGGCTAAGGACGAGGTGACGACGCGCGTGGGAAATGGTTCCAAAGTCGATGTGATCGCAGTCGGCACGCTGCCTCTACATCTACCTTCGGGATAAGTTTTAGACCTGAATAATTGTTATTTGGTGCCAGCATTAAGCATGAACATTATATCTAGATCTTGTTTGATGCGAGATGGTTATTCGTTTAAATCAGAGAATAATGGTTGTTCTATTTATATGAGTAGTATATTTTATGGTCATGCACCCTTCAAGAGTGGTCTATTTATGTTGAATCTCGATAGTAGTGGCACACGTATTCATAACATTGAAGCCAAAAGATGCAGAGTTGATAATGATAGTGCAACTTATTTGTGGCACTGTCGTTTAAGTCATATTGGTGTAAAGTGCATGAAGAAACTCCAATCTGATGGACTTTTGGAATCACTTGATTATGATTCACTTGGTACTTGCGAACCATGCTTCATGGGCAAGATGACTAAAACGCTGTTCTCCGGAACGATGGAGTGAGCAACAGATTTGTTGGAAATCATACATACTAATGTATGTGGTCCGGTGAATGTTGAGGCTTGTGGCGGGTATCGTTATTTTCTCACCTTCACAGATGATTTGAGCAGATATGGGTACATCTACTTGATGAAGCATAAGTCTGAAACATTTGAAAAGTTCAAAGAATTTCAGAGTGAAGTGGAAAATCATCGTAACAAGAAAAAAAGTTTCTACGATCTGATCGTGGAGGAGAATATTTGAGTTACGAGTTTGATCTTCATTTGAAACAATGCGGAATAGTTTCACAACTCACACCACCTGGAACACCACAGCGTAATGGTGTGTCCGAACGTCGTAATCGTACTTTACTAGATATGGTGCGATCTATGATGTCTCTTACTGATTTACCGCTATCGTTTTGGGGTTATGCTTTAGAGACGTCTGCATTCACGTTAAATAGGGCATCATATAAATCCGTTGAGACGACACCTTATGAACTGTGGTTTGGCAAGAAACCAAAGTTGCAGTTTCTTAAAGTTTGGGGCTGCGATGCTTATGTGAAAAAGGTTCCACCTGATAAGCTCGAACCCAAATCGGAGAAATGTGTCTTCATAGGATATCCAAAGGAGACTGTTGGGTACTCCTTCTATCATAGATCCGAAGGCAAGACATTCGTTGCTAAGAATGGATCCTTTCTAGAGAAGGAGTTTCTCTCGAAAAAAGTGAGTGGGAGGAAAGTAGAACTTGATGAGGTAACTGTACCTGCTCCCATATTGGAAAGTAGTTCATCACAGAAATCAGTTCTTGTTACTCCTACACCAATTAGTGAGGAAGCTAATGATGATGATCATGTAACTTCAGATCAAGTCACTACCAAACCTCGTAGGTCAACCAGAGTAAGATCCGCACCAGAGTGGTACGATAATCCTGTTCTGGTGGACATGTTACTTGACCATGACGAACCTACGAACTATGAGGAAGCGATGATGAGCCCAGATTCCACAAAAAGGCTTGATGCCATGAAATCTGAGATGGGATCCATGTATGAGAACAAAGTGTGGACTTTGGTTGACTTGCCCGATGATCGTGAAGCCATCGAGAATAAATGGATCTTCAAGAAGAAGACAGATGCTGACGGTAATGTTACTGTCTACAAAGCTTGACTTGTTAAAAAAGGTTTTCGACAAGTTCAAGGAGTTGACTACGATGAGACCTTCTCACCCGTAGCGATGCTTAAGTCCGTCCGAATCATGTTAGCAATTGCTGCATTTTATAATTATGAAATTTGGCAAATGGATGTAAAGACTGCATTCCTGAATGGATTTTTGGAAGAAGAGTTGTATATGATGCAACCTGAAGGTTTTATCAATCCAAAGGATGCTAACAAAGTGTGCAAGCTCCAGCGATCCATTTATGGACTGGTGCAAGCATCTCGGAGTTGGAATAAACATTTTGAGAGTGTGATGAAAGCATATAATTTTATCTGCACTTTTGGAGAAGCCTCAGATTTACAAGAAAGTGAGTGGGAGCTCTGTAGCATTTCTAATATTATATGTGGATGACATATTGTTGATTGGAAATGATATAGAATTTCTAGATAGGATAAAAGGATACTTGAACAAGAGTTTTTCAATGAAAGACCTCGGTGAAGCTACTTATATATTGGGCATCAAGATCTATAGAGATAGATCGAGACGCTTAATTGGACTTTCACAAAGCACATGCCTTGATAAAGTTTTGAAGAAGTTCAAAACGGATCAAGCAAAGAAAGGGTTCTTGCCTGTGTTACAAGGTGTGAAATTGAGCCAGACTCAATGCCCGACCACTGCAGAAGATAGAGATAAAATGAAAGGTGTTCCCTATTCTTCAGCCATAGGCTCTATCATGTATGGAATGCTGTGTACCAGACCTGATGTGTGCCTTGCTATTAGTTTATCAGGGAGGTACCAAAGTAATCCAGAGTGGATCCTTTGGACATGATCAAGAACATCCTGAAATACCTGAAAAGGACTAAGGATATGTTTCTCATTTATGGAGGTGACAAAGAGCTCGTCGTAAATGGTTACGTCGATGCAAGCTTTGACACTGATTCGGATGACACTAAGTCACAAACCGGATACGTTTTTATATTAAACGGTGGAGCTGTCAGTTGGAGCAGTTCTAAGCAAAGCGTCGTGGCGGGATCTACGTGTGAAGCGGAGCACATAAGCGCTTGAAGCGACAAATGAAGGAGTCTGGATGAAGGAGTTCATATCCGATCTAGGTGTCATACCTAGTGCATCGGGTCCAATGAAAATCTTTTGTGACAATACTGATGCGATTGCCTTGGCAAAGGAATCCAGATTTCACAAGAGAACCAAGCACATCAAGAGATGCTTCAATTCCATCCGCGTTCAAGTCAAGGAGGGAGACATAGAGATTTGCAGGATACATACGGATCTGAATATTGCATACCCATTGACTAAGCCTCTCTCATGAGCAAAACATGATCAACACTAAGACTCCATGGGTGTTAGAATCATTACTGTGTAATCTAGATTATTGACTCTAGTGCAAGTGGGAGACTGAAGGAAATATGCCCTAGTGTAAGTGCATCTAGTGCCCCTTAGTGATTTTGGTGTATTGAAGACTTATAGGTTAAGTGACCGATGCATTTGTGAGTGTACACATGTCTATAAGTATATGAGGAGTTTGATATTTACAGAGAAATTCGACCCCTAAAAATGAAGTTCTTTCTTCTGAAGACTTTGAAAGTGAAGAAATTGGTGTGACCGTGAAGACTTGGTATTCATTTGAGGAACATGAAGCGTGAAGACTTTTGTTTTCATATTTTCATTTTCTCTTTCTTGAGTCATAGGAAACACAGTACTATTAAAGCGGGTCGAGGAAATACTAAGGAAAAGTTTCCAAGTGATTCTCAACTCAAAATCCTACACCTACCAATCCCTCCGAGTGAAACCATTGGAAATCTCATACAGTTCAGTCAATTTCTTCAGTGACAGAGACGAAGTTCTTCTGGTCTCTGAGGAATTTTTTTTGACTGAGGAGTTAGGAATTCGCTAGTGCGGATTTCCTACAAGTGAGGAACATGATAGCCCTGAGGAATTTGACAGTCAAATTTCCGACCGTTGTTGTGCTACGCGCCAGTTGTCCCAAAATATTGACCCACCTAATGGTCATATCATTGAAGGGCAATTATGTCTTATCATGTCGGGCTGCTCCCTAGGCTACAAATAGTCGCCCCCTACAACCACTAGCTGGTTGGCTGCTCCGAGAGAAACTGACACTTGTCATTTGAGAGCATCCCATCCTCCGAGGACTTTGAGCGAAAATCATCAAGTGAGGAAAACCCAAACCCAAACACCTGCAAACCCAAAGTGATTGAGCATCACTGAAGAGATTGATCCTGCGTGGATCCGACGCTTGTTACCTTTGAAGACTGTGCATCTTCCAGATGGTTAGGCGTCATGGTCTAGAGCATCCAAGAGGAAATTGTGGATCGCCAAGTGACCGAGTTTGTGAAGGTTTGGAAGTCACCTGAAGACTTACCACGAGTGATTGGGTGAGGTCTGCGTGACCTTAGCTCAAGGAGAATACGGTGAGGACTGTGTGTCCTCAGGTTTAAATACCTAGCCGCTCCAACCAGACAAACAACTGTCACAACAGTTGGAACTAGTCTACCAAATCATTGTCTTCAGCAAGCCAACTGGTTCTATTTCCTCAACTCTTTCATTTCCTCATTACTGTGTTGTGTACTTTATCATATCTGTTTGAAGACTTTGACTGAAGACTTTCTCAATTTCCTCAGTTCAATTTCTTCAGTCTGTTTGTCTTCTTCCTGTTTATCCCGTGTTTACGCTTTCTATACTCTGTGCTTGTTTTCATTTCATCATGATGACCATGCTTATGCTCTGTTATGTTTGCATTTGAGTACTTATTCCGCTGCAAGTAGTTCTTCTCTTAGGAATTTCCTCACCCTGAAATTCCTCAGTGAAGAATTCATAAAAATCGCCTATTCACCCCCCTCTAGTCAACTTAACGCACTTTCAATTGGTATCAGAGCAGGGTACTCCCTTGTTCTGTGTGATTTCGGTTCAACCACCTGGAGTTTTAGTTATGTCGACCGCAGGAATGAAGACCGTGTCATGCCCCATTTTGACGGTCACGATTATCCCAAGTGGAAAGCCATGATGAAGAAGCGCCTCATGGCGATGAACGACGAGCTGTGGACCATCACTAAGATTGGTCTTACCGATCTGTGCAAGATGGGGGAAGCTGATGACATTCACAAGTACACTCTTCTCAACCTCACGGTGAAGGACGTCATTTGCTCCTGTCTGTCTCAAAACCAGTTCAGGAATATCATGCATCTCAGTCATGCGAAGCTCATCTGGGACCGACTCTCTAAGGTCTATGAAGGTCATCGAACCCGTCATGATCCTTGGTTTGAGGATTTCAAGGAATCACTCAAGGCGATGACATTCGAACCAGAATCATCATCTTCTACACCATGCCTTATGGCAAAAGGTGCTAAGGTAACTGAATGCTACCTATCCGAGTCCAGTGATGATGAATCTTGTGATGAATTTGGACCCAGTTATGTCAAACTTGCTTCCCTTGCCACTAAACAACAAAGAGCTTTGGAAAAAGTTCAATACATGCTGGATAAGAGCAATGATATGTTGGGTGAAGAAATGGATCAGTCGAAAGCTTGGCTGCAAGTCTTCAGAGACTTCAGTCTAAGTTTGACACCCTTCAAAGTCATCATAACACTCCCTTATCTGATCATGAGAAGCTTTCTTATGAATTTCTTCAAAGGAAGCAAGATCTTGAAAATCTAAGGGTGAGTTATGAAGATCTTCAGAAGGAGCTCGATTCATTACTTGCTCAACAAATCAGCGCTGCTCAGGAAGAATTCGTTCCTCCATGTTTGAAGTGCATGGAACGTGAATCTTCTAATTCTTCACCTGAATGTTCAAATGCTTCTAATGTTACAAATTCTTCACTTGTCTCTGCTATCACTAATTCCTCATCCGAGGACATTGCTAGTATCACTGATGATGCAGGGCTGAAGGAATTGTATATGATAGGCATGTACAAAAGCCTCAAAGGGCATCAGGCTCTTTGTGATGTGCTTAAAAAGCAGATCCTCAACAGGAACCCTAGGAAAGAGGGTATTTCCTTTGAGAGGAAACTCAATCTTGATGGGACTTCTTTGGAAGCCCAGCAGTATCCCAAAACCTCATGGGTTGCTGCAAAGGACCTCCAGTAGACCCTTCTACTCTATCTGGCTTTACATGTGAATCTCCTCATTCTTCTGATGAGTCATTTGACTCCAACTATAAATTGTTCAAAAATCAGAATGGTGAAGTATTTGCTAGATATGTTGGCACTAACTGCAGGAACAGTTCCCCTATGAAGGAAATCTGGGTTCCCAAAAGGTGCCTTGAAAATCTTCAGGTGAATGTCATCATGACACCACCTGTGAAGAACAGGAACCCCAGATAAAATTATTCATATGGATCCAAGTCCTCATACGGACCAAATTCCTCACATGGATCAAATTCCTCAAAAGGATCAAAGTCCTCATATGAACATCGTGCTAACACTTCTGTTTCGCAGGGAAGATTTAAGGGCTATGAATATGAGCATTTTTCTTCTAACCATTATGTTCATAAGTCCTCGAAGAATTTCTCTGCTTATTCATATGCCTACCCTAACTCCTCTTATGTGAAACGAAGTGGACTGGCTTCAATGCCACCGTTCTCTTATGGAGCTCGCAGAATGATGAAAACTTTGCCACCCCTTCAGATGTGGGTGGTGAAGAAAAAGAACTAATCTCTTATGCAGGGTCAGGTCTCCAGACGTACTTAAACGTCTGAAGAATTTGCTAGAGACCTGAATATGCCTGAAAGGATGCAAGCTAACCATGAAGAAATGAATCCTCATTTCTCACGTCCTCATACTGCTTTATCGGTTCTATTGCTTGATGAAATTGATCTGATGAAATTGATATCATATTCTTCACCAATGAAGTATATGAGTTCGTAAGTTGCACTAATTCATCTGCAGGATGATCTACCCAAAGCCACTGAGTGGGTCCTCGATAGTGGATGTACGAATCACATGACTGGTGGCAAGAATCTATTGATGGACATTCCCTTATTTCCATCGCATCTGAAGCATATCATCTTCGCTGACAAAGGCAAAAGCAAGGTATTGGGTCTAGGTAAGGTTGCGATCTCAAAGGATAGACACATGGATAAAGTCATGCTTGTCGAGTCCTTAGGATACAACCTCATGTCAGTCTCAATGCTTTGTGATCTTGATATGGTTGTTATCTTTGGCAAGTACCGTTGCATTGTGATCATGGAAGCTGACTATTCCAAAGTCTTCGAAGGCTTTAGGAGAGGAGATCTGTATATTGTTGATTTCTCTACAGGACCAAAACCAACTATATGTTTACTTGCAAAAGCTTTAGAAGGCTGGCTATGGCATCGACGGACTAGGTCATGCTGGCATGAGGAACTTGCACACGCTCGCGAAGAAGAAGCATGTCATTGGCATTGAGAATGTCAAATTCCTCAAGGATCACTTGTGTGGTGCCTGTGAAGCTGGAAATATGACCAAGGCCAGGCATCCAGCAAAGACTATCATGACTACCACTCGACCATTTTAATTGCTTCACATGGATCTCTTTGGTCCTAACCATTATTCTGCTTTCACTAATGAAGCACCTCTATATGGCTTTGTTATTGTTGATGATTACTCTCGTTACACATGGGTGCATATTGTCACTTACAAACATGAAGTGCATGAAGTCTTCAAACGATTTTCCTCGAGGGCTTCAACCAACTTTGGTGTGAAGATCAAGCACAGCAGAAGTGACAATGGAACTGAGTTCAAGAATATTGGTCTTGATGACTATCTTGATGAACTTGGTATTACTCATGAGTTATCTACTCCTTATACTCCTCAGTAGAATGGCGTCATGGAGCGCAAGAACAGGACTCTTGTTGAGATGGCTCGCACTATGCTTGATGAATATAAGACACCTCGTCATTCTGGATTGAGGCAATTGATACTGCGTGCCACATCATCAACAGGGTATATCTTCACAATTTCTTCAAGAAGACTGCATATGAACTCCTCACTAACAAGAAACCCAATATGAGTTATTTCAAAGTCTTCGGTGCTAAATGTTGGATTAGAGATCCTCATCACAATTCTAAATTTGCACCGAAAGCACATGAAGGGTTTATGCTTGGTTACGGAAAGGACTCGCACACCTATAGAGTCTTCAACAACGTTCATGATACGTCCATTTTGCATCATGCTTTTATATCAATATTTATTGCATTATGGGCTGTTATTACACATTATATCTCAATACTTATGGCCATTCTCCCTTATTTTACAAGGTTTACCATGAAGAGGGGGGATGCCCGCAGCTGGAATTCTAGCTGGAAAAGGAGCAAACGTTGGAAACCTATTCTGCACATCTCCAAAAGTCCTGAAACTCCACGAAACAACTTTTTAGAATTTATAAGAAATTATGAGCAAAAGAAATAGGCCGGGGGCCCACACCTGTCCAGAGACAGGCGCCCCTACTGGCGCGCCCCTATCTCCTGGCCCCCCTGGTGGGCCTCCGGCGTCCATGTTCTGCTATATCATCACTTTTACCCTAGAAAAAATCATGGGCAAGCTTATGGGACGAAACTCCGCCGCCACGAGGCGGAACCTTGGCGAAATCAATCTAGGGCTCTGGCGGAGCTATTCTGCCGGGGAAACTTCCCTCCGGGAGGGGGAGATCATCGTCATCATCATCACCAACGCTCCTCTCATCGGGAGAGGGCAATCTTCATCAACATCTTCACCAGCACCATCTCATCTCCAAACCCTAGTTCATCTCTTGTATCCAATTCTTGTCTCCAAGTCCGGGATTGGTGCTAGTAGGTTGCTAGTAATGTTGATTACTCCTTATAGTTGATGCTAGTTGGTTTATTTGGTGGAAGATCATATGTTCAGATCCTTTATGCATATTATTACCCCTCTGATTATGAACATGAATATGCTTTGTGAGTAGTTACGTTTGTTCATGAGGACAAGGGAGAAGTCTTGCTATTAGTAGTCATGTGAATTTGGTATTCATTCGATATTTTGATGAGATGTATGTTGTCTAGCCTCTAGTGGTGTTATGTGAACGTCGACTACATAACACTTCACCATTATTTGGGCCTAGAGGAAGGCATTTGGAAGTAATCAGTAGATGATGGGTTGATAGAGTGACAGTAGCTTAAACCCTAGTTTATGTGTTGCTTCGTAAGGGGCTGATTTGGATCCATATGTTTCATGCTATGGTTAGGTTTACCTTAATACTTTTGTTGTAGTTGCGGATGCTTGCAATAGAGGTTAATCATAAGTGGGATACTTGTTCAAGTAATAACAGCACCCAAGCACCGGTCCACCCACATATCAAATTATCAAAGTACCGAACGCGAATCATATGAACGTGATGAAAACTAGCTTGATGATATTCCCATGTGTCCTCGGGAGCGCTTTTCCTATTATAAGAGTTTGTCCAGGCTTGTCCTTTTCTACAAAAAGGATTGGGCCACCTTGCTGCATGTTATTTACTTTATTTACTTGTTGCTCGTTACAATTTACCTTATCAAAAAACTATCTGTTACCACTTATTTCAGTACTTGCAGAGAATACCTTGCTGAAAACCGCTTATCATTTCCTTCTGCTCCTTGTTGGGTTCGACACTCTTACTTATAGAAAGGACTACGATAGATCCCCTATACTTGTGGGTCATCAGTTCACCACAAGGTTGTTGAAACTGTAGATGTGCGGTTCGATGAAACTAATGGCTCGCAAAGAGAGCACCTACCTCCTGTGCTAGATGAAAAATCACCTGAGGAATCCATCAAGTTCAAGGCCACTGAGGATGTCATTCCTACTGAAGAATCTGCTGAAGAAGTCATTCCAGAACATGAAGAACATCATGCTGATGCACCTGAGGAAAATGGTGATGAAGAAAATGTTGATCAAATTCCTCAACGACAACCAGCTCATCCCCGCGTTGCAAATGAAGTGCAGATTGAGAAAATCATCAGCGACATCAACATTCCAGGTCCTCTCACATGCTCAAGAGCTTAACATTTGTCTAACTTTTGTGGGCACTTTGCTTTTGTCTCTATCACAGAGCCCACTAAGGTAGATGAAGCATTTCTGGAGCCTGAGTGGATTCAAGCTATGCAAGAGGAATTACATCAATTCGAGCTCAACAACGTCTGGGAACTGGTCAAACGTCCAGATCATCGCAAGCACAATATCATTGGCACAAAGTGGATCTACCGCAACAAGCAAGATGAAAATGGCCTTGAGGTGAGGAATAAGGCACGACTTGTAGCTCAAGGCTACACACAGGTTGAAGGAATTGATTTTGATGAAACTTTTGCACCTTTTGCTAGACTTGAGGCTATTCGCATTTTACTTTCTTATGCTAACCATCATGATATCATCTTATATCAAATGGATGTGAAAAGTGCATTCCTCTATGGTAAGCTTGAGGAAGAAGTATATGTTTCTCAACCCCCAGGTTTTGAAGATCCAAAGCATCCTGACAAAGTCTTCAGACTTAATAAGGCCCTCTATGGCCTCAAGCAGGCCCCTCGGGCATGGTATGATACTTTGAAGGAATTCCTCATGAAGAAAGGCTTCAAACCCGGTTCACTTGACCCAACTCTTTTCACTAAATCTTATGATGGTGAATTGTTTGTGTGCCAAATATATGTTCATGATATCATTTTCGGCTGTACTGGCCAACGTTACGGTGATGAATTTTCCTATATGATGAGTGAAGAATATCAAATGTCTATGATGGGAGAATTGAAATTATTCTTAGGTCTTCAAATTAAATCAGCGAGCAATGGCATATTCATCTCAGGAGAAATACCTCAAGGATGTACTGAGGAAATTCGGCATGCAAGATTGCAAAGGGGTCAAAATCCCTATGCCCACAAATGGCCATCTATGCACTGATGAAAATGGTATTGATTTCGATCAAAAGGTATACCGCTCCATGATTGGTTCTTTATTGTATTTATGTGCATCTAGGCCAGATATTATGCTTAGTGTTTGCATGTGTGCCCTATTTCAAGCTACACCGAAGGAATCACACCATAAGGCTATGAAACATATTCTTCGATATCTAGCTCACACACCAACACTTGGATTATGGTATCCCAAGGGCTCGGCTTTTGATCTCATTGGATACTCGGACTCGACTATCTTTGGTGATCGTGTGGACCGCAAGTCAACATCAGGCACATGCCATTTCCTCGGACGATCCTTGGTTTGTTGGTCCTCAAAGAAACAGAACTGCGTATCACTATCTATGTTGAAGCTGAGTACATTGCTGCTGGTTCTTGTTGTGCTCAATTGCTGTGGATGAAGAAAACCCTCAAGGGCTACGACGTCAACATGAAGAATTTGCCTCTCTACTGTGCCAATGAGAGTGCCATCAAGATTGCTCATAACCCCGTTCAGCACTCGAAGACAAAGCACATTCAGATTCGTCATCATTTTCTTCGTGATCATGTGTTGAAGGGCGACATCTCTATTGATCATGTGAAGACTGAAGAACAACTAGCCGGTATCTTCACAAAGCCCTTGGATGAGAAGAGATTTAGCAAGTTGAGGTGTGAGCTAAATATCCTAGAATCTTCGAATGTCCTTTGAAAAGGACACACATCCTAACACTTATGCAAAATTGATGATTTAGATGTGCAACACACGAACAAACGTTTTTCTTCAATCAATGAAGACTAACACTCTAAGTGTGAAGAAATTAACGAAGAATTTGATTCTCAGAGCCCTACGACAATTGTACGCGGTGTCTGAAATCATCATTCTTATACGGTGGGTCACGCCACCACCAAAAGTTGAAAATCTTCAATTTGAGTTTTTCCTCATTTTTGAAATTCCTCAGTTGTTCATTTTCTTCAACTTTGCAATGTCTTCACTCTTTACACTGTTGTTCTTCATTGGCTATATATATATATGAGTTTATGTCCTATACAACATTCACTTATTGTTATTTCTTCAAGTTGACTTTTCTGCTAAGTGAATGTGATCGGACCCTTCCCCTCTATGCTAAACTCAACCCAATCTATTCACAAATTCTTCATGTGCGTTCTATTTTAAACTCGTTCAAAATCTTCACTGTGTCCTTGTCAGCTGAAGTATTTGCGAACGAAACTTTAAAACCTATCTTGTCTGAATTTTCGGCTTTTGTCGCTCAAACCGTTCCACATTCCACGATATATTATCCTATCCACCCACGATCGCACACGATCGCCACCTCTCAGTACATGGGTGACACATGTCATGCAAATGAGAAGGGTCAGGGGCACGTTCGTCCAATTTCCTCAGGCGAGCAGTTTTTCACTTTGGCTATAAATATCCCCTCCCTTCCTCACTTTGTTTTTACTCCACTCAATCTCACTCCCTCGCTCGAGCTCTCAAACCCTAGCGCCGCCGCTACTTCCATCGTCGCCGGTGAGGAAGAGCTTCACTGCCTCGACCTCGTCGCCGTCATACTCGCGCCGGCTGCAGATTTCTTCACTCCGCCGCCGCCGTAGCTGTCTTCCTCTGCCAAGTTAGGGCGTGGAAGATCCGAACTGACGAGCTTCTAAATCTACACTTCACAGTTCGTCGTGTTCTTCGTCAAGGGTAATTAAAAGTTACTTTTACTGCCCTTGTTGATTCTGATGTTTTCTACAAAATCTTCAAAAGGTGTTTATTCTTCAAATCTTCACACACTAAACTCCTCACATATCATCTGTTCTTGATCTGTTTCCCTAAGCAACATTTTTCTTCAAGATTCCTCAATTGTGTGGATTTTAATCTGTTCAACTCTGGAACCTAAGTCAAAGAATGCTTAGTTAAATTCCTTAAGACTCATCTGGTCAATTTCCTCAAACTTGTTCTTTTTGCAAAAACTTCTGAGAACGCATATGACCTCTCCAAATTCTTCGCACCTATACTGCTCACGGTACACATGTCCGTCTTTGAATCTCTAGGTTCTCATCAACTTAACTCATTTGCAGCGTTCCTCGAAGAAAAGTTGCATACCTCTTCAGAGAACTCAATAGTTCAAAATCCTCAGCTGAAGAAAATGGCAGATGGCAAGAAACCTCAGAAGGGAGGTAAGAAATTGGAAGTCAACACAGCGTTTGAAATCCCTGAGGATGTCTATGATGAATATTGCACTCCTGATGAGGCCAAACATGGAAAGGAGACCAAGAATCAGTGCAAGGTGCGCATACAGAAGATAGAGAGGAGATGGGCACGGGAATCGATGGAATATCGCTACGTTACACCCAAGTACATGAAGAAATTCGCAGTACACCCTCCATTCCCAAGATCTCCATTGGCACCTGGCCAAGGTGCTGATCCCTCTAGCATCGGAAGAGGTGATGAATTTCCCAAGGAATGGGCCAAGCGACAAGCTAAGCTGGCCAAAATGGCAAAAGAAGCAGTGAAGAAATTTAATGAAGATTCTGCTGCTGCTACTGCTGAGGTCTCTGCTAGCAAGCCTAAAAAGGCCATGCCAAAGAAGCCCGCACACAAGCCCATGGCTTCTACAGCAAAGTCCTCAAAGCCAAGCTCATCTGCAATGCCCTCACGGCCCAGCTCCTCAACAAAGCCCTCACTGCAATTTCCTCAAGCTGCACCGGCTCCTCCAAAGTCCTCAGCTCCTCCGTCCAAATCCTCAGCACCTGCGCATCTCGCCTCGTGCCAAAGGACAACAGGCATCTCTATTGCCTCAGGAGCCTCTGCTAGTTCTTCAGCTCCTCCAAATTCCTCAAAAGGCCCCACACTGCTGAAGACTAAGGCCACTGCTGGATGAGGTTCTCGATCAAGTCCTCACAAGAAGTAGGTCGCCTTCCAAGTACCTTCCGATGACGACGAAGCTGATGATGAAGAACTTGCTGAAATCATCAGAGTCAGGCAGCACAGGGCCGCTAGAGCCAAAGGCAGTAATGTGCCATTGATGCTGGATCTAAAGTTGATCTTCGACTTCATCGACTTATGGCACAAGGACCCCAACACACCTCTACCTGAGATGAACCTCACTCCTGGTCAAAGTCATGTGTTGACTGCCTTCATTAACGAAGAGAAATGGAAATATGAACAAGGGAGGAAGGTGAAGAAAGCGCAGTACAAGAAAGAGCGCTTTCTGAAGCAAAACGTCTTGAAGCTTTCACCTGAAGAACTTGTAGCTCTGCAATCAGAGATCAAGAATCTGAGTGATGAATTTGATCGCTACCATGCTGACTAGCTTGGAGCCAAGGTCAGATTTGTGAAGACCGAGAAGTTCACTACCAATGTTGCAGCCCCAACGCAACAAGAAATTCCTCAGGCTGAGGCATCTGCTCAGCCTACAGAAGAACATGCCAACACCGCTGATGAGAATCAGGCTGCTGATGAAACTGCTAGTACCATGGCTCAAGGTAGTCAGAATCCTGACTCAACTCCTAGAATCCTACGACTTCACGAACCTACAGAACCATGTCGATCCAAGTCCCACTATGAATCCGGATCAGGTAGAATCCATGTTGAGTCGCGATCCAAATCATAGAATCGTGTACAAAACTATAGAATCCCGACTATGCTATGGACTGTGTCTGATTCTACTAATTTATCTAAGCCGTTTGTTTAGTTGTAGTAGAATAGTATGCCATCATCCAAACCATTTTCACATGCCTCATGGCCCTTTATTCCCCTCCCAAACCCAAATGCTCAGCCGCCGACACCTTTGATCTGGCTCACAAAACCTAGATCAAAATTAAGGATTAGACTTGTCGGCAAATGGAATTGGCGTGGGAAGGAGGACGCGTCAAGATTTATTGGATAAGGAGAGCAAGACCCTTCAAGGTTCAGCACTACAGGGCAGATATACAAGTTATCGGCTATTCACGTATTCTAAAAAAACCCGCAAGTAAATTTCATGCATCGAAGATTTCAGTGTTCTATATATTTGCCTCTCATATATGTTCCATACATCCAAGCTAATAGTATGTTAGCCGTAAAAAGAAGTGGAATAGAACTAGCATTGATGTGTACGTCTTTGCTCTATATTTAGTGTCAAAGCTCTATAGAACCATATATATTGGATACAAAATATCTTATTTGAGTAAATCAAGTAGAATCCTCGATTCCATGACTCGATACTACGACTCGATTCTGTCTAAGGAAAATTGATCCGAATCCAAATCCCGACTCTGACTACCTTGCCAGGGCTGACGACTGCATTCCAGCCACTGATGATACTGCCAGGGCAACCATTAGTGTTGCGCCTGAAGAAATAGTCAGGCCAGTTGAAGCTTCAACCGATGTGCTCAAGAAATCGACAATGTCGTGGCAATCGATTGCCAGCTCAAGAAACTGGACCAATTTCCTCTGCTCCTCCTGCACCTACACCAAGTACAATTCTTCCTTCTGCATCAGATGTGAAGAAGACCAAGGCTGCAGAGCATGCAGCTATGAAGAAAAGGAAAGCATCAACTTCATCAGAATCTTCAGCTTCGAAGAAGATGAAGAAATTAACCAGCTCTTTTGAGAATCCGATTGATGATGTTCCAGTTTCATGCATGCCATCAAAGGAACTCGTTCCTTTTGATGAAGAATACGTGATACCAAGCGGATCCGATGAAGATATTCCTTCTGCTGCTTCTTCAGAGCAGTTGGATGAAGAAATTGAAGTGGATGCAATCCCTTCAACCCCAATTGTCTCATCGCCCATGCCTCAGTTCACTGCTGAAGAGGCCGGCGTTGAAGAAATGAGTGAAGAAGATGGGATGTGGACATTGGGTGCACAACTCCTGTGATGAACGATGACTTTGGGAAAGTCAGCACCCCAATTCTCCTTTGTTCACTCCTCTACAACAAATTCCTCAGTCCCCAGTGGGAACTGAAGTTCAAATACGCTCTGAAGAACCTCACCCCACTCCGTCTATTCATGACAAGATTCCAGCCACTAGAGCTGATGTTAATGTTGATGAAGAATTAAAGACCCAGGCTGCCACTGAAGAAACTGAAATTCCTCAGCCTATGGATCCTAAGATTGCGATTCCTGAGGTTGTGAGGCAATTGTCTGACACTCCTCAGCTCAAGCCAAAGGAACCCTTCTCAAAGAAGCAAAAATTCAAGGCTGATGACTTCTTTAGCGAGCATGTGTTCTTCACCGAGTATAACCCATATGATTATGCTTGTCTTAGAAGGGAGCGTTTCTGGACTACCAGCCAAGCCAACTTGTATTCTTCACTGCTTTTCAACAAAGACAAAGTCTTCGACCATGAGCATATTCCTCACGTGGACATGGAATCACTGCCTTGCTTCATGCCAGTCCTCAGTGTTCTTCATGACGCTGGACTGCTCAACTTTTGCACTGATATTGTTGATTGGAATGAAGAGCTAATTCTTCAGTTCTATGCAATGCTGCACATCACAGGAGATGCTTCTGATGTGAAGTCTTGGGTATTGGACTGGATGACAGAGAATACTCACTTCAAAGCACCGGCCTCTGAATTGCTTCATGCCCTGCCTGTCAGTCCTCCCCTTGAAGGCGCTCGTTGCCTATACCATGAACCTGAACTTACCGCTCACTACATGCAAGTGTTGATGAAGCCGCTGAAGCCCGGTCAAGCCCCAAGGACCAAATTCCTCGTGAAGGAATTGTTGTATGTGCTTAGAACTGTATATCGCATTCTGTCGAAGACATTGAGTCCAATAAAAGGCCACGACTCGATTGATGAAGAAGTCATTGGCATCATGAAGAATCTGCTATTCAATATCATGCATGGCATTCCTGTCAACTACCATGATTTCTTCATGAGGACTCTGGCAAATGTTGCACTCTCTCCGTTTGAGTTAAAGCATGCTCCTTGATTATGAGATTCCTCAGAACAAGGTCTTCACTCAACTACAAGGCTGATTTTCAAAATCATCTCAGCTACTTGCCCCCCATTGAAGTCCTCAAACGGACATTTTCCTCAGCTGATGAAAAGGGCAAGGCCACTGCTGTTATTGATGAAGGCATTCGTCCATTGGATGGTCAGTTCCACAAAGCTGCATCTTACTCCACCAATGATGACTCTGCCACTCATGACTCTGCCGCTAATGCCTCAAAGCAAAATCCTCAAGGCACAGCTCCAAGGGTGATGACTGATCATGAGCTTCTCCTCAGTCTTCACTAGAAGGTCGATCGCAACCACAAATGGGTTAAGTGTCAGTTTGGTTCTATTCTTCACAACATGACTGCTACACACAATGCAGTGAAGAAAAACCATTATTACCTCCATGAAGTCTTCGGTCGCACCTGGGTTGTTCTGTCACATCTGTATGGTGAAGAATATCTAAAGCAAATGGGTCTCAAGCAGTACTTTGACTGGTCTCAGCCACTAGCGAAGAAATTCAAAGTTCTCTCCTTGGTGGCCATCTCATATTCTTCATCACGCGACACGGACGAGCATGAAGATTTGGACAACACTGCGGCAGGCCCTACTACAACAACCGACCCCAACAACGCTGGCACGCCTTCATCATCATGATATTCTTCAGGGGCGTTAGTCCTCTTTTTTGATCCTTTTGGTCATTCGATGACAAAGGGGGAGAAATTTGAGTTAGTCTTCAAGCGGGTCTACCTATATGGGTGTTTTTTTGTTAAGTTACAACTCTCGTTCTTTTGAAGACTTTGCTGGATCGGGTTGTAAACTTAAACCCGATGGTGGTCTGATACTTTTGCTGTGTTCTTCTGCGTGCTTATTTCTCATATATGTTAATGCACGCATGCTGAATTACATCAGTCACCATATTTCATCATGCATTTCAAATTCTTCATATTATATGTTAAATGCGTGTATGAATTACAAGATATAGGGGGAGATCTCCATGATTCTACTCTTCAAGTGTGCATTGCTTCAAAAGCAAATTCCTCACTATGCACAACTTCAGGGGGAGTTCTTCTATATCTTGCAATCAAATTCCTCAATATCAGTATTTACACTTCATATGTTTATCCCCGTTGAAAACTTAACCTATATTGTCATCAATCACCAAAAAGGGGGAGATTGTAAGTGCATCTAGTGCCCCTTAGTGATTTTGGTGTATTGAAGACTTATAGGTTAAGTGACTGATGCATTTGTGAGTGTACACAGGTCTATAAGTCTATGAGGAGTTTGATATTTACAGAGAAAGTCGACCCCTAAAAATGAAGTTCTTCGATTGAAGACTTTGGATTTCTGAAGACTTTTTGAAGACTTTGAAAGTGAAGAAATTGGTGTGATCGTGAAGACTTGGTATCCATTTGAGGAACATGAAGCGTGAAGACTTATGTTTTCATAGTTTCATTTTCTCTTTCTTGAGTCATAGGAAACACCATACTGTTAAAGGGGGTCGAGGAAATACTAAGGAAAAGTTTACAAGTGATGCTCAACTCAAAATCCTACACCTACCAATCCCTTCGAGTGAAGCCATTGGAAATCTCATACAGTTCAGTCAATTTCTTCAGTGACAGAGATGAAGTTCTTCTGGTCTCTGAGGAATTTGTTCTGACTGAGGAGTTAGGAATTCACCAGTGCGGATATCCTACAAATGAGGAACATGATAGCCCTGAGGAATTTGATAGTCAAATTTCCGACCGTTGTTGTGCTCTGGCCACCGTCCCAAAATATGTACCCACCTAACGGTCATATCACCAAGGGCATTTATGTCTTATCATGTCGGGCTGCTCCCTAGGCTATAAATAGCCACCCCTACAACCACTAGCTGGTTGGCTGCTCCAGAGAAACTGACACTTGTCATTTGAGAGCATCCCATCCTCCGAGGACTTTGAGCGAAAATTATCAAGTGAGGAAAACCCAAACCCAAACACCTACAAACCCAAAGTGATTGAGCATCACTGAAGAGATTGATCCTGCGTGGATCCGACGCTTGTTACCTTTGAATACTGTGCATCTTCCAGAAGGTTAGGCGTCATGGTCTAGAGCATCCAAGAGGAAATTGTGGATCGCCGAGTGACCGAGTTTGTGAAGGTTTGGAAGTCACCTAAAGACTTACCACGAGTAATTGGGCGAGGTTTGTGTGACCTTAGCTCAAGGAGAATACGGTGAGGACTGTGTATCCGGGACTGTGTGTCCTCAGGTTTAAATACCTAGCCGCTCAACAGACGCATACAAGCATCACAAAGCTTGGAACTGGTCTACCAAATCATTGTCTTCATCAAGCTAACTGGTTCTATTTCCTCAACTCTTTCATTCCCTCATTACTGTGTTGTGTACTTGTTCATATCTGTTTAAAGACTTTGACCGAAGACTTTCTCAATTTCCTTAGTTCAATTTCTTCAGTCTGTTTGTCTTCTTCCTGTTTATCCCGTGTTTACGCTTTCTATACTCTGTGCTTGTTTTCATTTCATCATGATGATCATGCTTATGCTCTGTTATGTTTGCATCTGAGTACTTATTCTGCTGCAAGTAGTTCTTCTCTTAGGAATTTCCTCACACTGAAATTCCTCAGTCAAGAATTTATAAAAATCACCTATTCACCCCCCCCCCCCTCTAGTCGACTTAACGCAGTTTCACCTAGATGCAATAATAAAGTTGTTATTTATATTTCCTTATATCATGATAAATGTTATTATTCATGCTAGAATTGTATTAACTGGAAACTTAGTACATGTGTGAATACATAGACAAAATGCAGTGTCACTAGTATGCCTCTACTTGACTAGCTCATTGAATCAAAGATGGTTAAGTTTCCTAGCCATACACACGAGTTTTCATTTGATTAACGGGATCAAATCATTATAGAATGATGTGATTGACTTGACCCATTCCGTTAGCTTAGCACTTGATCGTTTAGTATATTGCTATTGCTTTCTTCATGACTTATACATGTTCCTATGACTATGAGATTATGCAACTCCCGAATACCGGAGGAACACCTTGTGTGCTACCAAACGTCACAATGTAACTGGGTGATTATAAAGGTGTTCTACAGGTGTCTCCGATGGTACTTGTTGAGTTGGCATAGATCAAGATTAGGATTTGTCACTCCGATTGTCGAGAGGTATCTCTGGGCCCTCTCGGTAATGCACATCAATATAAGCCTTGCAAGCAATGTAACTAATGAGTTAGTTGCAGGATGATGCATTATGGAACGAGTAAAGAGATTTGCCGGTAACGAGATTGAACTAGGTATTGAGATACCAACGATGGAATCTCGGGCAAGTAACATACCGATGACAAAGGGTACAACGTATATTGTTATGCGGTTTGACTGATAAAGATCTTCGTAAGATATGTATAGGAACCAATATGAGCATCTAGGTTCCGCTATTGGTTATTGACTGGAGATGTGTCTCGGTCATGTCTACATAGTTCTCGAGCCCGTAGGGTCTGCACGCTTAACGTTCGGTGATGCTCGGTATTATGAGTTTATGTGTTTTTATGTACCAAAGATAGTTCGGAGTCCCGGATGTGATCACAGACATGACGAGGAGTCTCGAAATGGTCGATACATAAAGATTGATATATTGGACGACTATATTCGGACACCGAAAGTGTTCCAGGGGTCACCGGATAATTATCGGAGTGTCGGGGGGTTATCGGAACCCCCGGGGGAACTAATGGGCCAACATGGGCCTTGTGAGAGAGAGAGGATGGAGCCATGGGCTGCCCCCCGAGGAGTCCGAATTGGACAAGGAGGGGGGCGGCACCCCCTCTTTCCCTCCCTCTCTCCCTTTCCTTCCTTCCCCCTTCCTCCTCCTAGTTGGAATAGGAAAGGGGGAGTCCTACTCCTACTAGGAGGAGGACTCCTCCCCCTCCTTGGCATGCCCCAAGGGCCGCTGGCCTCCCCCTTAATCCTTTATATACGGGGGCAGGGGGCACCCTAGAACACACAACATACATTGTTCTTAGCCGTGTGCGGTGCCCCCCTCCACCATAATCCACCTCGGTCATATTGTTGCAGTGCTTAGGCAAAGCCCTGCGCCGGTAGCTTCATCATCACCGTCATCACGCCGTCGTGCCGACGAAGCTCTCCCTCGACACTCTACTGGACCGTGAGTTCATGGGACGTCATCGAGCCGAATGTGTGCAGATCGCAAAGGTGCCGTACTTTCGGTGCTAGGATCGGTCGATCGTGAAGATGTATGACTACATCAACCGCGTTGTCATAACGCTTCCGCTTACGGTCTACGAGGGTACGTAGACAACACTCTCCCCTCTCGTTGCTATGCATCACCATGATCTTGCGTGTGTGTAGGAATTTTTTGAAATTGCTACGTTCCCCAACAAATAACAAAATTGATCAAGACTAATCTGATGCTGCCCTGAACAAGCTGCCATGGTGCTGCAATGCCAAACATTTTTTTCAAACAACGAAGCCATGCCCTAGCCTGGAGTTGCTTAGTTCTGATTTCAGCTTGATTGACTCAAACTATCACTGCGTAAACATGCCAATCAATGATGACAACAAGGAGAACTACCCACCAGTGCCACCTAAGGAGGAAACTTTTCATATATCCAACATAATCGACATTTTAGCAAAGTGTGCTATTCCAACAAATCAGGGCTCAAACTTCTGTTGGAGCCATAGAGTTCTGGATCCAGCAGCAATGGCGTCTTGGGGAGGTAGACGAGGGAGAAGGAAGAATAAAGGGAAGGAGAAGAAGGGAGACGGTGGCTTAAGGGAGGAGGAGCTGATGCATGAGGAGATAGCGTAGGGCTGACGCTATCTTGGGGATGGGGGCTCATGATTCGGTAGCCGGACGAATCTGTCGGAGGCATGTGCGGGGACCGACAGACTTCCCTTTTTCAGATGACAGTTGGAAAGGGGGGGGGAAGCTGGCTTACCTTTTTCGGGGGTGCGCCCTGGACAACAAACGAGCCAACGTTTGCCCGGGGGTCGTGTCTGATTATTATTGTTTCTTTTCTTTCCACGTCGACCACGGATCGGTTGTTGTCTATTTTATTTTTGTTTTTGAGAAACCTGTGATTAGTAGGCCGAGGCAGGTGAGAGCGCTAGCGCGCACACTAGCCGGGGCAAAGGGAAAGTAACTTTGAAGACCATTCTTTAGCAAAATGAGTTGTGCTTCTTTTAGTAGGCCTTCATCTGTGGCTAGGGGTTCTACCATATATTGCATGTATTCCGCTTATTTCTGAACTTTGAATAAAATCGCTACTTACCCTACATGAAAATAGCCGGTCAATATGGATGCCTAAAAAAAGTAGGAACATTTTCATTTCCCCCCTAACTTTGGCCCGACCTCATATTTACCCCTAAATAAAAACAGTGCTCAACTATACCCCTCTTCCTTTAGAGGGCGTTATGGAAATGCCCCTCCGCTCCATTTCCGTCCGGTCAAAGGGGTTTGACCGTCATTGATACGTCCATTTGCATCATGTTTTCTTACTGTTATTTATAATGATTTTATCCATAATAATGCTTTTTGGAGTAATTCTAATGCCTTTTCTCTCATAATATGCAAGGTACACACCAAGAGGGAGAATTCGGTTTGGAGATCTAGACACAAAAAGCTACGCCGTGCACCTATTCTGCACAACTCCAAACAAGCTGAAACTTCACGGAGATCTTTTATGGAATATTTGAGGAATATTGGAGCAAATAACTATTAGAGGGGCCCCACCAGGTGGGCACAACCCACCTGGGTGCGCCAGGGAGCCCAGGCGCGCCCTGGTGGGTTGTGCTCACACAGGCCCACCTCCGGTGCCCATCTTCTGGTATGTAGGTCATTTTGACCTAGAAAAAAAATAAGAGGAGGAATTTTGGGATGGAGCGCCGCCGTCTCGAGGCGGAACTTGGGCAGGAGCACTTTTGCCCTCCGGCGGAGCGATTTCATTAGGGGGAACTTCCCTCCCGGAGGGGGAAATCATCGTCATCATAATCACCAACAACTCTCCCATCTTGGGGAGGGCAATCTCCATCAACATCTTCAACAACACCATCGCATCTCAAACCCTAGTTCACCTCTTGTGTTCAATCTTGTTACCGGAACTATAGATTGGTGCTTGTGGGTGACTAGTAGTGTTGATTACATCTTGTAGTTGATTACTATATGGTTTATTTGGTGGAAGATTATATGTTCAGATCCATTATGCTATGTAATACTCCTCTGATCATGAGCATGATTATTATTTGTGAGTAGTCACTTTTGTTCTTGAGGTCATGGGAGAAATCATGTTGCAAGTAATCATGTGAATTTGATATGTGTTCGATATTTTGATAGTGTGTATGTTGTGATTCCCTTAGTGGTGTCATGTAAACGTCGACTACATGACACTTCACCGTATTTGGGCCTAAGGAATGCATTGTGTTGTAGAAATTAGATGATGGGTTGCGAGAGTGATAGAATCTTAACCCCTAATTTATGCGTTATTCCGTAAGGGACCGATTGGATCCAAAAGTTTAATGCTATGGTTAGAATTTATTCTTAATACTTTTCTCGTAGTTGCGGATGCTTGCGGGAGGGTTAATCATAAGTACGAGGTTTGTTCAAGTAAGAACAACACCTAAGCACCGGTCCACCCACATATCAAATTATCAAAGTAGCGAACACGAATTAAACCAACATGATGAAAGTGACTAGATGAAATTCCCGTGTACCCTCAAGAACGCTTTGCTTATCATAGGAGACCGTTTTGGCATGTCCTTTGCCTCAAAAGGATTGGGCTACCTTGTTGCACTTTTGTTACTACTATCGTTACTTGCTCGTTACAAATTATCTTGCTATCAAACTACTCTGCTACTTACAATTTCAGCACTTGCAGACATTACCTTACTGAGAACTACTTGTCATTTCCTTCTGCTCCTCGTTGGGTTAGACACTCTTACTTATAAAAAAGAGCTACAATTGATCCCCTATACTTGTTTGTCATCAGTCATCTAGGCGTCTTGTGGACATTTTTACCCCTCGGATAAGAAAATAAAAGGAAACTTAAACAAAAGAGATAAAAAGGCATAAAGAAACTTACCTGTAGCCGGCCCAGGTATCTAGCCCAGCCCAGCAAGGCATATGGGTCGTCTTCCTCCTCTCGCCAGGAGGACGAGAGGCGAGTGCCTGACGTGCGCGGGCATGCGCAGAACACTCCATGCCTGAATGCCTCCTCCTTGACGCGCCTAAGGGCACCATGATCCCTCCTCACCTCACTTTCCCTCCCTCCCATGCCTATCCCCTTCTCGGCCCTATCCCTCTCTCGAAACCGAGCGACGCCATCGCCGCTGTCCATCGTTTTTGCGGCCACCGGCCACCATTTATCTCACCACCATGTTTAAACGAAGCGCCTCGACTCTGTTCTTCTCCACACCGAAGCACACGAGTCTGGAGCGCTGCAACGCCGCCACCATCGTCGTCTTTAATCTCGGTGCCTAGAGCTTCTCGTCGTCGATTCGCTGCAACCAGGTCGTCCCTGAGTCTCCCGGACAGCTCTCCCAAACCGATGTGAGCTCCGCTACCTTTCCCCCTTGCTCCCGTGCTCGATTGCGTCGCCCAGCCGTCATTTTCACAGGAGCCGAGAGCTCCTCACCGCCGGCCTTGTCGCCACCACGACTACAACCCCTGAAGCCCGTGCCTGAGCAACCCACATTGCTCAGTGCTTCCCGAGGAAGTGTCTGAGCCACCAGCTAGTCCTGGGACACGCTGTAGCATCGATACCGTCGCACCCGTAGCTCCGGCCGCCGCGAGCTCGCTTCCGATGATCTCATGCCACCCCCGCACTTCCCATCAGTCCCAGTTGAGCGACTTGATGCCAGCTAGCTGTAGAACCCATCCACACACAATTTGGTGCTCTACAGCGAGCAAACGGTGCGCCTCCGCCGTTGGTTTTGGTTCCCACCGGCGAGATGACGTGGCATGTGTTAGTTTAGGTTAATCACCCAGTTAACTTAATCCTTACTCGATGACATGTGGGACCCCCTTGTTTAATTAGCCAGCTCTAGAGTCGGCATAGGGTTAAGTTTAATCCCAATGGATCCACTTGTCAGGGAGAGAGATTGTGTGTCAGAGAGTTCTTTTTAGTTGGGGTCCATGTGTAAGTGAGAGAGAGTTTTTCCCCAAAGGGTAGGCCCCACATGTCAGTGGCATATGCACAAAGGGGTAAAAATGTCCACGGGGCGGCTAGATGACGGTCAAACCCCTTTGACCCGACGGAAACGAAGCGGAGGGGTATTTCCAGAACGCCATCTAACGGAAGATGGGTATAGTTGAGCACTGTTTTTATTTAGGGGTAAAGATGAGGTCAGGCCAAAGTTAGGTGGAAAATATAAATGTCCCAAAAAAGTAGGGCAAAGCAGACTGGAGTGCTACCTTCGAATAGTCCCACATCGGCAGTTGTGGAATGGCACACCCTGCGTATCTAGTGGGTTGCGTATCATACCATTGCGTTCATGAGACGTTTTGGTCGACTACGAAGGCCTCTGTGGTAACTCATTCTCTCGGAGGTGCTTATAGATATAAGGTGTGTGTGGCTATTCATACAGATTAGTGTATGTGCTTATGTATGAGTATCTATGTCTATACTGCGTTCAAGAAAAAGATTGAGAGAAAAATTAATAGAGCGAAAAGAAAAGAAAGAGAGAAAAAAGTGCGGGGAAAAAGCAATACCACCCTTAGAAAATAGAAGCCCAAGGCCACAAAAGAGGCTGGTAGATTCAAAAGGATAAAAAGGAGGCACATGGCTTTTTATTTTTTATTTTCTCCTTTTTAATTAATTTTATTCTCTCCTTTATTTTTTTACTATACACTCAAATTTCGTTATTTTCCAAAAACAAATGCGAACAATATTGAAATATCATGCATTATAAAAATTATGCACATTTTCAAAAAAAATATTGAAGGTTTTGTTAAACAAATATGAACATTTATTAAACTACCAAACATATTTTAGAAGTTAATGCGTATTTTAATAAATTTTTTGAACAAATATGTGAATGTTTTTAAAAATTAATGTGTGATATCCTTAAAAAAACATTTTCTTTACTTATATTGTGTTCTTTTATTTACTTTATTTTACTTCTCAAAATTAGAGAATTTTCAAAATTTGATTCTTTTGGAATTTTCACGCACTTAAAAGATGTCCATCAACATATTTAAAAAGATAGTGAAGATTAGCACATAACATTTTATTGTTTCTCCTTTTAATTTAATTTAATTTTGTCCTTTTTATTTTCCATCTTTAAATTCGTGATTTTTGAAAAATTGTAAGAAATTTTTAAATTTTAAGCATTTTAGAGAATATGTCCATCAACATTTTTGAAAAAAGACACTGAAGGTTTTGTTAAACAAATATGAAAATTTATTAGATTACTAAACAATTTTTACATATCCTAAAAAAATAAACACTTTTTAGAAGTCAATGCACATTTTCTAAAATATATGATAATTTCTAAAATAGGTTAATATTTTCTAAATATTGTGCGGTTTTACCCTTTTCCCTTTATTTTAATGTGTATTTCACTTATTTTATATTCCATCTAAAAATTTGTGAATTTTTAGAATAAATTGTGAACGATTTCGAAATTTCACGCCTTTTTAAGAAAGTCCATGAACATCTTTTTAAAAGAGAGTGAAGATTTTGTTAAACAAGTATGAACATTTTTTTAATTACCAAACATGTTGTACCCGTGATGGTTGCGCTAGTCATTAGCACATGGATTTTTATTGTTTCTCCTATTTCTGTACTTTTATTAATTCATTTTATTTATTCTATTTTTCTTTCCAAAATTCGTGAATTTTATTAAAAATTGAACAATTTTAATATTTCATGCATTTTCTAAAAGTCCATGAACATTTTAAGAAATACAGCGAAGCTTTTTCAAACAAATATGAACACTTATTAAATTACCAAATATTTTTAAAAATTAGTCATAATTTTCCATAAATATATGAATAATTTTAAAATATGTGGATATCTCTAAACTCCTGAATGTTTTTCTAAATATTGTGATATTTTTTGAAATTACGTATAAATTTATTTTCGTTATATTCTTCCATAAAACAAGGAGATAAACATGTTTTTTGCAGGTTTACTTATATTTATAATTTATGAAAAAAATAACCTGAGACATAGCAATGCTCTACTCTAAATGGGCCAGAGCTCACAAGGCCCAGGTGCGCTCTAACTAGCTATTCCTGGTACGTGCCCCGAATCAGGTAGTTAACGAGCGCTCCTTCGGGAGCCTCGCAACGATCAGCGCCACTTGGCGCGCTCTCAGCCATTTGCCGCGTGTCGCGCTTTGGACGCTCCTTTTGGATTTTGTTTTTTTCTATTTTTTCGCACGCGCTTTCGGTTCTTTAAACGGTTTTTTTCGACGTTTTGGTTTTTCCCCGGTCTTCCTTAGCTTTTTGATCAAAAAAATATTTAAAACAAATCACGAAAAAAACAGGTTTTCTTTTTTTTTCTTTCGCGAAAGTCACGGTTTTTTTTCGCGAGAGGCACGGTTGTGCTTTAGCAAGAGTCATGGCCGTGCCTTTCGGAAACGAAAAAAAAAACGTGTTTTCTATTTTTTTTCTTTCGCGAGAGTCACAGTTTTGCTTCCGCGAGATGCACGGCCGTGCCTCTCAGAAAGGGAAAAACAAAACGCGTTTTTTGTTTTTTTCTTTCGCGAGAGTCACGGTTTTGCTTCTGCGAGAGGCACGGTTGTGCTTTCGCGAGAGTCACGACCGTGCCTCTCAGAAAAGAAAAAAATACGCGTTTTCTGTATTTTTTCTTTCGCGAGAGTCTCGGTTTTGCTTCCGCGAGAGGCACGGTTGTGCTTTCGCGAGAGTCACGGCTGTGCCTCTCGGAAACGGAAAAAAACGCGTTTTCTATTTTTTTTCCTTCCACGAGAGTGACGGTTTTGATTCCATGAGAGGCACGAGTGTGATTTCGCGGGAGGCACGAGCGTGCCTCTTTCGAAAAGGTAAAAAATCGTGCTCCCGGTTTCGGTTTTTTCGCTCGGTTTTTCTCGTCCGGTTTTTTTCGTGAAATAAAAGTTCGTCAAAACCTATCAACATTGGATCTAGTTTTGAAGATCTCGATGCGAGGAATCCAATGGTAAAAACTGTTCGAGATTTGGACGCAACGGATCTACGAAAAAATGGAAAACGAAAACTCCCAGGTTGCGACAAGTGGCGCGCTGCATGTGCGCCACTTGTCACGATCTGGGAAAGTAGAGTGTTGTTTGCAACGAGTACTCCTTAGAGCATCTCCAATAGATGGTCCATATGTAAAAATACCTAACTTTTGGATCGTCTGGGACAAAAAACGCAGCTCCAACAGACGGTCCATATGCAAAAAAAATTGGCCCGCGGCCTCCTCGTGATGTAAAATAAAACACCTCGCGGTGCAAATATACATCACGAGATGCATCTGGTCCAAAACCAACCGCCGCCCACGAACGCCCAACCGCCACTTCATTTCCTTTCCCGCTCGCGCCCGTCATGGCTTAGAAGAACGGTAGTAGGAATCCACCGCATGACCGCCCAAAACCTCGCTGTCGGCACCGCCACCATCCCAAATCCCCGCCGCCGCCACCCTCGCCCCTGTCGCCTCCCCGCCGTCGCCCGGACGCCGCCGAATCGGGTGGCAACCGGCGTGAGATTCGCCTCCGGTGATGCAGGCTGCCATGATGAGCCTCCGTCGGGTCTTATAGGCTGCCGTGACCTCCTCCCGTCGGCCGTGAGCCTGTCCACGGCCGTTCTTGCGCCTGACGACCACGACCAAGCCCTCCGCCCGGCTGCCGAACTAGTCTTCGCCGCCCGTCGAGCTCCTCTTGGCTGGCCTCCTACCTCATTTCTTATCACCGCCGCCGTCCGGAGCCTACCGCAGCCGTCCGCAACCGTCAATCCAACCGGCGGATGAACAGCAGTCAGGCGGCTGCTGGCCGGTTTTGGACCATGAATTTGGACCATCTATTGGAGTTGCTCTTTTGGACCATGAATTTGGACCATCTGTTGGAGTTGGCCTTTTTTCGGAGCTCCAAAACGCACTCTTTGGCGGTCCAAAATTTACATCTCTGGTTTTGGACCGTCAAAATTTAGACCATCTATTGAAGATACTCTTAATTAGTGATTTCGGGAGAGGAGGCATTTCCTATTTGATGCACGCGAGCGTCGAGGGAGAGCTCATATTCACTGCATTATGCGGCAAACAGACCTCCCTTTGCACAGGGCGCGCCCGACTGGGCCGGCCCATTTTGAGTTGAAAAAACAAAGCAGTCCGGCAAAAAAGAATCACAAAAACAATGTGTCACGCGAGCTCGATTCGAAATAGAGGTCTGCTGCTATCGAATGAGTCTGGCTAACAATTCCACCTATTGAACATTGTTCACGAAACTAGCAGAGTGAACCGTGAAGTACTATATTTAGTGGTGTAAATGGAACATTACTTAAAACCTTGCAAACAATGTTTCAAATTTAGAACACTTTAATTAAGTTAGGAATATTTTTTCACACACGCAATCGAATTTCAAAATTTCTCACCATCTTTTGAAGCTATGAAGAATTTTCAACTTCCTGAACATTTTTCGTAAATGTGAACATTTTTGGAATTTGTAAACAAAACTCAAAAAGTGGAACTTAGTTGGAAACTATAAAAAATTTGTTTAAACATGAACATTTTTAAAATTTTCAAAACATTTTTGAAAACGAGAACATTTTTCAAAATACCAAAACATGCTTCGAAAACATGAACATTTTTTGAATTGGTGAACAAAATTTGAAAACGGGGACAATATTTTAGATTTAGAACGAAATTTATAAAATGAGAACGAGTAGAAAATCCTGATTTGTTTTGGAAAGGAGAACAATTTGGAAAGCTTGCACGTTTTCTGAAATTCCAAAACAATTTTTTTGAATATGTGAACAAAAATAAAAAAAATATGAACATTTTTTCATATGCCCAAAACCGATTTTGAATTTGCAAACAAAATTTCAAGAACATGAACATTTATGAAATTTGTGAACAAATTTCCAATATAGGGACTTTTTTTGAAAATCCTAAACATTTTCTGAATTTGTGAAAAAAAAACTAACATGCAAACATTTTTAAAATTTAAAATTCTATTAGTTTTAGATTTAGAAACATTTTTTGTAAAAGAAACGAACAATATTTGAACCTCCAAACATTTCTCAAAAAGACAAAAAAAATTGGAATTTCAAACATTTTTCAAAAAGACGAACAAAAATTAGAAACCACAAAAGTATTTTGAATTTTTGAAATTTAAAAAAAGCAGGAACATGTTTGAAATTCCAAACAAAATTTTTAAGACCGAACATTATGTGAAACTCCCCGAACAACTTTTGAATTTGTGAACAAACTTTGAAAACGATAATTTTTTTTGATATTGTGAACAAAAATTTGAAACCACAAACATTTTTTGAAATTCAAAAAAAATGAAACCACAAAACAGGAGCATTTTCAAAATAAGGAACATTTTTAGATTTAGGAACGAAATTTGAAAGAAGAAACATTTTGCAAAAATGATCTTTTTTAGAATATTGAACATTTCTGGAAAAATAAAAAAGAAAATGAAAAATGAAAATGAAAAACCCGACCAGTAAAAAAAGAAACAAAAACCGAAGAAAAAGAGAAAACAAACTGGTTCAGGGAACCTTTTCCCAAAACCGGAGGGGTAGTGCCAATGCGATCTACTCAAATGGGCCTGCCCAGTCGCGTCGATCGGGCGCTCGCCTGTGCGTTTCTCCGGCAACTTGCCGCAGTGAGCGGCAAATAGGAATTCCGCGTCGAGGTGCTGCGCTTCCGCTGAAGCGCTCGAGAGAGCACCGCAAAACGGGCCGGCCCAATTCCAGCATCATAGAAGGCAAACTGGTTTTGGGAACCATCTAGAAAGGTCCCTCAACCGATTTTTTTTTGCCGGTTTTTCTGGTTTTCTCCCTCAACCGATTTTTTCTTCTTTTTGCCGGTTTTTCTGGTTTTCTCTGTTTTCTTTTCTTTTTCTTTTTTGTTTGTGTTTATTTTTGTCTATTTCGGCTTCTATTTCTTTCTCTTTTTTCCTTTCATTTTTCGTTTTTATTTTATCCTTTGTTTTCAAACACGTTTTTCTTTTGTTCATGATTTCGAAAATTGGTCACTGTTCCAAATTTGGTTCACTTTTTAAAAATTTGTTCACAATAAAAAAAATCATCGTATATCACAAAATTATTCAACATGTATTTACATTTTGTTTAGCGTATATCAAAAAAATGTTCAATGTGTAGTTAAACATTGTTCAGCATATATTACACAAAATTTTCAATGTATATTTTAAAAAAATTCGTCGTATATCACAAAGAAGTCCAATATTGTTCAGTGTTTATCACAAAAATGTTCAATGTGTAGTTAAAAGTTATTCGGTGTATATTAAAAAAAGTTCATATATAACTAAAATTTGTTTACCTACATAAAAGAATCGATAAATCTTTGGAATTTCATAATTGTAGACATGTTTTAACAATTGTTCACGTTTTTATAAAAATACGTTTTAAAATTTTGTTCTAGTTTTGAAATTTGTCCAAGAAAACATTATTCATTTTTTTGAAGGAAGATTAAAAAACGGAAATGCCGGTGCACATGGCACTTTAAGGGTGGCGCTATATTTGAAGACATGCACAGTCTCTAGATGCAGTGGTTGGCAGCTCTGTTATGCGGAGTTAGGTCGAGGGTTCGACTCCATCCTACGCTGGTATTGAGCTCTTGGGAGAGGAGTCGCGAACCAATCTGTGGTTGGAAGGTTAGAGGGACGATGGTATCTTAGCTCATCGGGTTTCAAGTCCTGGTGCTCGCATTACTTCTGGATTTATTTAAGATTTTCGGCGATGCGCTTTCAATGGGAGGAGACGTTCCCGTCAACGACGAGGCGCCTACGGTAACTTCGTAAATCTCAAGATGATATGCCGCCTCAGTCTCTCGGAGATGCTCATAGGGGTAGGGTGTGCGTGTGTGCGTTCATAGGGGATGAATGTATGCACATATGTATGAGCGCTTGCATCTGTATCATGTTAAAAAATGGGCATTGCACATCAGTGGATTTCCACGGTCATGAGCATGGTAAGCTCGGTTTCATTTTCAGTTATGTTCAATGGTGAAAGACTGCATAATTTTAGACCATCAAGAGGTATCCAACACAGAGATCCTGTTTCACCCTATTTATTTTTGTTGGCAGAACAGGGCCTCTCGTGCCTGCTAAAATCTAAGAGCATCTACAACCGGATACATCAAATCTAACCCCCCAAACGCTCAGGTGTGTCCGCAAGCAGCGGTCGGCCACACCACAAATTATCGTTTCCACAACCAGATACCTTAACTACGAATCCTGAAATCCATACAATTACATGCAACGTGAAACCTAATCTTGACCGGAGCTCATCCGGCTCTACCTTGTCCATGTTCGGCGGCCGACTATGCCTCTCGGAGTGTTGGTGCGGTCGCCGACGAGGTAGAGTAGGACATGGGACACACACCAGCTCACTGGAGTCGGGGCGTTGCCGTCTCTCGTGCCCTACTCTTCCTCGCCGGAGCCCTTGGCCTGCACGTCATGAGATGATGTGAGGTCGGCGATGGAACCGTCGTGGGTGGAGCCCGACACGTCCACCACGACGCGGTTGCAGCGCCCGGGGTGGCCGGGCACCCGTATCTGCGTCGGAGAGTGCGACTCCGCCTCACCGGCGTCTGCCGCAAGTGCTTCCGCGGCCTCCCGCGCCCTCTGCCTCGCACGGCGGGCACGCCGCGCCATATTACCCCCCCCCCCCCTGACGCTAACGGGCCACTGAAGGCCTCCAAGTCGACGCGCCAACGAAGGGGATGCGCCTCCGCCACGGCGTTTGGACACCAGACGGACCTCACCACCTCCGGCGAGGTAGCGACGACGCACCTCGCGCCGGATCCAAGCGCTATTTGGATGGACGCTATAGATTCCCGCCGGATCGAGTCCGACCGCTATTGGACGTTCTCCTCATTGGCGCGTCGGAGCGTAATGCGGACGACCATCTCCTCCTCGGGCCCAACTAAGATGAGGTCCCAGTCCACACATCGTGTGACGAAGGACTCAGATCTGTTGCTCGTCATGTCAGAGGAGGCCGCGGATCGCCGAATGGGAGCTTGGCGGAGGAGTGGAGCGGAGTGGCTAGGGTTTGGTCCGGGGAACGGATGGGGACGAATATATGTGGGGTCGGATGGGACAGCGTGGGCTGTATCGGACGGGCCTTCCCATATCCGCCCCAGATTTGGGCTGGATATGAGGGGTGCTAGTTAGCTTGGGCATTTGGGGGTGGTATGAAGCGTCCGTTTGGGTCGGGATTTTTACCGGTGAGTAATCGGGTCGTCCACCGGGGCATACAAGGGGGGGGGGGGGTTAGAGGTGCTCGGCTGGAGATGCTCTAACAATCAGTCATCTTAGCGTAGTGGTATTAAAGTGGCCCTGTCGGCTCCGGCGGTAAACCACCTCCTCTTCGTAGATAATAGCCTGTTGTTTTTCAAAGCGAGTATAGAAGAGGCGAAAGAAGTTTCAAACTTGTTGAATACTTATTGCAGTGCTTCGGGTCAAAGGATAAACAGAGACAAGTTCTCCATTTTCTTTAGTAAGGGTTGTCCTAAGAACATCAGAGATGAGGTAAAGCTCTGTCTTAATGTGCAAAGTGAATCTGTAAATGAAAAGTACCTGTGTATGCCTTCACATGTTGGGAGATAAAAAACTAGGACTTTCAAATTTTTAAAAGATAGAGCGTGGAATAAAGTCAAGGGTGGATCGAGAAACTATTATCCATGGAAGGGAAAGAAGTTTTGATTAAATCAATGGTGCAAGCTATCCCAGTATATTCTATGGGACGTTTCAAACTCCCTCGTGCTTTATATCTTTGATCAAATTTTGGTGGGGAGTCAAGAATGAAAAAAAGGAAGCTAGTTTGGGTGTCATGGGATGTCATGACCAGACCTAAACATTTGGGTGGCATGGGTTTTTGCAACCTGGAGATTTTTAATTTGGCTCTTCTTGCTAAGCAAGCTTGGAGAATTCTTCAAGACACAAATTGTTTGAGTGCACGGATCCTCGAGTCAATGTATTTTCCTGACACGCCTATTTTTCATGCGAATGTGGGCTCTCATCCATCACAGATTTGGAGATCGGTAATTGAAGAAAGATATGTCCTGTTTCAAGGTCTTATTAAACGTATTGGAGATGGAACCACTACAGAAATTTGGAACCATAACTGGTTGCCGACGAAAAATTCTACAAGACCTATAATTGTTGTCTTCATGATCTCGAATCTTACTGATGGTACCATTGCTAGATAGAGGGAGGAGCTGGTGAGGGCTTCACTTTTACCAATGGATGCCACTACGACTTGGCCATTCCTATTTGCAGTAGGAACATGCCAGATTTTTGGTCATGGGCTCATGGAAATAATGGATGTTTTCCGGTTCGCTCCTTCTACCTTATGTTGATAAATACAAAACTCTCAAGAGAGGGCTGGCTTGATGGCAATGTTGGTGCTCCATATTTAGTGTCAACATCGAAACAATGGACAAATTTGTGGGGTGTTTCGTTACGTGCAAAGCTGAAGGTTTTCTTGTGACGTCTTCCGCAACACTCAATCCCTACTTTGGACATTTTCAATCTCATGAACATAGCTGACACCCCTTACTGTCCTTTGTGTGGTATTTGTGATTCATGGAAGTACGCACTGGTTGAGTGTTCAATGGCAAGGGCATTATGGGCACTAGCGAAGGAAGAAATGGTTGAACATATGATAGTGACCAGAATTACAAGTGCAAAACTATGGCTCGCTTCTATGCATGATTCGCTGCAGCAGGAGTTTCAGTCAGCAATGTCCGCGCATCTCTTTATCAAGCATTTTATCTCTGAGATTAATTCAATCTCTCGTCAACAGCCAGTCGAGCCCCATCCAGCTCGAGTTCACGTTCGGCAGCCTTGGATTAGACCACCACCAGGTACTATGAAGATTAATGTTGATGGTGTTGTGAGTAGATATGGAGATACAGGTGCTTCTGTTGCAATTTGTGAAGGTCATCTAGGACTACACTAGACCACGAATGCGCGTGTTGCCGCACCCATTCATTAAAAAACAAGTATAAAAATATAAAAAAATACGGATAATAGAAACATTTCGTAAAATTTGGACCGTAGCAAGGAAATAAATAAATACTTAGCAAGCCTGCATTTTAGCAGAGTATACATAATGCCTCTGCACAAAAAAGTGATTTTATTTTTGGACAGAAATAAGATGAGCAGTCATCTCACATATTAACGGAAGATACCAAGAAGAACTGACCTAAGTCAGGCCCTAGCATGCAAAATCGCATGATTTATCTAAGTAGCTAAAGTAATAGTAACTCATACCCTCCATTTTCCAATGGAAAGACGGTGTTTTTTTTTTGTAAAAGCTATGTAGATGGTGCTGACATAGTTGCACACGAGAGGAACAATGTGCAAATAGCTAATATATGTAGGAGGGTTTTTAAGTTGATTGATCCAACTGAATGTTTGAGACAACTCTAAAAAACTAATGCTAATTTTTTTTAATGGCTAAAGACTTTTTTAAAGGAATTTAATAGCGGAAGTTGATTGTTGATATATAGTGCAACACGAAAACTGCAGAAGTCTAGCGCCAAGCTCACACAGACACAGTCATATGGCAAATGAGAATTGCAAGGAACGCCAACCGCAAGGCTCATACATAACAGAAGGTGAAAAGCAAGGATTCCCCGTACAAAAACAAAAGAAGAAGTTAGAATTTACTTGATGACGTAGCACTTGATTCCTACGTCCTCGAGAATGCCCACTGGGCAGCGGGCACTACTTCCCTTGCACCAGTTATGGCCAGTTGGTCTCTCTATGGGAGCAGCGGCCCACTTAGTAATTTGTTGGCCTGATTGATTAGAAGAAGCCCGGGTCAATCTCAGGAGTAGCGGCCCTTATACGTTGGGCAACCAGGATACACGATGTGGCGAATGAAAATGGCTTTGGGACGCACAGTGGAACAACTGAATGATTTGATGCGTTCGTGTGCTAGATCCGACAGCTCACGAGGTCAAATCATTGTGAGACGTCGTAGCTCGCTGAGTTATACTGTTTAGTATAATGGGCTCGTCGTCGATTACTCTCATGGGTATAACTAATGTGCTAACGTTAGAAGCTATTGTTGTCGCGTGGCATTGGCATTGGCATTGGCAAAAGACATGGAAATCTCCCAGGTTTCAATTTCTTCGGTTGTGCCATGGTGGTTTAAAACATTGAAACGCGTCAAGGTGGGAGACATGCAACAGTTATTTAGGAGATTCGTGCTAGATCACTAGAGTTTGTGGATTGTAATTTTATGCATGAAAGCAGGACTCGAAACTTTGAGGTTGATAGTGTAGCTAAATTTTTATTATCTTTAGGAGTAAGAAGGCATGCATGGTTTCTTCAACCTCATGATGTTGTAACGATTCTGATAAACTTACATGAATAAAGAGTCGTTATACCTCTAAAAAACCATACATCTGCCAAGACGACGTTAAACCACCAAAAAGGCAAAGCAAAGATTCTTGTTTGATTTACCGAAGGCTTTAGAGCATTTACAATCGGTCTCCTCGAACTTGGCTCCTCAAATATCCTTCTCCTTTGAGAGGATTCAAATTTTGAGGCGCGCGGTCTCACTAAACATGCTCTAGGTCTTAGTGTAGGTAGACATCTCTGGCTCCTACAACTCCCTCCTATCAGTTGTATTTTGATGAACATTATCGTTGATTAATAAAGAGGGTGTGTTTAGACTAAAAATGATAATCTATAGTTGGCTTCCTTGAATTTGGCTTCTTAAATGCCTTGGAACGCATTCAGTTAGTGTTCGGACAAGTTTGTTTTAAATCCTTATTTGTGCATGTATGCAACCATGTACTTCATTTTGTTTTTAAATTATAAGGTCACATGCATATGATTGATGGGATGGAGAAAGAGAAAGGAGAAAGAATAAATATAAGATCATGGTCCTGTTGCGCCATGTCCTACATGACAGACTGATTGGACACTAATCGGACGCGCTAGCTAGCCCTCATAACCTCCTCATGTATGGGCTGAATATAAGGGTTCACGGACAATCAAGACGCATGAGGACAAGCGAGGGGTACGGTTGAGTGACTTTTTTCTTTCTCTCTTGTTTAGATGGAGACTTGGTTGTATTTTCGAACTTTTAGGGAGCATTTAAGGGGATCAATTGCTTTTTTTTCAAAAATGAGAATAACCTTCGGTCTCTGGATTAGAACGATGCATGCAGCCATATGTTATTAAAAGTGTAAAATCCAGCAGCCGAATATCATCGACTTAGAAATAAAGTGAAAAACAAACTCTGAGACCGTATACCTCGCGAGTCGCGACAGCAACTCCGCATATAGCCACTAACCCTACGATACAAAGACACAATATAAACGCAAAATACACAACTTCTAGGCTACATCTTAAGAAAGGAATCGGCGGATATCTATTCTGATTTATAGATTGATGAAACGCACCCTTCATCCGAAAATAAGAAGAAAGGCACCCTTAATCACCATGCCACGCCAGGTGCTAATGCTAGCACCTCCACCAAGTGATTGACCGTACGTGGCTTGCGTCGTCGCGCACCACCACCGGCGTTGCCGCACGCAAATTAGCATTTTTCCTTCTCTTTTCTGAGACGCACATACGTTTAGGATAGCCCTGGCAGGCTGGCACCACGCACAGCTGCAAGCGCGCGTGGCGGGTCTTAAGGCATTCGTTATAATTATTATTACTTAGGGAGAAAGAAATCTCAAGGCACGACCACCCACGCGGCCTCGGCCCATCTTCGCTGCAGCGCAGCTGCATGCTCACGGCCGATCGCACGTTGCCTTCAGGCGATGGCGATCAAAGGCCAGAGGATTGCACTCGGCTGGATTCCGTCGCTTTCAGCTTTGCGGATGCGGATGTAGCCCTCCGTGGCGCTAAATAATTTTATGACCGGACTGGAGGTGAAGCTAGCTAGCTCGCCAACAACACGGGATCTTTGCTCTGGAAGATCTCGCACGCACCATCTCAGGCTCTGCGCTTCCGCCGACGACGAGCACGTGGTAGGCGTGCCATATCCAACGGCGGGGGCCGCTTCCCCTGATACTACGTACTATTTGCATTTTCTCCCCATTGCTCCCGTGGGATCATTCATGAAAGGTCGAAGTCTCCAAACGGGACATTGATCTCTTTAGTTGAACACAAATATATGTTAAGATACGGGGACTGCGCCAAAACGAGCCGTTGATATTTTTTCGGGGAGAAGGTCGAACCAATATTGGCCACCCCCAGCCAAAGCCATCCACTTTTGTTTGTGGGAGGGAGTGGATGGATGATGAGCCGATGTCCATGGACGAAGTCACGACTTACTTTCTCCGGGACAAGACTAATCGGGAGCATTATCGGCAGGAGCATGTGATTCTGCGAGATCTTTGCCATCGCTCTCTCAGTCTCACCCACACCTGAAGATTGCGCCAATCATGAGATGATGACCCCCACTCGCCCCTGCTTCCAACTAAGTTCCGTCTCTAATAGTGGCATAAACTATGCTACCTACAGCACTGAGCACAGTTTCTTTCCATTCAGGGAAAGTGCACGCACACGCCTAGACCCCTGTCACGTCACAGATATTATTTTTCTTCGTCGGAAAAGCGAGATATCATATCAGAACGAACATGGCAGGCAGGGAATGGGTCCTGGAATCATGCCCCCACCCATCACCCCTCTCTTTTTGTCATGGCTACCGAATTTCTCCAAGCATTGTATGGGTGATCACACTTTGAAGAGATGAGATAGCAGATGGTGGACGCGGCTCGTCTGCAGTGCCTTCACGCACGGCAGAACTGCCGTACGGGCCAAAATCAACCATTCATTCACTTTCCATCCCATCCAACGGACTTCTGCTACCGAGCGAGAGCTGCAAAATAAACTAGGCGCCAAAATCACGTCTGACGTCTGGCCTTCTCGCGCCAAAAATTTCCGCGCCGCGTACCAAGGTGAGCTGCTCATCGCCGCGTAGAACCAAGTTCGTGTTAAGCTCCTGCTGCTGCCGCCGCGTCAAATTCAACGGATCTGCGGCGGCTGCGTCACCCGTCGAGCAGCCGCCGCCGCCGCGTCGAATTCAAACTGCACGTACACGTTGCGATCTAAGACAAGGAGTCACGTTTGATCTCCATAGGTAAAAACCGAAAATCATCATCGATCCCCTAATCCACTTTTCAAAACTGATCTGATATTCTTCCTTGTACAGTCCAATGGAAAACACAAACGAGGGAGATTACCATGCCAAAGGTAGTCTGAATACGTGAGTGAGATGCAGTATAAATACTACAGTTCTATTTTTAAGTTATTTATTTATGCCCAGCGTACACCAATTTCAGTACTCTGTTAGTAGAGTGCACTTCAGTTTCCCTGAGAAAACTGAAAACTGCTATATTGAGATTGTGCTTGGCTGTACCTGCAAATTTTGGTTCCTTGCATGGCTGTACCTAGAGACCACTAGCAAACTTGGGGCACTTCAGACTTCAGAGGACCAGATAGAGGATGGGGTGCGATGCAACTGCGGCATCTCAACCGACATGACGGCGACAGTGGCTCGACGGTAACGCAGCGGCTGCAGCTCAACGGTGACGACGCGGAGGCGGCTCCGTTGGACGTAACGCGGCGGTGACGACGGCGGCGGCAGCTTGACGGCGACGAAACTGCTGCAGCTCGATAGAAAAGACGATCCGCTACTTTCTGATCCATGCAGTACGCCTCTCTCTAATTTTTGGTGCGAGAAGATTCAGAGTATAGAGAAACAAGCAAGTTCGTTGGACCCTCCTGTTCGTTTGTTGGTGAGTAGCAGAAGTCCGTTGGATGGGATGGAAAGTGAATGAATGGTTGATTTTGGCCCGTACGGCAGTTCTGCCGTGCGTGAAGGCACTGCAGACGAGCCGCGTCCGCAGATGGTACGTATGTAGCCCAGCTAGAAACAGAAGAAAACAGAAAACCAGGGGAGAGCATCTTCCGTCAGGTTGACAAAACCCAGAGTCCATCTTCAGCTTGACAAACTCCAGAGTCCATCTTCCAGAAACTTCTTGAGCGCCGCTGCATGCAGATTTTGCACAGGTTGAAAATTTTTCTGTCAAGATGCCTTGCTCATCTATACCACTATGCCAGTATATAGTATGCCAATAGCTTCAAATATTAATTGTTGGATATGCCCATCTAACGGTCAAGAGATGACAAATCCGAGCATTATCATCCGTTGGATAAAGTTTTCAACTCGTACGGTTCTGCCATGTGGCCTTCTAATTGAACCCTTAACTGTGTCATCTCATGTGTTTTAGAAGCATCCATCCACATGCCTATCTGTTACTCTGATAAAAAAGACTAGTACAATCTAAATTCTAGAGAGGTAAGAAGCAAGTTGAATCTTGTTCAATATGATTCTTGGAAAGGAAATACATATTCAAATGTATTTTTCAATGTTTTTTATATATGTTTAAATGATGTGCAAAGCACATACAATTTACTAGTACTACTACCTTCGTCTTTGTTTATTGGTCCTCTTTGTATTTTGTATCAAAATTTGATTATAGATTTAACTGACAAAATATTAACGCACGTCACAAAAAATTATATCGTTGGATTTGTATTTAAAAACAGTTTTCAATGATACTATTTTGTATGACATACATTAACATTCTTTAACTAAATTTATGATCAAAATTTGACACAAAATACTAAAGGAATTAATAAATCAGGATGGAGGCAGTAGTGACCAACTAATAACGGCCTGGACCAGAAGTCCAGAACGGGTCAATGGCCGTTCTCACTCCACAGTTTGTTACACCGACTCTGCTGGCTCCCTGCACAACCAGCCTGAACAACTGACCTTGCTGAAGACACGCCAGCCAGACCAACCATCAACTGTAATTTTTATTTAGGGCATGTATAATGGTGCTATCTTAGGAGTGCCACGTAGGATAAATGATGAGGTGGAGGAGAGAGAACTCATAAGAAAAGGCTTGACTTCTCTTATTTAAGATAAGACAAGAGATGATCTCTTAGCACAATTTATCTCACCATGTTTTAAGGAATGACTAGTTATTGAAGATAAGGCTAAGATATAACCCATTGTAGACATAATTTTTTGTCATCTCTAAATTACATACAAGACGATAAGACTGTCTTATTAACCATTGTACATGCCCTTAGTGACAGGATATACGTAGAGCCTGAAACCTGGCACAACGTTCTCTCCAACTATTACATGTGATCCGATTTTTTTTATGAAACCTTTATCAGAGATGAGATTTCCATTATTCAATCAGAGGGTCAGAATGCACGCAGAGGTCAGCAGATTGAAACATGCAGTAGTAGCTCCACCGACGTTGGCACACTAGTAGCAACCGGCTTAACACATGAACCTCATGCATCACTGATAAGGCGTTTGTAACCGAGATGAAACTGGCGCGGCGCAATGCATGCACGGGTCACGAGTTCTGGTGCTCATGCCAGTAGTAGTAAGTTTGTTGCCTTTGGTAGTTCGTAACGCATACCATTTCCCTCTTGCACAAGCTAGCAACAACACATCAGAGTGACAGTACTAATAGTAGCAAATCAGCATAAGTTATGGGCATGCAGATCTGCAGGACAAATGTTTCAGGATTAAAAAATATTCAAAATCTCACTACTAATTTTCTGGACGCGCGACACGACTACGACATGACATGACAACTCACACTCAGACACCAGATGTTTCTCCCGAACAAAAGCAAAAACACACTAATATCTCTCCATCTAGAAGACCAAAATTACCCTATCAAGATGCTCGCTGGCCTCGAGCAGGAGTAACCCATGGCTAGCTATAGCTTCCTTCAATGGCTAACGGATCGGCCGCTCAAAGACGGAGCTAGCTAGCCGTGCATGCATGGAGATGACCAAAAAACAGTAGCACTACTAGACCCTGGCAAGCTAGCCTCCAACGGCTAGCCAATAAATACTAGGCAATAAAGCAAGTAACGCTGCCGCCGCCGACAGGCTAGGTAACGTAGACGGCGGCGGTAGCATGCAGATGCAGCTCTCTCTGGCCCTAGCGAGCCACGGCCCTGCAGACCAGCGGCGTGGCCATCTCCAGCGACATCTTGAGGCGCTCTGACAGGTCGACGCCACCCGAGGGCGCCCACTCGAACCGGTGCAGCAGCTGGGCGAGCCAGAGGTGGACGGTGGCGAGGGCCAGCATCTTGCCGGGGCACACGCGCCGCCCGGCGCCGAACGGGGCCAGGCGGAGGTCGCTGCCCAGCACGCTCACCTCCTCCTCCATGAACCGCTCCGGCCGGAACTGCTCCGGCTCGGGCCACACCGCCGCGTCGTGCGCGATGGCCCACATGTTCACCATCGCCGTCGTGCCGGCCGGGACGAGGTGGCCGCCGACGTGCGCGTCGTGCACGGCCAGCCGCGCCCATGAGAGGAGCGGGCCCGGCGGGTGCATGCGCAGCGTCTCCTTGACGATGCACTGGATGTAGGGCAGCCTCGCCACGTCCTCGTCCGTCACCGCCCTGCCCCGGCCCACCACGGCGTCCAGCTCCGCCCGGGCCTTCGACTGGATCTCCGGGTGCACCACCATCCTCGCCATGATCCACTCCATCAAGATCGCCACCGTGTCCGTCCCTCTAAAGATCATCTCCTGAAACGTACAACCCATTATTAACAAAACGCACGACCACGGCTTGAATGCAATCAGTCGTACTCTGGATCTTTTTGTCGGTACGCCTGTAGAGTACAGAGTTTCGCCGAGCCTTACCCAAAGAACGGCGATCATGTCGGACTCTGACATCTTGTCTTCTCCGTCGAGGCCGAGGAGCACATCGACGAAGTCGCCGGAGAGCTCATCCGCAATGCCTGACCCGCTGGCGCGCTTCGCCTTGTGCTCCTGAATGATGTTACCCACATACGCCTCCACCTGCCGGACTAACCTGTTGCACCGGCGGCGCACGCCCTGGAGGTCGAGCCACTTGAGGAATGGCAGGTGATCTGCCCAGTTGAACGTGCCGAGGAGGTCGTACCCTTCGTTTACCATCTCCTCCACGAGGGCACCTTCTTGGCTTGTGAAGTCGTCGTAGCGCTTGCCGAAGACGACGGCCATGACGTGGTTTAGGGACGCCGCGTGCAGGAACCGCCGAGGGGCGACCTCGCCGTGGCGGACCATGAGGGAGGCGACGTCGCCGAGCATGCGCGTCCCAATAGAGGAGCGATGGGGCGCGGAGGCCGCCACGCGGCGCGGGCCGAAGAGGTGCGCCGCCGCGAGACGGCGGAGGGCACGCCAGTGAGCGTCGCCCGACGGGGCGAAGCCCATTGCGCGGTGGAAGAGGAGGTGGCGCGCCGCGTCCTTCACAGGGCGGTCGCCGAACGCCGGGTTGACGAGTATCTCACGCGCTGTATCTTGCCGGCTCGACACGACGACGCGGGTTAGGCCGACGGAGAAGGACATCAATGCCGCGCCGCCATGGACAGAGCGGGACAGCGCCGCCATGACGCGGTGCGCCACGGGGCTGGAGAGCGCGGTGACCACGCCCGGTGGGCCTGGCGGCGGGCGACGGCAGAGAGACAAGGCCCACGCCGGACCGCCCGATGAGAGCCACAGGACGGAGGCGGCGAGGAGGAGCACGGCGAGCAGGGGTGGGAGCAGGGTGGTAGCCGGGAGGAGGAGCAGGAGGAGGGAGTCTTCCGGGCCGGTAGCCATGGAAAGATCCATGGGAGTGCCTGGCGTGGGATTCTTGAGAAGTTTCTTGGAAGGAAAGGGTTCGAAGGTGAGGCTGAGATGAGAAGGCGAGTGGGCGTTTAAATAGGAGAGCCTGGCCCTGCAAACATTTGCCAATGTATTTTTCACTGCCCAGTAAATAGAGGGTAGTATTATGTGTCTAATGAATTTTCTTAATTACCAAGCGTTTCAGTACAGCCGTGTAACAGTCCATGATGAGTAGCAATTAGCTGTAGGAAATAATAAACAGAATTTTGCCAAACGGTGTGACCTTTCAAAATCATGCCAATGGTCATTAAGGCTAGACATAATGAGAGTAACTTACATATAATCCATAACATGAAAAAAGAACGCACGCTTTCTAAAAATCAAGACCATGAATTTGATCAATAATATGTATTTTTGTGAGTTAAAAACCGTCGAAAACTTTTTCAATACAAATTCAACGATATAATTCCTATGATGTAAAACCAACAGTTGATTGGTCTAATTTATGATCAAAATTAAATTTTAAGATGCGTGCGCATTTTATTTATTTATTTGAATGGAGGGAGTAACACACTTGAAGGTAAATTTGCTTACGTGGCAACTGTTAATGATGAAGAGATGTTTGTGGCAACAATAACACACCTAACGCACCCCAAGTAACACACCCCAAGACAAAGTGAGTCCACATTTTAATAAATGAAGGTTTGCATAGTAACTACTATGAATGTACTCCCCACTCTGACGTAGTAGTTACTTTTCACTATGACTAGCCTAAAACCATGTACAAATGCAAAGTACTTAGATAAATGTGTAGAAAAATAAATGTGTGGTAAAGAAGAGAATGACTTGATTAGCCAGAAATATAACTTGGTGTAGATTGGAAGTGTGAGGTTTCAGTTTCAGTCAACGACTTCCCCTACCTTGTTCCTTGTCCCTCCGACCCGTCTGATCTAGCGCTGGTCGAACCGCCTACTCTGACCACCGCGGTGGGCTGGACTCTCACACACGTCTCAACACCCCCTTAGAGCATCTCCACCCGCCCCCTAGGACGCCCCCAGGGACACCCTTTTGGAATCGGGTTTAGGCTCGACGACGCTTTTTGAAAAACGGCCCAAAGAATGCCCTCAGCCCCCCTTCCCGAGCGTTAAAAAAGCGTCGGCAAACCCAAACGAAACCCAACGCGTCAGGGGCTCTTGGGGGTGTTGGCGAAAGTTTCAATGAATTGTGTCTCCCCACATGTCCTTTTTTCTTGGCTCACTTTATTATTTTCCTCATAAACTTTTGGTTGGGGTGGGATGTGGCTGGGAAGATGCCCTCCCCATGCACTCATATTTCGACCGGATGAAGCATTTGACCCCCTAAGACACCAATTTTTTTGGTTTGATGGTGTTTTCGGGGCTTCAACGGCTGGAGATGCCCTTAACTGTGATGCTGCGTTTTCATTATCGCTCTTGACTCAACCTTAGAGCTCCACACTGCCTTGTCCTGAGCAAAGAAAATCGGTTAGCACATTTTCCATTTTTAGACAGACTTACCAATAGCAAATGCAAGAAAAAAAATACCGTTTCAAAACGATAATATGCATGCAAGAGCGGGAGATCGAGTCAAAAAAATTTGATTAAAATGTCATAGATTACCTTGTTTCGACATTTCATATGAATCGTGAACAAAAAGCAGACCAAAAGGAAAAATGCATTGTCTGCACATAATTTTGTATTAAAATTGCGCAAAACATTTTTGTGATAAATAAATTGGACAAAACGTAATACATTTTATTTACACACTGAGTATCAAACAGCGCCCACATCACCATCACCGCCAGGAAAACAGCTCACCGTGTGAGCTGCATGCAGAATTGGTGCTCGGCGAGTTAACAGTCGCGATTGCGCGATTTAGCTGTGCCTTAAAATTTGCCAGACCACGAAATAGTGAGCGGTGGTGAACTGAAGAACCGAAGTTGCCCCGCAAATATCTCCTCGGGTCGAATTGATGGACACTTTTTTTTTGTGTGACGGGGAAATTGATGGACACTTAACTACCCTATTATTTTGGAATAAAACTCCATATTTCCCCGGAAAAAGAGCACCTTAATTCACGGCAAGTAACGCCTCATGCCGTTGATTTTGCAAAATCATTTTCACGGCTACCGCCGCATCAACGACGATGAACCTAAAAGAAGAAGAAAAAAACGCACTATTACCTCCCATGATAAACTGGTGACAACTATCAGATCGGCTCATCGCCGGGAAACAACGCATTCAGAGCGAACAGCCGCGCGCGATCGCCGTCACTATACGTGCCGATTCGGCCGCCCCTAAAATGAACATTTTATTTACTGCTCAAGGAAACACCGCGCGGTGAACTGAAATTAAGCTCCCCTGCAGATAAGCCCGCGCGCAGTCGACCATTACCGCCCGGTCCGTCCCGTTGCCGCCGTGAAGTGCCCTAGCAAATGCCCCCAAATCGCGGCACGTAACGCCGAGTGTCTACGTTTTGTGAGTAGTTGACTTAAAGAGTGGGAGTGGAGTGGGCATGGTGCACCGATGTGTGGTGCCGACCCTATGTAACCTCATGCGTATATTTACTGCGCCTACAACGGCGTACTTTCAAAAAAGAAAGTAACGCACCCACAAAAGAAAAAAGAAAAAGAAAGTAACGCCTCCCCTCAGTTCGTCTCAAAACCGTGCATGAACGGAAAGGAAACCAGCCGTGTGCCATGGATCCGTTGGTTGGCCTTTTCTGTCCTTTTGATCGATGATGATGCGTCTTGATGGTTGACGCAGTTTTAATAATTTCGATTCACCTTTCTCCGGCCTGGTCCGTCGTCCGAGGACGTCTAGCGGACGGCCGTAGCTGCTGATGCGCCGCAGGGAGCGCAGGACGTGTGCCAGCGCGCGAACCGTCCGGTTAGAAAGTGCATGCAGCCGAGCGGCAGCAGGGATAAGCGAATTAACTACGGCGTCGTGCCGAGTCCACGGAGATCCTAGGTGTTGGCGGCTTGGCGGGCTGGAGCTACGCAGCTAGCTATAGCTCCGGATTGGCTGTCGATGCATGAAGAAGGCACGCGCCGTGGTCCGGGTGTCTGACAAGGCGATCCAGTGGGCAAGACGCGCCCACCGGGACGCCGGAGCGCCGCAAGTGCGTTTAGCGCAGGCTCAGGCGACCGCAGGCGCCTCGCGGGCAAGACTAGTGGGGAAGAAAGATGCTCACCGGAGTTAACTTAACTATACACAGTGGTCGGTTTGGTAAAAGAAGACCAAAGAAAAGGGTGAAAGGAGGAGCGAGGAGGACAAGGATATACTGTAATAAGGTAAATCAAAGTAAATCCACATGATCTTGTCCTCGGAAATTTTCCCTACGGTGGCTGTTCGATCTCTCGAAATAGGCTTTCGTCTTTCTTTTGATAAATAAAGGACAACGCTAACGCCTACATGTGTGGTGGGAGCCAAACCCACCCACACGCCTTATAACATACAGACTACGCCATGTCATCGCATGCATGTGGAAATTTTTTGGATTTTCAGTTTTTAAAATGTTTTATCTCTTAAATGAATAATCCGATTGAAGATCCGTTTTCATCATTAAATCTCTCGCGACGAGATCTTCGAAACTAGATCTCATATCAATATATTTCGACAAAATTTTTTTTGATTAAAAGTTGCCATGTCTATTGCACATGAATTGCCATGATGTTTATACTAAAGTTGCCATGTTATGTTTCAGCTATTTTCTTCTATATTAAAAAGTAAATTTTAACATATTATAAAACGGAGAATTAAGAAACTAGACTTGCCATGCACCATAAACTAAAATTCCCATGATACATTCACTTAAAATTGCCATGTTTCATGCAAAAAAATATTTTTATGGTCAAAATACTGGAATTGCCATCATCAAAAACTAAAATTGCCATGGTCTACAAACTAAAATTGCCACATGGCAACTTTAGTTTAAGCACCATGGCAACTACAGTGTAAACATCATGGCAACTACAGTGTAAACATCATGGCAACTTTTGGGCAAAAAAAAATTCATCGAAACATATCAACATTGGGTCTAGTTTTGAAGATCTCGTCGAGACGGATTTAATGGTGAAAAAGGAATTTTAATTCGCTTTTTAAATTAGGAGATAAAATATTTTTAAGCCGAAAACCAAAAAGATTTCTGCTGATGTCATCTGTTAAATGCATTGGCAAAATGAGTGGTGATGGAGGCGTGTGGGCGATGTGCTAACGCCCACACGTGTGGGCGTTAGTTTTTCCGTAAATAAAGGCACAACCGACCGAACCGATACAAAGTGGTGAAATAAATCCTTATACTTCCTTCATTCCTCTATACAAAGTCACAAACTCAGATTACAGTTACCAATATAATATTTAATGATTGCTTTACAAGCCAATCTTTTCTTTTTGTTAACCGAGATCATTAACATGCCGCATGCATGCACGGAAGGACCGAGGAGAAAGCAACTAAATGTCATTATGACAATATGCACGCAAGTATTAAACAAGTTGTTAGTACAAGAGAGCATCATTAGTTTTTTTTCTCGATTCATCTTGGTGGCCTTATAGATGCAAAACATAGTATTTTATAATGACCTTATATAAGGGAATGGAGAGAGTGCAAGTAGATCAAAACAAAAACAATATACAAACGAGTGGCACAAGTGCGACTAGCCCAACACCAAGCATGAAAAAAGGAGACGCCACACCTAACACAAGATACTCTAGACTACTGACAGGATCGGAGCCACGCCGCCAAGAGAAACCACCGGCCACCATAGTACCGAACACATCGACCCATCTTCAGAAAGGGCCAACTCGCCGTTGAGATAACCCCTCGCTCCGTGTCGCGGAGTGCCGCTCCTGCCAAGAGATAGCAAGGACCGATACCAGAGACCATGTGGACACGTCTATAAGATTGGAGAACACCAAGACCACTCCTCGCCAGAGTCGATGACGCTACATGTTAGGAACAAGGCAAGCCCAACGCCAAAGACAAGCTGCAACCAAAAGGAACCGGGCTCGCCGATGCCACTGAAGAGGGTGATGGCACCAAGTGCCACCGCCGTCGAGCCTAAGAGAGCGGACTAGGGTTTTCACCTAGGAGCCAAGGCACCACAAGGGGACCCAAAGCAACGCCGCCAAGAGGGAAGCAACACCCGCGGGCATCGCTGTCGCCAGCGCCGGGATGTAGAGCATTTGCTCAGACCCTCACCAGTGCCACCTCCAAAACCAAGGTTGCCGAGCCAAGCAAGAATGGGGGGTCGTTGCCGCCAAACCAAGCCTCCAGATCTAGACTAGGGAGCCACTGCCACCGAAGCCAGGATGCCAGTAGGATCACGCGGCACCCTCCCCTTGCTACCCACATATTGGAGTTAACCGAGATCATTAACATGCCGCATGCATGCACGGAAGGACCGAGGAGAAAGCAACTAAATGTCATTATGACAATATGCACGCAAGTATTAAACAAGTTGTTAGTACAAGAGAGCATCATTAGTTTTTTTTCTCGATTACTGTTGGTGGCCTTATAGATGCAAAACATAGTATTTTATAATGACCTTGTATAAGGGAATGGAGAGAGTGCAAGTAGATCAAAACAAAAACAATATACAAACGAGTGGCACAAGTGCGACTAGCCCAACACCAAGCATGAAAAAAGGAGACGCCACACCTAACACAAGATACTCTAGACTACTGACAGGATCGGAGCCACACCGCCAAGAGAAACCACCGGCCACCATAGTACCGAACACATCGACCCATCTTCAGAAAGGGCCAACTCGCCGTTGAGATAACCCCCTCGCTCCGTGTCGCGGAGTGCCGCTCCTGCCAAGAGATAGCAAGGACCGATACCAGAGACCATGTGGACACGTCTATAAGATTGGAGAACACCAAGACCACTCCTCGCCAGAGTCGATGACGCTACATGTTAGGAACAAGGCAAGCCCAACGCCAAAGACAAGCTGCAACCAAAAGGAACCGGGGCTCCGCGCCGATGCCCTGAAGAGGGTGATGGCACCAAGTGCCACCGCCGTCGAGCCTAAGAGAGCGGACTAGGGTTTTCACCTAGGAGCCAAGGCACCACAAGGGGACCCAAAGCAACGCCGCCAAGAGGGAAGCAACACCCGCGGGCATCGCTGTCGCCAGCGCCGGGATGTAGAGCATTTGCTCAGACCCTCACCAGTGCCACCTCCAAAACCAAGGTTGCCGAGCCAAGCAAGAATGGGGGGTCGTTGCCGCCAAACCAAGCCTCCAGATCTAGACTAGGGAGCCACTGCCACCGAAGCCAGGATGCCAAGGAGGGACGCCACCACCGCTGCAGCGTCACTCGCCGGAGAGCTGACCGCACAATCCACCTTTCCAGGGCCGCCGACCCGGCATCCAAGGACACTCCACTCGTGCACTTAGCTCAAGCCCAACTTGTCGCCCCCACCACTGGTCATCGGAGCAGAACTGCTGTGGTCCAGACCATTGCTTCTCCCATAGGAGTAGGAGTTGTTGGGGTTTTCCCTAAAGAGGAAGGGTGATATAGCACAAAAGCAAAGTATTTATCTCAATTGAGAACCAAGGTTTAATCAAACCAGTAGGGATCACCAAGCTAGCAAGGTAAACAACGCATGCACACAAACAAACAAAAAATACTTGCACCCAACTTGGCAAGTGGGTCGTCAAGCCCCTTGCTTTGTTAGTTAGAAGATTAAAAACAAATAGATAAATAGTGGTATGGCAAAAGTAAAGGCAAATAGTACAGAACAATTTTATAAAGTTTGTATTGATGAAAGAATAGACCCGGGGGCCATAGGTTCACTAGAGGTATCTCTCTCGGAAAGAAGGCAAAAGACATGCTAACAAATTACAGTTGGGCAATTGACAAGAATAGCAGTGAGTATGACTATGATCATTCACGACATAATCTCATATAGGCATTACGTTCGTGACAAGTAGACCGTTAATCCAACTGCATCTACTACTATTACTCCACCCCAAACCCGTTATCTAGCATGCATCTCAAAGTATTAAGTTCATAAGAAACAGAGCAACGTTTTAAGCAAGATGACATAATATAGACATGAAGAAACCTAGCAGTAAGATAAAACCCCGTCATTTTATCCTTAGTAGCAACAATACAAATATGTGTCTTGTCCTTATTCTGTCCCTGAGATATACAGATCACCGCAAGATTGAACCCACTACTATGCACCACTCCCTCTAAATAACTACCAATCAATCTTGGCCAGAGAAGACAAATAGATCAGAAAGCATACATAGATACTTAATTATATAGCAAATAAATCTCAAAAGATTCAAATAGATTCAATGAAAAATATGATCATAAACTCACAATTCATCATGTCCCTACAAACACACCACAAAATTACATCGGATTGATTCCAATCACACAAGGAAGAAGGGGTACATGGTATCGAAGATCCAAAAAGAGAGAGGGAGAACCCTCTAGCTACTACTATGGATCTGTAGGTCCTAAAGGAACTACTCACACATGGTCATGGAGGAAACAAGGTAGATGGAGAGCCTCCCAACAATGGCTTTCCCCTCCGGTGGAACTCTGGAACAGGGCTCCAGATGGGATCTCTTCGGAACAGAGGCTTGCGGCGGCTATAAAATTCTTTTTGAGGTACGACAGATGGTTTCTATATTTATGGGGAATTATAGCGGTGGAATTGGACTAATGAGGTATCTAGGGGCCCACATGGGGGGGGGGGGGGTGGCCGCTGAGGGAGTCCTGGATTATGGGGTTCCCGGGCATCCGGGCTATGTGACATGGGCCGGACTGATGGGCCGTGAAGATACAAGATAGAAGGCCTTCCCTCGTTTCCATATGGGACTCTCCTTTGCATGGATGGCAAGCTTGGCGTTCGGATGTGTAGTTTCCTTTATCTGTAAACTGACTCTGTACAACCCTAGGCCCCTCCGGTGTCTATATAAACCGGAGGGTTTAGTCCATAGAGGCTATCACAAATCATATAGGCTAGACATCTAGGGTTTAGCCATTACGATCTCAAGGTAGATCGACTCTTGTAACCCTTATACTCATCAAAGTCAATCAAGCAGGAAGTAGGGTATTACCTCCATTAAGAGGGCCCGAACCTGGGTAAACATCGTGTCCCTTGTCTCCTATTACCTTTGATCCTGAGACGCACAGTTCGGGACCTCCTACCCGAGATCGGCCGGTTTTGACACCGACATTGGTGCTTTCATTGAGAGTTCCACTGTGCCGTCGACAGAAGGTTTGATGGCTCGATCGATCATCTACAACAATGTTGTTTCCAGGGAGACTTTTCTCCCCGGTCAAATTTTTGTGTTCGGATGCTTCGTGCCCACTCGATTGGCCACCTTGAACAGATCGACGGCTACACCCTTGGTCATCAGATCAGTTTTGGAAATCTGAACTATGTCGCTGATATCCGAGGAGACTTGATCTTCGAAGGGTTCACGGCCCCGACCACTGTTGTGGCCTTAGATCCGTAGAAAACTACCAGGTCCGAAGATGGGAATTTAGAGCCCACCGAACTCTCTGCAATTATGAAGCTCGGAGATCCGGAGGGATTGCGTCATCGGCAAGCCCTGAGTCGAACCGGGCTCCCCCTGTCATTAGAAAGCTGGACTCGCCCCCGGATACCAGCTCTGAACTCTCGAGGTCCACGCCAAGTGAGCACGACCAGGAGACTTCTGCCATGCCTAGCTCCATGGACTCTCGCTTTCCTGTCCAAACCTCGCTCTTAAACGAGGCTCCGGACCTAATGCGATCCCTCGCCATTACAGAATCACCTCTGAACTACGCCCAGCCCGGAATAGGGGCTGAAAGCAGGGAATTTTACGTCCCACCCACCACCCACTTCATAGCCACCGTCGAGGACTTAACCGACATGCTGGACTACGCCTCCGAAGACATCGACGACATGAACAACGATGTCGGAGACGAACAAGGCCAAGACCCGCCGTTTACCGGACGTTGGACGGCCACCTCCACATACGCCGTGTATATGGTGGACACACCCAAAGAGGATGACAGCGGCGGCAGGAAGGATCCGGTTGAAGATAAGCCTGCTGAGGCAACACCAAAGCATCGACGTCAGCGACGCCATTCAAAATTGCGTCACGAAAAAGACAGTAATACCGGCACCGGAGACAATAACACTCTGGAGAATGCCGAAGACCCCGAAGCCCCCATCAAACCAGCATCCGAACAGGATGATTGGGAGGAGGGGCAAGTTAACCCTGACGATCCGGTCGGGAACGAGGACTCGGAGGATAGCAACTATTGATACGTCTCCATCGTATCTACTTTTCCAAACACTTTTGCCCTTGTTTTGGACTCTAACTTGCATGATTTGAATGGAACTAACCGGGACTGATGCTGTTTTCGGCAGAATTGCCATGGTGTTATTTTTGTGCAGAAATAAAAGTTCTCGGAATGACCTAAAACTTCACGGAGAATATTTTTGGAATATATAAAATATACTGGCGAAAGAATCAAGACCAGGGGGCCCATACCCTATCCATGAGGGTGGGGGGCGTGCCTACCCCCTGGGCACGCCCCCTGCCTCGTGGGCCCCCTGATGCTCCACCGACCTCAACTCCAACTCCATATATTCGCGTTCGGGGAGAAAAAAAATCAGAGAGAAGGATTCATCGCGTTTTACGATACGGAGCCGCCGCCAAGCCCTAAACTCTCTCGGGAGGGCTGATCTGGAGTCCGTTCGGGGCTCCGAAGAGGGGAATCCGTCGCCGTCGTCATCATCAACCTTCCTCCATCACCAATTTCATGATGCTCACCGCCGTGCGTGAGTAATTCCATCGTAGGCTTGCTGGATGGTGATGGCTTGGATGAGATTTATCATGTAATCGAGTTAGTTTTGTTAGAGTTTGATCCCTAGTATCCACCATGTTCTGAGATTGATGTTGCTATGACTTTGCTATGCTTAATGCTTGTCACTAGGGCCCGAGTACCATGAATTCAGATCTGAACCTATTATGTTTTCATGAATATATGTGAGTACTTGATCCTATCTTGCAAGTCAATAGTCACCTACTATGTATTATGATCCGGTAACCCCGAAGTGACAATAATCGGGACCACTCCCGGTGATGACCGTAGTTTGAGGAGTTCGTGTATTCACTAAGTGTTAATGCTTTGGTCCGGTACTCTATTAAAAGGAGGCCTTAATATCCCTTAGTTTCCAATAGGATCCTGCTGCCATGGGTGGGTAGGACAAAATATGTCATGCAAGTTCTTTTCCATGAGCACATATGACTATATTCGAAACACATGCCTACATTACATTGATGAATTGGAGCTAGTTCTGTGTCACCCTATGTTATAACTGTTGCATGAAGAATCGCATCCGACATAATTATCCATCACTGATCCATTGCCTACGAGCTTTTCACATATTGATCTTCGCTTAGTTACTTTACCGTTGCCACTGTTACAATTACTACAAAACTGCTACTGTTACCTTTGCCACCGTTACCATTACTTCCATACTACTTTGCTACTAAATACTTTGTTGTAGATATTAAGTTATCCAGTTGTGGTTGAATTGACAACTCAGCTGCTAATACTTGAGAATATTCTTTGGCTCCCCTTGTGTCGAATCAATAAATTTGGGTTGAATACTCTACCCTCGAAAACTGTTGTGATCCCCTATACTTGTGGGTTATCAAGACTATTTTCTGGCGCCGTTGCCGGGGAGCATAGCTATATTATTTGAGTCACTTGGGATTTATATCTGCTGGTCACTATGAGGAACTTGAAAGACAAGAAAACCAAGATTTATCCCTCAACTACGAGGGGAGGTAAGGAACTGCCATCTAGCTCTGCACTTGATTCTCCATCTGTTTTTAGTAAACATTCGACACCTAAACCTGCTTCTGCTATTAATTCTGATATGTCACATGTTATTGATGATGCCTCTTCTGCTATGCATGATACTTATGATGAAACTACTTCTATGCTTGATAATACTGTGCCACTAGGTGAATTTCTGGATGAACAACTTGCTAGGGCTAGAGAGAATGAAATTATTGAAACTGATAACATTGATGAAAGTGATGATGAAGATTCTCCCACTAGATATGAATTGTGTAGGATGTGGGGTTCTGGCAAACCCTTAAGGTTCGAACACTGGGGTGCACGTGAAGTCTTTCCCTCCTACCGATCTACGCCCTTGCTCGCTAAGATCTCGCGGACGAACTCCCCGAACTCGCAACACATAAAGGCATGAGGTTTATACTGGTTCGGGCCACCGTTGTGGTGTAATACCCTACTCCAGTGTGGTGGTGGTGGATTGCCTCTAGGGCTGATGATGAACAGTACAAGGGAAGAACAGCCTCCTGAGGTTGAGGTGTTCTTGTGGCTAGGGTAGCCTCTCGATCGGGTTGGATCAAGCCAAGATTCGATTGGCCTACTATGGTGGCTAGCTCTACTTATATAGGCCCTGGTCCTCTTCCCAAATATCGAGCCGAAAGGGAGCCAACAACAGCGGGCAAATTTGAAGGGGGGCAACTAGTACAAGCTATCCTGACAAAAGTGGTCTTCGCCTGTGAAAAGCTCTAGTGGTAACGCCGTCTTGGGCTCCATGATGACCTCCGTCTTGCCGTCCTCCTGGCCTTGGTCTAGTTGCACCAATATAGCAACCTTTGCCTGATGCCTCGGTACTCCTCGCCTGCGCTGGCCTCCTTAGCACCAAAGAGGAAATAAGGATCTTTCTTGTGTGGCGCTCCCTTTGGTGTCGTTAAATCATGGCTCACGTCATGAGAGCCTCATGAGATTTGCCCTGCCTTGATATCTCCGCTCCTCGCGAGCCTGCCTGGCTAGGCCACTCCAGAGGAGGTCTTGCGTCATCCGCCTCACAAGGCTTGGACCCTCACGAGGGTCTTGGATGCCTTGTTGATGAAGATGGGTCGTACGACCTGCTGGCTTAGCCATGCTATGGGCCGCAGGCAGGCAAGTCTGGGGACCCCCGTTCCCAGAACGCCGACAAATTGCCTGTTGTGCCTGAGGGTTATGTTATGGATGAAGAAACTGCTAGAGATTTTCTTTCTTGCAATGGTAGAAATGATCTTAAGAAATTATTAGCTAAGCTGAAAGAAAAATCTTTGAATGCTAGAATGAAATATGACCCTGCTTTTGCTACTTCACCTATCTGTATAACTGATAAGGATTATGATCTATCTGTCGATCCTGAGATAATTACTTTGGTTGAATCTGATCCTTTTTATGGCTATGAATCTGAAACTGTTGTGGCACATCTTACTAAATTAAATGATATAGCCACCCTATTCACTAATGATGAGAAAACTCGCTACTACTATATCCTCAAATTATTTCCGTTCTCATTAAAGGGTGATGCTAAAACATGGTTTAATTCTCTCGATGCTGGTTGTGTGCGTAGTCCCCAGAATATGATTTATTACTTCTCTGCTAAATATTTCCCCGCTCATAAGAAACAAGCTGCCTTAAGGGAAATATATAATTTTGTGCAAATTAAAGAAGAGAGTCTCCCACAAGCTTGGGGGAGGGTTCTCCAATTACTTAATGCTTTGCCTGATCATCCTCTCAAGAAAAATGAAATACTTGATATCTTTTATAATGGACTAACCGATGCTTCCAGAGACCACCTGAATTGCTATTGAATAATATGTTGACTAATGAAAAAAATTGGACACTTCCTGAACCAACTCCTAAGCCAACTCCGAAGAAAAGGGTATTCTATTTCTCGATCCACGAAGATATGCAAGAGGCAAATAAATCTATGAAAGAAAAGGGTATTAAAGTTGAAGATGTTAAGAATTTACCACCTATTGAAGAAACACATGGTCTTGACAACCTGACACAGGTAGTAAAGGTAAATTCTCTCTATAGATATGATAAAGCTGAAATCCCATCTACTAAGTTTGCTAGCCAATGCTTGGATGAGTTTGATGATTTTATTGTTAAACAAGAAAACTTCAATGCTTATGTTGGTAGACAATTGAAACACAAGCTTATATGATTGAACACTTGAGTGATTATATGTCTAGAGTTAAGGGTGAACTTAAACTTATTAGTAAACATGCTTCTATGGTTACCACTCAAGTAGAGCAAGTGCTTAAAGCTCAAAATGATTTGCTCAATGGATTAAATAATAAGAAAAAGGATAATGTTGTTAGAGTTATGACTAGAGGGGGTAAAATGACTCAGGAACCTTTGTATCCTGAGGGCCACCCTAAGAGAATTGAGCAAAATTCTAAGAGAACTAATGTTGATGCACCTAGTCCTTCTAAGAGGAAGAAAAAGAAAAATGATAGGACTTTGCATGCTTCTAGTGAACCTGTTGTTGACACACCTGAGAATCCCGATGATATTTCTATTTCTGATGCTGAAACACAATCTCGTGATGAACATGAACCTAGTGATAATGTTAATGCTGATGTTCATGTTAATGCTCAACCTAGCAATGATAATGATGTAGAGATTGAACCTGATGTTGATCTTGATAACCCACAATCAAAGAATCAACGTTATGATAAGAGAGACTTTGTTGCTAGGAAGCACGGTAAAGAAAGAGAGCCATGGGTTCAGAAACCCATGCCTTTTCCTCCTAAACCATCCAATAAAAAGGATGATGAGGATTTTGACCGCTTCTTTGAAATGATTAGACCTATCTTTTGCATATGTGTTTGACTGATATGCTTAAAATGAATCCTTATGCTAAGTATATGAAAGATATTGTTACAAATAAAAGAAAGATACCGGAAGCCGAAATATCCACCATGCTTGCTAATTATATTTTTAAGGGTGGAATACCAAAGAAACTAGGAGATCCAGGAGTACCAACTATACCATGCTCCATTAAAAGAAACTATGTTAAAGCTGCTTTATGTGATCTTGGAGCCGGTGTTAGTGTTACGCCTCTTTCTTCGTATCGTAGAATTGATTTGAATAAGTTGACACCGACTGAAATATCTTGCAAATGGCCGATAAATTAACTGCTATACCTGTCGGTATTTGTGAGGATGTGCCTGTTGTGGTTGCAAACGTTACTATCTTAACGGACTTTGTTATTCTTGATATTCCCGAGGACGACAGTATGTCGATTATCCTTGGTAGACCCTTTTTGAATACTGCAGGGGCTGTTATTGATTGCAACAAAGGCAATGCCACTTTTCATGTTAATGGTAATGAGCATACGGTACACTTTCCGAGGAAACAACCTCAAGTCCACAGTATCAATTCTATTGGAAAAATTCCAACTATTACTATTGGAGGTTTTGAATTTCCTCTTCCTACTGTCAAGAAGAAATATGATATTCTTATCATTGGGGACGTGCATATTCCCGTTGAGGTAACCTAGTGCTATTCGAAAATTCTCTGGTTTCATGCGATTCGGAATGAGTTTGTTAACAAGACTTGATCAACCTTGTTAGTGGATTCCTTTTGATGAGCATGAGAGGGATGAAGTTAGAAAGCAGAACTCTATGTACCCTCCTTTTAGTTTCTGTTATTTAGATTAAATAAAGAAAAAAATAGTATTTTCTATCTGTTTTCTGAATTATCCTTGTAATAAAAAAATACCCCAAAAATAAAAGTTCTCCAAATGTCCTGAAATTGAAATATGATTTTTTTCTAGAATATTTAAGAATATTTGGCACTGAGAACACATCAGGGGGAGCCAGCACCTGCCCATGAGGGTCCAGGGTGCGCCCACCCCCCTGGGCGTGCCCCTGCCTCATGGGCCCCACGTGGCCCCCCTCCACTTATTCCAGCACCCACACACTCCGTCTTCCTCCAGAAAAATCCACAACCAGCTCAAACCTGTGTTCTAGCTCGTTTTGCTGCGATTTTCGATCTCCTTGCTCAAAGCTCCACTCACAAAACTGCTTTGGGGGATTGTTCTTCAGTATGTGACTCCTCCAATGGTCCAATTAGTTTTTGTTCTAGTGCTTTATTCATTGCAATTTTTTGCTACTTAGGTGACCCTGTTCTTGAGCTTGCATGTCAAATTTATATGGTCCCAAGTAGTTCTAATGCATGATATAGTCTCTAGGCACTTGTGGGAGTAGTTGCTATCAATCTTGTTGATTTTGGTTCACTTTTATTTTGAGTTACTAAAAATTTCAGAAATTTTTCAGAGGAAAAATTATGTTTAGGAAAATGTACCAAGGTGGTTCATCAAGGAAGCAAGGACCCAGGCCCGCGATACATGAGCCGGACTATGAGCCACCAAGAGAAGCTCAAGTGCGGCCTTGTGAATGGCCGTCAGAAGATTTTATGGTCCAAGCAGGAATTTGACGCATATGTGCGTAACGCTGATCTGGAGGGCTTCGTGTCAGATAAGTGCCCCAAATACTACCACCTTACCGATTCCTTTGTGAGAAGATTTAAATTTACATCATCACACAATTCTCACATGGTCCTCTTTGATCTTTATGATAAATCTTATACCATCGATTTAGAGGATTTTAATACTGCTTGTAAACTCCCGCAGTGGGGTAATGCTAGTGAACCTCACAAATCTGAATATAAAGACTTTCTTGCTAGTATAACTATGGGGGAGTCTAGGGAAATCACGCAAGCTACCATAGGGAGCATTCATTTTCCTGCTATACATTATTTTGCTCTCTTCATAGGTAGATGTATTAATGGTAAGGATGAGGCATGTCACATGTGCGTTCCTGATCTTAGTGTTCTCAAGAGTGCTATGTTAGGAGATAAACAATATAACTTGGGAGCTATTGTTGCACGAAGGTTGCATCATAACAGTATTAGCGGAGATTTGTTTGGGGGAATTTATACAACCCGTTTAGCTAATTATCTTGAGGTACCCGTTCATGAAAATGATATGGAGTTGCCTCCTGCTTATCTAGATTTTAATGCTATGGTACGTCATCAGTTTGTTGAGAGGAATGAACAGTCTCTCCAGTACCGACTAATCTTTGACAGACGTCGTGTTGTCCATATTACTCTCCCTACTCCTACTTTCTTTGACTTTCAGGCAAAAAGGATATATGTCATAACCAGGGAGTAGGCGAACGAGTACGAGAGGAGGACGAAGGCAGCTCGCCTCAAAGCTGCAGCTCGAGATGCAGTAGCGGTTGCATCTCAGTATGACCCCAGTTACAACTTCGGATATCCGCCAGGCCAGCCGTGACCATAGACCAACTTAGGCCAAAAGCCTAAGTTTGGGGGAGTACATATTTCCCATCGACATTACATTCATGTTCGCACACTCATGCTAGTTGTCGGTGCTCATACTTTTTCATTGTACTATCCATGCTAGTTTATTTTCCTTTTTATGCTTTCTTCTTGGGTGTTTGAATAACCTTAAGAAAAAACAAAAAAAATTAGTAGTATCTTTTAGCTAGTTTACTTTTCTTGCTTGTAGTAGTAATAATTAAAGGAAAACCCAAAAAGATTTCTCATTCTTCTTTTGTTTGTTGGGAGCTTTCCTGTGTAAATAGTTTTATTTCTTTTCATTGGGGGTTGAGAGGAGAAGACCATAATGAAAATGTTGAAGTGGATCTTATATGCATTATCGTTGATTTAACCAAGAGCCCATATTACCTTGTCTTCTCCTTTGTATTAAATGCTTGCAGGTTCCAGCTTAGTCCAATGCATGTGCACTATTATTATTATTATCCACACCTTTTGGTCGTGCAAGTGAAAGGCAATAATGACGATATATGATGGACTGATTGAGATGAGAGAAGCTGGTATGAACTCGACCTCTCTTGTTTTTGTAAATATGATTAGTTCATCGTTCCTGATTCATCCTATTATGAATGAAACATGTTTGCAATGACAATTAGAGATTATAGTTGCTTATGCAATGCTTAATTAGCTAGGAGTCTATAATGGTTTACCTTGCGTGCCAACATGCTATTAAAATGGTTGTGATGTGGTATGATAGGGTGGTATCCTCCTTTGAACGATTTGAGTGGCTTGACTTGGCACATGTTCACACCTGTAGTTGAAACAAAATCAACATAGCCTCCACGATATTTATGTTCATGGTGGATTATATCCTACTCATGCTTGCACTCATTGTTGATTAATTTTAATGCATGTTCATGGTATTTGTCGCTCTCTAGTTGGTCGCTTCCGGTCTTTTCTAGCCTTCACTTGTACTAAGCGGGAATACTGCTTGTGCATCCACTTCCATAAACCCCAAAGTTATTCCATATGAGTCCACCATACCTTCCTATATGCGATATCTACCTGCCGTTCCCAGTAAATTTGTATGTGCCAAACTCTAAACCTTCAAATGAAATTCGGTTTTGTATGCTCGAATAGCTCATGTATCAATTAGGGATGTCTGTATCTTCCATGCTAAGAAGGTTATTCTCAAGAGGAGTGGACTCCGCTCCTCACTCATGAGAAAATGGCTGGTCACCGGGATGCCCAGTCCCATGCTCAAACCAAATCAAAATAATTGCAAACAAAACTCCCCCAGGATTGTTGTTAGTTCGAGGCACCCGTTGTTTCGGGAAAGCCATGGATTGATGCTTGTTGGTGGTGGGGGAGTATACACTTTACCATTCTGCTTGGGAACCGCCTATAATGTGTGTAGCATGGAAGATATCGAGATCTCTCGGTTGTTATGTTGACAATGAAAGTACGCCGCTCAAAATATTATTTATCTCTATTTCAAAACTCGAGCTCTGGCACCGCTACAAATCCCTGCTTCCCTCTGCGAAGGGCCTATCTATTTACTTTTATGTTGAGTCATCCTTCTCTTATTAAAAAGCACCAGTTGGAGAGCACCGCTGTCATTTGCATCCATTACTATTAATTTATATTGAGTATGACTATGACTGGATCTCTTTTACCATGAATTACAATGTCTAGTCAGTCCTTGATCTTCAGAGGTGCTCTGTATTTATGTTTTGCGATCTCGTAAAGGGCTAGCGAGATACCATCTTGTTATATCATATTATGATTGTTTTGAGAAAGTGTTGTCATCCGAGTTTTATTATTATTGCTCGCTAGTTGATTATGCCATTGATATGAGTAAACATGAGACTTAACTGTTATTGTGAATATGGTTAGTTCATAATCTTTGCTGAAAACTTGAATGCTGGCTTTAGATATTTGCAACAACAAGAGAAAACAGAGTTTGTAAAAGTTTTTCTTTATCACTTTCAGTTTGTCAACTGAATTGCTTGAGGACAAGCAAAGGTTTAAGCTTGGGGGAGTTGATACGTCTCCATCGTATCTACTTTTCCAAACACTTTTGCCCTTGTTTTGGACTCTAACTTGCATGATTTGAACGGAACTAACCCGGACTGACATTGTTTTCAGCAGAATTTCCATGGTGTTATTTTTGTGCAGAAATAAAAGTTCTCGGAATGACCTGCAACTTCACGGAGAATATTTTTGGAATATATAAAAAATACTGGCGAAAGAATCAAGACCAGGGGGCCCACACCCTGTCCACGAGGGTGGGGGGCGCGCCTACCCCCCTGGACGCACCCCCTGCCTCGTGGGCCCCCTGATGCTCCACCGACCTCAACTCCAACTCCATATATTCGCGTTCGGGGAGAAAAAATCAGAGTGAAGGATTCATCGCATTTTACGATACGGAGCAGCCGCCAAGCCCTAAACTCTCTCGGGAGGGCTGATCTGGAGTCCATTCGGGGCTCCGGAGAGGGCAATCCGTCGCCGTCGTCATCATCAACCTTCCTCCAACACCAATTTCATGATGCTCACCGCCGTGCGTGAGTAATTCCATCGTAGGCTTGCTGGACGGTGATGGGTTGGATGAGATTTATCATGTAATCGAGTTAGTTTTCTAAGGGCATGATCCCTAGTATCCACTATGTTCGGAGATTGATGTTGTTATGACTTTGCTATGCCTAATGCTTGTCACTAGGGCCCGAGTTCCATGAATTCAGATCTGAACCTATTATGTTTTCATGAATATATGTGAGTACTTGATCCTATCTTGCAAGTCAATAGTCACCTACCATGTGTTATGATCCGGTAACCCCGAAGTGACAATAATCGGGACCACTCCCGGTGATGACCGTAGTTTGAGGAGTTTGTGTATTCACTAAGTGTTAATGCTTTGGTCCGGTACTCTATTAAAAGGAGGCCTTAATATCCCTTAGTTTCCAATAGGATCCTGCTGCCATGGGTGGGTAGGACAAAATATGTCATACAAGTTCTTTTCCATGAGCACATATGACTATATTCGGAACACATGCCTACATTACATTGATGAATTGGAGCTAGTTCTCATGTCACCCTATGTTATAATCATTGCATGAAGAATCGCATCCGACATAATTATCCATCATCGATCCATTGCCTACGAGCTTTTCACATATTGATCTTCGCTTAGTTACTTTACCGCTACATCGTTACAATTACTACAAAACTGCCATCATACCTTTTGCCACCGTTATCAGACTTCCATACTACTTTGCTACTAAATACTTTGTTGTAGATATTAATTTATCCAGCTGTGGTTGAATTGACAACTCAGCTGCTAATACTTGAGAATATTCTTTGGCTCCCCTTGTGTCGAATCAATAAATTTGGGTTGAATACTCTACCCTCGAAAACTGTTGCGAACCCCTATACTTGTGGGTTATCAACTATCTACCAATATTCGAGGATGATGTGAGCCTCAGCATTCTTCTCTATCTATAGTTCATGGCCTATTAGAAGTAGAAGGTGCTCTGGTGCAATCCTTACCGATAGAAAAAGATTGCAGTCAGGCTGATAATAGTCGAGTGACATTACTTCGTTGGTCCGAACTAAGGAATCTGTTAGAAATATTTTGAAATGGATATTGTTCTCTCTTTGATCAGGGATTGCGACGAAGACTTCATCGTGCCAGAGGAATCTCTTGAGCAGGAGCGCTTTAAGCGCCAGCTAATCGCCACTACGAGAAGCCTAAAAAAGAAGCAGCAACAGCTCCAAGCCAAACAGGGTACACTCAACGACAGATGGATGATACGTCTCCAACGTATCTATAATTTTTTATTGTTCCATGCTAATATATATTCTGTTTTGGATGTTTAATGGGCTTTATTATACACTTTTATATTTATTTTGGGACTAACCTATTGACCGGAGGCCCAGCCCAAATTGCTGTTTTTTTGCCTATTTCAGTGTTTTGAAGGAAAAGGATATCAAACGGAGTCCAAACGGAATGAAACCTTCGGGAACGTGATTTTTTTGGAACAAACGTGATCCAGAGGACTTGGAGTGGACGTCAACAAACGAACGAGGAGGCCACGAGGCAGGGAGGCGCGCCTGCCCCCTGGGCGCGCCCCCCACCCTCGTGGGCCCCTCGTAGCTCTCCTGACCGACCTCCTTCACCTATATATACTCATATACCCTGGAAACATCAGATACGGAGCCAAAACCCTATTTCCACCGCCGCAACTCTCTGTACCCGTGAGATCCCATCTTGGGGCCTTTTCCGGCGCTCCGCCGGAGGGGGCATTGATCACGGAGGGCTTCTACATCAACACCATAGCCTCTCCGATGATGTGTGAGTAGTTTACCTCAGACCTTCGGGTCCATAGTTATTAGCTAGATGGCTTATTCTCTCTCTTTGGATCTCAATACAAAGTTCTCCTCGATTCTCTTGGAGATCTATTCGATGTAATCTTCTTTTGCGGTGTGTTTGTCGAGAACCGATGAATTGTGGGTTTATGAACAAGTTTATCTATGAACAATATTCGAATCTCCTCTGAATTCTTTTATGTATGATTGGTTATCTTTGCAAGTCTCTTCGAATTATCAGTTTGGTTTGGCCTACTAGATTGATCTTTCTTGCAATGGGATAAGTGCTTAGCTTTGGGTTCAATCTTGCGGTGCTCGATCCCGATGTGATGGGGAAACGACACGTATTGTATTGTTGCCATCGGGGATAAAAAGATGGGGTTTATATCATATTGCATGAGTTTATCCCTCTACATCATGTCATCTTGCTTAAAGTGTTACTCCGTTCTTATGAACTTAATACTCTAGATGCATGCTGGTTAGCGGTCGATGTGTGGAGTAATAGTAGTAGATGCAAAGGTGAGTCGGTCTACTTGTCACGGACGTGATGCCTATATACATGATCATACCTAGATATTCTCATAACTATGCTCAATTCTATCAATTGCTCGACAATAATTCGTTTACCCACCGTAATACTTATGCTCTTGAGAGAAGCCACTTGTGAAACCTATGGCCCCCGGGTCTATTTTCCATCATAATAATCTCCCGTCAACAAGCTATTTCTATCGCCGTTTATTTTTCTTTTACTCTTTATCATAAAAATACCAAAAATATTATCTTATCATATCTATCAGATCTCACTCTCGTAAGTGACCGTGAAGGGATTGACAACCCCTTTATCGCGTTGGTTGCGAGGTTCTTATTTGTTTGTGTAGGTGCGTGGGACTTGAGCATGGTCTCCTACTGGATTGATACCTTGGTTCTCAAAAACTGAGGGAAATACTTACGGTACTTTACTGCATCACCCTTTCCTCTACAAGAGAAAACCAACGCAGTGCTCAAGAGGTAGCAAGAAGGATTTCTGGCGTCGTTGTCGGGGAGATTTGCGCCAAGTCAAGTCAAGATTTGATTTCCCGACAACGAGCCATTTCTGGCGCCGTGCCGGGGAGTCTACGCGCAAGTCAAGACACACCAAGTACCCATCACAAACTCTTATCCCTCGCATTACATTATTTGCCTTTTGCCTCTCGTTTTCCTCTCCCCCACTTCACCCTTGCCGTTTTATTCGCCCTCTCTTTTCACTCGCCTTTCCTTTGCCATGGCCGAATCAAAAGGGGCTAGGGGTTCTTTCCTAGGCTTCAATGCCTTGGATAGTCCTTCCGTCCTCTCTAAGCTCATAAAAAATGATACTTTGGAAAGACCTACCGGGGTTATCAATGAGAATCTGAATAATTTTGATGAAGATGATCCCGGAATATTTCATTATTTACTCGATGAGTCTTTGAAAGATGCTTGGGATAGGTTACTAAGAATCCGGGCTAGCTATGTGCCCCAATACCAAATTGAAATTTACTTAAAAAGCTTTTATGTTGCCTTACCTTCGTTGTTTAAGCATGTCTTAGACTCTATTTTTGAAGAAGGTTCTCTTGAAGGGGATGCCATAGATACTTATGAAAAGATGAAAACCACATTTGGGCACCCCATGAATGAGAAGTCGAATCCACCTCTCTTTTGCTTTCCTATCAAAACGAAACTATCAAATAGATGAAGGCTAGCTTAGATGCAAATTTCTGTAAGGTGCTTAATCTTTCTTCTACCATTAATAGCCACGTGCTTTATCAAAACAGAAAGATTAATGCCATGGATAATAAGTTTGCTCTTTTCTTTCCTAAAACTAAAGATGATAATACTTAGATCTATCCTTGTTTTTATGCCTAGCTAAGGGCGTTAAACGATAGCGCTTGTTGGGAGGCAACCCAATCTTATTTTAGTTTTTTGCGTTTTGCTCCTGTTTAGGAATAAATATTTGATCTAGCCTCTGGTTAGATTTGTTTTTATGTTTTAATTAGTGTTTGTGCCAAGTAAAACCTATAGGATCTTCTTGGATGATAGTTATTTGATCTTGCTGAAAAGTCAGAAACTTTCTGTTCATAAAAACAATTGTTTCAGATCACCAGAACGTGATAAAATACTGATTCCAATTGCAGTAGATCAATAAACAAACTATTTAGGAGTTCCTATTTTATCAGAATTTTCTGAGTTACATAAGTTCGCAATAGATCCAGATTACTACAGACTGTTCTGTTTTTGACAGATTCTGTTTTTCGTGTGTTGTTTGCTTATTTTGATGAATCTATGGTTAGTAAAAGAGTTTATAAACCATAGAGAAGTTGGAATACAGTGGGTTTAACACCAATATAAATAAAGAATGAGTTCAATACAGTACATTGAAGTGGTGTTTTGTTTTCTTTCGCTAACGGAGCTCATGAGATTTTCTGTTGAGTTTTGTGTTGTGAAGTTTTCAAGTTTTTGGTAAAGATTTGATGGATTATGGAACAAGGATTGGCAAGAGCCTAAGCTTGATGATGACCAAGGAACCCCAAGGTAAAATTCAAGGACAACCAAAAACCTAAGCTTGGGGATGCCCCGGAAGGCATCCCCTCTTTCGTCTTCGTCCATCGGTAACTTTACTTGATGCTATATTTTTATTCACCACATGATATGTGTTTTGCTTGGAGCGTCTTGTATGATTTTAGTCTTTGCTTTTTAGTTTACCACAATCATCCTTTCTGAATACACTTTTGAGAGAGACACACATGATTCGGAATTTATTAGAATACTCTATGTGCTTCACTTATATCTTTTGAGCTATATAGTTTTTGCTCTAGTGCTTCACTTATATCTTTTAGAGCACGGTGGTGGTTTATTTTATAGAAATTATTGATCTCTCATGCTTCACTTATATTATTTTGAGAGTCCTACAAAACAGCATGGTAATTTGATTTAATCATAAAATTAGTCCTAATATGATAGGCATCCAAGATTAGTAAACTTTTTTATAAGTGCATTGAATACTATGAGAAGTTTGGTGCGTGATAATTGTTTTGAGATATGAAGATGGTTATATTAGAGTCATGCTAGTTGAGTGGTTATGAATTTGAGAAATACTTGTGTTAAAGTTTGTGATTCCCGTAGCATGCACGTATGGTGAACCGTTATGTGATGAAGTCGGAGCATGATTTATTTATTGATTGTCTTCCTTATGAGTGGCGGTCGGGGACGAGCGATGTTCTTTTCCTACCAATATATCCACCTAGGAGCATGCGCGTAATACTTTGTTTTGATAACTTATAGATTTTTTAAATAAGTATATGAGTTCTTTATGACTAATGTTGAGTCCATGGATTATGCGCACTCTCATCCTTCCACCATTGCTAGCCTCTCTAATACCGCGCACTTTTCGCTGGTATCATACACCCACCTTATACCTTCCTCAAAACAACCACCATACCTACCTATCGTGGCATTTCCATAGCCATTTCAAGATATATTGTCATGCAACTTACCACCGTTCCGTTTACTACGACACGCTACATCATTGTCATATTGCTTTGCATGATCATGTAGTTGACATCGTATTTGTGGCAAAGCCACCATTCATTATCTTCATACATGTCACTCTTGATTCATTGCATATCCCAGTACACCGCTGGAGGCATTCACATAGAGTCATATTTTGTTCTAAGTAATCGAGTTGTAAGTAAATAAAAGTGTGATGATCATCATTATTAGAGCATTTTCCCAAGTGAGGAAAGGATGATGGAGACTATGATTCCCCCATAAGTCGGGATGAGATTTCGGACTAAAAAAAAGAGGCCATAAAAAAAGAGAAGGCCCAACAAAAAAATGAGAGAAAAGAGAGAAGGGACAATGTTACTATCCTTTTCCATACTTGTGCTTCAAAGTAGCACCATGAACTTCATGATAGAGAGTCTCCTATGATATCACTTTCATATACTAGTGCAAAATTTTCATTATAGAACTTGGCTTGTATATTCCAATGATGTGCTTCCTAAAATTGCCCTAGGTCTTCATGAGCAAGCAAGTTGGATGCACACCCACTTAGTTTCTTTTGTTGAGCTTTCATACACTTATAGCTCTAGTGCATCCGTTGCATGTCAATCCCTACTCACTCACATTGATATCTATTAATGGACATCTCCATAGCCCGTTGATACGCCTAGTTGATGTGAGACTATCTTCTCCTTTTTGTCTTCTCCACAACCACCATTCTATTCCACCTATAGTGCTATATCCATGGCTCATGCTCATGTATTGCTTGAAAATTGAAAAAGTTTGAGAACACCAAAAGTATGAAACAATTGCTTTACTAGTCATCGGGGTTGTGCATGATTTAAATATTTTGTGGGATGAAGATAGAGCATAGCCAGACTATATGATTTTGTAGGGATAACTTTCTTTGGCCATGTTATTTTGAGAAGACACGATTGCTTTGTTAGTATGCTTGAAGTATTATTATTTTTATGTCAATATTAAACTTTTATCTTGAATCTTTCGGATCTGAATATTCACGCCACAATTAAGAGAATTATATTGAGAATCATGCTAAGTAGCATTCCACATCAAAAATTCTGTTTTATCATTTACCTACTAGAGGACGAGCAGGAATTAAGCTTAGGATGCTTGATACGTCTCCAACGTATCTATAATTTGATTGTTCCATGCTAATATATATTCTATTTTGGATGTTTAATGGGATTTATTATACACTTTTATATTATTTTTGGGACTAACCTATTAGCAAGGCCCAGCCCAAATTGCTGTTTTTTGCCTATTTCAAGTTTGAAGGAAAAGGATATCAAACGGAGTCCAAACGGAATGAAACCTTCGGGAACGTGATTTTTGGAACAAACGTGATCCAGAGGACTTGGAGTGGACGTCAGGAAACAAACAAGGAGGCCACGAGGCAGGGAGGCGCGCCCCCACCCTCGTGGGCCCCTCGTAGCTCTCCTGACCGACCTCCTTCGCCTATATATACTCATATACCCTGGAAACATCGGATACGGAGCCAAAACCCTATTTCCACCGCCGCAACTCTCTGTACCCGTGAGATCCCATCTTGGGGCCTTTTCGGGCGCTCCACCGGAGGGGGCATCGATCATGGAGGGCTTCTACATCAACACCATAACCTCTCCGATGATGTGTGAGTAGTTTACCTCAGACCTTCGGGTCCATAGTTATTAGCTAGATGGCTTCTTCTCTCTCTTTGGATCTCAATACAAAGTTCTCCTCGATTCTCTTGGAGATCTATTCGATGTAATCTTCTTTTGCGGTGTGTTTGTTGAGATCCGATGAATTGTGGGTTTATGATCAAGTTTATCTATGAACAATATTTGAGTCTCCTCTAAATTCTTTTATGTATGATTGGTTATCTTTGCAAGTCTCTTCGAATTATCAGTTTGGTTTGGCCTACTAGATTGATCTTTCTTGCAATGGGAGAAGTGCTTAGCTTTGGGTTCAATCTTGCGGTGCTCGATCCTAGTGACAGTAGGGGAAACGACACGTATTGTATTGTTGCCATCAAGGATAAAAAGATGGGGTTTATATCATATTGCATGAGTTTGTCCCTCTACATCATGTCATCTTGCTTAAAGTGTTACTCCGTTATTATGAACTTAATACTCTAGATGCATGCTGGATAGCGGCCGATGTGTGGAGTAATAGTAGTAGATGCAGGCAGGAGTCGGTCTACTTGTCACGGACGTGATGCCTATATACATGATCATACCTAAATATTCTCATAACTATGCTCAATTCTATCAATTGCTTGACAGTAATTCGTTTACCCACCGTAATACTTATGCTCTTGAGAGAAGCCACTAGTGAAACCTATGGCCCCCGGGTCTATTTTCCATCATAATAATCACCCGTCAACAAGCTATTTCTATCGCCGTTTATTTTGCTTTTACTCTTTATCATAAAAATACCAAAAATATTATCTTATCATATCTATCAGATCTCACTCTCGTAAGTGACCGTGAAGGGATTGACAACCCCTTTATCGCATTGGTTGCGAGGCTCTTATTTGTTTGTGCAGGTGCGCGAGACTTGAGCGTGCTCTCCTACTGGACTGATACCTTGGTTCTCAAAAACTGAGGGAAATACTTACGCTACTTTACTGCATCACCCTTTCATCTTCAAGGAAAAACCAACTCAGTGCTCAAGAGGTAGCAATGGACCCAGGTCCTAGCTGCCGAAAAGTATGGCCTTCAACACCCAGCAAAGAGTTATCCGAAGCGCCGACTACTACCACAATTTGACGAGGAGGCCCTCGAGCCAGTACCGTCAAGACATGACCGCGCTGATGAACCAGACCGGCCACCGCGTGGACGGGACAGAGCGGCCACTCACGCCGAACACCAGCCCGCACCACTCCGCCGTAGAGGCAGAGAGACAACGGCCCCAGGGTACACCTACGACCAACGACAGGACCTGGATAATAGAGCAGGCCAAGCCAGATTAATCTATGGATCAAGGGAGCGCGCCCCAACACGAGAAGACGGCCATCAGGCCTGACGCAATTAGCACAACCTCACCCGGGCCGAAAACCGCAGACGGATGCCATCCGAACTCCGTCGTGACATCGCTCGATACAGAGGCGCCGCACACCCCTTATGCTTCACTGACGAGGTAATGGAGCACCAGTTCCCAGAAGGGTTTAAACCCGTGAACATTGAATCATACGATGGAACGACAAATCCCGTGGTATGGATCGAAGATTTTCTTCTCCACATCCACATGGTTCGCGGTGATGATCTCCACGCCATCAAGTACCTCCCACTAAAACTTACAGGACTAGCACGACACTGGTTAAACAGCCTCCTAGAAAACTCTATTGGTAGCTGGGAAGATTTGGAAGATGCCTTTAGAGACAACTTCTAAGGCACATATGTCCGGCCTCCAGACGCCGATGACCTTAGTCACATAGTCCAACAACCTGGATAGTCAGCCCAGAAGCTCTGGACCAGGTTCTTAATTAAAAAGAACCAAATTGTCGATTTTCCAGACGCCGAAGCCCTCGCGGCCTTCAAACACAGCGTTCGGGATGAGTGGCTCGCCCGACACCTCGGCCAAGAAAAACCGAAGTCCATGGCAGCTCTTACCGCACTCATGACCCGCTTTTGCGCGGGAGAAGATAGCTAGTTAGCTCGCAGAAGCAACAACACCAGCGACCCTGGCACCTCCGAAGCCAGAAACGGCAACGGTCGGCCATGACGTAGCAAACACAAGCATCGAAGCAACAATGAAGATACCGAAGATATGGCGGTCAATGCCGGCTTCAGTGGCTCTAAACCCGGTCAGCGGAAGAAGCCATTCAATGGAAACAAAGATGGTCCATCCATTTTGGACAGAATACTCGATCGGCCTTGCCAGATTCATGGCACCCCTGACAAGCCTGCCAATCATACCAACAGAAATTTTGGGGTCTTTAAACAGGCAGGTAAGTTAAACACCAAACACAAGGGGAAAGGGCCGATGTCGGTGTCAAAACCGGCGGATCTCGGGTAGGGGGTCCCGAACTGTGCGTCTAAGGTGGATGGTAACAGGAGGCGGGGGACACAATGTTTACCCAGGTTCGGGCCCTCGCGATGGAGGTAATACCCTACTTCCTGCTTGATTGATCTTGATGATATGAGTATTACAAGAGTTGATCTACCACGAGATCGTAGAGGCTAAACCCTAGAAGCTAGACTATGGTATGATTGTTGTTGTCCTATGGACTAAACCCTCCGGTTTATATAGACACCGAAGGGGGCTAGGGTTACACAGAGTCAGTTACAAGGGAAGAGATCTACATATCCGTATTGCCAAGCTTGCCTTCCACGCCAAGGAGAGTGCCATCCGGACACGGGACAAAGTCTTCAATCTTGTATCTTCATAGTCCAACAGTCCGGCTGTCCGAGGACCCCCTAATCCAGGACTCCCTCAGTAGCCCCTGAACCAGGCTTCAATGACGATGAGTCCGGCGCGCAGATTGTCTTCGACATTGCAAGGCGGGTTCCTCCTCCGAATACTCCATAGAAGATTTTGAACACAAGGATAGTGTCCAGCTCTGCAAAACAAATTCCACATACCACCATAGAGAGAATAATATTTCCACAAATCTAACCTGCTGACAACTTTTCATAACGTGACGTTTTGCCGTGGTCTGGTCATGACGAACCGTTTTTCCGAGCCTGCCACTGCACGTGTTGCGAGGCGGTTTTGTTGGCACGTCCTGTCGAAGCAGAGATCGTGTCCCTCTTTTCACGGGATTCTCATCAATACGGGTGTGGGTAACCCAATCGTGCCTGCTGGTATGACTCCTTGATTTTAGGCAAGTTCCAAACGGCCACGCGGGGGCCGCTTGATATTCACCCTCTTTATAAAGGGGGCAAGGCCTGTCCTTTTCTTCTCGCACTCAATCGAATCTTTCCCCCACCTTGAGTTCCAACACCCAAGGCTCAGGCTAGGCGCTTCGGACCTTCAATCATGTCTGGATCCAACCTTCATGGTTGGTGGATGCCCTCCTCTGTCACAGAGGAGGACATCAAGAAGCTAAGAGAAGCCAGGTATCTGACCGCCGAAATCTCGCACAGGCTGCCTGCTCGAGGGCAGGTTATTCCCACTTCCGAACCCAGCGGGAGTGTCGTATTCGTCTCCCACTCCTCCGAGGGCTAGGATTTAGTCTACATCCCTTTGTTAGAGGGCTCATGTTTGATTACGTGCTCGATTTCCATGATCTGGCCCCGAATTCCATCCTTCACATCTCATCGTTCATCGTCGTGTGTGAGGCCTTCCTCCACGTCACCCCAAACTTCGGCTTATGGCTCAAGACCTTTAATGTGAAGCCGAAGATGATTAATGGGCGACACGCAGAATGCAGAGGTGCCATAATAAGCAAAGGCGCCGATGTTCCATGGCCAAAGGGTTCCTTCCCGGAGGTGTTCAGCTTATGGCAACGGGAGTTGTTTTATATCACAGCTCCCCGAGGTACTAAGTGGGTAGCCGCCCTGCCTTCCGCTCGCCCCCCCCGCCACAACTGGCATCATGGATCAACAAGGGGCTGAACTGGGGGCCAGTAAATGATGTGCCGATATTGCAGAGTCGCATCCGAGATCTCCTCGAGAGAGATGTTAGCCTTGTCAAGGTAATGCAAGTCATGTTAGTTCGTCGAGTCGTGCCTTGCAAACGTTGACCTTTCCATATGTGGGAGTTCAATCCGGAAGGACCGCGAACTATTCAGCACTTCTTGGCGTGGCCTTTCGAAGAGACGTCTGGTGTTCTTCGGATCACGAATAAAGTGTCCGGACACCATCAAGGATGCGGGTCTAAACTGCAATCGTCCAGACACCCAAGTAAGTAGTTCTTCGGCCGAACATGTTGTCTCTTTATTTATCACAACATCATTACGAAAAGTCGCTCTTTGACCAGGACTGGGTAAAAAAGGCAAAGATGATCAGGTGTTCGGCCCCCTTCCCGAAGGCTCAACGGATCCAGTATTGGCCAGAATGCTTGAGCTCGCGCCTTATCAAGCATCATCAGGGGAAGATAAAGGGAGGAATAAAGAAGCCAAAAGCGGGCCTCACTCATTACTCATCCAAACCGGGGGAATTAGTGCCTCCGCGAAGGAGGATAACCGGGGAGAAGGATCTAAAATCCCCTCTCCCCAAGGAAGGAAGAGGACCGCCTCTGAAGACTTGGAAACAATGGTTTCCAAACGAGGGAAGAAATCTTTGTCAGGGGGCCCTACCCCGGAGGGTATCCTTACCGCACAGTGCTCGCAAGGGGACCAGCCCTCCACCGAGCTGTAAGTAAACAAGAGTACTCTATAGTAAATATATCCTGCTTTATTTCCGAGGACAATAACCGAGACGTATGTCTTGTAGTTCGGATCGTAGCCTTTCTCGACAGAGTTCGTCCTCGGGGGGTCTTCTTCCGAGATGATGGAGAGTGAACGCCTCCCGTGCCTCCCCGCCTCGTGAGGCGGACGACCCCAGGTGTCGTCACGAAGGATTTCTCTGATCCGCCAAGGCGAAGGTAACCCTTCGGTTGCCCAAGTCCGAGTATTCGGCTCCTAAGGAGAGCCACAAAAGAGTTCAGGACTGTCCGGCGCCGGCGGACGCATTGATAAATCTTCTAGAGCAAGCGGCTATCTCATAGGCGCATTGTACTCTAATGGGTACGGTTTTGAGAGAATTTCATCTGCTGAAAGTGGGTTGCATGAAGCCTTTATGAGCCTGCTAAGAGGCTTTGAGGTACACAAAGTAATATATATATTTTGACGGCACCGCACACGCTAGGTGTGCCCTATGCAGATAGTAGCCCCTGAGACTCTGGTTGCTGTCGGAAGGCGGCAAACAGAGGATCATAGTCCCAGGTAATGATCATGCTGTTTTCATGTGTAGGCGGCTGAGGGTTCGGTGGCTAGCCGGACTGGTGAGTTTGCCGAACTGAAGCGACAGCTTGATGCGGCAGATGCCGACATCGTGCTTGTAAACAAGCGGCTTGACGAGGCGCAGGGTATGTATTCTCCGGTGATCAACATATATTAAGAGGAGCATGATGCTAGTATCTGTAATATGCTATGACTGCAGATGGAGCTGCCGCCGTGGAGACCCTTCGGGCGGAACTTGCCCGAGCCAACGAACAAGCCAGGAAGAGTGATGCGGCCGCCCTAAAGGCGGTCGAAGAGCTAAGAGCCGAACAGGCTGCGCATTGCGAGAGCAAAGAGAAAATAGCCAAGATGGCTGTTGAGTTGAAAGATGCCGCCGACCGTTATGAGCTTCTTGAAAAGGAAAGCCAAACGAAGACCGCGGACCTGGAGAAAACCATGGTAGCAGCCAAGGAAGCCCGCTCTAAAATCAGAGCGACGAAGGAGGAGCTACATCAAGCCGGAGATATCGCGGCTGGGAAGCCCTTTTTGTTGCGGACGAAGTTCGGAGATCCTAAGTATGCCCTTCTGGATCGATTATGGAGTTCTGCAGATGCATACTTGGATTTGGCAGCGAGTGCTGCTGATGCGACCGAGTTTTTCGAAGATAAAAGATCACGAAGTGGAAAAGCTGTTCTGGTCGTAGTTCAATGTTCCAGTGCGACCGCTGCTATTAAATGAGCAAATGGCCGAGTGGGCCGAGCTCCATAGGTTGTCCGAGCTTGCTATGAGGTCTGTTGTGGATCATCTTTGGTCGAAAGGACCAAGGCCGAATAGCTATTTTGGCTTAGTGCAACGATTCCTTGGTGCTGTGCCGCATATCAACGCTGTGAAGAGGTCGGCGTGCATAGAGGGTGCATGGATGGCTCTTGCCCGTGTCAAGACATACTGGGCAAAGATGGAGGCCACCGCTATTGCAACCCAGAGTTCAGCCGTAGGCCGGGTATCGGCCGAGCACTATTTTGAAAAAGTCCTAGAAGGCGCTCGTTTAATAGAGGCTCGATTAACAAGAGTATCATGTTCTAGTGACATGTATCCCAATTGTAAGAACAATGTTATTTGAATTATAAAGGTTGTGTTTATACTTTTGCCTGAAAGTATTATTATGCCTCCTGTGCGGTCGTTTATGTACACACACACACACACACACACACACACACACACACACACACACACACACACATAACCTGAAAGTTTGCAGTCGTCGGCTTTAGCCCCCACGCATATAATGCGGGGGTGTTCGCAAAAGCGCGTGTTCACACTTGATCCAACGTCTCGGTCCATTAAGGAGGTGGTAGCGCGGCGATCGAGGCAATCGGACTATATTGCTTTAACACTTTCACTTAACCATAGGAGTTTGACAGTGGGGCTACTATATAGCCCCTAGTATTTCCGCGTCCATCCGAGTCCGGGGCTTGTACGTACATGACTGGGAAAACCGGCCCTTCGTTAATGCGGAGGAATCCCGAAGATTCCGCTAAGTCATCGAGTGGTTGACCAGTCTCGCGCTTTTATCATGACAGTCATTTTCGGCTTTCTCCACTGAGGTGCTCATCCGGGATGAACCAAGGCACAATCGCAGTAGTTCTCCCGGTGCCACCTTAGCTGATAGAGCGGAACGTAAGGTAGCAAAATGCGGGAGCCGGGCAAACCCAACATTTGACCAAGGACATGATTCGGAGCTGATGCATATAAGGCCAAACTCGCGACGCCGAACACTCCATAAGGTATTCGGTCTTTACAACAAACACCGGGCTGAGTAACGCCCTTGATAACGAACCCTGAGTGTCCAGGTACGTGCATCATTCTGACGTGGCGAAATGCCAATAACATCAGCATCCCTCTCGGTTATGCTGAGTATCTGGAGGATGAGAAGCAACAAGAAATAGTAAAAAAGGTTTACACATGCTCTTAATCTAAAAAGAAACCTTTGAGCGGGGCCCTGCTGCACGTCTGCGCCTGTGTCTCCGTTGTGCCGTATCCTGGAAGGGTGTAGCACGATTATCATCTGTAAAAGAGAAGAACTTAGGTGAAAGTTGTCGTGCGAAAAATTGGTTATTCTCAATAAACCATTAAAATTCAAGATTAATAAAGTCGAGCCAAACTGTGGTCCTTTTTACATGCGGGAAGCCCCTGGTACCGCCTATGGGGGTATATCCATCAAACCAATCTCAGGTTTATCTAAGTTGTTACAACTAGTGGTGCGCCGGACTCGTCTAGCCGTGTCCGCGGTCTTGACGACCGATCGTTTACTCTGGTTGGAGAGGCCGTTTAGTGTTCGGCTGCTAAAGCCGCCACACGTTCTTCCTCGCATAAGGAACGCTCAACATTTCCGCTAACTGTGATGATGCCACGTGGACCGGTCATCTTAAGCTTAAGAGAAGCGTAATGCGGTGATACGTCCATTTTGCATCATGCTTTTATATCGATATTTATTGCATTATGGGCTGTTACTACACGTTATGTCACAATACTTATGCCTATTCTCTCTTATTTTACAAGGTTTACATAAGGAGGGAGAATGCCGGCAGCTGGAATTCTGGGCTAGAAAATGAGCAAATATTAGAGACCCATTCTGCACAACTCCAAAAGTCCTGAAACTCCACGAAAGTCATTTTTGGAAATAATAAAAAATATTGAGCGGAAGAAGTACGTCAGAGGGGGACCCACCTGGCCACAAGGGTTGGGGGGGCCCTACCTCCCAGGGCGCGCCCCCTGCCTCGTGGGCCCCCTGTTGGCTCCCCGATGGCCATCTTCTACTATATGAGGTCTTTCGTCGAGGAAAAAATCATAAGCAACCTTTCGGGACGAGACTCCGCCGCCACGAGGCGGAACCTTGGCGGAACCAATCTAGGGCTCCGGCAGAGCTGTTCTGGGGACACTTCCCTCCGGGAGGGGCAAATCATCGCCATCGTCATCACCAACGCTCCTCTCATCGGGAGAGGGCAATCTCCATCAACATCTTCACCAACACCATCTCCTCTCAAAACCCTAGTTCATCTCTTGTATCCAATTCTTGTCTCCATGTCCGGGATTGGTACTAGTAGGTTACTAGTAGTGTTGATTACTCCTTGTAGTTGATGCTAGTTGGTTTATTTGGTGGAAGATCATATGTTCAGATCCTTTATGCATATTAATACCCCTCTGATTATGAACATGAATATGCTTTGTGAGTAGTTACGTTTGTTCACGAGGACATGGGAGAAGTCTTGCTATTAGTAGTCATGTGAATTTGGTATTCGCTCGATATTTTGATGAGATGTATGTTGTCTAGCCTCTAGTGGTGTTATGTGAATGTCGACTACATAACACTTCACCATTATTTGGGCCTAGAGGAAGGCATTGGGAAGTAATAAGTAGATGATGGGTTGCTAGAGTGACAGAAGCTTAAACCCTAGTTTATGTCGTTTCGTAAGGGCTGATTTGGATCCATATGTTTCATGCTATGGTTAGGTTTACCTTAATACTTTTATTGTAGTTGCGGATGCTTGCAATAGAGTTTAATCATAAGTGGGATGCTTGTTCAAGTAAGAACAGCACCCAAGCACCGGTCCACCCACATATCAAATTATCAAAGTACCAAACGCGAATCATATGAACGTGATGAAAACTAGCTTGACGATAATTCCCATGTGTCCTCGGGAGCGCTTTTCTCCATATAAGAGTTTGTCCAGGCTTGTCCTTTGCTAAAAAAAGGATTGGCCACCTTGCTGCACTTTATTTACTTTTGTTACTTGTTGCTCGTTACAAATTATCCTATCACAAAACTATCTTTTACCACTTATTTCAGTACTTGCAGAGAATACCTTGCTGAAAACCGCTTATCATTTCCTTCTGCTCCTCGTTGGGTTCGACACTCTTACTTATCGAAAGGACTACGATAGATCCCCTATACTTGTGGGTCATCAAGACTCCTTTCTGGCGCCGTTGCCGGGGAGTGAAACGCCTTTGGTAGGTGGAATTTGGTAAGGAAAAATTTATATGGTGTGCTGAAATTTCATCACTTGTTACTATGGAAAGTAATCCTCTGAGGGGCTTTTTCGGGGTATCTTCACCCCGACCAGTAGAGCAAAGAGTTGCTCCTCAACCTACTGAACCTACTGAAAATGAAATTGTTCCCTTTGAAGTTCCTTCGGGTATGTTAGAAAAACTGCTAGATAATCCTTTTGCAGGAGATGGAAAAAAGCATCCTGATGAGCACCTAATCTATGTGGATGAAGTTTGTGGATTATTTAAGCTTGCAGGTATACCCGATGATGTTGTTAATAAGAAGGTCATCCCTTTATCTTTGAAGGGAGATGCATCGACATGGTATAGGCTATGTGATGATACGAGGTCATGGAACTATAAACGATTGAAATTGGAATTTCATCAGAAGTATTATCCTATGCATCTTGTTCATCGTGATCGCAATTATATATATAATTTTTGGCCTCACGAAGGAGAAAGCATTGCTCAAGCTTGTGGGAGGCTTAAATCAATGTTATATTCATGCCCCAATCATGAGCTCTCTAGAGAAATAATTCTTCAAAAAATTTATTCTCGGCTTTCTCGTAATAATCAATCCATGCTCGATACTTCTTGTGCTAGATCTTTTATGATGAAGACTATTGAATTCAAATGGAATTTATTGGATAGAATTAAACGCAACTCTGAAGATTGGGATCTCGACGAAGGTAAGGAGTCAGGTATGACACCTAAGTTTGATTGTGTTAAGTCTTTTATGGATACCAATGTTTTCCGTAAATTTAGCACTAAATATGGACTTGACTCTGAGATAGTAGCTTCATTCTGTGAATCTTTTGCTACTTATGTTGATATCCCCAAGGAGAAGTGGTTGAAATATCATCCTCCCATAGAAGTAAAAGTAGCTGCACCTACTAAAGTTGAAGAAAAGACTATTACTTATAATGATCATGTTGTTCCTACTTCTTATGTTGAGAAACCACCTTTCCCTGTTAGAATGAAGGATCATGTTAAAGCTTCAACTGTGGTTCGTAAAAGTAATATTAGAACTTATACACCTCCTGAGAAAGTTAAAGTTGAACCCAATATTGCTATTGTTAAAGATCTCTTGACTGATAATACTGATGGGCATGTTATTTATTTCTGTGGTGAAACTGCCAGAATTGCTAAACCTTGTGCTAAAGATAAACATAGACATGTGGTAGGCATGCCTGTTATTTCTGTTAAAATAGGAGATCATTGTTATCATGGCTTATGTGATATGGGTTCTAGTGTTAGTGCAATACCTTATGACTTATACAAAGAAATTATGCATGATATTGCACCTCTTTGAGATAGAAGATATTGATGTCACAATTAAACTTGCCAATAGAGATACTATTTCACCAATGGGAATTGTAAGAGATGTTGAAGTCTTGTGGGGGAAAACTAAATACCCTGCTGATTTTCTTGTTCTTGGTTCCCCACAAGATAGCTTTTGTCCCATTATATTTGGTAGACCCTTCTTGAACACTGTTAATGCTAGGATAGACTGCGAAAGTAATGTTGTTACTATTGGCTTGGGTGATATGTCCCACGAGTTTAATTTCTCTAAATTTAGTAGACAACACCGTGAAGAAGAATTGCCTAGTAAGGATGAAATTATTGGTCTTGCTTCTATTGCTGTACCTCCTAGTGATCCTTTAGAACAATATTTGCTAGACCATGAAAATAATATGTTTATGAATGAAAGAAGGGAAATAGATGAAGTATTCTTTAAACAGAACCTATTACGAAACACAATTTGCCTGTTGAAATCCTAGGATCCCCTCCACCCAAGGGTGATCCTGTGTTTGAGCTTAAACCGTTGCACGATACTCTTAAATATGCTTATCTTGATGAAAAGAAGATATATCCTGTTATTATTAGTGCTAACCTTTCAGAGCATGAAGAAGAGAGTTTCTGAAAACTACAAGAAGCACCGTCTTTGCTATTGGATATACTCTTGATGATCTTAAGGGCATTAGTCCCACTCTATGTCAACATAAAATAAATTTGGAAGAAGATGCCAAACCAGTCCGTGATCATCAACGAAGACTTAATCCTAAGATGAAAGAAGTGGTAAGAAAGGAAATACTAAAGCTTCTAGAGGAAGGTATAATTTATCCCGTTGCTGATAGTCAGTGGGTAAGTCCTGTCCATTGTGTCCCAAAGAAGGGAGGTATTACTATTGTTCCTAATGATAAATATGAATTGATTCCGCAAAGAATTATTACAGGTTATAGGATGGTAATTGATTTCCGCAAATTAAATAAGGCTACTAAAAAGGATCATTACCCCTTACCTTTTATTGATCAAATGCTAGAAAGATTATCCAAACATTCACATTTTTGCTTTCTAGATGGTTATTCTGGTTTCTCTCAAATACCTGTGTCAGCCAATGGTCAATCAAAGACTACTTTTACTTGCCCTTTTGGTACTTTTGCTTATAGACGTATGCCTTTTGGTTTATGTAATGCACCTACTACCTTTCAAAGATGCATGATGGCTATATTCTCTGGCTTTTGTGAAAAGATTTGTGAGGTTTTCATGGACGACTTTTCCGTCTATGGATCCTCTTTTGATGATTGCTTGAGCAACCTTGATCGAGTTTTGCAGAGATGTGAAGAAACTAATCTTGTCTTGAATTGGGAAAAGTGCCACTTTATGGTTAATGAAGGTATTGTCTTGGGGCATAAGGTTTCTGAAAGAGGTATTGAAGTTGATAAAGCCAAGGTTGATGCTATCGAAAAGATGCCATGTCCTAAGGACATCAAAGGTATAAGAAGTTTCCTTGGCCACGCCGGATTTTACAGGAGGTTCATTAAGGACTTCTCAAAAATTTCTCGGCCTCTGACTAATTTATTACAAAAAGATATACCATTTGTCTTTGATGATGATTGTGTAGAAGCATTTGAAATACTTAAGAAAGCATTGATCTCCGCACCTATTGTTCAACCACCTAATTGGAATTTACCCTTTGAAATTATGTGTGATGCTAGTGATTATCTTTGTAGGTGCTGTTCTAGGGCAAAGAGTTGATAAGAAATTAAATGTTATTCAATATGCTAGTAAGACTCTAGACAATGCTCAAAGAAATTATGCTACTACTGAAAAAGAATTCTTAGCAGTTGTATTTGCTTGTGATAAGTTCAGACCATATATTGTTGATTCTAAAGTAACTATTCACACGGATCATGCTGCTATTAAATATCTTATGGAAAAAAAGATGCTAAACCTAGACTTATTAGATGGGTTCTCTTGCTACAAGAATTTGATTTGCATATTGTAGATAGAAAGGGAGCCGAGAACCCGTTCTATGCATAACTTGTCTAGGTTAGAAAATGTTCTTGATGACCCACTACCTATTGATGATAGCTTTCCTGATGAGCAATTAAATGTTATAAGTACTTCTCGTAGTACTCCATGGTATGTTGATTATGCTAATTACATTGTTGCTAAATTTATACCAACTAGTTTCACATACCAGCAAAAAAAAGTTTTTCTATGACTTGAGACATTACTTTTGGGATGACCCACATCTTTATAAAGAAGGAGTAGACGGTGTTATTAGACGTTGTGTACCTGAGCATGAACAGGAACATATCCTACGCAAGTGTCACTCCGAGGCTTATGGAGGACACCACACTGGAGATAGAACTGCACATAAGGTATTGCAATCCAGTTTTTATTGGCCTACTCTCTTCAAGGATGCCCGTAAGTTTGTATTGTCTTGTGATGAATGTCAAAGAATTGGTAACATTAGTAGACGTCAAGAAGTGCCTATGAATTATTCACTTGTTATTGAACCATTTGATGTTTGGGGCTTTGATTATATGGGACCTTTTCCTGCATCTAATGGTTATACACATATTTTAGTTGCTGTTGATTACGTTACTAAGTGGGTAGAAGCTTTTCCAACTAGTAGTGCTGATCATAACACCTCTATTAAGATGCTTAAAGAAGTTATTTTTCCGAGGTTTGGAGTCCCTAGATATTTAATGACTGATGGTGGTTCACATTTTATTCATGGTGCTTTCCGTAAAATGCTTGCTAGGTATGATGTTAATCATAGAATTGCATCTCCTTATCACCCACGATCTAGTGGTCAAGTAGAATTGAGTAATAGAGAGCTCAAATTAATTTTGCAAAAGACTGTCAATAGGTCTAGAAAGAATTGGTCCAAGAAACTTGATGATGCATTATGGGCCTACAAAACTGCATATAAAAATCCCATGCGTATGTCTCCGTATAAAATGGTTTATGGAAAAGCATGTCATTTACCTCTCGAACTAGAACATAAGGCATACTGGGCTATTAAAGAGCTCAACTATGATTTCAAACTTGCCAGTGAGAAGAGGTTATTTGATATTAGCTCACTTGATGAATGGATAACCCAAGCTTATGAAAATGCCAAGTTGTTTAAAGAAAAAGTTAAAAGATGGCATGACAAAAGGATACAAAAGCGTGAGTTTAATGTAGGTGATTATGTATTGCTATACAACTCTCGTTTAAGATTTTTTGCAGGAAAACTTCTCTCTAAATGGGAAGGCCCCTACGTTATCGAGGAAGTCTACCGTTCCGGTGCCATAAAAATCAACAACTTCGAAGGCACAAATCCGAAGGTGGTAAACGGTCAAAGAATCCAACATTATATCTCATGTAATCCTATAAATGTTGAAACCAATGTTATTGAAACCGTAACCCGGGAGGAATACATAAGGGACGCTTTCCGAACGTTCCAGACTCCGAAAAGGAATAGGTATGTGGTACGGTAAGTAAACCGACTCCAAAACAGTTTTTAAGGCAATATTTCTCCGTTTTGGAATATTTAGAAAAATAGAAAAATAAGAAGTAGTCTGGGAAGGACACGAGGCCTCCACGAGGGTGGAGGGCGCGCCCCCTTACCTCGTGGGCACCTCGTGTGCCTTCCGGACTCCGTTTTCTTGCACGATACGTATTTTGGTCGGTAAAAATTCATTATATATTCTCCCGAAGGTTTTGACTCCTGTATCACGCAATTATCCTCTGTTCTTGTTTCGAGCTGTCCTGCTACATATTAGAGCAACATGTCGTCCCAGGATTCGGAAGGAGAAAGCTATGTGGATGATTACCTTGCAGATCCTATGGTCTATGGAGATGTGGAGCATTGTGGTCGGACTACGGAGGAAGAAGAGGACTATGAACCCAAGGGGAAGGAGGAGACGAGCTCAGATGAAGATGAAGCCCCATTACCTCAACCTGGGGACATGCATGTGGAGTTCAAAAAGTCAGGCCTCCTTGATAGAGCAAAGAAACCTAAGATTGAGTTTATCCCTTTTCGTCTCTTGCAGGAAAACATGCAGGAACTATGCAAAAAGATATTAATCTTGGAGTAGGAGATTGATGACTTGAGGGATCAAAATTCTGTCCTCAAGCGCAAATTAAGGAAGAAGCCTACGCCATCAACCAAACCACCACCTTCTTCATCAAAGAAGGAGACATAATCACATGGGTATGGGCACTCCCCTTGGCAACTGCCAAGCTTGGGGGAGGTGCCTCGGTAACGTATCACAACCACACTCCTATCTTTACCGTTTTTCTCAGTTCGATCCTTTTAGTAGTATCTTGATCTAGTAGAATAAAGTTTATGGTATGATCTAGTTTTGAGTTTTTGCTTTATGATCTCTCTATGTAATCGACTCCATGAGCTATATATAATAAAGATTAGTGTTGAGTCAAGGGCTTGATTATTTTGCCATGATCTTGAGTGAATAAAAGAAAAGAGAAAAGAACAAAAAGAAATAAAGAGTTCATATTGATCTTATTGAGAGTGATGACTTCACATAGAAAGAGTATGATGATTAAAAATTGTTGAGAGTTGACAAGCATAGTTTGGTCATCGTTGCAATTAATAGGAAGTAATAAGGAAAGAGAGGTTTCACATATAAATATACTATCGTAGACATCTTTTATGATTGGGAGCACTCATTAAAATATGACATGCTAAAGAGTTGATGTCGGACAAGGAATACAATATTATGGGTTATGTTTTCTTATATCTGAGATAAAGATGTTGTCATGGATCATCCAAGATGTTGAGCTTGCCTTTCCCCCTCATGCTAGCCAAATTCTTAGCACCAAGTAGAGATACTACTTGTGCTTCCAAAAACCCTTAAACCAGTCTTGCCATGAGAGTCCACCATACCTACCTATGGATTGAGTAAGATCCTTCAAGTAAGTTGTCATCGGTGCAAGCAATAAAAATTGCTCTCTAAATATGCATGACTTATTAGTGTAGGAGAAAATAAGCTTTATAAGATCTTGTGATGTGGAAGAAATAAAAGTGACGAACTGCATAATAAAGGTTCATATCACAAGGGGAAATATAAAGTGACGTTCTTTCGCATTAAGATTTTGTGCATCCAACCAAAAAAGCGCATGGCAACCTCTGCTTCCCTCTACGAATTGCCTATCTGTTACTATTATCTTCTACCTTATGCAAGAGTCATGGTGATCTTCACCTTTCCTTTTTACATTTTATCCTTTGGCAAGCACAGTGTGTTGGAAAGATCCTGATAGATATATCTAATTGGATGTAGGGGAGCATGAGTTATTATTGTTGACATTACCCTTGAGGTAAAAGGCTGGGAGGCGAAACTATAAGCCCCTATCTTTCTCTGTGTCCGATTAAAACTCCGTAACCACAAGTATTGCGTGTGTGTTAGCAATTATGAAAGACTAAATGATAGTCGAGTATGTGGACTTGCTAGAAAGCTCTGACATAGACTCTTTCTGATGTTATGGTAAATTGCAACTGCTTCAATGACTGAGATTATAGTTTGTTAGTCCTCAATAAAGTTTCTGATTCATACTTTTCATTGTGAACAGATTATTACTTGAGCATAGGAAATCATATGACAAATCCATATATGTTGCTGTTATGAGAATAATCATGATGCCCTCATGTCCGTATTTTATTTTTATCGACACCTCTACCTCTAAACATGTGGACATATTTATCATTATCGGCTTCCACTTGAGGACAAGCGAGGTCTAAGCTTGGGGGAGTTGATACGTCCATTTTGCATCATGCTTTTATATCGATATTTATTGCATTATGGGCTGTTACTACACGTTATGTCACAATACTTATGCCTATTCTCTCTTATTTTACAAGGTTTACATAAGGAGGGAGAATGCCAGCAGCTGGAATTCTGGGCTGGAAAAGGAGAAAATATTAGAGACCTATTCTGCACAACTCCAAAAGTCCTGAAACTCCACGAAAGTAATTTTTGGAAATAATAAAAAATATTGAGCGGAAGAAGTACGTCAGAGGGGGACCCACCTGGCCACGAGGGTGGGGGGGGGGCGCCCTACCTCCTGTAGCGCCCCACCTCGTGGGCCCCTGTTGGCTCTCCGGTGGCCATCTTACGCTATATGAGGTTTTAAATGAGGAAAAATCATAAGCAACCTTCGGGACGAGACTACACCACCACGAGGCGGAACCTTGGCGGAACCAATCTAGGGCTCGGCCAGTATTCTGGGAAACTTCCCTCCGGGAGGGGGAAATCATCGCCATCGTCATCACCAACGCTCCTCTCATCGGGAGAGGGCAATCTCCGTCAACATCTTCACTAGCACCATCTCCTCTCAAAACCCTAGTTCATCTCTTGTATCCAATTCTTGTCTCCAAGTCCGGGATTAGTACTAGTAGGTTACTAGTAGTGTTGATTACTCCTTGTAGTTGATGCTAGTTGGTTTATTTGGTGGAAGATCATATGTTCAGATCCTTTATGCATATCAATACCCCTCTGATTATGAACATGAATATGTTATGAGTAGTTACGTTTGTTCCTGAGGACATGTGAGAAGTCTTGCTATTAGTAGCCATGTGAATTTGGTATTCGTTTGTTATTTTGATGAGATGTATGTTGTCTAGCCTCTAGTGGTGTTATGTGAATGTCGACTACATAACACTTCACCATTATTTGGGCCTAGAGGAAGGCATTGGGAAGTAATAAGTAGATGATGGGTTGCTAGAGTGATGTAAGCTTAAACCCTAGTTTATGCGTTGTTTCGTAAGGGGCTGATTTGGATCCATATGTTTCATGCTATGGTTAGGTTTACCTTAATACTTTTGTTGTAGTTGTGGATGCTTGCAATAGAGGTTAATCATAAGTGGGATGCTTGTTCAAGTAAGAACAACACCCAAGCACCGTCCACCCACATATCAAATTATTAAAGTACCGAACGCGAATCATATGAACGTGATGAAAACTAGCTTGACGATAATTCCCATGTGTCCTCGGGAGCGTTTTTCTCCATATAAGAGTTTGTCCAGGCTTGTCCTTTGCTACAAAAAGGATTGGGCCATCTTGCTGCACTTTATTTACTTTTGTACTTGTTGCTCGTTACAAATTATCCTATCACAAAACTATCTGTTACCACCTATTTCAGTACTTGCAGAGAATACCTTGCTGAAAACCGCTTATCATTTCCTTCTGCTACTCGTTGGGTTCGACACTCTTACTTATCGAAAGGACTACGATAGATCCCCTATACTTGTGGGTCATCATGCGGTACTGCATTAGAACAAGCGAAAGCTGTTCTTCCGAGTAGTGCTTGATAGCCGCTTCGGAATGGAGCGATGTCGAAGGTTAATTTTTCACTTCGGAAGTTGTCGGGAGAACCGAATACAACTTCGAGTACTAGAGAGCCCGTACAGCGGGCCTCTAGGCCTGGTATTACCCCTTTAAAGGTAGTATTGCTTTGGCTAGTTCTTGTTGGGTCTATCCCCATTTTGCGGAATGTGTCTTGATATATCAGATTAAGACTACTGCCGCCGTCCATGAGGACTCAGGTGAGATGGTATCCGTTGATTATTGGGTCTAGCACCAAGGCAGCCAATCCTTCGTGCCGGATACTTGTTAGATGATCCCTGCTATCAAAAGTGGTCGGGTAGGCCGACCAAGGGTTGAACTTAGGGGTGACGGGCTCTACGGCGCATATGTCTCCGAGTGCATGTTTGCTCCTTCTTTTTGTTACGTGAATCATGTTCACTGTTTTGACCTCTGGTGGGAATTTTTTCTGCCCCCCAGTGTTTTGCTGGCGAGGCTCATCCTCGTCTTCACTTGGTGTCTCCCTCCCCTTGTGTTCGGCGTTTAGCTTGCCGGCCTGCTTGAAGACCCAACATTCTCTGTGGGTGTGATTTGCAGGTTTATCGGAGGTGCCGTGAATCTGACATAATTTGTCTAGAATCTTGTTGAGGCTGGACGATCCATCTCTGTTGCCTTTGAAAGGCTTTTTCCATTGACCGGGTCGAGAGCCCCTAAATCCAGCGTTTACCGCCGTGTTGTCTGGGCTGTCTTCGTTATTTCGACGTTTGCTTTTACTGCGTCGTGCCTTTCCATTGCCATCCCTGACTTCAGATGTGCCTGGGTCGCTGGTGCTACTACGGGCCAGCCAGCTATCTTCGCCCGTGCAAAAGCGGGTCATAAGGCTTGTTAGGGCTGCCATTGTCCTCTTTCTTGGCCGAGGTGTCTGGCGAGCCATTCGTCTCGGACGCTGTGTTTGAAAGCTGCTAAGGCATCAACGTTCGGGCAGTTGACGATTTGGTTCTTCTTAGTGAGAAATCTGTTCCAAAGCTTTCGGGCTGACTCTCTGGGCTGTTGAATTATATGACTTAAATCGTCTGCATCCGGATGTTGGACATAGGTCCCTTCAAAGATAGCCCTGAAAGCATCCTCAAGCTCCTCCCAACTTCCAATTGAATTTTCGGGGAGGCTCTTCAGCCAGTGTCGAGCTGGTCCTTTCAGCTTGAGAGGCAAGTACTTGATGGCGTGGAGATCATCTCCGCGAGCCATATGGATATGGAGGATGAAGTCCTCAATCCGCACCACGTGGTCTGCTTCGTCAGACGCCTCTATGTTCATGGGTTTGAATCCCTCTGGAAATTCATGATCCAGCACCTCATCGGTGAAACATAGGTGGTGCGCGGCACCCCTGTATTTGGATGTGTCATGGCGTTCTGATGATTGTAGTGTTCGGTTTTGATTATGCGCTAGAGCACGCTTCCTAGATCCGTAGATGGATCTGGTCACGCCGGCCTTTTGATGCATGTCCTCACATGAATCGTGTGCTGACTTATGTGCGGCCTCGTTAGCCGCCCTATCGCGGCCACGAGGTGGTCGATCCGACCGGTCGGTCGTTTTATTTTTCGGCTGTGTAGGCTCTAAGGCCTCATCATCGAATTCAGGCAGCAGCTTGCGCTTTGGATAGCTCTTTGTGTGGCGACTACCACCATACTTTTCCTCAGTGTCGAGAACTTTGTTCCATCTACTGTTGAGCGTATTATGTACAGCCTTAAGCCTTTGCTTCCGCTTCTTCAGACTCCTCGCGGTTTATATACACACCGGAGGGGGCTAGGGTTACATAGAGTCGGTTACAAGGGAGGAGATCTACATATCCGTATTGCCAAGCTTGCCTTCCACACCAAGGAGAGTCCCATCCGGACACGGGACGAAGTCTTCAATCTTGTATCTTCATAGTCCAACAGTCCGGCCAAAGGATGTAGTCCGGCTGTCCGGATACCCCCTAATCCAGGACTCCCTCAGTAGCCCCTGAACCAGGCTTCAATGACGATGAGTCCGGCGCGCAGTTTGTCTTCGGCATTGCAAGGCGGGTTCCTCCTCCAAATACTCCATAGAAGATTTTGAACACAAGGATTGTGTCCGGCTCTTCAAAACAAGTTCCACATACTACCGTAGAAAGAATAATATTCCACAAATCTAATCTGCTGACGCATTCGGTAGCATGACATCACACCACGACCCGGTCATTATTCGAACCGTTTTTCTCAACCAGCCTCGGCACATATTGCGAGGCGGTTTCCTTGGCACGTCTTGTCGAAGCAGAGATCGTGTCCCCTTATCACGGGATTCTCATCAATACGGACATGGGTAACCCAACCGCGCCATCAATTACGGCGCTTGGGGAATAAGCGAGTTTACTAGGCAGGTGGGGGCGTATAGTTTCGTCCGCCTTTATAAAGGGATAAGGGTTCCCCTTTTCACCCATGCCTTCTTCCTCCTTGCTCATCCATTCTCCCGCACTCGAGCTCCAACACCCAAGTTTGCGTCTTTCTCCTCAAACCGTTCCCAGCATGTCCGGAGCGGGGGGCAAGTGGATGAAATCCTCCGTCACAGAGGACGACATCAAAAAGATGCGGGGAGCCGGATACTTGGCCGCGGATATCGCGCATCGGCTGCCCAATGCGGGGCAGATCGTCCCTACCCCGGAATCTCATGAGAGGGTAGTTTTTCTCACCCACTTCGTCCGCGGACTGGGATTTCCCCTCCACCCGTTCGTCCGCGGCCTCATGTTTTACTACGGGCTGGATTTCCATGATCTGGCCCCAAACTTTATCCTCAACATCTCGGCGTTTATCGTCGTGTGCGAGGCCTTCCTCCGCATCCGGCCCCACTTCGGCCTGTGGCTGAAGACCTTCAATGTTAAACCGAAGGTGGTGGGCGGCCAGCAAGCGGAGTGCGGAGGCGCCATGGTGGGCAAAATGCCTAACGTCACATGGATCAAGGGCTCCTATATGGAGACCATAAAGGGGTGGCAATCGGGGTGGTTCTACATCACCGAGCCGCGCGACACCAACTGGGTGGCGGCCCCCGAGTTCCGATCCGGAATCCCCATGCGGCTCACCTCCTGGAAAGAGAAGGGCCTGTCCTGGGGTAACCCGGTAGAGCTGACCGGACTCCAGACCTGCCTCAAGAACATGATGAACAAGAAAATCAAGCTCGTCAACGTGGTCCAGGTCATCCTCTTCCGCCGGATCCTCCCGTGTCAACAACGGGCGTTCAATTTATGGGAGTTCAACCCGGCCTAGCACCAGACTTTGCGCGAGCTCTTTGATACGACGCACAAGGACGTCTGGAGGGTGCTATTCAATGGCGCCGAGGTGCCCCCTTCCCTAACCGAGGACCGCGGACTAAGCGCACAGCGCCACGCCAGTTCGGTAAGTTCTTTTATACCTTATAGGGTATTTATTGTCTCCAGTTTAATCATGTGCGGGATCTAAGCCTCCTTGCCTTTAATAGGACTGGGTGGAGACAGCGGAGCAGATTGACTGTCCAGCCCCCCTGCCCAAAGATCCAGCGGATGTTCTCCTAACGGAGATGCTGGCTCCGGCACCTTATGAGGTGTCGGAGAAGAAGGCCAAGAAGAAGGCCGCGGGGACCCAAAAGGGTCTCTGGCGTCAGGTGATATCGTACTCATCGTCCGATAACTCCAAGGCGCACTCCTCCCATGAAGACGAGGAGGAGGAAGAGGAAAGTTCTCCCCCCAGCCGGGGGAGACAAGAAAAGGAAGGCCGCCCCAACCAGGGAGGCCGAGGGGTCCAAGAAGGGAAGGACTCTCCTTCCGGACTGTTCCACGACCGCCTCTCATGGTGAGGACGAGTGGTTGCCCAGGGACAAGCCCCTGGCGAAGTCGTAAGTATTCGGAGACTAGAGTAATTCATGGTATGCTTTTATTGCACTGCTTCTCCTTACACCGGATATGACTATGCAGTCCGTCCCGAGCCCGCATCAATGTATCTTCGTCGGATGGTTCTTTGGACCTGTCGTATATGAGTAGTGATACACTTCCGACCGCCTCTACCCCCTGCCCTACGGACAACGCCGAGGTGTTGTCTCAGAAGGCACCCAGCCGAGGGGAGGTAGTCCTGGAGGCGCCTCGAGGCGACCTTCCGGACCCTGGGCACAAAGGAGGCAAGACTCCTGCGGGCTCCAAGGTCGGCCCCCAGCCGAACACTGCGTCGGAACCTCCAGTGGTTCCGGACTCCGGCAGACGACCCCACGTCAAGAGGGGCAAGCCGCCCGTGCCGGTGGCCTCTGTCCATCCAGAGGCACCAGACAATTTTTTGGAGGCGTTTCACGGCGCTTCCATCAACAAAGAGCACCGCACTATCATGAGTGCGGTGATCGAGAAGGTTCAGTCCACCAAGGACGGACTGACCGAAGCTTGCGCCAGCCTTCTAACAGGCTTTCAGGTAAGTAATCGAAATATAGGAAAGTATTACCGTATAGACAGTAGCCCCTGATGCTCTGGTTGGCGTTCGCGAAGAAAAGCTGAATAGAGGATCGAATAATAACCACAGGAGTCTAATCCGAATATGTCTATATGCGTATGCAGGCATCATTGCTGGCCGCCGCCGCACGTACTGTGAAGGTCAATGCCCTGAAGCAGGACCTTGAGCGGTCCGAGGAAGAGCTGGGCCTTACCAAGAGACAGCTCGAGGAGAGCAAAGGTAAGCAATACCTTGTCTATATATTAGAAAGAAAGTTGGTTGTAAAATAATATGATCATCATGAATGTGCCAGGGGCCACGACAGAAGTGGCGACCCTGAAAAAGGTGCTGCCCGAGGCCGAAAACAAAGCGGCCAAGGAGCGCATCGAGCGAGAAAAACAAGAGGCGCGAGTAGGCGAGGTGCAGCAAGAGCTCCAGGCTCTCGTGAAGAAGCACGAGTCCTTGGAGCTTGACTCTAAGACGCGAGAGTCCGAGCTTGCAAAGGCCCTCAAAAACGCAAAAAATGCCATGGCCGAAGCCCAAAAGGCCCTCCAGGAAATTGAGGCGGTTAAGAAGATAGCGGCGGGTAAGGCATTCATTATGCAAAGCAAGTACGTGAAATAAAATTTCCTTTTACTTACCCAAGCTCGGAGCTCTCCAGGAGCGTTCGCAGATCTGCCCCGCAGTGTGTCTGATGCCGCGGAGTTCTACCGGGCCGAGGAGGGAAGCTCGATGGAGAATTTGTTCTGGTCTCAGTATACTGGGACCGAACACCCGATGCCCTTGAGCGACCAGCTGAAGCAACTCGTCGAGGTCCACAAGGCGGCCGAACAGGCCATGAAGGGCCTTATAGTCCGGATGTGGCCTGGCGATCCCCTTCCCAACAGCTACTTCGATCTGGAGAGGCGGCTTGTGGATGTCTGCCCCCGGTTTGAAGTCATCAAGCAGTCCGTCTGGATCGAAGGTGCACGCAGGGCCTTTGCCCGTGCGAATGTGCACTGAAGATGGACGCCGAGAAGCTGGTGAAGGAGGGGCCGCCGCATGGCAAGGAGCATCGCCACCCCGAAATGTATTATGACAGTGTCCTGAAGGGTGCCCGCCTTGTGGCGGAGGAGTGTACCAAAGATGTAATTTTTGAATGAACGTGCTCATGTGATCCTTTAATGTGAAAACTAGTTCACTTGCGCTATGCAACGCTTTTTGAATTTAAAATATTACCTTCTGCGCGACCGTTTATCAAATTTGAGAGTTGGCCAGTCGTCGGCTTCTGCCCCCATGTAGCTAGTACTGGGGTGTTCGGGACAAATATGAGCACTCTTTTTCCCATTTTGGGGTCCTCCGAGGGAGGTGCTCAGCGCAACGAACCAGGCAATCAGACTATAATGCTTTGTCACTCTCACTTAGCCATAGAAGTCTACAATTTTAAATTTTGGCGAAGCCCCTAGTATTCGGAAGGACGAATTTGGGGCGCTATATACGCCTAAGTCGGACAAGGCCGACTCCTCACCCGAAGCGAAAAAAGTCTTTAAGGACTTGAGACCTCTCGAACAGCGACCAGCTCTCGCCTCATCATGACAGTCAGTTTTGGCTTTCTCTCGAGGTGCTCGTCCGGAAGAACCGGACACAATCACAGTAGTTCTCCCAGTGCTACCTTAGCCGATATAGCGGGCGTAAGGTACGAAAACATGGGAGCCGGGCAAACCCAACTATTGACCCAAGACATGATTCGAGTCGATGCATATAATGCTACAAGTTCGGGTGCCGCCTTTGTCGAAAGTGTTCGCACTTCTCACGCCCGTATTATGGGTATATCTGAAGCCCTCGGCATACCGCCGTGCAAGAATGTACGGGTGCTAATTGTCGTAAATAAACATATATAAAAAACAATAGATAATGCAATAATAGACTAGTGCTGTGCATCATTTATTCAAAGAATACGTCGAAGTGTACTGATACAAGTAGTGCAATAAGCAGAAAATAGGACCATTTGACATGTCCTATCCAAGGGCAAGCTACAGACTGGTATTTAAAACAGGTATTTCACTCAATATCAGAGACCACCTCGGGATTCCATTGTACGATCTAGCTTCCTGCCTCCTTGGTTGTTGTATTATGTGTCCGGCAATCGCACTGCCGGATAGGGCTTCCAGAGAGTAAGGTCCTGAAAGAGAGAGCATGATAAAGATATTCAGCCCCTAGGGCGGTTGAGCCGCACTGTGGGACGTGCCATGGTCGTGCCCCCGCCTATGCCCACGGTATTTTCAATGCGTAATTATGTACGCGCGACACGGATTTCACCATTCGACTGGGACTAGGGCGGGGCGGAATTGCTAAGCGAGCTCAACGTGCTGTGCGATCCTGTTGCAGGTTACTCCGGACTCGCTTGACGGTGTCCGGGGGCTTTATCGCCGAATTGGTGGATTGCCTTAAAAGGCTGATTTGTGCTTCCGCTGCAAGGGCCGCAGTGTGCTCCTCCGTGCGGAGCGAGCGCTCTGTGTTTCCATTGACTGTTATGACCACCCTAGGTCCTGGCATCTTGAGCTTGAGGTACGCGTAGTGCGGTAGCGCATTGAATCTTGCAAATGCGGTTCGCCCAGCGAAGGCGTGATAGCCGCCGCGAACGAGACGATATCGAAGATTAACTCCTTGCTTCGGAAATTGTCCGGAGATCCGAAGACCACTTCCAGTGTGATTGAACCCGTGCAATGGGCCTCTACACCTGGGATGACGCCTTTAAAGGTCGTTTTTGTGGGTTTGATCCTCGAAGGGTCTATGCCCATTTTGCGCACTGTATCCTGATAGAGCAGGTTCAGGCTGCTGCCACCGTCCATAAGGACTCGAGTGAGGTGAAATCCGTCAATGATTGGGTCTAAGACCATTGCGGCAGGTCTGCCATGACAGATACTAGTGGGGTGGTCTCTGCGATCGAAGGTGATCGGACAAGTGGACCATGGGTTGAACTTTGGGGCGACGAGCTCCATCGCATAGACGTCCCTTAGTGCACGCTTCCGTTCCCTCTTGGGGATGTGGGTTGCGTATATCATGTTCACTGTCCTCACTTGTGGGGGGAACCTCTTTTGTCCTCCCGCGTTCGGTGGCAGGGGCTCCTCCTCGTCGCCACTATGCAGCCCCTTGTCCTTGTTTTCGGCATTTAACTTGCTGGCCTGCTTGAACACCCATCATTCTCTGTTGGTGTGATTGGCTGGCTTATCGGGGGTGCCGTGTATTTGGCACGAGCGATCGAGTATGCAGTCCAAACTGGACGGGCCCGGAGTATTTCTTTTGAATGGCTTTTTCCGCTGACCGGATTTAGAGCCACTGAATCTGGCATTGACTGCCGTATCCTCGGCGTTATCGCCGTTGTTGCGGCGTGTCGGATTTCGGGTTCCGGCAGACCCTTGAGGTTCGAACACTGGGGTGCACGCGGAGATCTTTCCCCTACCAGCTCACGCGTGAATGGTTAGCGAGGGATCTAAACTAGGAACGATGAACATCACAATAGACGCGAGGTTTATACTGGTTCGGGCCACCGATGTGGTGTAATACCCTACTCTAGTGTGTGGTGTGGTGGATTGCCTCAGGGGCTGATGAAGAACATTACAAAGGAAGAACAGCCTCGTGAGGGGCTGTTCTTGAGCTGGTGCAACGGACTGCTTGGGTGAGTCTAGTCGCCTCTCTCTCTCTCTCTCTCTCTCTCTCTCTCTCTCTCTCTGGTAGGTTCGACCTCCTCGTTGATTGATCGATCCTCCTACCTCTGTGGTGGCTAGTCCTATTTATAGAGGGAGGCCCTGGGCCTCTTCCCAAATAATGAGCGGGAAGGGCGCCAACAATTGGCCATTTTGAAGGGGAACATCTAGTACACTTATCCTGACTAAAGTTGGTCTTGGTGCCAAAGGCTCGACGGTGACGCCGTCCTGGGCTCCACGATGACTTCCGTCCTGCCGCTCTGCTGGTCTTGGTCTTGTTGCACCGATGCGGTAACCTTTGCTTGATGCCTTGGCCTGTGCTTGCCTCCTTTGCACCAAAGGGGAAACGAGGACACTGCGCAGGCTGGCGCCCGCCTGGTCTCGTTCGTCATGGCTTGCGTCACGGGGCACCCTTGTGAGGTGCCCTGCCTTGATCTCTCCGCCTCCTCGTGAGCCTGCCTAACGAGGCTGCCCCCGAGGAGGGTTCCTGTCGTCCGCCCCGCGAGGCTTGGCCCCTCGCGATGGTCTTGAGCTTGAGCTGATGAAGCTGGGCCACGCTGGGCCCCCACTTGAGCCACGCCGCAGGCCGCAGGCAGGCAAGTCTTGGGACCCCCGTTCCCAGAACGCCGACAGTAGCACCCGGGCCCAAGGCGCGCTCGGGCTTGGCTTAGCAGTGAAGCGAAGGGGCAAGTGCGAAGCGCCGCGTGCCCTAACAACCTGCGGCCTTGGGCGCCGCATGGCGATTGATTGGTCGTGGGCGTCTCCGCTTCCCCATGATCCCTCGGCTACCGCATGACTTGACAAGTCCCTGCATGCAGAAATGGATCATGATTACCTGTGATCGTGGAGGCCAACGGTTGACCTCCTCCGGCTATAAGTACGGAACGGCGCAAGCCATTCCAGTCCATCTCTTCTTGCTACTCCTTCCTCTCCATGGCTCCGTTGAAGAGGTTCTCGGCCGCGGAGAAGGGAAAAGCCCGCCAGGTAGGGCCTGACTCTCCCCCGGCCAAGCGCGGTTGAGGCCGTCCTTGTAAGCATCCTGTGGCTCCCATAGTGGCTTCCCGCTGCCGAGGAGGCGATCCCCTGCGCGGCGATGGGCGCCAAGTTGTCGATGGGGGGCGTGTCGTGACCGTGCGGCCCCCTAGGCCGCGGTTCCACTCGGCGGAGGTGCTGCCGGAGTTTGTCGTGTGGTCGGTGGAGCCATCCAACACCTAGCTCCAGCTTCCCCGCTTCTTTTTAGGTGAACTTCCGGCCGGCGGTCCGGGTGGCCTCTGGCTTCAGGCGGACGGTTGTTGCAATCGGGCCTCCTGGGCTTCGCTGGAGGTCTCCGTCGCCGGGAGTGTGGCCCTGACCATGGTGGCAAAGCGTTTGCCAGCTGCGTGCTTTGAGCCGGGCGGTGCACCACACTTCAGGTTCGACGTCGACGCCACCCTCTATGTGAGGGTGTTTGGAGAAGACGGCCGATGTGCCGGGTGCTGCCCCGAAGACGATGACCGCGGCCGTGGACCCAACTCTGGCGATGATCGGGATGAAGATGACAGCAGGCGCGTGGTCGGCGGCGCTCGGGGCTCGTCGAGCTTTGGCGGCTCTCCTTCGGACAGCGGCTCGTCCAGCGGTGGCCGCGACCAGCCTCCGCGCCGTCGCGCCCGCCTGGAGGGAGGTAGCGGGTCAGCCCGCCGTCGCGCCTCGATGAAGCGCGAGGAGGAGTCTGGCTGAGCTACAGAGGCAGTACAAGCCTTTGTTGCGAGTTGGTGCCGAGCGAGTCGTGCCTATTTTGTTTTTCTCCTTTCCCTGCGCAAAGAGACAGTAGTGTAGGGCCCCGTGGGGGCGTGCTCAACTGTTGATGTTAATTATTGTACTGTTTCCGCTATTCCTGTGCTGCGCTTTTGTGCCGCATGCCCGCGTGCAGGAATTACTTAGCTCCAGTGGACTTGTCGTGGTCTTCGCCTCCCGAGGCTGAGGCCTCACCGCGTGCTTCATGTCCTGCAAGGATTAGTCTGGTGGAGTAGCTTCCGGCCTCGGTTGTGGAGGCAACCGACCCGGGTCCTGTGTTCGCGTCGCGATGCCCGTGGGGCACGGACTGGGAGGGGTGCTCCCGTAGCGGACCCGGATAGGAAAGCTTCAAACGACAAGGGCAGAAAACACTCACGAGGGTGCCCGCGCTGCTCCATCGTGAGACTTGTGCAAGAGAAATCGAGGCAAGAGAACGAAAAAGACAAAGAGCCACAAGCCAAGGACGACAACAACTTCAATAAAACTTCAAATAGGAACGAACAAGCCAACTGCAGAAAGCAAATGAAAAAGCCGCGTCCGGCACCTAATCTAGTCTTCGACGTCTTCTCACCAGCGCAGAGCTAAGTGCTGCCACTGGGCGTGGGCGGGAGCCCCGAGGCCCGAGGGCGGCTCTCCGGAGACTCCGGGGCGTGTACAGCCCCAACTCATTATTACATGAGAGTGTCACGGGCGGCGAGCGTCACATGCATTGGCCTTCTTCACAGGCTCCGGGCCTTTCTTCAAGGGTAGAACTTCCGGAGATGCTGGATGTTCCACGCGTTCGGGATGGGCACCCCTTCCCGAGTCTCCAAGCGTGCGGAGCCGGGCCTGGACACATGAACAACCTTGAACGGGCCCTCCCACATGGGAGAAAGCTTATGCAACCCTTCCCTGGAGAGGACCCGTCTGAGCACGAGGTCCCCTACCTCAAGAGTCCTGGGGCGAATGTTGCGGCAGTGGTATCGCTGCAGCGCCTGTTGATACCTTGCCGCTTGCAGTGCGGCCTCTCGACGACGTTCCTCCCCCAGCACGAGATCCGTCCCCCGCATGGCGTCCTGCTGCGCCTCATCGAACGCCAGGACCCGTGCGGAGCGACGCCTGACCTCGTGAGGGAGGGGCTTCTGCTCCGTAGACGAGGAAGAACGGGGTCTCGCCAGTTGGCTTGGCCGCGGTCGTGCGGATGGACCACAGCATGGACTAGAGCTCGTCGTGCCAGCCCCTGCCGCAGGCCTCCAGCTTCTTCTTGAAGGTCCTAGTTTTGAGGCCCTTCAGGACCTCCGCGTTGGCTCGCTCGGCCTGGCCGTTGCTCCGAGGGTGCGCCACCGAAGCGTAGCATATCTGCGTTCCAAGGTTAGCACAGTACGTTTTGAAGAGATTACTGGTGAACTGCGAACCGTTGTCGACGATGATGCAGTTAGGCACCCCAAACCGGCTCACGAGGCCCCTGATGAACTTGACCGTAGAGCCCGCTGGGATGGTGCGGACAGCTTCCACCTCAGCCCACTTGGTGAACTTGTCCACGACAACGTAGAGGTAGCGATAGCCCCCTGGCACCCGAGGGAATGGGCCTAGAATGTCCAGCCCCCAAACTGCGAATGGCCATGAGAGGGGTATAGTTTGCAGACCTCCCGCCGGTTGATGGATCTTCTTGGCATGGAACTGGCAGGCCTCGCAAGCCTTTACCAGCTCAACAGTGTCGCTGAGTGCTGTGGGCCAGTAGAACCCGTTGCGGAACGCCTTGTTAACAAGGGTTCGCGACGATGAGTGATGCCCATAATCTCCGCCGTGTATGTCTTCCAGTAATTCCTTCCCTTGCTCTCTGGAAATGCAACGTAGGGACACGTCATTCGGCCGCCTCCGGTAAAGCTCTCCATCCCTGATGCAGTAGGCCGTGGCTTGCCGCGCCACACGCTCCGCCTCCTCCTCTTTTTCCGGCAGGGTCCCCCACGTCAAGTAGCTCTTGAGCTCTGTGATCCAGCACCCTTCCTGAGGCTCCAACGCCAGGAGCAGACGTGCTCCTGAGGCCGGGCCGTAGACCGGGGCTCTCGAGGTAGGTGGCTGGGGGAGCTCCTCCTGAGGTTGCGCCGTGCTTGATAGCGATGGTGCCGCTGAGGGCCTGAAGAGTCGCTCTTCAAAGACGCCAGGCTCCTGAGGCAGCCGCCTGGACACCCTCTTGGTGATGTCATCCGCCTCTTGATTGGTTCCTGCAGCTCCAGCCCCCAGAACTGTTTCTCCATCCTGCGAACCTCCGCGAGGTAGGCTTCCATGTGCTCGTCCTTCGGCTCATGTATCTTGTTGGAGAAATTGACGAGGAGTTGCGAATCGCCCTTGATGATGAGGCGCTTTACCCCCAAAGCGAGTACGGCTCTCAGGCCAGCTATCAAGCCTTCAGATTCTGCTATGTTGTTGAAGACCTTTTCCCCATGCTGGAAACAGAGCTGCACTGCGTAATAGAGCTTGTCCTGAGTAGGGGATACGAGCACTGCGCCAGCCCCCGTGCCATGCCGGGAGAATGCCCCGTCGAAGTACATGACCCAGCCGTCCGGTGCCTCGCTCCCCGGAGAAAGTGATCGGTCTTCTCCTGCTTCGAGGCCGGGTGCCTCCGTCCATTCTGCCACGAAATCTGCCAACACGGCCCCCTTGATGACTCTGGTTGTGCTGAATTCCAGCTGAAACACTTGTAGTTCGATGTTCCACTCGGCGACTCTTCCAGCAGAGTTGGGGCTCCTGAGCACCCTCTCCAGAGGGTATGCTGAGACGACCTTGATGGAATGACCTTGGAAGTAGTACCGCAGCTTGCGTGAGACCACCAATAGCGCGAGGAGGTGTTTTTGGGGCATGGGATACCGCGCGCTCGAGTACCGCAGCACCGTGCTGACGAAGTACACGGGGTGCTCGACAAGGCTGTGGCGCCGTCTGCTTATGCCCTCCGTAGGTCGGGTGCCTCCGAGACGGCGGAGCCCCAGTAACAATGGTCGCTCGGCGGGGCCTCTTCGCTCAGCGCGCTTTCTGCTGCGGCTGATCCCCTTCGGCCATGCCATGATCTTTGTGAGGCTCTCTTGGCCTTGCCGCCGCCTGCCCGAAGGGCGATTCTTGCTGCTCGATGCTCCTCCACGATCACGCTGCCAGGCTGCGCTTGGCCGGAGTAAGGGGTGGCAAGGTAGAGCACCAGAGGCTCCGAGGACGCTGGAGCTACCATCACCAGAGGGCTGGTAAGGTACCTCTTGAGTTCTTGGAATGCCTTGTCGGCCTCTTCATCCATTCAAAGGGCCCTTCTTCTTCATCGGCTTGAAGAATGGCGGTGCTTTCGTTCCCCAGCTTGGAGATGAAACGTCCTAATGTGGTCACGCGCCCGGTGAGCTTCTGCATTTCTCTGAGGGTCTTTGGCGGGATCATGTCTTCGACTGCTTTGACCTTTTCCGGGTTGGCCTCGATGCCTCTATGGGACACGAGGAAACCCAGGAGCTTGCCCAAGGGGACTCCAAATACGCACTTCTCCGGGTTGAGCCGCAGGTCCACTTTATCAAGGCTCGCGAAGGTTTCTTCCAAGTCTTGTATCAGGGTTTTCGCCTGTTGGGGAACGTAGCAGAAATTCAAAATTTTCTATGCAACACCAAGATCAATCTATGGAGTAATCTAGCAACGAGGGGAAGGAGAGTGCATCTACATACCCTTGTAGATCGCCAAGCGGAAGCGTTGCAAGAACGCGGATGAAGGAGTCGTACTCGCAGCGATTCAGATCGCGGTTGATTCCGATCTAAGCACCAAACAACGGTGCCTCCGCGTTCAACACACGTACATCCTGGGGACGTCTCCTCCTTCTTGATCCAGCAAGGGGAGAGGAGAAGTTGAGGGAGAACTCCGACAACACGACGGCATGGTGGTGATGGAGCTCGTGGTTCTCCGGCGGGGCTTCGCCAAGCACTACGGAGGAGGAGGAGGAGGGAGAGGGCTGCGCCAGGGGAAGGGTGCGGCTGCCCTCTCTCGCACTACATATAGGGGGAATGGAGGAAGGGGAGGCGCCCTCGGGTTCCCTAGGGGCGGGGCGGCGGCCATAGGGGAAACCCTAGATGGGTTTTGGCGGCCCCACCCCTAGGAAACTTGCCCCCCAAGCCGGGAGGGGCTGCCCTAGGGGTGGCGCCCCACCTCCGGTGTTACATGAGATGGGGTGGGAGGGGCTCTCAGCCCCTTAGTGGGCTGATGTGCCCTCTCCCCTTGGCCCATAAGGCCCCCAAAGCTTGCCGGGGCCTCCGAAACCCCTTCCGGACACGCTGGTCATCACCTGGTACCCCCGGAACAATTCCAGACTCCAATACCCTTCGTCCAATATACCGATCTTCACCTCCAGACCATTCCGGAGCTCCTCATCATGTCCGGGATCTCATCCGGGACTCCGAACAACCTTCGGTAACCACATACTATTTCCCATAACAACTCTAGCGTCACCGAACCTTAAGTGTGTAGACCCTACGGGTTCGGGAACCATGCAGACATGACCAAGATGTTCTCCGGTCAATAACCAACAGCGGAATCTGGATACCCGTGTTGGCTCCCACGTGTTCCACGATGATCTCATCGGATGAACCACGATGTCAAGGATTCAAGCAATCCCGTATGCAATTCCCTTTGTCTAGCGGTATTGTACTTGCCCGAGATTCGATCGTCGGTATGCCGATACCTTGTTCAATCTCGTTACTGACAAGTCTCTTTACTCGTTGCGTAACACATCATCCCGTGATCAACCCCTTGGTCACATTGTGCACATTATGATGATGTCCTACCGAGTGGGCCCAGAGATACCTCTCCGTCACACGGAGTGACAAATCGATCTCGATTCATGCCAACCCAATGCAGACACTTTCGGAGATACCCGTAGTGCACCTTTATAGCCACCCGATTCGTTGTGACGCTTTGGTACACCCAAAGTATTCCTACGGTATCCGGGAGTTGCAAAATCTCATGGTCTAAGGAAATGATACTTGACATTATAAAAGCTTTAGCATACAAACTACACGATCTTTGTGCTAGGCTTAGGATTCGGTCTTGTCCATCACATCATTCTCCTAATGATGTGATCCCGTTATCAACGGCATCCAATGTCCATGGTCAGGAAACCGTAACCATCTATTGATCAACGAGCTAGTCAACTAGAGGCTTACTAGGGACATGGTGTTGTCTATGTACCCACACATGTATCTGAGTTTCCTATCAATACAATTATAGCATGGATAATAAACGATTATCATGAACAAGGAAATACAATAATAATAACTAATTTATTATTGCCTCTAGGGCATATTTCCAACAGTCTCCCACTTGCACTAGAGTCAATAATCTAGTTCACATTGCCATGTGATTAACGTTCACAGGTCACATCGCCATGTGACCAACATCCAAAGAGTTTACTAGTGTCACTAAACTAGTTCACATCATCATGTGATTAAGACTCAATGAGTTCTGGGGTTTGATCATGTTTTGCTTGTGAGAGAGGTTTTAGTCAACGGGTCTGCAACATTCAGATCCGTATGTACTTCGCAAATCTCTAGGTCATATTATAAATGCTGCTTCCACGCTCCACTTGGAGCTATTCCAAATGGTTTCTCCACTATACGTATCCGGTTTGCTACTCAGAGTCATTCAGATAGGTGTTAAAGCTTGCATCGACGTAACCCTTTACGCCGAACTCTTTATCACCTCCATAATCGAGAAACATGTCCTTATTTACTCCAAGGACAATTTTGACCGCTGTCCAATGATCCATTCCTGGATCACTCTTGTACCCCCTTGCCAGACTCATGGCAAGGCACACTTCCAGTGCGGTACACAGCATAGCATACTATAGAGCCTATGTCTGAAGCATATGGGCCAACCTTCGTCCTTTCTCTCTCTTCTGCCGTGGTCGAGCTTTAACTCTTAACTTCATACCTTACAACTCAGGCAAGAACCCCTTCTTTGACTGATCCATCTTGAACACCTTCAAGATCATGTCAAGGTATGTGCTCATTTGAAAGTACCATTTAGCGGTCTTTGATCTATCCTCATAGATCTTGATGCTCAATGTTCAAGCAGCTTAATCCAGGTTTTCTATTGAAAAACATTTTTCAAATAACCCTATATGCTTTCCGTTATTTCTTATCAGCAATATGTCAACAACATATACGCATCAGAAATTCTATAGTGCTCCCACTCACTTCATTGGAAATACAAGTTTCTCATAAACTTTGTATAAACCCAAAATCTTTGATCATCTCATCAAAGCGTACATTCCAACTCCGAGATGCTTACTCCAGTCCTTAGAAGGATTGCTGGAGCTTTGCATACTTGTTAGCGTCTTTCAGGATTGTCAAAACCTTCTGGTTGTATCACATACAACCTTTCCTCAAGGATATCGTCGAGGAAACAATGTTTTGACATCCTATCTGCAAGATTTCATAAATCATGCAGTAATTGCTAATATAATTCCAACAGACTCTTAGCATCGCTACGAGTGAGAAAGTCTCATCGTAGTCAACTCCTTGAACTTGTCGGTAAACATCTTAACGACAAGTCGGGCTTTCTTAATGGTGATACTTACCATCATTGTCTGTCTTCCTTTTAAAATCCATCTGTACCCAACGGCCTTACGACCATCAAGTATTTCTTCCAAAGTCATGGATCCTCCCTCGGATTTTATCGCCTCGAGCCCTTCGTCGAAATCCGGGCCTACCATCGCTTCTCCATAGCTCGTAGGTTCATTGTTGTCTAGCAACATGACCTCTAAGACAAGATCGCCGTACCACTGCAGGCGATGCTGGCGTCCTTGTCATCCTACGAGGTTCGGTAGTGACTTGATCCGAAGTTTCATGATCACTATCATAAGCTTCTACTTCAATTGGTGTAGGTGCCATAGGAACAACTTCCTGTGCCCTGCTACACACTAGTTGAAGTGATGGTTCAACAATCTCATCAAGTCTCCACCATCCTCCCACTCAATTCTTTCGAGAGAAACTTTTCCTCGAGAAAGGACCCGTTTCTAGAAACAATCCCTATTGCTTTCGGATCTGAATTAGGAGGTATACCCAACTATTTTGGGTGTCCTATGAAGATGCATTTTATCCGCTTTGGGTTCGAGCTTATCAACACAAACTTTTTCACATAAGTGTCGCAGCCCCAAACTTTTTAAGAAATGACAGCTTAGGTTTCTCCAAACCATAGTTCAAATGGTGTCGTCTCAACGGAATTACGTGGTGCCCTATTAAAGTGATTGCGGTTGTCTCTAATGCCTAACCCATGAACGATAGTGGTAATTCGATAAGAGACATCATGGTACGCACCATATCTGTAGCGACCAGACCTCAAACAGCTCGATCTACGTGCTCGAGTGTCATCCTGGATCGATGTCTTGACACCACACAGCACTTGAAGGATTTATAACAGAGTAGCAATCACACACTTATTACATCGAATGTCTCAAAAGAGAACTTAGCAAAATAAATATGGCTTAAGGCCATCTAATAACGATAACAGCAGAAGGCTTGGAAGATAAGCGAGTCCATCAACTCCAACGGCATCACTGAGTATAGAACCACGACTTAAAAGCACCTTACTCGTCGTCTGAAAAATCTGCAACATGAAACGTTGCAGCCCGAAAAATGGGTCAGCACATGGAATATGCTGGAAATGTAACACATAGAGAGTAATGAAAGAATAAGCTATACTACATGCATATTTGGCTGGTGGAAAGCTCTATGGTTACAGTTTTTGCGAAAAGCCAATTTTTCCCTACTGCAAAGGAATAAACTATCATGGTGGTTGTTAAACATTGAGAATGGTTGACAGCATCCTCAATCCCAATTAAAGTAATCATCATTAAAACCCAATAGTATTAATTAAAGTAACATGATGAGATTCACTTGATGATCCAAGTACTAGATACTCAAGATGTCCCTAACCGGGGACATGGCTAATCATGATTAGTTTATACACTCTGCAGAGGTTTGTGCACTTTGCCCACAAGACTCGATCTCCTCCGTTTGATTTCTCGCACTACATGGTGTTTGAGAAACAGATGACCGAGACATAGTCTTTCAGAAGCGCTAGCACCTTACTAATGGGTAGACCTAGAGACTCGAAGTAACAGGCGGCGCACTCCGGGTATTCTATCGCAGACAAACAAACAAGCATACAATAAGTACTCATCTAATGCACGGGTAAAACTCAAATAAGAGAACTAACCAGAAGGTTCAACTTAAGAACTCCGGTTTGCAAAAAGAACCAAATCAAACGAAGCAACGAAAGTCAAATGGCGAAAGAAAACAGCTTCGTTTTACTAATCTGGACCTAAGTCAAATTTTACAGAAACAAAAACTTGTTTAAGTTGGTTATTCGGAAAGAGGGTTTCGAGACGAAACTCCAGGCGCTTGAATCGCCTCATTCCGATAAACGAGCGAAAAGTTATACTAAAACGAAAATCGGATCAGAAATCTCGATCAGAAATAATCACGGAAAATCCGAGAAAAAGAAAAACGACGAACAGCTTAACGAACGAACGTTCGTTAACTGATTCTATACGATGAACACGTTCGTTAAAATGAACGAACGAGTGAACGCTCGCTATTTAACCGAACCAAAAATAAATAAACCGATATAATAAAAAAACAAAAACTAAAAAAAACCGGCGAAAAACCGACCAAAAAACTGAACGGTTTTTCGAAAAAAAAACCGGCAGCGCGGATTTCGAGGCAACCTCGGGCGGCGGTCGGCGAGACGGCGGCGGCGGCTCGGCGGCGTCTGGCGGGCGGCGGCGCTGGGCTAGGGTTTGGTGGCTGGTAGGGTGGCTCCCCGCTTATAAAGCCTAGGCGGGCCGGAGTCCCGGTCGGACACTGTCACGCCCAATATGCGACCCTATCCAAAAGGAACTCAAAGGTCCCACCAAGGATAGACCCGCATATTGAAACGCTTTTGCAAGGTGGATATCATTACATCAACATTACATAATAGATGGGGATACATACATAAGGCATACAATGTCACACGAATACGACAATACATCATCCATAAGATCAACATCCGACTACGGATGAAACACAAACAGAAACTCGAATGACATCCACCCTGCTAGCCCAGGCTGTCGACCTAGAACCTAGCCCCTGATCGAAGAGGAAGCAGAAGAAGAACTCCAAACAAGCAAACATCGCTCTCGCGTCATGATCACGGTTGGTGTATTTTAGAAGAGTTTACTTCAAGTTTACTTCAACCGGATATTAACAAATTCCCATCTGCCACATAACCGCGGGCACGGCTCTCGAAAGTTTAAACCCTGCAGGGGTGTCCCAACTTAGCCCACGATAAGCTCTCGCGATCAACGAAGGATATTCCTTCTCCCCGGGAAGACCCGATCAGTCTCGGAATCCCGGCTACAAGACATTTCGACAGTAATAAAACAAGACCAGCAAGAAGCACGCCCGATCTTGAAACAATCCCGATAGGAGCTGCACATATCTCATTCTCGTGGCAACACCGGATAAGTCAAGCTACGAGTAAAACCAGACCTCGAGTTTCCCGAGGGGCCCCTTGCTTTCGGGCCAACACTTAGACAAGCATTGGCCCGGGGCTAAATAAAGATGCCCCTTGGGTTAATTACTCCCAAGGGAAAATAGGTGGTGTTGAGGCAAATGGTAAAACCAAGGTTGGGCCTTGCTGGAGGAGTCTTATTCAAAGCGAACTGTCAAGGGGCTCCCATAAATCACCCAACCGCGTTAGGGACGCAAAAATCCGGGAACATAACACCGGTATAAAGAAAACTAGGGCGGCAAGAGTGGAACAAAACACCAGGCATAAGGCCGAGCCTTCCACCCTTTACCAAATATATAGATGCATTAATAATATAAGAGATATTGTGATATCCCAACATAAACATAATCCAACATGGAGCAATCTTCATCTTCACCGCACCTAACAACGCTATAAGAGGGGCTGAGCAAAGCGGTAACATAGCCAAGCAATGGTTTTGCTAGGAAGGGTGACAAAGGTTATAGGTTCATGGCAATTTGGGAGGCTTGAGCATCAAGTGATAGATAGCGCAGCATAGCGAAAGAACGAAGCAACTAGCATAGCAATGATAGTAATGAGATCCAAGGTGACGGTCATCTTGCCTGAAATCCCGCTAGGAAGAAGAACGAGTCCATGAAGAAGATGAAACCACGAGACGAACCAAGCGTAGACGAACGAATCCTCACGCTCGCAACAAAACGGGAACTATCGAGAGAAGCACACAACAAGGTAAACACACCACACATGAACAAGGCATGATACTCAAACAAGTATGATGCATGGCAATGCTACATGAAACTACTCATGGCAAGAGATGATGCAAACAAGAGCAGCACATCAAAGCAAGTTTAAATGAGGCCGGAAACAACATAGAACAATTCCGGTAAGTCCTCATATGCAAATTTCGAAATTGGTCCAGATCTGAATAAACCTTATGTTCAAGTTGTTAAACAGCAAGTTAAGATGCACCACGATGATCTACACTAAATTCTAGTCAAGTTACATATAAAGTTTATTAAATTCGGAGCTACGGCCTAGAAGATATGAGCAAAACAAGATAAGCATGACATTGATACAAAATGCATCCAAACATCACGCAAACACCTCAAAACAAGGATGCAACATGATAATATGAAACTACATGCAAAATCAAGCAAGTTTCATATAGAGCACACTCAAAACGGAGCAACGGTTCAACACATACACCCTATACAAAGTCATGACAACAATCTGTCCAAAACAGCAACTAGGCATATTGCAAGCACCAAAACACTATGCTACAGCATCTCAACGTGAAAACAAAAGGCATGGGCATGAAGTACACGTAAAACATGACAAAACATGAACACTGAGCTATCTCCAGAAACAACTAGAACATGATGAAAATGACATGACAAGATTGCAAATACTAACAGTTTCAGACTTTGCAGAAATAACATCAGGTTGCAATGTTTAGAGCTAACAAACAACTTGCTACAGGAACTTATCATGGCAAACAAAAGCATGGCATGAATCTAATAATTGCATAGACCAAAAGTTCTTTAATGACCATGAGCGAAAAGGGCACAGAAAATATGATGGCACCCATTTAAACATGGCAAATGATATGACAGCTTCATACATGGCAGGAACAACAATAAGTAGACATGTTGTTGAGCTTGAACAACTCACCACAGAGCAATACATGGCATGGCAAGGAAACTCACAGTAAGAAGACATGTTTATGAAGCTAATAATGGCAAGATAAAGTTCATAGAGTGCATGGATCACTAACAACAATCATGGCAACATTGAACTTAATGTTAACAGGCTGATAGCAACATTATTTAGCAATCTTGGGGCAGGATAACAACAAGTTAGAGCGGAATATAATTGCAACAAAGGGCATGGCTGGATAGAGCAAGACATTTATAACAAAACATCCTTAGTGAACATCTCCATATTATGCATAGAATGACTTGTAGCAGCAGGTTTACATAGCATCATAATATAACAGAATCAGCCTAGCAAAACAGCAACATCAAGTACCCTACTTAATAAGCTCGACTTACTCACTACAAAACCCACAAAAATACATGGATGACACCACTGTGAAGATGGCATGACGTAGCACAAAACACATGTAGATCTCATGCTCAAAAGAAAATCAAACAAAATGATACAAAAATAACAAATGAGCAAGTTCTGATAACAGACAACAGTTAACATCATATAGCAGTTTTGCAACGATGATTAGGGCATCTAGATGAACTCAAATGAATATGATGCAATGGAATGAAATGAAGAGCATCTCCAGATGAACATTCCGATATATCATGCACACAAAACGGTGCCACGGATACACATTGATGATGCGGTGAATATGACATGCAAATATGCAGATCTGGGGACTTAGCAGTTTTCCGAAAAAAATGAGCGGGGGGTAACTAAACAACGCTCGGAGCGGGGGATAGCGGGGCGAGGCTCACCATGGGCCGATGCCCAGAAGGAGGAGGAGGCAGGAGGGCCTGCCAGCGCTGGGCCGGACGGATCTGGGCCGCGGGCCCATGTGCGGGAGGCGGCGCGGTCATCGTCTCCCCGTTCCCGAGCGGGGACGAGGCAGGGGCGGCGGCGGAGGTTGGAGTGCGGAGGGGGCGGATCCGCAGCGGCGGAGGGTGGCCGGTCGTCAGTCCGTTCGGGCGAAGCGGCGGCGACGCGGCTCGGGCGCCATGGCGACGGCGACCCTGAGAAAGGGCGTGAGGTAAGAGAGAGAGAGGACGGGGCGAGGTAGAGAGAGGAAGGAGGAGGCGTGGGGCACTGGCCTGGACGGAGGCGCTCGCCGGCGGCGGGGCTCCAGTGGCCGGCGGGTGGAGTGCGGTCGGGCGGCTCGAGGAGCTCGGGATCGGGCTCCTACTGATCCGGATCGAGCGAGGCACCGGGGAGCGGGGAGAGCCAGGCGACGGCGGGGTTTGGGCCCGGCGAGGCCGGTTCGCCAGGCGGGCCGGATCTGAGCCCGGGCGGCGGCGGCGATGTGGGCGCGCGGCGGTGACGTGGTGGCTTCCTATTGGTCGGGGCGACGGCGGACATGTCCGTGGCGGGAAGATGTGTCCGTAGCCGGAGAGAGGAGCGGGCTAGGGTTTGGACAGCGGGATTTCGGGGAAGAGGGCATATTTATAGGTAGAGGGAGCTAGGAGAGTCCAAATGAGGAGCGGTTTTCGGCCACGCGATCGTGATCGAACGACCGAGAGCAAGGAGGGGGTTAGGATGGGTTTTGGACCACTTTGGAGGGGTGTTCGGCTGCAAGACAAAAGAGGCTTTAACCGTTGGAGTATCAAACGGACTCCAAATGGCACGAAACTTGACAGGCGGTCTATCGGTGCTATACCAAGGCCGCTTGGCAAACCTCAGGCCATTCCGAGAAAGTTTAACACCCGCTCACAACGAGAGACAAAAGGGGGACGCCGGAGGACATAGGAGTGCCGGATTGCAAAACAGACAACGGGGAAAATGCTCGGATGCATGAGATGGACACGTATGCCAATGCGATGCACATGATGACATGATATGAAATGCAGATGATGACATGGCAAAGTGCAACACGCAAGCACATGACATGGCAAGGACGGCAAATAACTGGAAGACACCTGGCGCATCGGATCCGGGGCGTTACAACTCTCCTCCACTAACAAGAGATCTCGTCCCGAGATCTTAGGACCGAGACGGAAGGGAAAAAGGGATGAGGTGAAACAAGAACTCAAGAGAAGATGCAAAGAATCGAGAGCACACGAGAAGAAGAGAGAAACGACGAGAATGGCGAGAATTGAAAGCTCACAGAATCAGATAGACTTTGAAACCACTCCGGTTAGAACGAGATAAGAAACGAATAAGACTGAAAGGATTTAGGCAGCACTCCGGCTGAACATGGAAGGAGTTGGAACTGAGTTTGACAAAACAGAACGATAGTTGACGAGAGGAACAACACAATGCCTCCGGAAGAACTGAAAGAATTGAATGATAAGAACTTAGAAGGAAGGATTGAACGGAGTTGTTGAAAAAATCACCAACGAAAAGAATAAGATTGTTGTGGACTTATGGATAACCTCTCAAAATTATGAGGTGATAACCAACCACAAGAAGAAAAGATTAAATAGCTGAGAAGAACGAACAAATGCAAAACTCCACTTAAAAATAAAACGGAGATTTAATTGCACTTGAGATGCAAGAAGAAAAGGTACTTGAATTCCTCCAAAAGAATCTTGATGAACACTTAAAGAATGAATTAAATCATGACGAGCCACCGTGAAGAACTCCGGTAACAAAAGGATGATGAGATACAATTGAAGGATGGAAAGAATAAGGATTAAGTCTTGCGGTGATTTAGATGGAGCTTCGCGACGATAATGCAGAAAACTTGGAACTCCGGAAAAAAAAAGATGAAAACACTTGGAAGTAGAATTTATTCCTCAAGAACAAACTCCGAAGAAAAAGATTAATCACTTTGATGAAATAAGAATAAGATTTATTGTATGCTTATCCTTCATCAAATTAAATTGATGACAAGCAATTGATTTTGCATACTACTTATTCTTCTTGAAAAAGAATTGAGAAGTGACATATCGCAAACTTGAGAAGGTCTTCATGAACCACCGGTAGGATTGAAAAGAACGAATGGATTAATATGATCATCAAAGAAAAGAATCTTAAACGAACACCGTAAGAATTTGGAAATGACTGATGAAAGAGAATGAATCACCGGGAAGAATTAGAAGAACCAATAAGCTAGAGGGGATTTAGATGCAAAAGAACGAAGAGACAATGAGCTGATTAACGAACACTTGAACGAGGCACCGGGATAAATAGAGAACGATAACTGGAATGGTGGCCTCCGGTGAAAAGAAATGGAAAAAACAACTCCTGACATACTCCGAATGGGTAAGAAAGAATATCTGACAAACGAAATAATATGAGAGGATAACATGAAGCTAGAACCATGAAACTTCGAGAGAACAGGCAAGATTTAGAGGAAAAACTCTTCTTCAATCTTCAAATGATGACGAGAAACACCACCAAAATTTGTTGAGACACTCCAGGGAAACGAAAGGCGAAGAGGTTGAGCCAACAATGAAAATGATTTGGAATCCATCTTGGAAAAGGCATGTGACTGATGTGACCCATTCTTACATCACACTTGAAAAGAATTGGGAATAGCTCCGGGGAAATTAAAAGAGTCAGGTAAGATCCTGGGAAAGACCTGTAGGTTAGGGCCCACTAAAAGAAAACACCGTTGGAAAGGGATGTTGAACAGATAGATGATGCACCAGAAGAACTGAAATATTTGACTGAGGTGACAACCTCGAGTTAATTGGAACACAGACGAATCTCCTAAGATGTCTTCGGAACTCCGGAATGATTGAATGGCGAGAGGCAAATGAGCAAGGAGAACACTTGATCCAAGGAAAGAATATAATCACTACCGAAATTATAACTGAATCCATCGGAGAAGAAAGGGATGAAGAATGACGAACGAGACGAGAATTCACCGGTTGAAATGATTGAGGGAAGACTGAAGAGACTCCGTACGAATGAAATTGATGGTCGAAACAGACTCAAACTCCGGGACGAAAAAGGGTGGAGGGCGGGAAAACAAAGGCAATCGAAGGGAAAAACCGATGAATAACTTGGAAGAGAAAAACACCGGTTGAAATCATTGAGGAAAGAAAGCAAAGACTTCGCACGAGTAGGATGGATACTCGATTACAGACTCCGGTTCCAAGGAGAAAAAAGGGTGGGCGGGTGGGAAAAGAAAACAACTGAGGATTGAACTTGCAAAAACGGAGAGGGTCGAATCACTTTGACGAGATATGCACCGGATGCAAAGAGCTGAGGAACAACGATCGGAAAACCAATCATGCGTGAACCTAAAGAAAATTTGAAGGGGAAGAGGAGTAATTCAAAACACCTACGTCAAGATTCCTCACCAGAGCGACGAAGGGGCTGAGGAGTAAAAAGAATTCCTACTCTCCGATATAACTAGACTCCAAAAACAGTTTTCTTCTAGACTCGACAACAGCCAAACTACACGATCAATCAAGGGGGCTCCTAGGGTCGGTCAAGGGTCTGATACCAACTTGTCACGCCCAATATGCGACCCTATCCAAAAGGAACTCGAAGGTCCCACCAAGGATAGACCCGCATATTGAAACGCTTTTGCAAGGTGGATATCATTACATCAACATTACATAATAGATGGGGATACATACATAAGGCATACAATGTCACACGAACACGACAATACATCATCCATAAGATCAACATCCGACTACGGATGAAACACAAACATAAACTCAAATGACATCCACCCTGCTAGCCCAGGTTGCCGACCTGGAACCTAGCCCCTGATCGAAGAAGAAGCAGAAGAAGAACTCCAAACAAGCAAACATCGCTCTCGCGTCATGATCATCGCAAAACCTGTACCTGCAATCGCTGGTGTAGTAATCATGAGCCACGAGGAATCAGCAATCCCATTACCATGGGTATCAAGACTAGCAAAGCTTAATGGGAAAGGAAGGGGTAAAGTGGTGAGGTTGCAGCTGACTAAGCATATATGGTGGCTAACATACGCAAATAAGAGCGAGGAGAGAAGCAAAGCAAGAGGTCGTCAACTAGTAATGATCAAGAAGTGATCCTGAACTCCTACTTATGTCAAACATAACCCGGAAACCGTGTTCTCCTCTCGTTCAACCCCGAAAAGAGACACTCGCGGTTACGCACACGGTTGGTGTATTTTAGAAGAGTTTACTTCAAGTTTACTACAACCGGATATTAACAAATTCCCATCTGCCACATAACCGCGGGCACGGCTCTCGAAAGTTTAAACCCTGCAGGGGTGTCCCAACTTAGCCCACGATAAGCTCTCGTGATCAACGAAGGATATTCCTTCTCCCCGGGAATCAGTCTCGGAATCCCGGCTACAAGACATTTTGACAGTAATAAAACAAGACCAGCAAAGCCGCCCGATGCGCCGACAATCCCGATAGGAGCTGCACATATCTCGTTCTCAGGGCAACACCGGATAAGTCAAGCTACGAGTAAAACCAGACCTCGAGTTTCCCCGAGGGGGCCCCGCAGGCTGCTCGGTTCGGGGTGTCCCAACTTATCATGGCAAACAAAAGCATGGCATGAATCTACTAATTGCATAGAACAAAAGTTCTTTACTGACCATGAGCCAAAAGGGCATAGAAAATATGATGGCACCCATGTAAACATGGCAAATGATACGACAGCTTCATACATGGCAGGAACAACAATAAGTAGACATGTTGGTGAGCTTGAACCAGTCACCACAGAGCAATACATGGCATGGCAAGGCAACTCACAGTAAGAAGACATGTTTATGAAGCTAAGAATGGCAAGAGAAAGTTCATAGAGTGCATGGGTCACTAACAACAATCATGGCAACATTGAACTTAATGTTAACAGGCTGATAGCAACATTATTTAGCAATCTTGTGGGCACGATAACAACAAGTTACAGCAGACTATAATTGCAACAAAGGGCATGGATGGATAGAGCAGGACATGTATAACAAAACATCCTTAGTGAACATCTCCAGATTATGCATAGAATGACTTGTAGCAGCAGGTTTACATAGCATCATAATATAACAGAATCAGCCTAGCAAAACAGCAACAGCAAGTACCCTACTTAACAAGCTCGACGCACTCACTACAAGACCCACAAAAATACATGGATGGCACCACTGTGAAGATGGCATGACATAGCACAAAACACATGTAGAGCTCATGCTCAAAAGAAAATCACACAAAAAGATACAAAAATAATAAATGAGCAAGTTCTGATAACAGACAGCAGTTAACATCATATAGCAGTCTTGCAACGATGATTAGGGCATCTAGATGAACTCAAATGAATATGATGCAATGGAATGAAATGAAGAGCATCTCCAGATGAACATTCCGATATATCATGCACACAAAACGGTGCCACGGATACACATTGATGATGCGGTGAATATGACATGCAAATATGCAGATCTGGGGACTTAGCAGTTTTCCGAAAAAAAATGAGCGGGGGGTAACTAAACAACGCTCGGAGCGGGGGATAGCGGGGCGAGGCTCACCATGGGACGATGCCCAGAAGGAGGAGGAGGCAGGAGGGCCTGCCAGCGCTGGGCCGGACGGATCTGGGCAGCGGGCCCATGTCTTGAGGCGGCGCGGATCGCCTCTCCCGTTCCGGCGGGACGAGGCAAGCGGCGGCGGAGGTTGGAGTGCGGAGGGGGCGGATCCGCAGCGGCGGAGGGTGGCCGGTCGTGGGGAGTCCGTTCCCGGCGACGAGCGGCGACGGCGACCCTGCGGGGAAAGGGCAGCGGGGTAAGAGAGAGAGAGGACGGGGCGAGGTAGAGAGAGGAAGGACGAGGCGTGGGGCACTGGCCTGGACGGAGGCGCTTGCCAGCGGCGGGGCTCCGGTGGCCGGTGGGTGGAGTGCGGTCGGGCTGCTCGAGGAGCTCGGGATCGGGATCCTCCCGATCCGGATCGAGCGGGGCACCGGGGAGCGGGGAGAGCCAGACGGCGGCGTGGTTCGGGCCCGTGAGGCCCGGTTCGGCCTAAGGCGGGCGGATCTGGCCACGGGCGGCGGCGGCGATGTGGGCGCGGGCGGCGGTGACGTGTCGGCTTCCTATTGGTCGGGGGCGACAGGCGGACATGTCCGGCGGCGGGGAAGATGTGTCCGGCGCGGAGAGAGGAGCGGGGCTAGGGTTTGGACAGCGGGATTTCGGGGAAGAGGGCATATTTATAGGTAGAGGGAGCTAGGAGAGTCCAAATGAGGAGCGGTTTTCGGCCACGCGGTCGTGATCGAACGACAGAGAGCAAGGAGGGGGTTAGGATGGGTTTTGGGCCACTTTGGAGGGGTGTTGGGCTGCAAGACAAAAGAGTCTTTAACGGTTACCCGGTTAACCGTTGGAGTATCAAACGGACTCCAAATGGCACGAAACTTGACAGGCGGTCTACCAGTGCTATACCAAGGCCGCTTGGGAAACCTCGGGCCATTCCGAGAAAGTTTAACACCCGCTCACAACAAGAGACAAAAGGGGGACGCCGGAGGACATAGGAGTGCCGGATTGCAAAAATGCATAACGGGAAAATGCTCGGATGCATGAGATGGACACGTATGCCAATGCGATGCACATGATGACATGATATGAAATGCAGATGATGACATGGCAAAGTGCAACACGCAAGCACATCACATGGCAAGGACGGCAAATAACTGGAAGACACCTGGCGCATCGGATCCGGGGCGTTACAGACACGACCCGTAGGTTGGTTTGTTTTTTTTAATAATTCCACGCAGAAAATCAAACGAAAGAAATACTAAACAGACTCCAAAAATCCCGAAATAAATTTTCCCCGACTTCTAAAATCAAGCCGGACAAGATGAACATTTATTTGGGGCCTAAATGCAATTTTGAAAAACGCACATTTTCCTAAATTCAAATAAAATGGCGAAAAACTCCAAAATAAAATCTTATTTGATTTTATTATTAAATCCTCAATATTTCTTTATTTTGGGAAAGTCATTTTATTCCCTCTCTCATATTTTTGTAATAGAAATAATTGATGATAAAATAATTAAAATCAAATGATCCTATTCTCAAAATTTGAGAAAACTCAAATATGAAAATAACGAAATCCCCAACTCTCTCCGCGGGTCCTTGAGTTGCGTAGAATTTCTAGGATCCAAAACCCAAAGCAAATAAAATATGATATGCATTGATGATCTAATGTATAACATTCCAAATTGAAAATTTGGGATGTTACAATATCAAATAGGGTGCAACTATGATGTTCGGACACACCATCACACTATGGTGTTCCACGCGGTATTAATTGTGAATCAATTTCCACAATGTGTTAATTGCGTGCCAAAACTCATAACTCAGATATTCATCTCTATGATCATATCATAGACATTTTATCCTCTTGTCACGAAGATCTTCAACTTCACTCTGAAGTTACTTGAACCATTCAATAATTCAGACTTGTGTTTCATCAAGTAAATATACTCAGTATCTACTCAAATCATCTGTGAAGTAAGAACATAAAGATATCCACTACGTGCCTCAGCACTCATTGGACTGCACACATCAAAATGTATTACTTCCAACAAGTTGCTTTCTTGTTCCATTTTACTGAAAACAAGGCTTTCGGTCATCTTGCCCATATGGTATGATTTGCATGTCTCAAGTGATTCAAAATCAAGTGAGTCCAAACGGTCCATCTGCATGGAGTTTCTTCATGCATATACACCAATAGACATGGTTCGCATGTCTCAAACTTTTCAAAAACGAGTGAGTCCAATGATCCATCAACATGGAGCTTCTTCATACGTGTTATACCAATATGACTTACATGGCAAAGGCCACAAGTAGGTGGTACTATTATTACTATCTTATATCTTTTGGCATGAACATGTGTATCACTACGATCGAGATTTAATAAACCATTCATTTTAGGTGCAAGACCATTGAAGGTATTATTCAAATAAACAGAGTAACCATTATTCTCCTTAAATGAATAACTCAGACAAGATAGACATAATCCAATCATGTCTATGCTCAACGCAAACACCAAATAACAATTATTTAGGTTTAACACCAATCTTGAAGGTAGAGGGAGCGTGCGATGCTTGATCATATCAACCTTGGAAACACTTCCAACACATATCGTCAGCTCACCTTTAGCTAGTCTCCTTTTATTCCGTAGCTTTTATTTCGAAAGTTACTTGGCACTTAGCAACCGAACCGGTATCTAATACCACAGTGCTACTAGGACTACTAGTAAAATACACATTAACATAATGTATATCCAATATACTTCCGTCGACCTTGCCTGCCTTCTTATCTACCAAGTATCTAGGGTGGTTCTGCTTTAGTGTCCGCTCCTCTCATTACAGAAGCACTTAGTGTCGGGTTTGGGTTCAACCTTGGGTTTTCACCGAGCGGCAACTGTTTTGCCGTTTCATGAAGTATCCCTTCTTTCCCTTGCCCTTCTTGAAACTAGTGGTTTTACTAACCATCAACAATTGATGCTCCTACTTGACTTCTACTTCCGCGGCATCAAACATCGCGAATACTTCAAGGATCATCATATCTATCCTTGATATGTTATAGTTCATCACGAAGCTCTAGTAGCTTGGTGGCAATGACTTTGGAGAAACATCACTATCTCATCTGGAAGATTAACTCCCACTCGATTCAGTGATTGTTGTACCCAGACAGCTCGAGTACAAGCTCAACGATTGAGCTTTTCTCCCTTAGTTTGTAGGCCAAGAAGCTCGTCGGAGGTCTTATACCTCTTGACGTGGGCACGAGCCTGAAATCCCAATTTCAGCCCTCGAAACATCTCAGATGTTTCGCGACGTTTCGAAATCGTCTTTGGTGCCTCAACTCTAACCGTTTAACTGAACTATCACGTAGTTATCAAAACGTGTATGTTAGATGTTCGCAACACCCACGCATTTACGTTCGAGGTTCAGCACACTGAGCGGTGCATTAAGGACATAAGCCTTCTACGAGGCAACAAGGACAATCCTCAGTTTACGGACCTAGTCCGCATAATTGCTACTATCAACTTTCAACAGAATTTTTCTCTAGGAACATATCTAAACAGTAGAACTAAAGCGCGAGCTTACGACATAATTTGTGAAGATCTTTTGACTATGTTCAGGATAATTAAGTTCATCTTATGAACTCCCACTCAGATAGACATCCCTCTTAGTTATCTAAGTGCTACATGATCCGAGTCAACTAGGCCGTGTCCGATCATCATGTGAGACGGACTAGTCATCATCGGTGAACATCTTCATGTTGATCGTATCTACCATACGACTCATGCTCGACCTTTCGGTCTCTTGTGTTCGAGGCCATGTCTCATACATGCTAGGCTCGTCAAGTCAACCTAAGTGTTTCGCGTGTGTAAATATGTCTTACACCCGTTGTATGTGAACGTTAGAATCTATCACACCCGATCATCACGTGGTGCTTCGAAACAACGAACTTTCGCATAGCGGTGCAGTTAGGGAACACTTTCTTGAAATTTTAATGAGGGATCATCTTATTTACTACCGTCGTTCTAAGAAAATAAGATGCATAAACATGATAACCATCACATGCAATCAAAAAGTGACATGATATGGCCAATATCATTTTGCTCCTTTGATCTCCATCTTCGGGCTCCATGATCATCATCGCCACCGCATGACACCATGATCTCCATCATCATGATCTCCATCATCGTGTCTCCATGAAGTTGTCTCGCCAACTATTACTTCTACTACTATGGCTAATGGTTTAGCAATGAAGTAAAGTAATTACATGGCGTTATTTAGTGACACGTAGGTCATACAATAAATAAAGACAACTCCTATGGCTCCTGCCGGTTGTCATACTCATCGACATGCAAGTCATGATTCCTATTACAAGAACATGATCAATCTCATACATCACATATAATTCATCACATTCTTTTTGGCCATATCACATCACATAGCATACCCTGCAAAAACAAGTTAGACGCCCTCTAATTGTTGTTTGCATGTTTTACGTGACTGCTATGGGTTTCTAGCAAGAACGTTTCTTACCTACGCAAAACCACAGCATGATATGTCAATTGCTATTTACCCTTTTCATTGAATCCGATCCGACTAAAGTGGGAGAGACTGGCACCCGCTAGCCACCTTATGCAACAAGTGCATGTCAGTCGGTGGAACCTGTCACACGTAAGTGTACGTGTAAGTCGACAAGGCTGTGAGCGCTGGCGTCGTTTGCGTCCTCCGTAGGTCGGGGTGCCTCCCGAGACGGCGAAGCCCCCCAACGCTTGGTCGCTCGGCGGGGCCTCTTCTGCTCCGGGCGCGCTTTCCTGCTGCGGCTGATCCCCTTCGGCCGCGGCCGCGGTCTTTGTGAGGCTCTCTTGGCTTTGCTTCGCCCCTGCCTGAAGGGCAGTTGCTGCCTTGGCCTGATGCTCCTCCCTGACCGCTGCCAGGGCTGCGCTGGCGGAGTAAGGGGTGGCCGCAAGGTAGAGCACCAGAGGCTCCCGAGGACGCGGAGCTACCATCACCAGAGGGCTGGTAAGGTACCTCTTGAGTTCTTGGAATGCCTTGTCGGCCTCTTCAGTCCATTCAAAGTGGCCCTTCTTCTTCATCAGCTTGAAGAATGGAAGTGCTCGTTCCCCCAGCTTGGAGATGAAACGTCCTAATGTGGTCAGGCGCCCGGTGAGCTTCTGCATTTCTCTGAGGGTCTTTGGCGGGATCATGTCTTCGACTGCTTTGACCTTTTCCGGGTTGGCCTCGATGCCTCTATGGGACACGAGGAAACCCAGGAGCTTGCCCGAGGGGACTCCAACACGCACTTCTCGGGTTGAGCCGCAGGTCCACTTTCTCACGGCTCGCGAAGGTTTCTTCCAAGTCTTGTATCAGGGTTTTCTCCTGTTGGGGAACTTCGCACAAATTCAAAATTTTCTTTGCCACTCCTCCAACAATCTATGGAGTAATCTAGCAACGAGGGGAAGGAGAGTGCATCTACATACCCTTGTAGATCGCTAAGCGGAAGCGCGTTGCAAGAACAGCGGATGAAGGAGTCGTACTCATGGCGATTCAGATCGCGGTTGATTCCGATCTAAGCACCAAACAACGGTGCCTCCGCGTTCAACACACGTACAGCCCGGGGCGTCTCCTCCTTCTTGATCCAGCAAGGGAGAGGAGAAGTTGAGGAGAACTCCGGCAAGACGACACGGCATGGTGGTGATGGAGCTCGTGGTTCTCCCGGCAGGCTTCGCCAAGCACTACGGAGGAGGAGGAGGAGGAGAGGGCTGCGCCGAGGAAGGGTGCGGCTGCCCTCTCTCTCTCTCTCACTATATATAGGGGGAAGGGAGGAGGGGGAGGCACCCTAGGGTTCCCTAGGGGAGGGGCGGCGGCCATAGGGGAAACCCTAGATGGGTTTTGGCGCCCCCACCCCCTAGGAAACTTGCCCCCCAAGCCGGGGGGTGGCTGCCCTAGGGGTGGCGCCCCCACCTCTCCACGTTACGTGAGATGGGGTGGGAGGGGCGCTCAGCCCCTTAGTGGGCTGATGTGCCCTCTCCCCTTGGCCCATAAGGCCCCCCAAAGCTTGCCGGGCCTCCAAACCCCTTTCGGACACGCTGGTCATCACACGGTACCCCGGAACAATTACAGACTCCAATACCCTTCGTCCAAGATATGCGATCTTCACCTCCGCACCATTCTGGAGCTCCTCGTCATGTCCGGGATCTCATCTAGGACTCCGAACAACCTTCGGTAACCACATACTATTTCCCATAACAACTCTAGCGTCACCGAACCTTAAGTGTGTAGACCCTACGGGTTCGGGAACCATGCGAACATGACCGAGACGTTCTCCGGTCAATAACCAACAGCGGGATCTGGATACCCATGTTGGCTCCCACATGTTCCACGATGATCTCATCGGATGAACCACGATGTCAAGGATTCAAGCAATCCGGTATGCAATTCCCTTTGTCTAGCGGTATTGTACTTGCCCGAGATTCGATCGTCAGTATGCCGATACCTTGTTCAATCTCGTTACTGCAAGTCTCTTTACTTGTTCCGTAACACATCATCCCGTGATCAACCCCTTGGTCACATTGTGCACATTATGATGATGTCCTACCGAGTGGGCCCAGAGATACCTCTCCGTCACACGGAGTGACAAATCGATCTCGATTCATGCCAACCCAACAGACACTTTCGGAGATACCCGTAGTGCACCTTTATAGCCACCCGATTCGTTGTGACGCTTGATACACCCAAAGCATTCCTACGGTATCCGGGGTTGCAAAATCTCATGGTCTAAGGAAATGATACTTGACATTATAAAAGCTTTAGCATCTGAACTACACGATCTTTGTGCTAGGCTTAGGATTGGGTCTTGTCCATCACATCATTCTCCTAATGATGTGATCCCGTTATCAACGACATCCAATGTCCATGGTCAGAAACCGTAATCATCTATTGATCAACGAGCTAGTCAACTAGAGGCTTACTAGGGACATGGTGTTGTCTATGTACCCACACATGTATCTGAGTTTCCTATCAATACAATTATAGCATGGATAATAAACGATTGTCATGAACAAGGAAATATAATAATAATAACTAATTTATTATTGCCTCTAGGGCATATTTCCAACATCGCCTCCCGAGACTTCGCCACAATATCATCGACGTACGCCTCAGCATTCCTCCCGAGCTGTCGGCCCAGGGCGATGTGCATCAACCGCTGAAAGGTCACGCCTGCGTTGTGCAACCCAAGTGGCATGCATGTATAGCAGTACACTCCGCACGGGGTCAGGAAAGCCGTTTTTCCACGTCTTCTACCGCCATATTGATCTGGTGATAGCCTGAGAAGGCATCCAGGAAGCACAACAGATCACACTCAGCGGTGGAGTCGACGATCTGGTGGATGCGAGGAAGTGGAAACGGATCCTGTGGGCAGGCCTTGTTGAGGTTGGTGAAGTCGACGCACATACGTTCCTTTCCCCCTTTCTTTGGGACGACAACTGCGTTGGTCAGCCAATCCGGGTAGCTGACCTCGCGAATAATCCCTGCCGCCTCCAGCTTGCGGGTCTCTTGGACGATAAAAGCTTGTTTCTCTGTGGACTATCGCCTCGCCTTCTGCTTCACGGGACACACGTTGGGGCACATGTTGAGGTGATGCTCAATCACGCCCCTCGGGACCCCTGCCAACTGATCAGGTCCCCATGCGAACACCTTCTTGTTCGCGCGCAGGAACTTCACCAAGGCCTCTTCCTGCTCGGGTTCGAGGTTTGCACCTATGGTGAAGGTGGCGTCAGAGGACCCGTCCTCGTCGACTGGCACCTGCTTGGTTTCCGCCTTGGTTTGAGTGAATAGCTGCTTCTTCTTGGACGGCGTAGCCCCCTTGGGCTCGGGGGCATTAGCGCTGGCGGGCCGTGCCGCTGCGGCCGCCTTGAAAACAAACTTGAGCGCCTGCAGCGCATCTCCTATGTTTCCTGCCACGGTAAGGACGCTGCTGCTCCCGGGCATCTTCATGAGGTTGTACGCCGGGTGAGTTGCTGCCATGAACCGGGCCAAGGCCGGGTAGCCGAGGATGGCGTTGTAGGGGAGGCCGATGGGGGCGATGTCGAAGTCGATCAGCTCTGTGCGGAAGTTGTCGCAGGTGCCGAAGGTCACTAAGAGGCGATTTGTCCTGTGGAGGCGGTGGAACCGGCTCCGACTCCTGAAAAAGGCCTGCTGGGCCGGAGCCGCTCTGGTGGCACATGGAGGAGGCTCAAGGCCTCCACAGAGAGCACGCTGACGCCGGCTCCACCGTCGATGAGGGTCCTGGTGACAGCCACTTCGCAGATGGCGGGGGTGCACAGCATCGGGAGCGCATCGAAACCGGCGGGGTTGGAGGGGTGATCGTCCGAGTTGAAGAGCAGGTCGACCTCGGGCGCTACCCTGCCCAGCAGGGCCCCCTGGCGCTTGGAGGCGGTGGCGATCTGGCGGGTGAACGGCTTGATGTGGCGGCTCGAAGGTGGTGCAAGTGAGCCGCCCAGGAGAGCTGCGACGACCGGGGGCGCCGGCCCGGCGCGAGGAGCGAGGTAGAGGTCGCACAGCTCCCCCCAACAGGTCTGCTACTCGTTCCCCACAGGGCTGTTGGCGGCGTTGGCGGCAGGCGACGGGGAACAGCGAGGACGTCCGCCGACGGGAGTCGTCTGGGAGACTCGAGCGGCGCGGGCTTAGCGAGCGTCGTCCATGGACACGACGGAAGATCACACGGGACCAACGGAAGAAAGATTCCGGCGCACCCCTACCTGGCGCGCCAAATGTCGGATTTCGGGTTCCGGCAGACCCTTGAGGTTCGAACACTGGGGTGCGCGCGAAGATCTTTCCCCTACCAGCTCACGCGTGAATGGTTAGCGAGGGAACTAAACTAGGAACGATGAACATCACAAAAGACGCGAGGTTTATACTGGTTCGGGCCACCGATGTGGTGTAATACCCTACTCCAGTGTGTGGTGTGGTGGATTGCCTCAGGGGCTGATGAAGAACAGTACAAAGGAAGAACAGCCTCGCGAGGGGATGTTCTTGAGCTGGTGTGACAGACTGCTTGGGTGAGTCCAGCCGTCTCTCTCTCTCTCTCTCTCTCTCTCTCTCTCTCTCTCTCTTTGGTAGGTTCGACCTCCTCGTTGATTGATCAATCCTCCTACCTCTGTTGTGGCTAGTCCTATTTATAGAGGGAGGCCCTGGGCCTCTTCCCAAATAATGAGCGGGAAGGGCGCCAAAAATTGGCCATTTTGAAGGGGAACATCTAGTACACTTATCCTGACTAAAGTTGGTCTTCGGCTGCCAAAGGCTCTGACGGTGACACCGTCCTAGGCTCCACGATGACTTCTGTCCTGCCGCTCTGTTGGTCTTGATCTTGTTGCACCGAAGCGGTAACCTTTGCCTGATGCCTTGGCCTGTGCTTGCCTCATTTGCACCAAAGGGGAAACAAGGACACGGCGCAGGCTGGCGCCCGCCTGGCACCCACCTGGTCTCGTTCGTCATGGCTTGCGTCACAGGGCACCCTCGTGAGGTACCCTGCCTTGATCTCTCCGCCTCCTCGTGAGCCTGCCTGACGAGGCTGCCCCCGAGGAGGGTTCCTTTCATCCGCCCCGCGAGTCTTGGCCCCTCGCGAGGGTCTTGAGCTTGAGCTGATGAAGATGGGCCGCGTTGGGCCCCCACTTGAGCCACGCCGCAGGCCGCAGGCAGGCAAGTCTGGGGACCCCCGTTCCCAGAACGGCGACACGGCGCTTGTGTCTGCTGCGACGTGGTCTGCCGTTGCTATCCTTGGTTTCCGAAGTGCCAAGGTTGCTTGATATGTTGTTGTTGCGAGCCAACCAGCTATCCTCTCCCGTGCAAAAGCGGGTCATGAGTGTCGTGAGGGCTCCCATAGACTTCGGCTTCTCTTGGCCGAGGTGTCGGGCGAGCCATTCGTCATGGATGTTATGCTTAAATGCCGCTAAGGCCTCTGCAGCCGGATAGTCGACAATTTGATTTTTCTTGGTTAGGAACCGTGTCCAGAATTGCATGGCCGATTCCCCCGGCTGCTGAGTTATATGGCTCAAGTCATCGGCATCTGGTGGTCGCACATAAGTGCCCTGGAAGTTATCGAGGAATGCATCTTCCAGATCCTCCCAACAGCCGACGAAGTCTGTTGGCAAGCTATTGAGCCAATGCCGAGCTGGTCCTTTAAGTTTTAGTGGGAGGTACTTGATGGCATGTAGATCATCACCTCGGGCCATGTGGATGTGGAGGAGGAAGTCCTTGATCCATACCACGGGGCCTGTTGTACCATCATATGATTCGATATTTACGGGTTAAAAACCCTCTGGGAATTCATGATCCATTACTTCGTTAGTGAAGCATAGGGGGTGTGCGGCACCTCTGTGCTGTGCTATATCACGACACAGTTCATATGAGTCTTGTCTGCTGTGTTCGGCCCGACCGGATTTACTGTATTCGGCATGACGGTCATCATCCTGCGTAGGTGCGCGCCCCAATGATCCGTAGATCGATCTTGCGTGTTTTGCCCTATTTTCCAATACGTCTCGCAGGTCCCGCGTGTTGCCCCTTGCCTTGGTATTTTTGTTTGAGTGGCGGCGGGGTGCAGGTTGAGCTTCAGGCTGAAATGCCTCTCTGTCTCGACCACGAGGTGGCCGATCAGCCGCGTCATACGCTGGTGATGTATGTTTCAATGCTTCCTCCTCAAGTCGGGGTAGCAACCTGCGCTTTGGGTAACCCTTGGAGGGGCGTTCGAGTTCATATTCCTCGGCCGCAAGGACTTCAGCCCATCTGTCTGCTAGCAAATCTTGATCAGCTCGAAGCTGTTGTTGCTTTTTCTTCAGGCTATTTGCTGTGGCTATAAGCCGGCGCTTAAAGTGCTCCTGTTCGATGGGATCCTCAGGCACGATAAATTCTTCATCGCCGAGGCTCACCTCGTCTTCGGAGAGAGGCATGTAATTGTCATCCTCCACTTCTCCATTTGCTTCCTGCTCAGGAGGGCCGGCTTGTTCGTCCTCCCGCTCTAAATCTTGCTGGAGGGGATTGTCGTCGTCTTCGGGACTGTCCGGAGTGTTATTGTCTCTTGTGCCGGTATCACTGCTTTTGCTATGGCGAGACTTAGAGCGGCGCCGCTGACGTCGGCGCTTGGGTTGCTTCTTGGAGGGGTCATCCTCCGCTGTCTTATCGCCATTGCCTTCTTTGGGTGTATCCACCATGTATATATCATATGATGAGGTGGCGGTCCAAAGTGCCTCGTAGGCGATGGTTCCTGTTCGTCTCCTGCATCGTCTTCCATACCATCGATGTCTTCGGAGTCGAAGTCGAGCATGTCGGTTAAATCGTCGACAGTGGCTACTAAGTGGGTGGTGGGTGGGGGGCGAATTTCTTCGTTGTCCGCATCCCATTCTAGCCGGACATAGTTCGGCCAAGGTTCTCTCGACAAGGAGAGAGACCTTAACGAATTTAGCACGTCGCCGAAGGGCGAGTGCTGAAAGATATCCGCGGAGGTAAACTCCATAATCGGCGCCCAATCGGATTCGATGGGAACGGGCGCCGGCGGCTCGGAGCCTGTGGCCGGGGACGAATTCAGTAGTTCGGCATCACAGCTCTCATGAGAAGTAAAGTCAGTATCCGGCTCTATCGCCGCTGAGAGTGCGGCCTCCATGACGGGGTCAATCCGCCCGTCCTCGGATGGCGCAATTTGCTCCGAATCAAGGGCCGGAGTAGTTGCAGGCGTGTTCTCCCGGACACTGTCCGACGGCAGAGCTATATCATGCTCGTCGTGATCGTGCGGTGCACCTGGCATGGGCTCGAATCCGTCAAAGATCAAGTCTCCGAGGATGTCGGCAGTGTAATTCAAGTTTCCGAACCTGACCTGATGGCCAGGGGTGTAGCTCTCGATCTGCTCCATATGGCCAAGCGAGTTAGCCCGCAGAGCGAAGCCGCCGAATACGAAGATCTGTCCGGGAAGGAAGACCTCGCCCTGGACCGCATTGTTCCTGATGATCGAAGGAGCCATCAAGCCTTACGGTGACGACACAGTGGAACTCTCAATGAAAGCACCAATGTCGGTGTCAAAGCCTTACGGTAGGGGGTCCCGAACTGTGCGTCTAAGGCGGATGGTAACAGGAGGGGGGGGACACAATGTTTACCCACGTTCGGGCCCTCTCGATGGAGGTAATACCCTACTTCCTGCTTGATTGATCTTCATGATATGAGTATTACAAGAGTTGATCTACCACGAGATCGTAGAGGCTAAACCCTAGAAGCTAGCCTATGGTATGATTGTTGTTGTCCTACGGACTAAACCCTCCGGTTTATATAGACACCGGAGGGGGCTAGGGTTACAAAGAGTCGGTTACCAGGGAGGAGATCTACATATACGTATTGCCAAGCTTGCCTTCCACACCAAGGAGAGTCCCATCCGTACACGGGACGAATTCTTCAATCTTGTATCTTCATAGTCCAACAGTCCGAGCAAAGGATGTAGTCCGGCTGTCCGAATACCCCCTAATCCAGGACTCCCTCAACCCCCAACAATCCGAGCCCCAGCCGGACACCATTCCGAAGACCAATATGGCTCCGGGATCAGGTGGGCAACCCCCTTTGATAGAGGGGGGAGGAGCGTCAGCTCCACCAGCGATCTCCACCAATCCGGAGGCGCCGAACACTCTAACGGAAGCACTGCAACGTGCTTCCATCATGGAGGAGCACCGCACCCTGATGGGTGCGGTAGTAGAGAAGGTTCAGTCTGCTAAGGGCGGATCGAGCAGAAAGCCTTCACAAAGATAATCTTGACAGCTTTGAGGTATGCGATGTAATGCTCTAAATGCTTTTTACATAGAGGAATATACCTGTATATAGAGAGTAGCCCCTGAGACTCTGTCTGGTTGAAAGAAAACCAGACAGAAGATTCATATAATATTCGGATAACTAACATACTGTTCTATTATTGCAACATGCTTCCTTGTTGGCGGCAACCGCCCAGGCCACGGAAGTTTCCGAACTCAATCGGAAGCTTCAGCTGGCCGATGAAGAGATCGACTGCATTAACAAGCGGTTCAACGAGACACAAGGTATGTGTCTAGTTCGTAAAAGCTTAGCTGTATATCATAAGTGACAGCTATATTCAAAGACTAACTCCTGAAATGCTTTAATTATGACTGTCGGTGTCAAAACCGGCGGATCTTGGGTAGGGGGTCCCGAACTGTGCGTCTAGGCGGATGGTAATAGGAGACAAGGGACACGATGTTTTTACCCAGGTTCGGGCCCTCTCGATGGAGGTAATACCCTACTCCTGCTTGATTAATATTGATGATATGGGTAGTACAAGAGTAGATCTACCACGAGATCAAGGAGGCTAAACCCTAGAAGCTAGCCTATGGTATGATTGATGTTCGCCCCACGGACTAAAACCCTCCGGTTTATATAGACACCGGATAGGTTAGGGTTACACAGTCGATTACAATGGTAGGAGATCTACATATCCGTGTCGCCAAGCTTGCCTTCCACGCCAAGGAAAGTCCCATCCGGACACGGGACGAAGTCTTCAATGTTGTATCTTCATAGTCCAGAGTCCGCCAACGGTGATAGTTCGCTATCCCGGACACCCCCTAATCTGGAGTCCTCAAGAGCCCCGAACCAGGCTTCAAAGACGATGAGTCCGCGCGTTGATTGTCTTCGGCATTGCGAGGCGGGTTCTTCTCCAAATTCCATATACTTGTCGAATAGTGTCCGTCACGATAAATGCTGCGCTCCTTGGCTTCTACGCCCAATAATGGCAATCTTCCACGTGTTTGAATGAATGCGAAAAGCCGGTATTTTTACAATTACCCCCTAGTCACAAGCAAATGAGCCGCCTATAAAAGGGGCAAGGATCTAGATCTGAGTCACACCATCCCTCCTTTGCGAAGCTTTCATCGGGCGCCTCGACCAACGCCCATTCCATCATGGACGGTCGACGGCTCCTCCTCTCGCGCTCCCAGCCCTCGGCCGGGAATCGGGAGAGATGCTCGATCCCGCATAGCGAGCTAGTCATACTCCAAGCCAAGGGATTTCTTCCCCGGCCTTCATGGTTCCGTTCGAGCCGGACTTGCCACCTACAAGGGCGGAAAGCAAGCGGAGAGCGTCCCCGATCCCTCTAAAGGAGAGCGGGTATGCTTCATCTCTTATCTAGTAAGAGGACTCGGATTTCCTATCCATCCGTTTCTTCGGGGGCTCTTGGAGTTCTACGGCCTCCAGCTGCGCCATCTTACTCCTGCCTCCATCTTGCACATCGCGGGCTTCGTGGCCCTTTGCGAACTGTTATTGGGCGTCGAAGCTCATTTCGGGTTATGGAAGAGAATATTCTGCCTAGTACCCCGTTCTCACGAGGGGTCAATATATAAAGTGCGCGGAGCCGAGCTATGGCGCATCGCCGGGACCGGATACCTATCCGGAACCCCAAAGAAGGTGTCCAAGACTGGCCTTGAATGGTTTTACATGGAGGACGCCCCGCTGCGGATCCTGTTCGGATCGGCCTTCCGGAGTTCAGCAATGCTCCATCGAAGAAGCGCCTAAGCCGGGCGCCTCGGAGCCCCGGAGGGAAAATGACCGGATGTCCTCTATCCGATGAGCCGAATAAAGTTACGGCTCATGCCGGACTGACCATGATTGGAGTCATGGCAATCTGTATTATGAGGGGAGTGCAGCCGCTCCAATATAGGGGCCACCCCATGTGGGACTTCAACGGGGAGGACGATGCCACCCGCCACGGCCGCAAATGGCCGGGATCGGTCACCGAATTGGTGAAGATCTTGTCTGCCATGTATAAAGGAGAGGAGGAGGATTTCCTCCGCGTCAATCCACTGAAGGAGTTTTCTTCGAATAATCCTCGAAGCTGGGTAAGCAAACATCTTTGTGACCTGTACGATCCATGTTTGGTTAAATATCTCATTTCATGGTTTTTTGCGCAGAACTACGGATCGTGGAGAAGATACACAGCCCGCCCCCACAACCCGAGGATTCGGAGCGGTCCCTCGATCCGTCCTCCGACGCGGATCCTGATATAAAGGTGGAGTTGATCGACGGGGTGTTCTACCAACTTAGCATCGACGATGCCTTGGTTGCCATTACGGCTGATTACCTCGGAATACTTCCAGCCTCACAGGTAACTGAGACCGAAATCCCAAAGCCCTGATAATGACCCATCCATGCTTATTTTTGATCACCGTATACCAATGGTGCGTCGTATGGGGTACCTTCGAGGCAGGAAGCCGAGCTCAGCGGCTGGCCAACAAAGGGCGCTTCGCCCGCAGTTAAAAAGAAGTGCGGTCCGGATCGAAACTCCGCCGCAATGGTATGGCGTACACCGTACTCCCGTGATTGATTCCTGGAATACGATTTAACGCTGGTGCTCCTTTCAGAAAAGAGCGCCGGACTGAGTCCGGAGAGGCTGCCAATCGAACCTTCACCGGCCAGGCTTCAAAGCCGGGTCCGGAGGCTGAGGCGAGCACGAGACGTGCGTCGGATGCTCCTCCAACAGAGGATGCCGACAGGTTGTCCGCCACCAATTCTGAGGTGGAGAGTGCCTTGAATCACAGCGCCGCCGGGACAGTTCTTCGTGGCGCATGTTTCTCCTGTGAGGCCTTGAATGCCTTCGATCCGGAGATGCGCACCTCCGTGCCGCTCAAGATGGTCTAGCCAGAGCCACGGAGCAGTATGTAAAGGACATACGGTAAGGAAATTTGACAGTTATATATGCCAGTATCCCCCGAGACTTAAAATAGTTAGAATAACTGATTTAAGGATCATTTGTTATGCAGGATCTTACAAAAAAGAATACCCGATCGTCCCTGTGAGCTTGAAGAGTGCAAGGCCCAACTTGAGGTCAAGCACTAGCCGCCACAGGGGAGCCACAGAGACCCCCACTGGTAATATACGCTTTAAAAGATAAATAGTTTATGAAGTGCGGCGGGTGTGTAAATCTGACAAAAACATTGCAGATGGCGCCGGACTAGATCCGGAAAAGCAATAGCTCTTGCGCCAGCTAAAGGCCGGCGAGAGCATGCTTACAAGGGTGCGACAGGAGAAAAATAACCTCCAAGATGCCAACACCAAGCTGGGTGAGGAACTAAAGGATGTTCGTGCCTAGTTGTCTGACTCCGTAAAGGAGAATCAGCGGCTTCGTCGCAACATTTTCAGTAAGTGCTTGAGCGAACTTTGAAAGAGTTCGGCGAGGAAGGCGACTAACATAAACATGTATGTAGGTTTGCTCACAGGTTGTCCTGAGGAGGAGATGCCCAGTTCTTCGGGTGATCTTCTTCCCGAATTGCGCTACCGCATTTAACGAGTCCGACAGGTGATGAAAGGCGTCGGCCAGGCCTTATGGCCATCTATCTCCCTGCCCGAAGGCATTGGGGAGCTGGCTGAGCTGCTTCAAGGAGCACGGCGGCGCTTCCGGTTATGGAAGACATCGGCCTGCCGTCAAGGCGCCAGGGAGGCCTGGGCCATGGTAAAGATGCGGTATACGAAGGCTGACCCAAACCACATGGCCGAGGTCGGACCTGTGGGGCCTGATGGGATGGAGATCCTCAGAAAGCTTAGTGTAACGCCAAGTAGAACTGGCCGCCAAGTATTCCCAAAGAAGATTGTAAATTAGATAGCCTATTAGATTGCATTGAGGAGGAATACAATGAGTCGAGTTGACTATGTAAAAATATGACATGAAAAAATGTCTTCTAGCCGGATTGTAGATCGTTTGTCATAGCGGACCTTTTCGCTTCGACCTCAGGACCCAATAGTCCGGAGTGTGTCCGAATACCTTCGTGGTTATATAAGAACCGGGGTATGCATGGAGATAAGGCGTAGGGGTCATTGTTGATGTATCAGACAAGTGCCCAACTAGTTATGTTATATTACATGGATAGTAAGAAACATCTTCCAGGGAGAATAGTTCCATTAAGGGTTCCTTTCGCTGGGATGGATGCCCTAAAGTGCATGTCAAAGCTGCTATGAAAGCAGAAATTCATCTGGGGGCAGATGGGTAAATAATTAAAAAGCGTCTTTCAGTTCACCGACCGAATATTCCCTTAAGAATGCTAGCTTTCGGCTTCACCCAGTCTGAGGTACACATCCGGCTGACCCGGCAGTAACAATCGCAGAGGTGCTCCCTTTACCACCTAGCCGAACAATCGGGAACGTAGGGGTAAGCACATGAGCCAGGCAACCCAGCTTGGCCAAAACTTAAGTCATATCGATGCATATAATGGTGAATAAAAGGTACATGCGGAAGTTTAACACATGTGTTGGGCATGAAGCCCGTATAAATAAGCTTCTGTTAAAGAAGCCCCCAGGTATAATGAGCGTGGACAGCGCGTCAAATGTGTGCGAAAAAAAAGCGCAAACGAGCCTCTAGAGGCTTCAAGGAGAAGAAGGAGGAAGGAGAGAAATAAAAGACAGCAAAAATAGAAAATGTGGACGGAGGAAGGAGACGAACTTGGAGTCCGGCACTTAGGCGTAGAATCTTCGTAGACGGGTTGCGTTCCATGGGTTCGACTCGAGTCGGTTATCCGATGCGTTTCGCAGACGGTATGCTCCGCCGGTCAGGACCTGGTCGATGATGAAGGGACCTTCCCATTTGGGCTTGAGTTTGTCCTTTTTCTTGTCCGCAAGCGTAGAACTAGTTCGCCAACGTTGTAAGCTTTGGCCCGCATTTCCTCGCTTTGATATCTTCGAGCCTGCTGTTGATAGAATGCGGAACGAGCTTTTGCCACGTCGTGCTCCTCCTCCAATGCGTCCAAACTGTCCTGCCGATCAAGCTCGGCTTCTCTTTCTTCGTACATGCGCACGCGTGGTGAGTCATGTATTATATCGCAGGGCAAGACTGCCTCTGCGCCGTACACCATAAACAATGGTGTGAATCCGGTAGTACGATTCGGCGTGGTCCGCAGCCCCCCGTGAGTACGGAGTCGAAGCCTCAACCCAAAGGCGTGTTAGATTCCTTGACGGACCGCACTAGTCTGGGTTTAATGCCGCTCATGATTAGACCATTTGCTCGTTCGACTTGGCCGTTGGTTTGAGGGTGATAGATCGAGGCGTAATCGAGCTTGATGCCCATGTTTTTGCACCATAATTTGACCTCATCGACCGTGAAGTTGGTGCCATTATCGCGATGATGCTGTGGGGGACACCGTAACGGTGCACTACCCCGATATGAAGTCTATCACCGGTCCGGATTCGCCGTTTTAACAGTGCTTGGCCTCTATCCATTTGGTGAATTTATCCACCATGACCAATAGGTATTTTTGCTTGTGGGTTCCTCCCTTAAGGGGTCAAACCATGTCAAGCCCCAGACCATGACGTCCGGTGATGGGTATAGTTTTAAGGGCGGTGGGTGGCATGTGGCTTTGGTTAGCAAAAGCTGGCAACCGACGATCGTTGGACTAAGTCCTCAAGATTCGCCCGGCCGCCGGCCAATAAAATCTTGTATGTAAGGCCTTGCCTACAAGGGCCCGGGCTGCGGCGTGGTGCCCACCCAGTCCGGCATGAATTTCAGCCAGGAGGTTTCGCCCTTCCTCTTCGGAGATACACCTTTGAAGGACTCTGGTAGTGCTTTTCTTATAAAGCTCTCCCTCATGGACTTTGTAGGCTTTAGATCGCCGTACTATGCAGCGAGCCTCGTTTTGGTCTTCGGGGAGTTCCTGCCTAGTTAGGTAGGCTAGGAATGGTTCCGTCCACGGGCGATAACCGCCATTATTTCGTGAGCGGAGGGTGTTATCTCGGGCGAGCCTCGGTTGTGTCGAAGTGTTCGGCGTCGAAGGCGGTTGGGTCCGGATTGTTATTGCCGGACTCCCCTTCCCATACTACGGATGGCTTGAACAGCCGTTCCAGGAAGATGTTGGGCGGGAAGGCATCGCGTTTTGCACCGATGCGTGCCAATATATCCGCCGCCTGGTTATTATCCCGGGCTGTATGATGAAATTCGAGCCCTTCGAACCGTGCTGACATTTTTAGGACCGCACTGCGGTATGCTGCCATTTTTGGATTTTTGGCATCAAAGTCTCCGTTTATTTGAGATATTGCGAGGTTCGAATCCCCGCGCACCTCTAGGCGTTGAATGCCCATGGAGACTGCCATCCGGAGGTCGCGTAAGAGCCTCAGATTCGCTGCGTTGTTGGAGTCCGTATACATTATCTCAAGGACGATTGGACTGTGTCCCCGGTTGGGGACGTCGGACGACGCCAGCCCCGTGCCGCCAACATTTTGGAGCTGTCAAAGTGCATGATCCAATTGGAGTATGCGCCGTACTCTTTAGGGAGTTCGGCTTCAGTCCATTCGGCCATGAAGTCGGCCAAAACCTGCGACTTAATAGCTCGTCGTGGCCTATAAGTTATATCGAATGGAAGGAGCTCTATGGCCCATTTAGCAATCCGGCCCGTCACGTCGCGGTTGTTTATAATGTCGTTAAGAGGTACTTCGGAGGCTACCGTTATCGAACACTCTTGAAAGTAGTGCCGCAGCTTCCGGGATGCCATGAACACCGCGTATGCTATCTTTTGATAGTGTGGGTACCGAGACTTGCCTGGAGTTAGGATAGTGGAGAAATAGTAAACCGGTTTTTGAAGAGGGAACCGGTGTCCGTCCGTTTCTCGTTCGAAAACGAGCACCGCGCTAACAACTTGATGTGTTGCGGCGATATATAATAGCATTGGTTCGCCCACATTGGGCGCGACCAGGACCGGATTTGTTGCCAAAATGGCCTTTATTTCTTCGAGCCCGGCCGTGGCGGCATCCGTCCACTCGAAGTGTTCGGTCTTGTGAGGAGGCGGTAAAGGGTAGCGCCTTTTCTCCCAACGGGAAATAAAGCGGCTTAGAGCCGCTACGCATCCTGTCAATTTTTGTATTTTTTTGAGGTCTTTTGGAATATCCAATTGTGACAGAGCTCGGATCTTGGCTGGGTTTGCTTGAATTCCTCTACCGGACACAATGAAGCCTAGGAGCTTTCCGGTTGGAATGCCGAAGACGCATTTTTCCGGATTGAGCTTGATGTCATATTTTCGAAGATTGTCGAATGTGAGCCTCAAGTCGTCTACTAGAGTTTCGACGTGCTTGGTTTTGACGACCACGTCATCTACATATGCTTCCACCGTTTTGCCGATCTGGTTTGCCAGACATGTCTGAATCATGCGCTGATATGTTGCGCCGACGTTTTTGAGCCCAAAGGGCATTGTATTGAAGCAGGACATGCCGTATGGGGTGATGAATGCTGTTGCAGCTTGGTCTGGCTCCGCCATCTTGATTTGGTGGTAGCCGGAGTACGCGTCGAGGAAGCACAATGAGTCGTGTCCTGTCAGAAGGTCAATAATTTGATCAATTCGAGGGAAGGGGAAGGGATCCTTTGGGCAAGCCTTATTAAGGTCTTTAAAATCAACACATAGGCGCCAGGATTTATTCTTCTTTGGTACCATCACCAGGTTTGCTAGCCAGTCCGGATGTTTTATATCTCTGATGAATCCGGCTTCCAAAAGTTTGGCTAGCTCCTCTCCCATGGCATGTCTCTTGGGTTCGGAAAAGCGCCGAAGAGCCTGTTTGACTGGCTTGAATCCTTTTAGGATATTTAGGCTGTGCTCGGCCAGCTGACGTGGGATTCCTGGCATGTGTGAAGGGTGCCAAGCAAAGATGTCCCAGTTTTCTTGTAGAAATTCTCGTAGTGTGGCGTCTACATCAGGGTTTAATTGTGTCCCTATGGAGGCCGTCTTTGCAGGGTCGGTTGGGTGGACTTGGAATTTGACTATTTCATCCGCTGGTTTAAAAGAGGTGTACTTGGATCTTTTATCAAGTATCACATCGTCCCTGTTCACCGTGGAGCGCATCGCGGTGAGTTCCTCGGCCGCTAGGGCTTCGGACAGTGCCTCGAGGGCTAGTGCGGCTGTCTTGTTTTCAGCGCGGAGTGCTATGTTCGGATCACTAGCTAGAGTGATTATTCCGTTAGGTCCGGGCATTTTCGGCGCGGAATGCTTCTCGTCCTAATAAAGCATGATATCCGCTGTTGAACGGGGCCACTTGAAATGTGACCTCCTCGGACCTGTAATTGTCTGTCAAGCCGAACACTACATCCAGTGTAATTTTTCCTGTGCAGCATGCTTCCCGGCTAGGGATTATTCCTCTGAAGGTTGTGCTGCTTCGCTCGATGCGGTTCCAGTCTATTTCCATTTTTCGGAGGGTTTCCTCATAGATGAGGTTTAGTCCGCTGCCTCCATCCATGAGTACCTTAGTAAGGCGAAAGCCGTCCACTATCGGACTGAGGACCAATGCGGCTGGTACTCGGGCTGTTCGGAATTTAGGTTAAATCCGGCATTAAAAGTAATAGCTGTGTCACCCATGGATTTATTGTTGCTATTTGGTAGACTTGACAAGGTTATGCGGAGTGTTCGTTTCGCATGTTATTTGATGCGAAAGTCTCGAAGACCTATTAACACCGTCTTTGGTGTTCTTTGGGCTGGGGTTCTGAAGCTAGAAGCTCTTCGCCACTTTTGGCCACGTGCCGTAGTATCCAACATGCTCGAAGGCTATGAGTTGGGGTGGCGCCCTCTGTGCTATGAATTTTGCAGGGTCCGTTTAGCTAACCCTCAAGCACGGTTCCGTACCCTTTAGGGGGTTTTGGTTTTTTGGTATTTAACCCAGGTGCTTGATAATGATGCATCCTTTTATTTCGGACTAGGGATGTATTCGGAGCCCGATTATCCCAAAATTTACTTTCGGTTTTCCAGGCGCTCTCCATCGCACAGTACTTTTGTACTATGGTCACCAAGTCAGCAAAGCATGTAATTTCGCGACGACTTATAGCGTTTAGGATTCCCTTGTCCGTGCAATTATTGCAAAAAATTGGGATTGCGTCTTCCTCTCGTGATCCTTTATCCTGTTCAAAACCGGGAGGAATCGCACAAGAATGATGTAGTGTCTCAAAGCAGGCTCTTGCCGGATTCGAGAGAGATCGCTAATGTTTGGGTGGGCGGGTGGAACTAGATCCGGAACCCCGTCCAATTTGGGACTCAGGGGCCGAGAAGTTTCCGAACTCGGAAGTTTGGATTTTTGAGTGTTATCCAATGAGTCCGACCCGCCGCCTGACTTTAAGTTCAGGGCTTGATCGACATCCGTCCCTCCGCAGGAATCTAGCATGGAGGGATCGGGAATCCGGACGTAGCTAGTCCTTAAGATAGAAGAAGAATCGCCGCATTGCTCCTCTATCACAGCAACATGATGGGTAGCCTGGGGAGAGTTGATCTCTCTCAGATCGGTTTTAGGCCCGATCCGATCGTAGTCAGTGGCGACTCCCAGGGCTGCGATTCAATCCAAGAGCTCGTTTATGGAGGAGAGCTCGATCGGATCTAATTGTTCGGCAAGTTCCGAATTGACATGGAGATTGGTTTCGATGACTCGAGAGGTCATCGTCGGCCATGATGGCGGATGGCGGTCATAAGAAAACCACCTAGTCAAGAGTTCGCCAGCGGCCAAGGCTCCTTTGGCGATGGTATCGACTTTAAAGACGAGATGAGGCATCCTACCTGATGGCGACGACATAGAGGAACTCTCAATGAAAGCACCAATGTCGGTGTCAAAACCGGCGGATCTCGGGTAGGGGGTCCCGAACTGTGCGTCTAGGCGGATGGTAACAGGAGACAAGGGACACGATGTTTTTACCCAGGTTCGGCCCTCTCTATGGAGGTAATACCCTACTCCCCGCTTAATTAATATTGATGATATGGGTAGTACAAGAGTAGATCTACCACGAGATCAAGGAGGCTAAACCCTAGAAGCTAGCCTATGGTATGATTGTTGTTCGCCCCACGGACTAAAACCCTCCGGTTTATATAGACACCGGATAGGTTAGGGTTACACAGAGTCGGTTACAATGGTAGGAGATCTACATATCTCAGACGCCAAGCTTGCCTTCCACGCCAAGGAAAGTCCCATCCGGACACGGGACGAAGTCTTCAATCTTGTATCTTCATAGTCCAGGAGTCCGGCCAACAGTGATAGTTCGGCTATCCGGACACCCCCTAATCCGGGACTCCCTCAATGAGCGTAGCTGGGGCAGCCGAGGTCGAGACCTTCAAAGGCGCCCTTGCCAAAGCCCAACAAGAGCCAAAGGCAAACAAGGCATCCGTGGAGAAAGCGGCTGCAGAGTTGAAGACAGAGCAGACCGCCCGCCGTCAACATGAAGCTTGGGTGGCCGAAGTCGAGCAGGAGCTGAAGGACGCCATCCTCAAATGTGAGGAATTGGAAGAGAAAGCTTCAGCCCAATCGGCCGAACTCGCCAAAGCTCAACAAGAAGCTAAGGAGGCGCGGGTCGAGTCCCGGAGTGCTCTCAAGGAGATCCGTCAGGCAAAGCAGATAGCGGCTGGTAAGGCCTTTCTTTTGCAAAGTACTTTTGGAGGTCAAAGATATGTTTTACTTACTCGAGTATGGAGTTCTCTAGACACAATTGCGGATCTTCCAAGGAGTGCTGCCGATGCCGCTCAGTTCTTCGAGCCCAGGAGGGGAACTCGACCGAGAAGCTATTCTGGTCGCAGTATCTTGCGCCAGAGCATCTAACGCCCCTGAATGACCAGCTGAAGCAGCTGATGGAGCTGCATAGGGTGGCCGGTCTGGCCATGAAGGATTTAATAGTCCAGCTTTGGCCAGCCGAACCATTGCCCAGTAGCTACTTCAGTTTGGTGAAGTGGCTCGTCGACGCGCTGCCCCGGGTTGATGTTGTTCGGCCTGCATAGAGGGTGCTCGAATGGCCTTAGCCCGCGTCAAGATGCACTGGGCGAAGATGAAGGCCACCGATGTGGCAATCGCAGGCCTGCCCGAAGGCAAGGACCACCGCAAGCCGGAGATGTACTTTGAAGACGTCCTGGCCGGGGCCCGAAAAGTAGAGGGCCAATGCTCTAAGGACATGATATTTGAGTAGACGATGCGGGTAGTAAAGACTAATGTTATGAACCCATGGTTGTAATATATTTCTGCCTTTTATCTTTAAACAATTTTTCTCCTGTGCGGCTGATTTAATTCTGAGAGGTGCTAGTCATCGGCTTTAGCCCCCACATAGATGCTATGGGGGTGTTCGGTGTAACGCGTGTCCGCACTTTATCCAACGTCTTGGTCCGTAAAGGAGGCGTCCACGGGGCGAACTACGCAATCAGACTATGCGGCTTTATTACTTTCACTTGGCCATAGGAGTTTGACGGTGGGGCTAAGTACTAGCCCTGTGTGAGTGTGCGACAGTCCGAACTAAGGTGCCTTTTTGACGCGGCTGGACGAAGACCAGCCCCTCGTATAATGATAACCCACAAGTATAGGGGATCGCAACAGTTTTCGAGGGTAGAGTATTCAACCCAAATTTATTGATTCGACACAAGGGGAGCCAAAGAATATTCTCAAGTATTAGCAGTTGAGTTGTCAATTCAACCACACCGGATAACTTAGTATCTGCAGCAAAGTATTTAGTAGCAAAGTAATATGATAGTAGTGGTAACGGTAACAAAAGTAACGGTAGCAAAAGTAATATTTTTGGTGTTTTGTAGTGATTGTAACAAAGAGCAACGGAAAAGTAAATAAGCGAAGAACAATATATGAAAAGCTCGTAGGCATTGGATCGGTGATGGAGAATTATGCGGATGCGGTTCATCATGTAACAATCATAACATAAGGTGACATGTAACTAGCTCCAATTCATCAATGTAATGTAGGCATGTATTCCGAATATAGTCATATGTGCTTATGGAAAAGAACTTGCATGGCATCTTTTGTCCTACCCTCCCGTGGCAGCGGGGTCCTATTGGAAACTAAGGGATATTAAGGCCTCCTTTTAATAGAGTACCAGACCAAAGCATTAACACATAGTGAATACATGAACTCCTCAAACTACGGTCATCCCCGGAGTGGTCCCGATTATTGTCACTTGGGGTTGCGGATCATAACACATAGTAGGTGACTATAGACTTGCAAGATAGGATCAAGAACACACATATATTCATGAAAACATAATAGGTTCAGATCTGAAATCATGGCACTTGGGCCCTAGTGACAAGCATTAAGCATAGCAAAGTCATAGCAATATCAATCTCAGAACATAGTGGACACTAGGGATCAAACCCTAACAAAACTAACTCGATTACATGATAGGTCTCATCCAACCCATCACCGCCAAAGAAGTTTCACGATGGAATTACTCATGCACGGCGGTCAGCATCATGAAATTGGTGATGGAGGATGGTTGATGATGACGACGGCCACGAATCCCCCTCTCTGGAGCCCCGAACGGACTCCAGATCAGCCCTCGAGAGAGGTTTTAGGGCTTGGCGGTGGCTCCGTATCGTAAAACGTGATGAATCCTTCTCTCTGCTTTTTTTCTCCCTGGAAGTGAATATATGGAGTTGGAGTTGAGGTCGGTGGACCGTCAGGGGACCCACGAGGTGAGGGGCGCCCCACCCTCGTAAGGCAGGGTGTGGGCCCCCTGACATGGATTTTTCTTCAGTATTTTTCTTATTTTCCAATTAGATGTTCCGTGGAGTTTCAGGTCATTCCGAGAACTTTTGTTTCTGCACATAAATAACACCATGGAAAGTCTGCTGAAAACAACGTCAGTACAGGTTAGTTCCATTCAAATCATGCAAGTTAGAGTCCAAAACAATGGCAAAAGTGTTTGGAAAAGTAGATACGACGGAGACGTATCAACTCCCCCAAGCTTAAACCTTTGCTTGTCCTCAAGCAATTCAGTTGAAAAACTAAAAGTGATAAAGAAAAACTTTTACAAACTCGGTTTGCTCTTGTTGTTGTATATACGTAAAGCTAGCATTCAAGTTTTCAGCAAAGATTTTGACTAACCACATTCGCAATAACTCTTAGGTCTCATGTTTACTCATATCAATGGCATAATCAACTAGCGAGCCATAATAATAAATCTCGGATGACAACACTTTCTCAAAACAATCATGATATAATATAACAAGATGGTATCTCGCTAGCCCTTTCTGAGACCGCAAAACATAAATGTAGAGCACCTTTAAAGATCAAGGACTGACTAGATATTGTAATTCATGGTAAAAGAGATCCAGTGATGGTCATAAATTAATAGTAATGGATGCAAATGACAACGACGCTCTCCAGCTAGTGCTTTTTAATAAGAGGTTGTTGACTCAACATAAAAGTAAATAGATAGGCCCTTCGCAGAGGGAAGCAGGGATTTGTAGAGGTGCCAGAGCTCGATTTTAAAGCAGAGATAAATAATATTTTGAGCGGCATACTTTCATTGTCAACATAACAACCAAGAGATGGCGATATCTTCCATGCTACACACATTATAGGCGGTTTCCAAACATAATGGTAAAGTTTATACTCCCCCTCCACCAACAAGCATCAATCCATGGCTTGCTCAAAACAACGAGTGCCTCCAACAAGCAAAAGTCCCAGGGGGAGTTTTGTTTGCAATTATTTTGATTTAGTTTGCATAAAGCATGGGACTGGGCATCCCGGTGACCAGCCATTTTCTCGTGAATGAGGAGCGGAGTCCACTCCTCTTGAGAATAACCCGCCTAGCATGGAAGATAAGGGCAGCCCTAGTTGATACATGAGCTATTCGAGCATACAAAACAGAATGTTTATTTGAATTTAGAGTTTGGCACATACAAATTTACTTGGAACGGCAAGTAGATACCGTGATATAGGAAGGTATAGTGGACTCATATGGAATAACTTTGGGGTTTAAGGGATTGGATGCACAAGCGGTATTCCCGCTTAGTACAAGTGAAGGCTAGCAAAAGACTGGAAGCGACCAACTAGAGAGCGACAACAGTCATGAACATGCATTAAAATTAATAAACATTGAGTACAAGCATGAGTAGGATATAATCCACCATGAACATAAATATCGTGAAGGCTATGTTGATTTGTTTCAACTACATGCGTGAACATGTGCCAAGTCGAGTCACTTAAATAATTCAAAGGAGGATACCACCCCACTATACCATATTTATACAACCATTTTAATAGCATGTTGGCACGCAAGGTGAACCATTATAACTCATAGCTAATCAAGCATGGCACGAGCAACTATGATCTCTAATTGTCATTGCAAACATGTTTATTCATAATAGGCTGAATCAGAACGCATTTAACTCATCATATTTACAAAAAAAAGAGGTCGAGTTCATACCAGCTTTTCTCATCTCAGTCAGTCCATCATATATCGTCATAATTGCCTTTCACTTGCACGACCGAACGATGTGAATAATAATAGGAGTGCACGTGCATTGGACTAAGCTGGAATCTGCGAGCATTCAATAAACAGGAGAAGACAAGGCAATATGGGCTCTTGGTTAAATCAACAATAATGCATATAAGAGCCACTTCAACAATTTAATCATGGTCTTCTCCTATCGACCCCCAAAGAAAAGAAAATAAATAAAACTATTTACACGGGAAAGCTCCCAACAAGCAAAAGAAGAACCATAAATCTTTTTGGGTTTTCTTTTTAATTATTACTACTACAGCAAGAAAAGTAAACTAGCTAGAAGCTACACTATTTTTTTGGTTTTTCTTAAGGTTTATCAAACACACAAGAAGAAAGCAAGAAAAAGAAAATAAACTAGCATGGATATTACATTGAAAGATTATGAGCACCGACATCTAGCAATGAGTGTGTGAACATAAATGTAATGTCGGTGGGAAATACGTACTCCCCCAAGCTTAGGATTTTGGCCTAAGTTGGTTCATTGCCAAGGATGGCCTGGCGGATATCCGTAGTTGTAGTCGGGGTCGTACTGAGCTGCGGCAGTTATTGCCTCCTGAGCTGCAGCGTGGCGGCGAGCTGCCTCCGCCCTCCTCTAGTACTCATCTACCTCCTCTCTGGTAATAACATATCTTCCTTTTGCCTGATAATCAAAGAAGGCAGGAGCAGGGAGAGTAATACGGACAGCACGACGTCTGTCAAAGATTAAGCGATACCGCAGAGGTGATTCATTCCTCTCGACAAACTGGTGGTGGACCGTAGCATTATAGTCTAAATAAGCCAAGAAAATCAGCTAAGCGGGTTGCATAAATTCCTCCAAAGAAATCTCCATTAAATCTATTATGATGCAACCTACGTGCAATAATGGCTCCCAAATTATATGATTTGTCTCCTAACACAACACTCCTAAGAATACTGAGGTCAGGAACACACATATGACATGCTCCATCTTTACCATTTATGCACCTACCTATGAAGAGAGAAAAATAATGTATATCAGGAAAATGAATGCTCCCTATGGTAGCTTGTGCTATATATCTAGATTCCCCCACAATTAATACTAGCAAGAAAATTTCTAAATTCAGATTTGCGAGGTTCACTAGCACTACCCCATTGTGGAAGTTTGCAAGCAGTGGTAAAATCCTCTAAGTCCATGGTATAAGATTTTTCATAAAGATCGAACAGGACAGTGGGAGAATTACGTGAAGATGAAAATTCAAACCTCCTCACAAAGGAACTAGTGAGATAGTGGTATTGGCTGCACTTCTCTGCCTCGAAGCTCACAAGATCAGTGTTACGCAAATATGCGTTAAATTCCTCTTTGATTCCCGCTCGATCCATAAAGTTTTCTGAAGGCCATTCACAAGGCCGCACTGGAGCGTCCCTTGGTGGCTCATCGTCAGCATCAGCATTGCAAGCCTGGGTCCTTGTTTCCTTGAAGAACCACCTTGGAACATTTTCCTAAGCATATTTCTTCCTCTGAAAAATTTCTGAAATTTTTAGTAACTTCAAAATAAAAGTGAACCAAACTCAACAAAATTGACAGCAACTACTCCTACAAGTGCCTAGAGCCTATATCATACATTAGAACTACTTGGAACCATATAAATTTGACATGCAACCTCAAGAACATGGTCACCTAGGCAGCACAAATTTGCAACGAATAGAGCACTAGAACAAAAACTAATTGGACAAATGGAGGAGTCACATACCAAGGAACAATCTCCCCAAGCAGTTTTGTGAGAGGTGCTTTGAGCAAGGAGATCGAAAATCGCAGCAAAATAAGCTAGAACTCGTGCTTGAGCGTGATATTGGTGTTTGTGGGAGGAATAAGAAGTGTGTGGGTGTAGGAATAAGTGGGGGGAGCCACCATGGGCCCACTAGGCAGGGAGGCGTGCCCAGGGGGTAGGGCGCACCCTCCACCCTCGTGGCCAGGTGCTTGCCCCTCCCGCTGTGTTCTCAGTGTCAGATATTCTCAAATATTCCAGAAAAAATCATATTTCATTTTCAGGGCATTTGGAGAACTTTTATTTTCGGGGTATTTTTATATTGCACAGATAAATTAGAAAACAGACAAAAAAATATACTATTTTTACTTTATTTCAACTAAATATCAGAAAGTAGAAAGAGGGTACAGAAGGTTGTGCCTTCTAGTTTCATCCATCTCATGCTCATAAAAAAGAATCCACTAACAAGGTTGATCAAGTCTTGTTAACAAACTCATTCTGAATAACATGGAACCGGAGAAATTTCGAATAACACTATGTTACCTCAACGGGGATATGCACATCCCCTATAATAAGAATATCATATTTCTTCTTGACAGTAAGAAGAGGAAATTCAAAACCTCCAAATATAATCGATGGAATTTCTCCAATAGAGTTGATACTATGAACTTGAGGTTGTTTCCTCGGAAAGTGTACCGTATGCTCATTACCATTAACATGAAAAGTGACATTGCCTTTGTTGCAATCAATAACAGCACCTGCAATATTCAAAAAAGGTCTTCCGAGAATAATAGACATACTACCGTCCTCGGGAATATCAAGAATAACAAAGTCCGTTAAAATAGTAACGTTTGCAACCACAACAGGCACATCCTCCACGAGATCTGCAAATTATAGCAGTTGATTTATCAGCCATTTGCAAAGATATTTCAGTAGGTGTCAACTTATTCAAATCAAGTCTACGATATAAAGAGAGAGGCATAACACTAACACCGGCTCCAAGATCACATAAAGCAGTTTTAACATAGTTTCTTTTAATGGAGCATGGTATAGTTGGTACTCCTGGATCTCCAAGTTTCTTTGATATTCCACCCTTAAAAGTATAATTAGAAAGCATGGTGGAAATCTCAGCTTCCGATATCTTTCTTTTATTAGTAACAATTTCTTTCATATACTTAGCATAAGGATTCATTTTGAGCATATCAGTTAATCGCATACGCAAAAAGATAGGTCTAATCATTTCAGCAAAGCGCTCAAAATCCTCATCATCCTATTTCTTGGATGGTTTGGGAGGAAAAGGCATGGGTTTCTGAAACCATGGCTCCCTTTCTTTACCATGTTTCCTAGCAACAAAGTCTCTCTTATCATAACGTTGATTCTTTGATTGTGGGTTATCAAGATCAACAGTAGTTTCAATTTCTACATCATTATCATTACTAGGTTGAGCATCATCTTGAACATCATCATTAATATTTTCATTAGGTTCATGTTCATTACCAGATCGTGTTTCAGCATCAGAAATAGAAATATCATTTGGATTCTCAGGTGGTTCAGCAATAGGTTCACTAGAAGCATGCAAAGTCCTATAATTTTTCTTTTTCTTCTTTTTAGAAGGACTAGGTACATCAATATTATTTCTCCGAGAATCTTGCTCAATTCTCTTAGGGTGGCCTTCGTGATACAAAGGTTCCTGAGTCATTTTACCAGTTCTAGTAGCCACTCTAACAACATAATCATTTTTCTTACTATTCATTTCATTGAGCAAATCATTTTGAGCTTTAAGTACTTGTTCTACTTGAGTGGTAACCATAGAAGCATGTTTACTAATAAGTTCAATTTCACCTTTAACTCTAGACATATAATCACCCAAGTGTTCAAGCGTATCGGAATTGTATTTCAATTGTCTACCAAAATAAGTATTGAAGTTTTCTTGTTTGACAATAAAATTATCAAACTCTTCTAAGCATTGTCTAGCAGACTTATAGTGAGGAATATCACCTTCATCAAATATATAGAGAGAATTTACCTTTACTACCTGTGTCGGGTTATCAAGACCATGAGTTTCTTCAATAGGTGGAGGATTGAGATCATATGTTTCTTCAACATGCGGTAAATTAAGACCATGTATTTCTTCAATAGGAGGTAAATTCTTAACATCTTCAGCTTTAATACCCTTTTCTTTCACAGATTTCTTTGCCTCTTGCATATCTTCAGGATTGAGAAATAGAACACCCCTCTTCTTCGGAGTTGGTTTAGGAATAGGCTCAGGAATTGGCTCAGGAGCTGGCTCGGAAGCTGGCTCGGGAAGTGTCCAATTATTTTCATTTTTCAACATATTATTGAATAGAATTTCAGCTTCATCCGGTGTTCTTTCCCTGAAAACAGAACTAGCACAACTATCCAGGTAATCTCTGGAAGCATCGGTTAGTCCATTATAAAAGATATCAAGTATTTCATTTTTCTTAAGAGGATGATTAGGCAAAGCATTAAGTAACTTGAGACGCCTCCCCAAGCTTGTGGGAGACTCTCTTCTTCAACTTGCACAAAATTATATATTTCCCTCAAAGTAGCTTGTTTCTTACGAGCAGGGGAATATTTAGCAGAGAAGTAATAAATCATATCCTGGGGACTAAGCACACAACCAAGATCAAGAGAATTAAACCATATCTTAGCATCACCCTTTAATGAGAACGGAAATATTTTAAGGATATAGAAGTAGCGAGATCTCTCATCATTAGTGAACAGTGTGGCTATATCATTTAATTTAGTAAGATGTGCCACAATAGTTTTAGATTCATAGCCATGAAAAGGATCAGATTCAACCAAAGTAATTATATCAGGATCAACAGAGAATTCATAATCCTTATCAGTAACACAGATAGGTGAAGTAGCAAAAGCAGGGTCAGGTTTCATTTTAGCATTAAGAGATTGCTGCTTCCATTTAACTAATAACCTCGTGAGCTCGTATCTATCTTTGCAAGCTAAAATAGCTAAAGCAGCTTCTTTTTCAAAAACATAACCCTCAAGAATAACACGCGAGTCTTCATCATCACTTTCATCAATATAATCAGTTTCAATAATTTCTTTCTCTCTAGCCCTAGCAATTTGTTCATCAAGAAATTCACTAAGTGGCACAGTAGTATCAAGCATAGAAGTAGTTTCATCATAAGTATCATGCATAGCAGAAGTGGCATCATCAATAACATGTGACATATCGTAATCTAATAGCGTAAGCGAGGTTTAGGTGTCGCAAGCTTACTCAAAAGCAGAAGGTGAATCAAGTGCGAGCTAGATGGCAGTTCCTTACCTCCCCTCGTAGTTGAGGGATAAATTGTTGTCTTAGCGTCTTTCAAGTTCTTCATAGTGACCAGCAGATATAAATCCCAAGTGACTCAAAGAATAGAGCTATGCTCCCGGCATGGCCTTGAGAAAATAGTCTTGATAACCCACAAGTATAGGGGATCGCAACAGTTTTCGAAGGTAGAGTATTCAACCCAAATTTATTGATTCGACACAAGGGGAGCCAAAGAATATTCTCAAGTATTAGCAGTTGAGTTGTCAATTCAACCACCCTGGATAACTTAGTATCTGCAGCAAAGTATTTAGTAGCAAAGTAATATGATAGTAGTGGTAACGGTAACAAAAGTAAAGGTAGCAAAAGTAATATTTTTGGTGTTCTATAGTGATTGTAATAGTAGCAGCGGAAAATTAAATAAGTGCTGAATAATATATGAAAAGCTCGTAGGCATTGGATCGGGGATGGAGAATTATGCCGGATGCAGTTCATCATGTAAAAATCATGACATAAGGTGACACAGAACTAGCTCCAATTCATCAATGTAATGTAGGCATGTATTCCGAATATAGTCATACGTGCTTATGGAAAAGAACTTGCATGACATCTTTTGTCCTACACTCCCGTGGCAGCGGGGTCCTATTGGAAACTAAGGGATATTAAGGCCTCCTTTTAATAGAGTACCGGACCAAAGCAATAACACATAGTGAATACATGAGCTCGTCAAACTACGATCATCACCGGGAGTGGTCCCGATTATTGTCACTTCAGGGTTGCTGGATCATAACACATAGTAGGTGACTATAGACACTACAAAAAAAAGACACATCCGTGACATTTTGGGCCGAACGAAATTTTTTTCTGTCATACATATGACACTTCTATGACGATAATTGTGACAAAACCCGGTATCATCATAGATGTGGTGGGCTCCTACTTCTATAACAAAAAATCATGACAGAAAATGGGCTTTTAAATGGGTAGGCGGGCCGAGAGCAGATGCATGACATTCTTTGGGCCGTCCATGGCCGGAAAAAAACCGTGGTAGAAGCAAGGGGAGGAAAATTTCGGGGAGTTCGGTTCACGGTGGGAGGTCGGGGCCGGCGATGCTGCTTTCTCGTGACACGTACTGCGAGTGTGTGCGAGGCGTTAGCTCTAATCGAACCCGGCGAGGCATTGGGCTCTAATCGAACCCGGCGACAGACCGCAGTTACGTTCTATCGAACCCGAGCGATCAATCGATGGCTGTTAATCGAACTCGATCGGCGATTCGCCGCTCTGCCGCTAATCAAGCCGGTCGATGCTATCTCGGGATGAGCAGTGGCGTTGCGGGGGGGTTGGATGAATAGTGAGCGATGGCGTTGCCTCTGGATGAACAGGACCCCGTGGTGTGGTGGAGGGTTGGATGAACAATAGATGGTGGAGGGGTGCTCGTGGAGGGGTGGTTGAACATGACCCCGTGGTGTGGAGGGCTGGATGAACAGTAGACGGTGGAGGGGTGCCCGTGGAGGGGTGCCCGTGGAGGGGTGGTTGAACAGGACCCCGTGGTGTGGAGGGCTGGATGAACAGTAGACGGTGGAGGGGTGGTTGAACAGTAGCCGGTGGAGTAGTGCGCGGTGGAGGCTGGATGAACAGGAGCCCGTGGAGGCTGGAGGAGGTCGGCGGTAGCCCGTGGAGGCTGGAGGAGGTCGACGGTGGAGATGAACAGTATCCCGTGGAGTCCTGCTTTTGCGGTATGCCACACCTCCCGATGAACAGGACCCCGTTTGACCGTAGGAGGTCCGTTTTCGTCTGCTTGCAAGACGCCACACCCCTCCCGATCAACAAGACCCCCGTTTCGACCGTAGGAGGTCTATTTCGTCCATTATGCGGTACGCCACACCCCTCCCGATCAACATGACCCCCGTTTCGACCGTAGGAGGTCCGCTTCCTCTATTTTGCGGTATGCCACACCCCTCCCGATCAACAGGACCCCGTTCCGAATGTAGGAGGTCTGTTTCCTCCATTGTGCGGTACGCCAAGCCTCGTTTCCATCACCTGTTCCGTCCAAGCCCTCCCAATGAACACGACCACGCATTCCCTTCCCACCCAGCCGGTTGGCTCCCCATGAACACGACGACGACGCTGCTTCTCCGTTCCGACCCAGCCATGTACGTATGCGCAAGTAGGCGTTCGAGACCCCGCCAGTATGTACACATACGTGGCCGTATTTTCTTTCTTGCACCACGGCATTGTCACGTGCGTCTACATGCTACGTGCGGCGCCTCTACTACGACACGTGCACGCCTCTACATCGACCGGTATATATGTACATACGTTCGCGACCAGAATGACAACACTACGTGCGCTTGACCGTGTGGGTCCCGGTATCGCCGTGCACTTCCTTACTGCGAAGATGTAGCCGGTGGGTCCCAGCCGGTCGAGGGTAAATCGTTTTTTTTGGCCCGGACGCACTTCCTTGCGTGCGAAGATGTAGCTGGTGGGTCCCAGCAGTCAGGGGGGAAACATTTTTTCGCGAATTACGGTGGCCCGTCCGGTGGGTCCCTGCTGTCAGGTGGAGGAATAATTATTTTGCGCGTAATAAGGAGGCACTTCCTTGCGGTCGCTGTGGACCCAGCTGTCAGCCTCTCCATGCACAGTACTCTTCCGATGGAAGTCGGTCGTTGATCACATTGACCATGCCGCACCGAGAGCACCACGGCGGTGGACGACGGCGAGGCCTAGGAAGGGGACGACGCGGAGCCGGGGAAGACGCAACAGTGGATGCTCACGCGAAGAGGATTACGAGGGTGAGGCTGCCGTCACCGCAGAATAACAGGGGGTGTGGGTGAGTAGAGGGATGGCCTGGCCAGCAGTGGGAGTAGTAGGGTGCGGTGAGGCCTCCGCCGCATCGCAGCCGGCCACGGGAGGCAAGAGCACGAGGCACGACCGGCGCTGGTTTGGGCGGCTGGAGCAAGAAGACCAGAGGTTGAAGAAGCACTACGGCCGTTGGATGGACATCGTACGGTCACTGGAGCTAGAATCGTGCATATTGACTAAGTTGACAAAGCCCTCCGTCCCCATCAACTTAGTAGGCCCACAAGTTAGCCTACCACTATACTGGGTCCCAGCTAATGTGGGGAGTATTCATTTTTTGTGCGTAATAAGGAGGCACTTCCTTGCGTGCGAAGATATAGTCGTGGGTCCGGAGCCGTCACCGTGATAACGTTTTTCACGAAATCTGAGGCCCTTTCGGTGGGTCCCTGATGTCAATTGGAGGAATCATTATTTTGCAGCGTAATAAGGAGGCATTTCCTTGCGTGCGGACCGTGGACCAGTATCGGCCTCTCCACGTCTGATCCACCAGATGCATGTCGGTCGTTGACCACGTTGACCAGGCAGCGCCGAGAGCACCAGGCGGTGGGCGGCGAGGCCTAGGAAGGGAACGACATGGAAGTAGGGAAGACTTCGGCGATTGTTTCCCACGCGGAGTAATCTGTTGTCACGAGGTTTCTTGGTTCGTCTGCCGTCGCGGAGAATAACAGCAGTGTGGGTGAGTAGAGGGATGGCTAGGCGATGATGGGAGTGCGGTGGGGCGGTGAGGCTGTCTTGATAGCACAGCCGGCCTTGAGGAGGAAGGAGCGAGCAGTCCCTTGGCGCTTGTTTGAGCGGCTGGAGCAGGAAGAGCAGAGATTGAAGAAGCACGACGGCCGTGCATGGACATCCAACAGTCACTGCTTGTGCGTTAACCTTTTTTTTAGGAAAGCCTCAAATATGTGGAAAACAGCATACAGCCCATCTGCCATTATTTCTAATAATTTACAGCCCATTTGCTAATTCTTAAGGTTGTTTTTGGAGCCCATATTCTTTTTTTTTAGCATTACAGCCCATATTGTGGCCATGATTAAAAAATTATACGAAATTTTGCATATTTCGGTGCGGTCCGAACTATTTTTAATCCTGAAATTTCGACTCACATTCAAACTGATTTCAAAATTAATATATATCAATATAAAATCCAACAAATTCTCCACGCATAAAAATTAATGTAATTTAAAATCTCAAAATGAAAAAAAAGATATTTGAAACTAATTGCGGTTTGATGTGTTTTAAAATGTACAACCCATTTCTCATTCTTGATAGGCGGTTCTCGGCCAGCCGAATGAAGCTCTCCTTGTCTTGAAAGATTTGCAGCCCAACAGGCCTGACAAAGCGACTTACTTGGCAAATCACAAAAAAACTGGGTTGTGGCCGTGGACCCAGCTGTCAGCCTCTCCACGTATAGTACTCTTCCGATGGAAGTCGGTCGTTGACCACATTGACCACGCCGTGTCAAGAGCACCAAGGCGGTGGACGACGGCGAGGCCTAGGAAGGGGACGACGCGGAGTCGGGGAAGACGCGGCAGTGGATGCCCACGCGGAGAGGAGTACGAGGGTTCACTGGTTCGGCTGCGGCGTGAGGCTGCCGTCGCCATAGAATAATAGGGGGTGTGGGTGAGTAGAGGGATACCCTGGGCCAGCGGTGGGAGTAGTATGGGGCGGTGAGGCCTCCGCGGCATCACAGCCGGCCACAAGATGCAGGAGCACGTGGCACGACCTTCACTGCTTTGTGCTTCTGGAGCAGGAAAACCAGAGGTTGAAGAAGCACTATGGCCGTTGGATGGACATCGTACGGTCACTGGAGCTAGAATCGTTCATATTGACTAAGTTGACAAAGCCCTCCGTCTTCGTCAACTTAGTAGGCCCACAAGTCAGCCACCCACTATGGTGGGTCCCAGCTAGCAGGGGTATTCAATTTTTGGTGCGTAATAAGGAGGCACTTCCTTGCGTGCGAAGATATAGCTGGTGGGTCCGACCTGTCAGCGGGGGGAACGTTTTTTCGCGAAATACATAAGCCCTTCCCACGTACAGTGCACGTACAATGCGTAATAAGGATGAACTTTCCTTGCGTGCGACCATGGACCTCGTGGGTCCCAGTCGTCAGGCTCTCCACGTACAGTCCTCTTCCGATGACTCTCGTATTTGACCACGCCGCGCCGAGGGCACCAAGGCGGTGGACGACGGCGAGGCCCCAGACTGGAACGACCCGGAGATGGGGAAGACGCGACAGTGGAGTCGCATACGGAGAGGAGTGGGAAACTTGACTGGTTCGGGTGCGGGGTGGGCCTACACTCGGTAGAGAATAACAGGAGGTGCGGAGTGGAGGGTGGCTTTGGCCGTCGGTGAGGTAGCATTTCGCCGAGGAGGCGCAAAACAACGCTGGGCCTTGAAAGGCTGGAGCAGCGGTTCCGCTGGGGAAGAAGACGAGAGATTGAAGAAGAATGCTGGCCGTTGGATGTAAATCAATGCCTTCTTAAACTTCGACCCATCGCCCACATGTCAGCCAGTCCATTTGTTTTTTTAGTCCATTTGGTGGGCTGGGTGAAACAATGATCTAACATCTATGCAGCCCGTTTAAATCCCATTTGCATTTTCTCGAAATCCGCGGACTTGCTGGGCTGGGTGAAAATATCATGTTGGGCTAGACGGAGAAATGTTATAAAAACATAAACACATGATTGCACGTCAGTAAAATCTTTGCAAGCTTATGTACGCAATCACTAGGAGTTAACTTGGTAAGTTATATATATAAACAATTATTATTGGAGTATTATTTTGTAAGAACTTTCAACTTACGAAATAAAACATCATTTTAATTTGATGAGTTAATAGTACGTGGGGTATTATTATTTTTTAGGCTAGACGTGGGATAGTTGAGTTGGTTCTAGGGAAAATCTTGGGAGAAAACTCGGTTTACCTCAAAAAGAAAGTGGGAGAAAATTCAGAGACCTCTTTGGGTCCACCTGAGGAGAGGAATATGTTGGGAGGAAGGAGATTCAAAGCACGGCAGCCGAGTGAACTAGTTTTTTTTACGGACAATTGAACTAGTTTACATACATAAGCAAATAGCCACTAAAAAAAGCAATTAGGTTAATGGGTTCTTAAAAGAAATATTTCGGACAAAACAGATAATTATGACACATAGGCTAATGCATGAAACACTCAGATGATAAAGGTGCTTATAAACAGATAAAGTACAATATCTAGACCTTCCTGGCACGCTTGATCATGACGATGTGGCTGTCCGTGTACTCGTCGGTTACGGGAAGCAGACACACCCTCATGTCCAAGATCTGCCTGTACATGTCGTAGCATGCGTATGCGTCCTTGGCCGCGTAGGTTATGTAGGCTAGATTCAGAGGTACCTCCCACGTGTTCGGGTCGTCTTCTTTCATGTTGGCGTATCAGGGGTCGATGATGGTCTCAGCGAGGTCAACCACGGAGTCCTTCTCCTGCTCGTTGCTGATGATCTTGTATTGCTTCTGGATGTCGACAAGCTTGTTGCACCAGATGGCCGAATCGTCGCGTTCTTCCTTCTCTCCACCGTAGCGAAGGTGCGATCGGTATTTGCCGATTAAACGGGCGAATGATCCAGAACCTGGTGCAGCCGTAGGACTGAGGCGAGGCAGAGCTTCACCGAGTCCGTATCGTTGGTGTACATCACATTCAACTTGGTGCAGCCATAGGACTGAACGGCGAACTCAAACGGAACTCCTTGCTGAAGTCCATATCCAGTGAGCTCACCCTCGGATCGCCATTGGAGTCTCTTTGAGTGAACGAGTGTGTAGGCGGCGGCGAGTTCATTTTTCAGCTCTTGGGAACTGGATTCAACGATGGTCGAGTGCTTATAGGCGACAACAGTTACTACCCCTCCCTCGTCCGTTGCATGCCCGGCAGAAGATGCACGCTCGGCGCATTCAAACGCCTCCATTAAGAAACCTACTCCAGCCACACGTCGGTTCACGAGTGGAGTGCAGATTAATCTTGTAATAACAGGAGTTAGTGGTCACTTTACTTAAATTTAATTAGCTTTGATAGAAATTTATACTTAAAACAAGCAATGCATTCGCTCGTTCTATCAGTGCCACAGGATCAACATGCACAACAATTAGAATTATTATTGTCGGGGCCTTTTACGATCGACACATTTGTCGACTTTCACAAAGATAATACTACCAAGTTTGAACTGTTTGTTATGGTTGTCGCCCTCTGCATCATCATGCCGTGTTTCCCAACTTGCAAGATTCGTAACCAACAAATTAGATCTATATAATAAGTACAACTATTATGCCTACACATATCTTTGATTCCCATATTGAATGATTCATAACCAAGTAATAAGATCCAAATAATAAGTACAACTAAGATGCCTACACATCTCATTGATTCCCAGCTAGCAAGATTCAGAACCAACAAATAAGATTCAAATAATAAGTACAAAAAAGATGCCTACACATCTCACTGATTCCCAGCTTGCAAGATTCAGACCAACCCATTAGAGCCCTTTGATAAAGTGAATATCGGGATTAAATCCATCTTGGCTAGCCATGTCATACAATCGAAGAACTTGACGAATGCTCTTGACCATCACAACATCTGTAGTTGAGTATTCCTGTTTGCACAGCATGTTTGCACAACACAAACAAGGAGACATGAGAGCATGATTTCACTTTAATAGCGGCCTCCTTGAACTCAACCTCCAGCTCTACTTGGATGAGGTCTGCCTGGAGTTCCATGATTCAATTCATGCGCCTTTTTCTGTAGTTCACCTGAAATGAAGCAAAGATTGCATCATTCACTAGCAAGAAGTACTTGCTCTTGTGAGTGGCAAGGTGTTCTTCTTTAGTAGTTGCACTAAAATTGAGGAACATTAAGGTTGGTTGTCCGGCTCATGTAAGGTCCAACTATAATTTTCTTATCCTTTTGTGCAGTTCCACTAAAATAAAGTGCCATTGTGGTGACAAAGGACGGCTCCATCTTGCAAAGGCTAATAAAATGTTGCACGAGATTACCAAAGAGAACTTGACGGAGATTTTGGAAACTCCAATCACCATTTTGTGCAGTTCCACCAAAATTGAGAGATGTTGCCCACGTGACATTTTAGTTGAACTGCACAAGACACTCATTCAAAAAAAAGTGTTTTGTGCAGTTCACCAAAAGGTCACAATAGCAACAAGGTGAAATGGATATCCCTATCTGCACAAAATGATAGAAAGTAAACGATTCTTTGGTCAATAAGAATATACGAAACATATACAAAATGAAAAGAAGCATCTTAATTATGTTCATGGCAATCACGCAAGGACAGTAGAAATTTTAAAACGTCAGCAATGCTTCATGTTACCAGAAGCATTACGATCAACAATGAGATTCCTCAAATATGGGATTACTTGGTGGCATTGCTTGTTTACGGAACACGATAAATCAACAACAGCTAAAGAGTTGGTTTAAGGGCATGAGACCATGGGGACACCGGGACACTCGGCAACAGTAAAGGAGCAACTTACTTATCATCTTTGGGGAAAACAACAGAGTGCCATTTGTAACACAGTTTAATTGCATCTTATCACTTTGGAGGCATCAGTTAACAATAACACTGGTTAGACATGTCCCTAAGGTAACAGTGTGATCGCTTCATTTTACATGCGCCCTTACATTAACAACAAAAGGTTGGTATAAGGACATGCGACAAGGATGCATCGAGACAATGTACCTACAAGGAGGCATAAAGTGGTGATGCCGAGCTTGTTCACGCTATGTGAGGGCAGCAAACCTAATCACAGAGACCTTGTACTATGTGAGGGCAGCAAATCTAATCACAGAGACCTTTTACTATGTGAGGGCAGCAAATCTAATCACAGAGACCTTTTACTATGTAAGGGCAGCAAATCTAATCACAGAGACCTTTTACTATGTGAGGGCAGCAAATCTAATCCTGAGACCTTTTACTATGTGAGGGCATCAAATCTAATCACAGAGACCTTTTACTATGTGAGGGCAGCAAATCTAATCCTGAGACCTTTTACTATGTGAGGGCAGCAAATCTAATCCCGAGACCTTTTACTATGTGAGGGCAGCAAATCTAATCCTGGAGACCTTTTACTATGTGATGGCAGCAAATCAAATCCTGGATATACTCTGTTGACTTTTCCACCAAATTACCACTTTCTAACCTTTTTCAACCAATAATAGATCTGTTCCTTATCCTGTTTGTACTGCGTTTTCCCATTATTTCCCTTTTCAACCAAGAGACCGGTTGGGTATCCAGTCTCTACTACTTTCACCATATTATTTCCTCTTTGAATCAAGTCCTAGATTCATGCTACAACTTTCCCCCTTTCTTCGTTGTTTGAACAAAGCCCTAGATTCGAATGCATGAAGTAGCTTTACCTCTAATAATACTAAAAATTTAGGTGGCTTTGGAAGAGCTGATGGGAGTAGAAAAGATGCTTGCAGAACACTTGGGGAGCTGAGGCGGTGAAACAAGGCCGCTTTCGAAGAACTTATACCTGAGGGTCGCCGGGATGTCGGCGGCGGCAGGTCGGATCTGCGGATAATACAGCAGGGAGGAAGAAGGGTTGGAGGACCTCCCGAGCCGGTGCTGTGTCGGAGAGAACGACACGGGCAGAGGATCGGGCCCCCCTGGCAGCTGTGGGTTTCCTCCCTCGGCGGCGATGACCGCGTGAACGATGCACCTTTTAGTCCTCTACACACACCGGCCGAAGGGATCCGACCGGATCTGTGACCAGCGGTGAGCGGAGAGAAAATGTTGCTACTGCTGTCTTGTTTATATCTAGAGAGGATGAGAGAATGAAGAGAGCAACCCTAGTAAAGCAAGCGCTCAGGCCCCTGCGTCCATATATAGTGGAGTGATTATCTTTCTTCTCTCCGCAACAAGCGTTTCAATTTGTGTACGTGGCATTAAAGAAAAGAAACTCTCTATTTAAGGTTCACTTGTGCTCCCCGCCCCTCCAATCATTGAACAACCCCACGGGTGAATAAACATACAATAAGTACTGTATTTATATAGAACGAACAAGCTCGAACTATATTCGCGTAGTTAAAAGTTGAGGGAGGGGCTTTTCACGGGAAGTACGCGCGGCAGTTTTTGGGTAGGCAGTTTGACAGAGAGGCGAGGAGGGTGAGCGAGTGGGGCTGTGCGATTTGATGGCGCGTTACTGCTGGAAAGACTTGTGATATGACCACTCACTATAGTCATGAATTACTGGCGCTCCGACCGGGGTGATGCCCCCCTTCCGTTCCGCGCTCTAATCTGGTGCATGACACGTCGACCGGATCTTTGGCTCTCCCACATGTCGGAGTAGTAAGAAGGAGCAAAGAATGATGCGGTATATACTAGTACTATACTACTCCCTCCGTTCCTAAATATAAAAGTCTTTGGAGAGATTTCACTATGGACCACATACGGAGAAATATGAGTGAATCTGCACATAAAATGCATCTATATACATCTCAGATGTGGTCCATAGTGAAATATCTACGAAGACTTATATTTAGGAACGGAGGGAGTACTACTCAGTCTAGGAGGTGCGAACCACGGCAGCCCAGTGAACCAGCAGTGTGAACCACGGTAGCCCAGTGAACCAGCAGATGAAAACAATATGGTGATATGGCCATAAAAACAATGTGCTACGGTCCACACTGTAGCATGTACACTAATACTCCTCTTTGTTTGGATCCCTGAGTTAGAGCTAGTTTGGGTTGAAATAGCCTCAAATTATCGAAACAAGAGGGGTTAGTTTGAGCTAGTTTGCTCTAACCCAGCTAAAAAAACTAGCCCGATGGAGAGGTTCTAATTGGGTTAGTTATCCTCGGGCCCACTAAAAGAGAACTAAAAAAATCTCACCTGCCCGCACCAGATCGCTCCCCCCCTCTCGCACGACTCCTCTCTATTCCCCATAGGGCCGCCCGCCCAAGCGCCTTCGCCCTCTCTCTCCTCCGCCGCCCTCTCCTTCCGCCTCCGCCCTACTCCGCCGCCCTCTCCCTCCGGCCTTGAAGGTCGCCCAGTCCCCCTTCACGATCGTTTTCTCCCTACGTAAATGCTTGTGGCCAGCACATCTACCAGGGAGGTCGCGAGAGGGGTGAGTTTGTTCGTTCCTTCACTGTCTCACGACCATATCATTGATCTTGCTTGCACTAGCGCTAATTCTGATTTGGAAAAGTAGATCCTGATCAAACTTGTTATAGATTTGTAGTGTACGCATGGAATTGTTTGATGCTGCTTGAGGAGGTAATAAATCTTTCTAGAGGCCCAAACATTCAGGTCACCTTTCTAGGTATTTCAATTTCAGGCTTGCATTATTTGTAGAGGCCCAAAGATTCAGTTCACCTTTCTAGGTATTTCAATTTCAGGCTTGCATTATTTCTAGAGGCCCAAAGATTCAGTTCACCTTTCTAGGTATTTCAGTTTCAGGCTTGCATTATTTCTAGAGGCCCAAAGATTCAATTCACCTTTCTAGGTATTTCAGTTTCAGGCTTGCATTATTTCTAGAGGCCCAAAGATTCAGTTCACCTTTCTAGGTATTTCAGTTTCAGGCTTGCATTATTTCTAGAGGCCCAAAGATTGATTCACCTTTCTAGGTATTTTAGTTTCAGGCTTGCATTATTTCTAGAGGCCCAAAGATTGATTCACCTTTCTAGGTATTTCAGTTTCGAGCTTGCATTATTTCTAGAGGCCCAAAGATTCAATTCACCTTTCTAGGTATTTTAGTTACAGGCTTGCATTATTTCTCGAGGCCCAAAGATTAATTTCCCGATCGTGACAGCGGCCCTGCTACCCATGCCGGTGTCGACCTCAACTCGCAAGGGCCGGCGTCGGAGGGGTTCCCGGGGCTTCGGCTCTACAGAGCCTTCCTACAGAGCGACGATGGTGAGCTCCTACCTCGGTGCGTGATGGGCTCCGGGCTCCCTCCCTATCGTGAATGACTTCCGTGATGAGTTAGCTCATTCTTTGTTTCATGAAGTGTTTTTTTATTTTGTGAAGCTTGATTGACGACTTGTATGTTTAAGTGAGATATCTTATTTGTATGGACAAAGTAAAAATTATCATGTTTTGCATGCTTGATTTGTATAGATGGTTCGTTTATGTCAATTGTGAGCGGGAGGAGGCCACAGAAGAGCCGACCACACCAAGAGGGTGCTTGGATCCAAGGGACTTATTTTAGTGTGACTAAAAATAGGGTCCAAAGTAGTTAAATGATTGAGATAGAGCATTTATTGTCAACTAACCCTGCCATCCATACACCTATTTGGTTTAGAGTTAGTTCAGGGTTAGAATCTAACTCTAACCTCTAACTGAGTTAGAGCTCTCCTCGTCTCGGTTCATCGCCATCATACTTTCCCCATTCCTGTGTTTTCAGTATCCTGCAAATCAAAGAGGCCCTTTTTTTGCGGAAAAAATCAAAGAGGCCCTTAGACTGGTTTAGGTCCGGCCATTTTTTATAAACGTGTTATGTCCAAAATTTAATGAACGTGCTCCGGTTTCCATGAAAATAATCCGGTTTCATGTAGTAATTCATTCATTTATTTATTCTTCTGGGGGGTTTGCATGTAATTCGTGAGGTATGAAATGTAAAGTACCCCGACATATGCTCCGAGTCATGCATGCACTACAACCCAGATGCTCTATGTCCCACATGTCGGCGAATGGGAGCACGTGGAAATAGCCTAGGAGTACATATAGGAGGATAAATGCGTGAAAAAAATATGTACTGTGAAGCGTAGCCGCGGTTCGAAAAGGAGACCTAAAGTGATGACAGCTATAGGTCGCACGCACCCAACTAGTGGCACTAGACATACGACTAATTTTTCCCTCAAAAAAAAGAGGCACGAGTGCTCAATACTCCTATTCTATAAACACGAGTCCCATCTGACAACAACGTCCATGCTACAGCTAGCTCTCCTCCCTCGTTTCTCTCTTCTAATTCTAAACACGGCAGACGCCCGGTGGGCGGGGTGGGTTTGCTCAATCTATGACCCCACCTCACAAAGGAAAAGCGTTATTTGGAATAAAAATGCCATATACTCCCTCCGTTCATAAATATAAGCCTTTTAGATACTAGTTCAAATGGAATACAACATACAGATGTATGTAGACATAGTTTAGAGTGTAGATTCACTCATTTTGCTCCGTATGTAGTAGTCACTTGCTGGAATCTTTAGAAAGACTTATATTTGGGAATGGAGGGAGTACTATACTAGTAAAACATTAAGGCCACGAGGTGATGCAGTGCTGGTTACAGGAGGAAAGAAGAAGAGATGCATCCATCGACGACGTCCACCTCCTCGACTCAGGGCGCCGGCCCACCGAACGGCGCCTAAGTAGCAGCGGCTTTTGTGGCCAGGTCGACGTGCTTCTGAATAATGGCGTCCAAAGATTCCAGCCGCTGGAAGAAGGCCAACGTCTTTCTGTCCTCACTTGCCTTGTAGTGGCCTATGTAGACGATTTCCTCGTAGACGTGGATGTGCAGGTCGACGGTTTCTTGCATGGCGAGAGCTGCTGGCGGCGCCGCCTCGAGGTGCATATTCTTCGTCGCGACCTCCGGCACCTGCAAGGCCACCAGGGCTTGAAAGAGTTCGTCACCATGTAGGCCGATGAGGATGGCAGGCAACGAGGAGCCTGGGCGCGCGGGCTGGAGCAGTACGGCAAGGTCGTCTGCGCGCTTCTTGATGGCGGTGAACTTGCGGATGGAGTTTACCATCATGTCGTCCATGCGAGAGGCGAAGCCGGCGTCGGCGAGGGCTACGATGCCTGCGGTCGCCAAAGACCGTATGGAAACATCTTCAAGCGGTCTTGAGGGACGCAGCCGGCACCTTGGATGATTTGGCATACGGTATTTGCCGCCCGCGTCCATCGCCTCCATAGGTGCTTGTGGCTTCGGTCACTTGGTCTTGGATTGGAGTGAGCAGTGTTCTTGCAGAGACTTGGGAGTAATTGGAGTGGTGGGGCGCCTTTATTATATGAGAGTCCAAACTCTGTTGCATTCACATCATCTTTGGCTCTATTACGCTTCTCCAATTAATTCCCTATGCATGTAATTGAGGATGCATCATTGACCGTTCAACGTCTAGGAACCGCTACCCTCTTCCTCCTTGGCATTCAAGCACCTATGGACCCGTCGGCGATGAGGTGCCTATGGTGACTTCATAAATTTCAAGATGATAGTGTCGATGCGTGTAATGCGTTCATAGGGGTGAGTGTATGCGCGCGTGTATATGAGCGCTTGCATACATCTTGTGTCAAAAAAACGTAAATGCATGTCAAAAAGAGACTAGTCAGTATACTCAATATTGTGCACCTCGGAGAGGAAAATTATAGAACTAGTACGTATTTATTTACGGTGCAGATTCACTCATTTTGCTCCATATGTACTCCGTCTCGGTGTAGTCTAGTCACTTGTTGAAATCTCTAGAAGGGCAAATACTCCTTTACGGTTTCTGAGGCTATACTAGCAAGTAGTTGTGCGTACTAGTACAATAGTGGGCTCACATAGCAATTTTGTCTCATGCAAGAGCACGGCTATATATGCGTGCTCAATGTTCGCAACTGCAACGTTCAGTTTGCGCTTGGCTCTTCGCCTCTTCGAGAAGACGAACAATGATGTTACTACTACTGCTTCTACAGTGTCGAATCCACTGTTGCATGCCCGTCCACCGCGAGCGGGACGGATAGCTTGTTGTAGGAGTACTACTAAGCAAAAGCCTGTCCTCGTTTGCGAGCAACCGTGCGCATGGGCGTGGGAGAAGGCGTGTAGTAAAATCAAGCTTCTCCTCGTTGTACGAGTTGACGCGACACATCATAGCACTAGCCCCCACATGCTTGCCTTTAAACTGATTGAAGGTGGCACAACGTATATCGTTTCGCACTCAAAGGTGGCACTTTCCCTCTCAGAACCACGAGCCTTCTTGAGAGAAGCTTCGGTTTGCAATAAGCTTATACCGAAATATGTTCCTATTCGGCCATTTTTTTACCACAACATGGTAGTACCGTGACATGACATCCATGCCAAGTTTCATGATTTTCAGACGTGTTTTGGACTTACAAGAATTTTAAAACCAAGTTTCTCAATGTTCTCGGCCGAGCCACGATGCCCAAATGTTTTAATTTTATTCTCAGTTCTTGCATGGGACCTAGAAATTCACCCGAGGACACAAATGTGATTTTTCAACCAACTTTGGTGCACGAGAGCATGTGCTTGTAGTTCAAATTTGACTTATGCACATTAAATGACCAAAAACTCAATTAATGTATAAAAAACGACAAACGAACCTGGAATAATTCCAAAATTTAACATGGCACTAATGTAGTTCTATGTTGCCTTTGTTAAGAAACTCAAAGGGGGGCAGCGTATATCGTTTAACACTCAAAGGTGGCACATTACCTCTTAGAACCACGAGATACCAAATCGGCCCAATTTTTACCACAACATGTTAGTGCCATGACATGACACCATGCCAAGTTTCATGATTTCCAGCCGAGTTTTGGATTTACGTGAATTTAAAATCTAAGTTTCTCGATGTTCTCGGCAGAGTCATGACGCCCAGATGTTTGAATTTCATTCTCATTTCTTCCATGGGACATAGAAATTCAACCAAGGAAACACATGTGATTTTTCAACCCACTTTGGTGCACCGGAGCATGTGCATGCAATTCATATTTAGATTATGCACATTAAAAGTCCAGAAACTCAATTAATGTATAAAAAGGCCAAATGAACCCGAAATAATTCCAAAATTTAACACGGCACTCATATAGTTCTATGTTGCCTCTGTAAATAAAATCAGGGGGGAGGCAGCATATATCATTTCGCACAGAAAGGTGACACGTTCCCTCTCCGAACCACGAGGCTCGTTGAGAGAATCTCCGGTTTTGCAAGAGGCTTATACCAAAACTTGTCCCAATTCAGCCAAAAATTATACGTATGAAAACAGGGTTTAGATTATCCTGAACATATCGCTACCTAGACCAATAATGTACTATGATTTGAATTCAACATAAAATGGATACAAATATTTGAATTGGAGAGCGTATGGTACATATAGTTCATAGTGAAATATGATTACTGCTATATGCATGTCTTTTTGTTATCAAGATAATATTTAAATTATTGTATAACTTGACAACAATCGTATTCAAATAAGGAAAATTGATTCAAATTTAGTCCATATGGTAGACGACAATATATATGTTCACATGGTGGAGTAAAATGTTCATATATGATGGAAGATCAAAATGTACGACTACATCAATTATAAACCGCAAGGTCACCTAATGATATATTCGAATTCAACATAACGTGGATTCGAATATTGAAATTCGAGATCATGGCATCTGTAATCATATAAAAAGGGACATTACTCTTTCTTTGGTGGGAATTGATTTGTTTTTTGTTGTTGTTGAGGGAAGTGCGAATCGATTTGGTACTGTGCAGGGTAATCTTGTTCTCCGATTTTTGTACATTTTCTTGTAGTTTTTCAATGGCATCTATAGCAATATAGTAAAAGGGACATGACTCTATTGTGTCTTGTATGAATTGTTTTTTTTACACGTTAAGTTTGTTTTGTCGAACAAGTAATCCGCACCTTGTTATCCCGAAATTTTCAAGCTCGAGTAACTTTTGTCTCACCTGCTTTGAAACTCCCGCTTCTTCAACCCGTGCCGCGCCTTGTTATCCCGAAATTTGGACGTGCGCGAGAACTCCCTCCTCATCCGAAATCGCCTCAATAGCCCGCATATCGCCGAAATCCCCTTCTACCCCTCGGTAGGAAATGAAGCTCCACGTTGCGGTGTCAAAACTGGTGAAATGCTGGTAACTTACCCTACATTTCAGACAAGCGCGTCCCTAAGCTTGGCTCCCCTCCCCTTCGCCCCCATTCGTACACCGAGGCCGCCAAAACCCGAAACCCCACGCTCCTCCGTCGGCCTCCCGACCGCCGCCCAGCCGGAGACTCTTCCCCGACTACGTCGTCCACCGCAACAGCTCGCCGTCCCTCGTCCACCGCACCGGATGAGGATCCGTTGTTGATCTCGTCGTCCCGCCGGATCAGCGGCCCCGTCCTCCACCTCCAAGGAGCTGCCCCGACGTTCGCCTCGTCTATCGCGCCACCTAAATCCCCACAGCGCCGTCTTGACCTGCCCCACCGCAACCGCAGCACCCTCACCAATTCCTCCGATGAAGCCGAGGCCAACTCGGCGCCACCAAGGAGGTTCTGCACTCACCGCTGCATTTTATCTTTTATTCGATCTCACGGGGCTGCCGATGTTGGAAATATGCCCTAGAGGCAATAATAAAAGGATTATTATTATATTTCCTTGTTCATGATAATTGTCTTTTATTCATGCTATAATTGTATTATCCGGAAATCGTAATACACGTGTGAATAGATAGATCACAACATGTCCCTAGTGAGCCTCTAGTTGACTAGCTTGGTGATCAATAGATAGTCATGGTTTCGACTATGGACATTGGATGTCATTGATAACGGGATCACATCATTAGGAGAATGATGTGATGGACAAGACTCAATCCTAAGCATAGCACAAGATCGTGTAGTTCGTTTTGCTAGAGCTTTTCCAATGTCAAGTATCTCTTCCTTAGACCATGAGATCGTGTAACTCCCGGATACCGTAGGAGTGCTTTGGGTGTACCAATTGTCTCATCGTAACTGGGTGAGTATAAAGGTGCACTACAGGTATCTCCGATCGTGTCTGTTGTGTTGACACGGATCGAGATCGATTTGTCACTCCGTATTACGGAGAGGTATCACCGGGCCCACTCGATAGTGCATCATCATAATGAGCTCAAAGTGACCAAGTGTCCGGTCACGGGATCATGCATTACGATGCAGTAAAGTGACTTGTCGGTAGCTTGAGATTGAACAAGGTATTGGGATACCGACGATCGAATCTCGGGCAAGTAACATACCATCGACAAAGGGAATTGTATACGGGGTTGCTTGAATCCTCGACATCGTGGTTCATCCGATGAGATCATCGAGGAGCATGTGGGAGCCAACATGGGTATCCAGATCCAGCTGTTGGTTATTGACCGGAGAGCCGTCTCGGTCATGTCTGCATGTCTCCCGAACCCGTAGGGTCTACACACTTAAGGTTCGGTGACGCTAGAGTTGTATGAATATGAGTATGCAGCAAACTGAATGTTGTTCGGAGTCCTGGATGAGATCCCGGACGTCACGAGGAGTTCCGGAATGGTCCGTAGGTAAAGAATTATATATAGGAAGTGCTATTTCGGCCATCGGGAGACTTTCGGGTTACGGTATTGTACTGGGACCACCGGAAGGGTCCTGTTCCACCGGTGGTGCCCCCTATCCCGGAGGGCCCGTGGGCTGAAGTGGGAGGAACCAGCCTGGTGGGCTGGTGCGCCCCACTTGGGCCCCCTAGCCTAGGGTTGGAAACCCTAGGGTGGGGCGCCCCACTTGCCTTTGGGGGCAAGCCTCCCCCCTTGGCCGCCGCCCCCCATCTAGATGGGTTCTAGAGGGGCCGGCGCCCCCCCAGGGGGCCTATATAAAGGGGGGAGGGACGTCAGCCGCACCCTTACACTTGGCGCCTCCCTCCCCCTGCTACACCTCTTCCTCCTCCCCAGTTGCTTGGCGAAGCCTAGAGATCTTCTTGCATCCACCACCACGCCGTCGTGCTGCTGGATCTTCATCAATCTCTCCTTCCCCCTTGCTGGATCAAGAAGGAGGATACGTCACGCTGACCGTACGTGTGTTGAATGCGGAGGTGCCGTCCGTTTGGCGCTAGGATCTCCGGTGATTGGGATCACGACGAGAACGACTCCCTCAACCCCGTTCTCTTGAATGCTTCCGCACGCGATCTACAAGTGGTATGTAGATGCATCTCTCTCTCTCGTTGCTAGATGAACTCATAGATTGATCTTGGTGAACATGGGAAAAATTTGATTTTATGCGACGTTCCCCAACAGTGGTATCAGAGCTAGGTCTATGTGTAGTTCTCTTTTGCACGAGTAGAACACAATTTATTGTGGGCGTAGATGTTGTCAACTTTCTTGCCGCTACTAGTCTTATTTTGCTTCAGAGGTATTGTGGGATGAAGCGGCCCGGACCGACCTTACACGTGCGCTTACGTGAGACAGGTTCCACCGGTGACATGCACTAGTTGCATAAGGTGGCTAGCGGGTGTCTGTCTCTCCCACTTTAGTTGGAGCGGGTTCGACGAAAAGGGTCCTTATGAAGGGTAAATAGAAGTTGACAAATCACGTTGAGGTTATTCGTAGGTAAGAAAGCGTTCTTGCTAGAACCCAATTGCAGGCACGTAAAAGATGCAATAACAATTAGAGGACGTCTAACTTGTTTTTGCAGCAATTGTCATGTGATGTGATATGGCCGAAGTTGTGATGAATGATGAATGATATATTGTGATGTATGAGATCATGTTCTTGTAATAGGAATCACGACTTGCATGTCGATGAGTATGACAACCGGCAGGAGCCATAGGAGTTGTCTTAATTATTGTATGACCTGCGTGTCATTGATTCAACGCCATGTAAATTACTTTACTTTATTGCTAAACGTGTTAGCCATAGTACTAGAAGTAATAGTTGGCGAGCAACTTCATGAAGACACGATGATGGAGATCATGGTGTCATGCCGGTGACAAGATGATCATGGAGCCCCGAAGATGAAGATCAAAGGAGCTATATGATATTGGCCATATCATGTCACTACTTTATATAATTGCATGTGATGTTTATTATGTTTTATGCATCTTGTTTACTTAGAACAGCGGTAGTAAATAAGATGATCCCTTATAATAATTTCAAGAAAGTGTTCCCCTAAGCGTGCACCGTTGCTAAAGTTAAATGCGTTTGAAGCACCACGTGATGATCGGGTGTGATAGATCCTTACGTTCACATACAACGGGTGTAAGACAGTTTTACACATGCAAAACACTTAGGGTTAACCAGCGAGCCTAGCATGTACGCAGACATGGCCTCGGAACACAAGAGACCGAAAGGTCGAACATGAGTCGTATGGAAGATACGATCAACATGGAGATGTTCACCGGCGATGACTAGTCCGTCTCATGTGATGATCGGACCACGACCTAGTCGACTCGGATCATGTAACACTTAGATGACTAGAGGGATGTCAAATCTGAGTGGGAGTTCATTAAATAATTTGATTAGATGAACTTAATTATCATGAACATTAGTCTAAAATCTTTGCAAAATGTCTTGTAGATCAAATGGCCAACGCTCATGTCACCATGAACTTCAACGTTCCTAGAAAACCAAGCTGAAAGATGATGGCAGCAACTATTCGGACTGGGTCCGGAACACGAGATCATCCTCATAGCAGCCAAGAAACAATATGTCCTAGAAGCTCCGCTAGGTGAAGCACCCATCCCGAAGAACCAAGACATTATGAATGCTTGGCAGTCATGTGCTGATGATTACTCCCTCATTCAGCGCGGCATGCTTTACAACTTAGAATCGGGGCTCCAAAAGCGTTTTGAGCAACACAGAGCATATGAGATGTTCGAGGAGCTAAAAATGGTTTTCCAAGCTCATGCCCGGTCGAGAGATATGAAGTCTCGATAAGTTCTATAGTTGTAAGATGGAGGAAAACAGTTACAAGGTGAGCACATACTCAAAATGTCAGGTTGCACAACCGCTGTCCCAATGGATATTAACCTCCCGGACGAGGCGGTCATTGACAGAATCCTTGATCGCTCCCACCAAGCTACAAGAGCTTTGTTATGAACTACAATATGCGGGGATGGTGAAAACTATTCTGAAGTATTTCAATCTTTGAAGTCGTGAGAGGTAGAAATCAAGAATGAACATCAAGTGTTGATGGTCAATAAAACCACTAAGTTCAAGAAGGGCAAGGGTAATAAGAACTTCAAGAAGGACGGCAAGGATGTTCTGCGCGCCAGTAAGCCAGTTGCCGGGAAGAAGTCAAAGAATGGACCCAAGCCTGAGATAGAGTGCTTTTATTGCAAAGGGAAGGGCCACTGGAAACGGAACTGCCCCAAGTACTTAGCGGACAAGAAGGCCGGGAACACTAAAGGTATATTTGATATACATGTAATTGATGTGTACCTTACCAGTACTCGTAGTAACTCACAGGTATTTGATACCGGTGCCGTTGCTCACATTTGTAACTCACAGCAGGAGCTGCGGAATAAATGTAGACCGGCGAAGGGCGAGGTGACGATGCGGCGTCGGGAGTGGTTCCAAGGTCGATGTGATCGCCGTCGACACGCTACCTCTACATTTACCTACGGGATTAGTTTTAAACCTCAATAATTGTTATTTAGTGCCAAGTTTGAGCATGAACATTGTATCGTGATCTCGTTTAATGCGAGATGGCTACTCATTTAAATCCGAGAATAATGGTTGTTCTATTTATATGAGAGATATGTTTTATGGTCATGCTCCGATGGTCAATGGTTTATTCTTAATGAATCTCAAACGTAATATTACACATATTCATAGTGTAAATACCAAAAGATGTAAAGTTGATAACGATAGTCCCACATACTTGTGGCACTGCCGCCTTGGTCACATTGGTGTCAAGCGCATGAAGAAGCTCCATTCTGATGGACTTTTAGAGTATCTCGATTATGAATCATTTGAAACATGCGAACCATGCCTTATGGGCAAAATGACCAAGACTCCGTTCTCCGGAACAATGGAGCGAGCAACCAACTTATTGGAAATCATACATACCGATGTGCGGTCCAATGGCGTTGAGGCTCGTGGAGGATATCGTTATGTTCTCACTCTCACAGACGACTTAAGTAGATATGGGTATGTCTACTTGATGAAACACAAGTCTGAGACCTTTGAAAAGTTCAAGGAATTTCAGAATGAGGTAGAGAATCAACGTGAACGAAAAATAAAGTTCTTACGATCAGATTGTGGAGGAGAATATTTAAGTCACGAATTTGGTACACACTTAAGGAAATGTGAAATCGTTTCACAACTCACGCCGCTGGAACACCTCAACAGTAACGGTGTGTCCGAACGTCGTGTCGCACTCTATTGGATATGGTGCGATCTATGATGTCTCTTACAGATTTACCGCTATCATTTTGGGGATACGCTCTAGAGACTGCTACATTCACTTTAAATAGGGCACCGTCTAAATCCGTTGAGACGACACCGTATGAATTATGGTTTGGGAAGAAACCTAAGCTATCGTTTCTAAAAGTTTGGGGATGCGATGCTTATGTCAAGAAACTTCAACCAAAAGCTCGAACCCAAGTCGAAAAATGCGTCTTCATAGGATACCCTAAAGGAAACCATTGGGTATACCTTCTACCTTAGATCCGAAGGCAAGATCTTTGTTGCCAAGAACGGATCCTTTCTTGAAAAAGAGTTTCTCTCGAAAGGAGTAAGTGGGAGGAAAGTAGAACTCGATGAAGTACTACCTCTTGAACCGGAAAGTAGTGCAGCTCAGGAAAATGTTCTGTGGTGCCTACACCGACTTGAGAGGAAATTAATGATAATGATCAAGGTACTTCGGATCAAGTTACTACTGAACTTCGTGGGTCCACAAGGACACGTTCCACACCCAGTGGTATGGCAACCCAGTCCTGGAAATCATGTTGTTAGACAACGGTGAACCTTCGAACCATGAAGAAGCGATGGCGGGCCCAGATTCCAACAAATGGCTTGAAGCCATGCAATCCGAGATAGGATCCATGTATGAAAACAAAGTATGGACTTTGACAGACTTGCCCGATGGTCGTGACGATAGAAAACAAATGGATCTTTAAGAAGAAGACGGACGCGGATGGTAATGTTACCATCTATAAAGCTCGACTTGTCGCTAAAGGTTATCGGCAAGTTCAAGGGATTGACTACGATGAGACTTTCTCTCCCGTAGCGAGCTGAAGTCCGTCCGAATCATGTTAGCAATTGCCGCATACTATGATTATGAGATATGGCAAATGGACGTCAAAACGGCATTGCTTAACGGCTATCTTAAGGAAGAACTGTATATGATGCAGCGGAAGGTTTTATCGACCCTAAGAATGCTAACAAGGTATGCAAGCTCCAGCGATCCATTTATGGGCTGGTGCAAGCATCTCGGAGTTGGAACATTAACTTTGATGAGATGATCAAAGCGTTTGGGTTTATGCTTGAGACTTATGGAGAAGCCTGCGTTTACAAGAAAGTGAGTTGGAGCTCTGTAGCATTTCTCATATTATATGTAGATGACATACTTTTGATGGGAAATGATATAGAACTTTTGGACAACATTAAGGCCTACTTGAATAAGAGTTTTTCAATGAAGGACCTTGGAGAAGCTGCTTATATATTAGGCATCAAGATCTATAGAGATAGATCGAGACGCCTCATAGGTCTTTCACAAAGTATGTACCTTGATAAGATATTGAAGAAGTTCAAAATAGATCAGTCCAAGAAAGGGTTCTTGCCTGTATTACAAGGTGTGAAATTGAGCTCTGCTCAATGCCCGACCACGGCAGAAGATAAAGAAGAGATGAGTGTCATCCCCTATGCTTCAGCCATAGGTTCTATTATGTATGCCATGATGTGTACCAGACCTGATGTAAACCTTGCCGCAAGTTTGGTAGGAAGGTACCAAAGTAATCCCGGCAAGGAACACTGGACAGCGGTCAAGAATATCCTGAAGTACCTGAAAAGGACTAAGGACATGTTTCTCGTTTATGGAGGTGACGAAGAGCTCATCGTAAAGGGTTACGTCGAAGCTAGCTTCAACACAGATCTGTATAACTCTAAGTCACAAACGGGATACGTGTATATGTTGAATGGTGGAGCAGTAAGCTGGTGCAGCTGCAAGCAGAGCGTCGTGGCGGGATCTACATGTGAAGCGGAGTACATGGCAGCCTCGAGGCAGCGCATGAAGCAATTTGGGTGATGGAGTTCATCACTGAACTAGGAGTCATACCCAATGCGTCGGGGCCAATCAAACTCTTCTGTGACAACACTGGAGCTATTGCACTTGCCAAGGAGCCCAGGTTTCACAAGAAGACCAGGCACATCAAGCGTCGCTTCAACTCCATTCGTGAAAATGTTCAAGATGGAGACATAGAAATCTGCAAAGTACATACGGATCTGAATGTCACAGATCCGTTGACTAAACCTCTTCCGCGAGCAAAACATGATCAACACCAGAACTCTATGGGTGTTCGATTCATCACAATGTAACTAGATTATTGACTCTAGTGCAAGTGGGAGACTGTTGGAAATATGCCCTAGAGGCAATAATAAAAGGATTATTATTATATTTCCTTGTTCGTGATAATTGTGTTTTATTCATGCTATAATTGTATTATCCGGATATCGTAATACACGTGTGAATAGATAGACCACAACATGTCCCTAGTGAGCCTCTAGTTGACTAGCTCGGTGATCAATAGATAGTCATGGTTTCCTGACTATGGACATTGGATGTCATTGATAACGGGATCACATCATTAGGAGAATGATGTGATGGACAAGACCCAATCCTAAGCATAGCACAAGATCGTGTAGTTCGTTTTGCTAGAGCTTTTCCAATGTCACGTATCTCTTCCTTAGACCATGAGATCGTGTAACTCCCAGATACCGTAGGAGTGCTTTGGGTGTACCAAACCTCACAATGTAACTGGGTGACTATAAAGGTGCACTACAGGTATCTCCGAAAGTGTCTGTTGGGTTGACACGGATCGAGACTGGGATTTGTCACTCCGTGATACGGAGAGGTATCACTGGGCCCACTCGGTAGTGCATCATCATAATGAGCTCAAAGTGACCAAGTGTCTGGTCATGGGATCATGCATTACAGATGCGAGTAAAGTGACTTGTCGATAGCGAGATTGAACAAGGTATTGGGATACCGACGATCGTATCTCGGGCAAGTAACATACCGTCGACAAAGGGAATAGTATACGGGTTGCTTGAATCCTCGACATCGTGGTTCATCCGATGAGATCATCGAGGAGTATGTGGGAGCCAACATGGGTATCCAGATCCCGTTGTTGGTTATTAATGGAGAGCCGTCTCGGTCATGTCTGCATGTCTCCCGAACCTGTAGGGTCTACACACTTAAGGTTCGGTGACGCTAGGGTTGTATGAGTATGAGTATGCAGCAAACCGAATGTTGTTCGGAGTCCCGGATGAGATCCCGGACGTCACGAGGAGTTCCGGAATGGTCCGGAGGTAAAGAATTATATATAGGAAGTGCTATTTCGGCCATCGGGAGAATTTGAGGGGTTACCGATATTGTACCGGGACCACGGAAGGGTCCCGAGGTCCACCGGTGGGGCCACCTATCCCGGAGGGCCCGTGGGCTGAAGTGGGAGGTAACCAGCCTGGTGGGCTGGTGCGCTTCACTTGCCCCCTGCGCCTAGGGTTGGAAACCCTAGGGTGGGGCGCCCACTGCCTTGGGGGCAAGCCTCCCCTTGGCCGCCGCCCCCCATCTAGATGGGTTCTAGAGGGGCCGGCGCCCCCCAGGGGGCCTATATAAAGGGGGGGAGGGCAGCCGCACCCCTTACACTTGGCGCCTCCCTCCCCCTGCTACACCTCTTCCTCCTCCCCAGTTGCTTGGCGAAGCCTGCCGAATCTTCTTGCATCCACCACCACGCCGTCGTGCTGCTGGATCTTCATCAACCTCTCCTTCCCCATTGCTGGATCAAGACGGAGGAGACATCACGCTGACCGTACATGTGTTGAACGCGGAGGTGCCGTCCGCTCGGTGCTAGGATCTCCGGTGATTTGGATCACGACGAGAACGACTCCCTCAACCCCGTCCTCTTGAACGCTTCCGCACGCGATCTACAAGTGGTATGTAGATGCATCTCTCTCTCTCTCTCGTTGCTAGATGAACTCATAGATTGATCTTGGTGAATGTAGGAAAATTTTTATTCTATGCGACGTTCCCCAACAGCCGATGCTCGATACCGAGCACACATGGCGTCTCCATCGACGGCGCCGTCGCCGGCCACATCATCCACGACGTCTTTCCCCCATGTTGTTGCTTCCTCGGTGATGACTTCCACAACGGCACTAGCTGCAGCTGCTCTGGCTCTCGCTCGCGCTATTTTCTGTTCTTCTTTGTCGGTTGCGCTGCTGCCTTTGCTCCTGCTTTCGTTACGTGCTGCTCTGCTCTTGCTCTCGCTTAGCTTACTATTGCTGTTGCCACGACCTCCGGCAGCTACAAGAGTTGCTGCTTTAGCACTTTTCGTCATGGTGCTCTTGCCGACTTGCTCTCTGCTAGTGTGTTCCCTGCTCGAGCGTCTGCTGATTTAGATCACTGCTTCTCTGCTACTAGTGCTTGAACGCCCTAAACATCTATTGCAATGCTCTGTTACTAGTTCAATCAGTTTCGACAATAAAATTCAGTTTTGACTGTGAAGTTCATTTTCTTCAGTTAAGTTCAGAGTGAACAGTACTTACAACATCCGTCGGAGCGGCCGTGGCGCGGCTGATGCGTTTTACATCTAGCACTTTTTGGTGACGAGTTTTACATCATCTATTGCAGATGATATTAGGGTCCCATTTCAGATTAACGTTATGCATACGGTCATGCTTGACCTCGTCGCATTACACCTTAGTGGAGTTGCTCCAACGATGGAACCGTCCATCACAGCCGGGCAGTACCCTCGGCGCCGTTTCCAGAGGCCTCGGATCTTCTTCCCCGCCTCCGACAGTCACACCAGCATCATCACCATCCTCCATGTCCAACCCAATGATGCCGAGGTCCACAAGGCTATGCCAAAGAGGTTGTACACTCGTCGCATCACTTTGTTTCTCCATTCCTCTGTTCTTCCAATTCATGTGAGCCAAACACCCAGGTTGACTGAAATCCTATGTTTCCAAATGCTCTGTTTTGCACGTGCATTCCTATCCTATTCCTGTGTTTTTCCTGTCCCTACGTTTATAGAATCCTCCAATTCTAAGGATCCCTTACAGATTTACTTCATTTTCAGATTGGCGTAAAAGAAAACTCTGTGTGTTATGTCCTGCTCCTGCCGTGCCGTCATCCACCCCACCTGAGGTGCACCATCAACAGAAGCATTCACTACAGCAGAGATCCCCCCTGCAGACTTTCTTTCACCGCCTCAGATCATCTTCCCCGTTGCCGGCAGCCACGCCAACTGCATTACCATCATCGATCGAAAGCAGATGAATCGAGGACTACACAATTACGGAAGAGAGGTTGCGATCTTCGTGTTTGCTTACGTTATACATCGGTTATTATTACCTGCTACTTTATCGTTCAAACTTGAGTTTTGAATTGCCCATGGGTCTCATATCGATCCAGCAGCGAATAGTATCTGTCTACTATCTGGTTCATCTGGGGTCTTCTATGTGGTTCATGTTGGGTGGGCAACAAACAATAGATGATCCATTAGGGTGCACTAATAATATTTTCATAGCTTGATGAATAAAAATATAGCTCCGAGTGATACTACCGATAGATTAGAGACGAAAAAAGGGATGTCTTCTCGGACATCCCACGACATCCCCAAGTTTAGATTCTTGGATCTTCCTTGAATATTACCTTGGGTTGCCTTGGGCATCCCCAAGCTTAGGGTCTTGCCTCTTCTTATTCTTTCATCGTTATCTCACCCAAAACTTGAAAACTTCAATCACACAAAACTCAAGAAAACCTCGTGAGATCCATAAATATAATAAAATAATCATTAACTTAGGAACTGTCATAAATAGATGCATAATTGTTCTTGCATAATACCTACTATATTCCATCATCTCTATGACATATTGATACGTCTCCAACGTATCTATAATTTTTTATTGTTCCATGCTGTTATATTATCGTTCTTGGATGTTTTACAATCATTTTGTAGCAACTTTATATCATTTTTGGGACTAATCTATTGACATAGTTCCCAGTGCGAGTTGATGTTTTTTGCTTGTTTTTTACTTTGCAAAATATCCTTATCAAACGAAGTCCAAACGCAGCGAAACTTTCTAAAGATTATTTTTGGATGAGAAGACCACTTGGGGGGCAAGGAAGCACCTGGGGGGCATGGGGCCCACAAGAGACCAGGGCGCGCCAGAGGCCCCTAGCGCGCCCTGATGGGTTGTGGGGCCCACGGGGGTCTGCTGCACCGCCTCTCAGCTCTATAAATACCCAAACATTCCAGAAACCCTAGGGGAGTCGACGATACACAATTCTAGCCGCCGCAAGTTCCAGAACCACGAGATCCAATCTACAGCCCTATTTCGGCACCTTGCCGGAGGGGAACACGATCACGGAGGGGTTCATCATCCTTATTGGCGCTCCTCCGATGATGCGTGCGTAGTTTACCATAGACCTAGGGGTCCGTAGGCAGTAGCTAGATGGGTTTTTCTCTCTTTTTGATTCTCAATACAATGGTCTCTTGGAGACCTATTTGATGTAATGACTTTTTGCGATGTGTTTTTTGGGATCCGACGAAGTTTGTGTTTATGATCAGATCTATATCCATGAATATTATTTGGGTCTTGTTTGATCTCTTTTCTGCATGATTATTTATAGCCTTGTATTTCTTCTCCGAATCTTTGGTTTAGTTAGGCCAACTAGATTGATTTTTCTTGCAATGGAAGAGGTGCTTTGTGATGGGTTCGATCTTGCGGTGTCCTCACCCAGTGACAGAAGGGGTAGCGAGGCACGCATGTATCGTTGCTATTAAGGATGAAAAGATGGGGTCTATTCCTACACGAATAGATCTCGTCTACATCTTGTGATTGTTCTTATTGCAGTACTCCGTTTCTCCATGAACTTAATACACTAGATGCATGCTGGATAGTGGTCGATGTGTGGAGTAATAGTAGTAGATGCAGGCAGGAGTCAGTCTACTAATCTTGGAGGTGATGCCTATATTCATAATCATTGCCTTGGATATTGTTATAATTATTTGTTCTTCTATCAATTGCCCAATAGTAATTTGTTTACCCACCGTATGCTATTTTCTCGAGAGAAGCCACTAGTGAAATCTACGGCCCCCGGGTCTATCTTTTATCATATTGCTTTCCGATCTATTTTTCCTCGTATTTGTTTTCAGATTATTATTCCAAAAACCCAAAAATACCTTGATGCACTTTTTCTGTGCTTATTTTATTTCGTGTTTTATTCGGATATATTTATCCAAAGCCATACAAATTAATCTATCTTTTTACAGAGGAGGGATGGACAACCACGCATACGCGTCGGGTTGCAAGTATTTGTCCTTGTGTGCAGGTACTGTTTACATAGTGTTGCTTGGTTCTCCTACTGGATTGATACCTTGGTTTCACAACTATGGGAAATACTTACCATAGTTGTGCTGCATCATCCCTTCCGCTTTGAGGAAATATCGGCGCAGTCTAGCCACGTCACTTATACCCCCGATTCAATCCATAGAAACATCAAAACACGCACACTATGCAATCAAAACAGAATATGTCTAAAACAGAACAATACATAATGATGGAATTTTAATAATACTTTCATAACTCCAAAAGTTCAGACTAATTAGGACAACGTAAAAAATATGCAGCCCAGTACTGTCTAATTGTTTTTGGATTTTATCATGTTCCTGCATAGAATGTAAATTAAAATACTGGGTGCAAACATTTATGTTTCTACACAGGATTAAATCAACCATCATCCAAATCATCCTAAATGCTTTACTTCGCACCAAGTTCAAAAGAAAAGATACGAACATAATCATTACATTAGCAATAATCATATTGACTCACCAAAAAATATAACTATTGGGTTGCCTCCCAACAAGCGTTATTGTATAATACCCCTAGCTAGGCATAATGAATAGTTTCACGTATTGTCTTCCGTATCCAATTCCCTTTGTGCTAATTCATCACAAATTCTCCTCAAGAGTTCCTTTTTATCAATCTGCAATTTTCTGGTGGGTGAAATCAAATGATTAAAGGGATTATATTTAGTTATTCGAACATGCATAACTTCGAATATTTTGGGAATTGGATCGTCTCCATTAAGGTCTTTATAATAAACAGAAATTTCATCATCAATAGGGTCTCTAGCAGTATTCTCAAACCATTCCTCATTAAATTCTTTTGTAATCCCTTAACAACCCATCCAGATTTATCATAAGTGTTGTTAAATAGTCTTTGGATTAAATCTAATTGCAGGACTTCCTTTCTAGCATTCTCACCAAATGCATGACAATCTTTAGACTCCATTATACGCATAACATCTTGATCATGGAGGATTTCTTCTATGGAAGGATTTTCAAATTTTAATTTGTAAAAAGCAAATATGTGCCTAGCTCATTCCCATACTTGTAAATTTCTCATCCTATATACCCCCTATACCCCCACCCATTCACACTGTACATGTAACACATTTTTGGTTTGACACTTAATATACACATGCAGTAGGAGCCTTTCCTATTGTTTAACTCTCAAAAAAATCCATTCATTAGAATAATAGTGGCTAGCTTTTTAGCTCTAGGATCATGAATATTAGGAAGCTCAAAGAACATCCTTTGTAAGACCGGATGAATATGCAAAACAATCCTTTCAAGTTTAACAATAGGAATAGCAATAGAATCGACATAACTATTTGTTCTTTTAAGGATAGATCCATCAATTGATAGTATGATTCCCATACAAGTAAAAAATTCTTGAATAATACCTTTTCCAATAATATTCCCACTTCTCCAACACAAAAAATTTAGTCTTAGGTTCATTATCATGGGATTAAGTACTAAGATCAAATAAGTTAGGTTCTCCCTCATGATTTTCACTGGGATTATCTTCACTAGCACTTTCAACAATAATTTTTTCAAACTCAGACATTATAGCAACTCAAGCAAGAGATAGCACAAAAAATATTTTTGGTATTACCAATTTTTTAGAGAAGTGGATGGAGATGAAAAAGAGAAGGAAAATAAAAGGCAAATGGCAAAGAAAGTAAAACAATCAAATGATAAATGTGAGTGAAGGAACCTGAAGTTGCTTGGTGAAGCCTCCACGACAACGGCGCCAGAAATTTCTTCTACTACTTATGATAGTGTTGGGCTTTCATCGAAGATGAAGGGATGAAATAGTATAGTAGTATAGTATTTCCCTCAGTTAAGAACCTGGGTTATCGAACCAATATGAGACACCACACAAACAACAGAAAGGACACCTGCACACACAAACAAAAGCTTGTACCCAATGGCAGCAAGAGGATTGTCAATCCCCTTCTTGTTGCCAATTGCAAGGATTAAATAAGGTAGTGATAGATAGATAAACTAAAAAGGGAAATAAAAGTAAATAAATTACAGCAAGTACTTTTAGGGTTTTAGTGAATATAAAGTGAATGGATGATGACCCACAAGTATAGGGGATCAATCATAATCATTTCAATAAGTAAGAGTGTTGAACCCAACGAGGAGCAGAAGGAAATGACAAGCAGTTTTCAGCAAGGTATTCTCTACAAGCACTGAAATTATCGGTAACAGATAGTTTGATAGCAAAGTAATTTGTAACAAGTAGCAACGGTGAAAAAGGTACAACAAGGTAGCCCAACCCTTTTATAGCAAAGGATAGGCCAGAACATTATCTTATGACAAGCAAAGCGTTCTTGAGGATACACGAGAATTATCATCTAGTCACTTTCATCATGTTTATTTGATTCGCGTTCGCTACTTTATCATTTGATATGTGGGTGGACTGGTGATTGTTTGTTATTCTAACTTGAATAAGCCTCTCACTGATGATTACCCACTCTTGCAAGCATCACTACAAAAAAATACACTTCCGTGATAATACGTGTTTGTCATAGTAGGTCACATTTTCTGTCATGCATGTACGTCCATGACGATTTTATGACAGAATCAAGATAGTTATACATATGTTGTCATAGAAGTGTTCCATGACATTACCAAAATTATCATCATGGAAGTGTCCACTTCCACGACGATAAATCGCGCGTCATAGAAGTGCTTTCGTCAAGGGTGACCAACACATGGCATCCATCATAATGGTTCGCCGTTAAGCTATCGGGTCAGGTTTTGGATCCTATAAACCGTTAATAGCCCGAACCAATGAGGATTTTCCACGTGTAAAATTGTCATTGGCTAGAGGAAACACATGTTGGCTCACCGTTGGGACAAATGTCATCCATTCATTGGACAGGAGGCGCCTATGATAGGTCGACACGTGGCACGACCCAACACAGGCCCATTCCGGTGGAAAGTCCGGCCCGTTTGACTTGGTCAAAAGGTAATGGGCCGGCCCACGGAAAGCCTGTTAACGGCCTGTTCGTATATAGCCCATTTACGGCCCGCTAACTCACGACCCGTTACGGCCTATGGGAAATAAGCCCAGTAGCTTCATCTGGGCCGTCCAATATGATTCCAGCCCGTTGTAACTTCCGGCCCATGTATGGCCCATGATGTCTTTTGGCCCATACGAGGCCATTTGTAACTCTTGGCCCATAAACGACCCGTGGTGAATCTGGCCCGCAATGGAAAACATATCGCTTTATACCCATTAACGGCCCATTATTCCATTGGGCCGTTTCCAACCCGTGTTATCTTTCGGCCTTCTCAAGGCCCATTTATTCTTGGGCTTTTTTCCAGCATTCAGTTACTTACGACCCGTTACTGGCCTTTTCTGCTTGTGGGCCAAATTTAGCCCGTGGTTACAATCAACCCGTTTGCGGCCCGTTAAACTGTTGGGCCGTTTTAATAGCGTCATCAAATAAGACCGATTAACAATGACCCGTTATGGTCGGCCAATGAATGAATGATTCCAAATCTAGCCCGTTTACGACCCATAATGCAGTCTGTTATTGGCCCATGTTTGGCCGATCGATCATACAGCCCGTAGAAGGCCCATTGATGCTACGGCCCGTAGAAGGCCCATTGTTACTATGGCCCTTAGAAGGCCCATTGTTTCTACGGCCCTTAGAAGGCCTATTGTTTCTACGGCCCGTAGGAGCCCATCGTAACTACAGTAAATATGTAGCCCATTGTTATTGTGGCCTAGTTTTAAAAATAGGTTATTGCGGCTGATACGTCTCCAACGTATCTATAATTTTTGATTGCTCCATGCTACTGTATCTACTGTTTTAGGAAATATTGGGATTTATTATCCACTTTTATATTATTTTTGGGACTAACCTATTAACCGGAGGCCCAAATTTTGCATTTGCTGTTTTATGCCTATTTCAGTGTTTCAAGGAAAAGGAATATCAGACGGAGTCAAAACGGAACGAAATCAACTGGAGAAGTTATTTTTGGAAGGAAACCCACCTGATGGACTTGGACCCCACGTCAGAGATACGGGAGGTGCTCACGAGGGTGGGGGGCGTGCCCTCCCCCCCTAGGCGCGCCCCCTGCCTCGTGGGGCCCCAGTAGCTCCACCGACGTACTCCTTTCACCCATATATACCTAATGTACCCTAAAACTTCCAGAATAGAAGATAGATCGGGAGTTCCGCCGCCACAAGCCTCCAGAGCCACCAAAAACCAATCGGGACCCCTTTAGGTACCTCACGGGAGGGATCCATCTCCGGTGGCCATCTTCATCATCCCAACGCTCTCCATGACGAGGAGGGAGTAGTTCTCCCTCGGGGCTGAGGGTATGTACCAGTAGCTATGTGTTTGATCTCTCTCTCTCTCTCTCGTGTTCACTCTATGGCACGATCTTGATGTATATCGAGCTTTGCTACTGTAGTTGGATCTTATGATGTTTTCCCCTCTACTCTCTTGTGATGAATTGAGTTTCCCCTTTGAAGTTATCTTATCGGATTGAGTCTTTTATGAGAACACTTGATGTATGTCTTGGTGATCAACTTGCGGGTTTTGTGACATTGGGAACCTATGCATAGGGGTTGGCACACGTTTTCTTGATTCTTCGGCAGAAACTTTGGGGCACTCTTAGAAGTACTTTTATGTTGGTTGGATGAATCTGAGATTGTGTGATGCAAATCGTATAATCATGCCCACGGATACTTGAGGTGACAATGGAGTATCTAGGTGACATTAGGGTTTTGGTTGATTTGTGTCTTAAGGTGTTATTCTAGTACGAACTCTTTTATAGATCGATCCGAAAGAATAGCTTTGTGGTGGTTTCGTACCCGACCATAGTTTGTTCTCCGCTATTAGTGTCTTCGGAGTGACTCTTTGTTGCATGTTGAGTGCTTGTTATATGATCTATCTATGTTATTATTGTTGAGAGAACTTACACTAGTGAAAGTATGAACCCTAGGCCTTGTTTCCTATCATTGCAATACCGTTTATGCTCACTTTTATCACTTGTTACCTTGCTGTTTTTATTATTTCAGATTACAAAAATCTATATCTACCATCCATATTGCACTTGTATCAACATCTCTTCGCCGAACGAGTGCACCTATACAATTTGCTATTGTACTGGGTGTGTTGGGGACACAAGAGACTTTTTGTTATTTGGTTGCAGGGTTGTTTGAGAGAGACCATCTTCCTCCTACGCCTCTCGCGGATTGATAAACCTTAGGTCATCCACTTGAGGGAAATTTTCTACTGTCCTACAAACCTGTGCACTTGGAGGCCCAACAACGTCTACAAGAAGAAGGTTGTGTAGTAGACATCAAGCTCTTTTCTGGCGCTGTTGCCGGGGAGGCTAGGTAAGTGAAAGTATATCTTTAGATCTTGCAATCGAATCTTTTTGTTTCTTGTTTTAGCACTAGTTAGTCTATAAAAGAAAGCTACAAAAAAGTGGAATTGAGTTTGTCTCATACGCTTCATCTTTTTAATATCTTTCGTGAGAATGATGAGAAGGAAAATTGTGCTCAAGTACTAGAAGAAGAATTACATAGAATTCTTGGCATAAAATACGTGAATGATGAGCATGATTGCAATGTTGTTAGTATGAATTCCTTGAATATCCATGATACTAATGATATGCAAAGCCACAAGCTTGGGGAAGCTATGTTTGATGGAGATGATATTTTTTGTCCCCCAAGCTTTTTTGAGCAAATTTACTATGATGAAAGCATGCCTCCTATCTATGATGATTATTGTGATGACACGTATGCTTTAAAGAATAATGATAACCATGAAACTTGTCATCTTGATCTTAATGTTCAATCACATGATAGTTATTTTGTTGAGTTTGCTCCCACTATTGTTGATGAGAAAATTTTGCTTATGTGGAGAGTAGTAAATTTTCTATGCTTGTAGATCATGAAAATAATGATTGAGGTGCTGGTTATATTGTTGAATTCATTCATGATGCTACTGAAAATTATTATGAGGGAGGAACATATGCTTGTAGGAATTGCAATAATATCAAGTTTCGTCTCTATGTGCTTGAAGTTTTGAAATTATGCTTGTTCTACCTTCCTATGCAAGTTGATTATTGTTCCCATAAGTTGTTTGTTCACAAAATCCCTATGCATAGGAAGTGGGTTAGACTTAAATGTGCTAGTCATATTCTTCATGATGCTCTCTTTATGTTTCAATTCTTATCTTTTATGTGAGCATCATTCAAATCATAATGCCTAGCTAGGGGCGTTAAACGATAGCGCTTGTTGGGAGGCAACCCAATTTTATTTTAGTTTCTTGATTTTTGGTTCTGTTTAGGAATAAATAATCTATCTAGCCTCTGGTTAGATGTGGTTTTATGTTTTAATTAGTGTGTGTGCCAAGTTGAACCTATTGGATCTTCTTGGATGATAGTTATTTGATCTTGCTGTAATTTCAAGAATCTTTGTGCTCAGTGACCGAATTGTTAAAAATCACAAGAACGTGATAAAATACTGATTCCAATTGCTGCTGATCTATAAACAAATTGTACAGGTCGTCTAATTTTGGTAGAATTTTTTGGGTTCCAGAAGTTTGCGTTAGTTACAGATTACTACAGACTGTTCTGTTTTTGACAGATTCTGTTTTGCGTTTGTTGTTTGCTTATTTTGATGAATTTATGGCTAGTAAAATAGTTTATAAACCATAGAGAAGTTGGAATACAGTAGGTTTAACACCAATATAAATAAATAATGAGTTCATTACAGTACCTTGAAGTGGTCTTTTGTTTTCTTTCGCTAACGGAGCTCACGAGTTTTCTGTTAAGTTGTGTTGTGAAGTTTTCAAGTTTTGGGTAAAGATTCGATGGACTACGGATTAAGGAGTGGCAAGAGCCTAAGCTTGGGGATGCCCAAGGCACCCCAAGGTAATATTCAAGGACAAACAACAGCCTAAGCTTGGGGATGCCCCGGAAGGCATCCCCTCTTTCGTCTTCGTTCATCGGTAACTTTACTTGGAGCTATATTTTTATTCACCACATGATATGTGTTTTGCTTGGAGCGTCATTTTATTTTCTTTAGCTTTGCTTGCTGTTTGAATAAAGTGTCAAGATCTGAAATTATTAAATGGGAGAGTCTTCACATAGTTGTATAATTATTTAGCTACTCATTCATCTTCACTTATATCTTTTTGGAGTAGTTTGTCATTTGCTCTAGTACTTCACTTATATCTTTTAGAGCATGGTGGTGGATTTATTTTGTAGAAATTAATGAACTCTCATGCTTCACTTATATTATTTTGAGAGTCTTAAATAGCATGGTAATTTGCTTAATGTTAATATACTTGGTATTCAAGATATGTGAAACTTTCTTTTGAGTGCGTTGAATACTAAGATAAGTTTGATGCTTGATAATTGTTTTGAGATATGGAGGTGATAATATCAAAGTCATGCTAGTTGATTAGTTGTGAATTTGAGAAATGCTTGTGTTGAAGTTAGCAAATCCCGTAGCATGCACGTATCGTTAAAGTTGTGTAACAAATTTGAAACATGAAGTGTACCTGGCTTGTGCATCCTTACGAGTGGCGGTCGGGACGGCGATGGTCTTTTCCTACCAATCTATCCCCCTAGGAGCATGCGCGTAGTACTTGATTTTTGATGACTTCTAAATTTTTGCAATAAGTATATGAGTTCTTTTGACTAATGTTGAGTCCATGGATTATACGCACTTTTACCTTTCCGCCTTTGCTAGCCTCTTGATGCAGTGCATTGCCCTTTCTCACATTGAGAGTTGGCACAAACTTGGCGGTGCATCCAAACCCCGTGATACGATACACTCTATCACACATAAACCTCCTTATATATTCCTCAAAACAGCCACCATACCTACCTATTATGGCATTTCCATAGCCATTCCGAGATATATTGCCATGCAACTTCCACCATCATTATTATGACATACATTACTTTTGTCATATTGCCATTGCATGATCATGTAGTTGACATCGTATTTGTGGCAAAGCCACCATGCATTATTTTTCATACATGTCACTCTTGATTCATTGCACCATCCCGATTCACGGAGGCATTCATATAGAGTCATACCTTGTTCTATTTTCGAGTTGTAATCCTTATGTTGTAATCAATAGAAGTGTGATGATCATCATTCAATAGAGCATTGTCCCAAAAAAAAGAGAAAGGCCAAAGAAAAAAAAAGAAGGCCCAAAAAAAACAAATAAAATAAAATAAAATAAAAAAGGGGCAATGCTACTATCCTTTTTTCCACACTTGTGCTTCAAAGTAGCACCTTGTTCTTCATGTAGTGAGTCTCATATATTTTGCTTCAAAGTAGCACCATGTTTTTCGTATAGTGAGTCTCATAAGTTGTCTTTTTATACTAGTGGGAATTTTTCATTATAGAACTTGGCTTGTATATTCCTCGATGGGCTTCCTACAATGCCCTAGGTCTTCATGAGCAAGCAAGTTGGATGCACACCCACTAGTTTTCTTTTGTTGAGCATTCATAGCTCTAGTGCATCCGTTGCATGGCAATCCCTACTCCTCATGTTGACATCAATTGATGGGCATCTCCATAGCCCGTTGATTAGCCTCATCAATGTGAGACTTTCTCCTCTTTTGTCTTCTCCACACAATCCCCATCATCATATTCTATTCCACCCATAGTGCTATATCCATGGCTCACGCTCATGTATTGCGTGAAGGTTGAAAAAGTTTGAGATTATTTAAGTATGAAACAATTGCTTGGCTTGTCATCGGGGGTATAGAAGTTGGGAACATCTTTGTGTGACGAAAATGAAGCATAGCCTAACTATATGATTTTGTAGGGATGAACTTTCTTTTGACATGCTATTTTGAGAAGACATGATTACTTTGATTAGTATGCTTGAAGTATTATTATTTTTATGTCAATATGAACTTTTGTCTTGAATCTTTCGGATCTCAATATTCATATCACAAGTAAGAAGAATTACATTGAAATTATGCCAAAGTATCACTCCGCATCAAAAATTCATTTTTATCATTTACCTACTCGAGGACGAGCAGGAATTAAGCTTGGGGATGCTTGATACGTCTCCAACGTATCTATAATTTTTGATTGCTCCATGCTACTTTATCTACTGTTCTAGGCAATATTGGGCTTTATTATCCACTTTTATATTATTTTTAGGACTAACCTATTAACCGGATGCCCAGCCATTTGCTTTGTTTTATTCCTATTTCAGTGTTTCGAGTAAAAGTAATATCAGACGGAGTCAAATCGGAACGAAATCAACTGGAGAATTTATTTTTGGTAGTAAACCCACCTGATGGACTTGGATCCCACGTCAGAAGATTCGGGAGGTGCTCACGAGGGTGGGGGCGCCCTCCCGCTGGCGCGCCCACCTCGTGGGGCCCCGTAGCTCCACCGAGGTACTCCTTCCACCCATATATACCTCGTGCCCTAAAACTTCCGAGCAGAAGATAGATCGGAGTTCCGCCGCCACAAGCCTCCAGAGCCACCAAAACCAATCGGGACCCCTTTCCTACCTGCCGGGAGGGATCCATCTCCGTGGCCATCTTCATCATCCCAACGCTCTCCATGACGAGGAGGGAGTAGTTCTCCCTCGGGGCTGAGGGTATGTACCAGTAGCTATGTGTTTGATCTCTCTCTCTCTCTCTCGTGTTCACTCTATGGCACGATCTTGATGTATATCGAGCTTTACTCATAGTTGGATCTTATGATGTTTCTCCCCTCTACTCTCTTGTGATGAATTGAGTTTCCCCTTTGAAGTTATCTTATCGGATTGAGTCTTTTATGAGAACACTTGATGTATGTCTTGGTGATCAACTTGCGGGTTTCGTGACATTGGGAACCTATGCATAGGGGTTGGCACACGTTTTCTTGATTCTCCCGTAAACTTTGGGGCACTCTTAGAAGTACTTTTATGTTGGTTGGATGAATCTGAGATTGTGTGATGCAAATCGTATAATCATGCCCACGGATACTTGAGGTGACAATGGAGTATCTAGGTGACATTAGGGTTTTGGTTGATTTGTATCTTAAGGTGTTATTCTAGTATGAACTCTTTTATAGATCGATCCAAAATAATAGCTTTGTGGTGGTTTCGTACCCGACCATAATCTCTACGTTTGTTCTCCGCTATTAGTGTCTTCGGAGTGACTCTTTGTTGCATGTTGAGGGTTTGTTATATGATCTATCTATGTTATTATTGTTGAGAGAACTTACACTAGTGAAAGTATGAACCCTAGGCCTTGTTTCCTATCATTGCAATACCGTTTATGCTCACTTTTATCACTTGTTACCTTGCTGTTTTTATTATTTCAGATTACAAAAACCTATATCTACCATCCATATTGCACTTGTATCACCATCTCTTCTCCGAACTAGTGCACCTACACAATTTGCTATTGTATTGGGTGTGTTGGGGACACAAGAGACTTTTTGTTATTTGGTTGCAGGGTTGTTTGAGAGAGACCATCTTCCTCCTACGCCTCTCGCGGATTGATAAACCTTAGGTCATCCACTTGAGGGAAATTTGCTGTTGTCCTCCAAACCTGTGCACTTGCAGGCCCAACAACGTCTACAAGAAGAAGGTTGTGTAGTAGACATCAGCGGCCACTAGCAAACCGCGGAAAAAGAACTGCAATGATTACAAGCAAATAAATAAACAAGACAACAAGGAAATAAATAATCAAGCAACTTACGCTAGGCTATCACGGCTATTACATATATTACATCCACTGGGCTTCAAAGTTCGCCACCAGTGAAAATATAGGGGACAAAGCAGCATATCATATACACTGGTTGTCAAAATTGGCGACTAGTGCAAATAAACGCCGCAGCAAAACAAGTCCAGAACTGAAATCACTTCAGAAGAGCTCAAGAAACAATATCCTGGGTACCCATAATGCTGGCAAGATGCTTAGCAAGCTTATTAACTTTCTCTTGTTTGGCGCTTAAATCCTCCGGTAGCTTGTTGTTGCACCGGAAAGTATGCATTTGAATTCTGCAGGACTTCCTCACCCTTGACTTCTGACGCAAAGACATCGATCGATGTCTTTCAACTTGAAGTTGAGACTCAAGAAGACGAACCGATTCAGCGTGAGTTCAAGAGCTTGTGCCGGCGAGTGGCGATGCTTTCGAACACCACATCAAGACATGACTTTTGGGTTCTCTCACTGTCGTCATGATAGTTTTTATCAGCTTTCTTGGAGACCAACAGGGATGTCTCACTATCTTGAACCTTATCTGCATTACTTCCTTTGCCGTTGCATAACGGGGTACTGTTCTCCAATATTTTTTCCGCATTCTAAAAGAGAAACAAGCAGACACATCACAGGTTTACCATGTTGTATATGAAATTTATTTTGGTAAATCAGTTCAGTAGTAAAGTGGATAGGATAACAACATGAAACATACATATATCTATGTACCATGGTCACTTTATGGTCTATATCATTCTAGTTTTTTGTTGCCAAATCAAGATAGAGACACAGTTCAAATAATATTTGTTCAAGACAAAGCAGAATAGACAGAATATAAGTGTGGGAAACTATAGAGCAATAACAACACTTGTAATGTGCATGACATGAGAACATAACTGTTTATTCAACTGAAAATGAAATCAACATAGAGCAAGTTACAACAGCAAACCAGTTAAAGAAACAGGTTTAAAACATACCTGTTGTACCATTGGAGTTTCAAATCCATCCTTAAAATTTGAAAATAGTTGGTATGAGTAAATACATTGATGCAAGAGCAAAGGAGTATGAACCATAGCTATAGAACCTAACCTGAGAAAAATACTTCTTCTCCTTTAAGCGTTGAGTTGGGATTCAGAGTGGTGGTTCTCGTGCTTTGGGCACTGCAGTTCCCTTACTAACTGCTCGTGTTTGGGTGCTCTATGGTGGAGATGGTGTTGTGTCAACTGGAATTGGGTTACTATCTGCTGGGGTTGGGTTAGAAGGGGTGTAGCTGGTTCTCTGTCCAACTAGGTAGGGGTACAATCTGCGAGAGTCTAGGTTATGTGTGGTGGGGCTAGTTCTTGGGTAAGTACAACTGTGGTTCTATCTGCATCAACTGGTAGCACTATCTTTTCTGAAGACCGTGTTGTTACTCCCTTAGATACTGCCATCACCCTCTCCAATTCAAATGGCTGATAAACAAGAAAAGTTATTGAATGTACAAACATTGTATGATAGACAGGTGCAATGGATAGTGGGGAATAAAAGAGGGCATGAAATAATTTTTATGTTGTCTAACGAAACAGGATAGCATACACAATTTCACATATATGATGGCTAACTAAACAAGATAGCATGACAAAATTTCACATTATGATGGCTAACTAGAAAAGATGGAAAGACATAGTTCAAAATATGATGACATGATATAACTATATAATGTGTTTATTAAATAGGTTGACAATTCACATACATGGCGCCGATGGAAACATGATAGCATGATATAATTCACGGTTAGAATGACAGATTCAAAATATGATGACTGTAAACACTAAACAGGACAAGATGATATAACTATATGATGTCTTTATTTAATGGGTTGCCATGCCATAATTCAGATAGATGATGTGTATGTAAACATGATGGAACGATATAATTCAAATATATGATTTATATAGTAAGCAAGTAAGTAGATGGCAATCCATATATGATGTAAAAACTAAGCAACGCAAGACAACATGCATGACATGGGTAATATAACCCTGCCAAGTTTGAGCATAGACCTCATGGGGGAAATAGGACTGGTCATCAGTCTCTGAATCCTCCTCTGAGGAGCTCTCTGTAACCAGCAAGATTTACCTTGACGAGTAGCATTGTCTTTCTGAATACCTTGTTTTCACTCCAGATACTTCCATCACCGCTTCAAATGGCTGATGCACAGGAAGAGTAGTTGAATATACAAACGTTGTCAACAAATGGAACACGTAATACAAAAAAATGATAGCATGATATAATTCACATACATGATGATTGGCTAAACAGCATGGCATTGCATAATTCACATATATAATCCCTTTGCAACAAGATAGCATTGCATAATTCACATATATAATGTCTTGCAAAAAGATGGCAATGCATAATTCACATATATGGTAATTAGACACTAAACATGTGGCATTCACACAAAGCATGTCTAAACTAATCAAATGACATAGCAATGCAAGACATGATACACACAATATGAGCAACATAACCCTGCCAAGTTAGAGCATACACCTCGGGGGAGGGGGGAAATAGGACTGGTCATCTGTCTCTGAATCTTCCTCTGAGGAGCTATCCGTAACCAGCGAGATATGCGCTTCGTCAGATAGCATAGTCTGCTCTGAAGACCTTGCTTTCACTCCAGAATTTTCCATCACTGTGTCAAATGGCTGATGCACACGGAGAGTAGTTGAATGTACTAACATTATTGACAAATGTAATACGTGACCAAAAAAAGGATGGCCTGATATAATTCACATATAAGATGATTGGCTAAGTAGGATGGCATTGCAAAATTCACATATATGATGCCTGGCTAAACAAGATGGCGTTGCATAATTCACATAAACAATGAATAAACTAAGCAGAAGGCATTCATAGAAAGCATGACTAAACTAAGCAGATGACATATTTGATGTATAAAGTAAGCAATGCAAGGCACCATATGCATGATATAACCAACATCAGCATGCCAAGTTAGAGCGAAGACCTCAGGGGGTAAATAGGAGTGGTCTTCTCCTTTTGAATCCCCCTCAGAACAGATATCTTCCTCTCGATTACAATCCGAAATGGGTGGAGGGGGCTGCCTTTGCGCCTACCATGGAGCGATGTCTGCATGAAATTTTATTGCCACGCAAGGCTCGTCTCTTTTGCTCTGCATGTTCAGTTCATTGTGTACAATAACTGACATGCATAGGAATAAAACATAGTGAAATTATGTAAGGAGTGCATGCAGAAATCCAGAGTGATGGTAGCAACCTGTGGATAGACCCAAAACCAATGATAGTAGGCAGATAATGGCTACAGTTAAAAAATACAGATAATGGCTTCTTTACTGTTTGTTTCCCACCCAACATGGAACTCATAGTAGACACCGGAGATTAACCAGATAGTAGATAGATACTATTGATTGCTGACTCAGAGTCTAATCAGTGAACAGGACGATAAAGTAGCATGTAATATTAAGCAATGCATAACGTAAGCAGACACGAAAGAGTGCGACCTCTCTTGCGGACCCGTGTAGTCCTCGAGGTCATCTGCTCGGTTGATGATGGTAATGCAGTTGTCATGGCTGCCAACGGCAGGGAAGAAGATCTGAGGCGGCGAAAGACAGTCTGGAGGCGGGATCCCTGCTGTCTTTGGACCCTTCGTCGTTGGAGCGGTGAAATTTGGGGTGGACGACGGCGCAGCAGGAGCGGGACAAACCACACAAGGTTTTCTTTGACAACTATCTGTAAGAGAAGTAACTCTGTAAGGCCTCGTTTGAATTGGAGGATTCTAACAATGCAGGGATAGGAAATACACAGTAATAGGATAGGAATGCACCAGCAAAACAGAGAGTTTAAAAACATAGGATTTCTGCCAATCTGGGTGTTTGGTTCACAAGAATTGGAAGATCACTGATACGTCTCCAACGTATCTATAATTTTTTATTGTTCCATGCTATTATATTATCCATCTAGGATGTTTTATATGCATTTATATGCTATTTTATATGATTTTTGGGACTAACCTATTAACATAGAGCCCAGTGCGGTTTACATTTTTTTAGTTTCTGAGAAAGGAATACCAAACGGAGTCCAATTGACGTGCCAATTTTTGATGATTTTTTATGGACCAAAAGATTGGGCCAGAAGAGTCCCGGGCTTCCCACGAGGGTGGGGGCGTGCCCACCCCCCTAGGCGCGCCCCTACCTCGTGGACAGCCCGGAGACCCCCCTGACTTGTTCCCGATGCCAAAACCTCTTATATATACAGAAACCCCCATAACATAACCTACATCGGGAGTTTCACCGCCGCAAGCCTTTGTAGCCACCGAAAACCAATCTAGACCCGTTCCGGCACCCTGCCGGAGGGGGGAATCCCTCACCGGTGGCCATCTTCATCATCCCGGCACTCTCCATGACGAGGAGGGAGTAGTTCACCCTCGGGGCTGAGGGTATGTACCAGTAGCTATGTGTTTGATCTCTCTCTCTCTCTCTCTCTCTCTCTCTCTCTCTCTCTCTCTCTCTCTCTCGTGTTCTTGATGTGGCACGATCTTGATGTATCGCGAGCTTTGCTATTATAGTTGGATCTTATGATGTTTCTCCCCCTCTACTCTCTTGTAATGTATTGAGTTTTCCCTTTGAAGTTATCTTATCGGATTGAGTCTTTAAGGATTTGAGGACACTTGATGTATGTCTTGCATGTGCTTATCTATGGTGACAATGGGATATTCACGTGATCTACTTGATGTATGTTTTGGTGATCAACTTGCGGGTTCAGTGACCTTGTGAACTTATGCATAGGGGTTGGCACATGTTTTCTTCTTGACTCTCCAGTACAAACTTTGGGGCACTCTTTGAAGTTCTTTGTGTTGGTTGAATAGATGAATCTGAGATTGTGTGATGCATATCATATAATCATACCCACGGATACTTGAGGTGACATTCGAGTACCTAGGTGACATTAGGGTTTTTGTTGATTTGTGTCTTAAGGTGTGATTCTAGTACGAACTCTTGAATAGATCGACCAGAAAGAATAACTTTGAGGTGGTTTCGTACCCTACAATAATCTCTTCGTTTGTTCTCCGCTATTAGTGACTTTGGAGTGACTCTTTTGTTGCATGTTGAGGGATAGTTATATGATCCAATTATGTTATTATTGTTGAGAGAACTTGCACTAGTGAAAGTATGAACCCTAGGCCTTGTTTCCTAGCATTGCAATACCGTTTACGCTCACTTTTATCGCTTGTTACCTTGCTGTTTTTATATTTTCAGATTACAAAAACCTATATGTATCATCCATATTGCACTTGTATCACCATCTCTTCGTTGAACTAGTGCACCTATACAATTTACCATTGTATTGGGTGTGTTGGGGACACAAGAGACTCTTTGTTATTTGGTTCCAGGGTTGCTTGAGAGAGACCATCTTCATCCTACACCTCCCACGAATTGATAAACCTTAGGTTATCCACTTGAGGGAAATTTGCTACTGTCCTACAAACCTCTGCACTTGGAGGCCTAACAACGTCTACAAGGAGAAGGTTGCATAGTAGACATCAATCACATGATGCAAAGAAGCATGGTGAGATTAAGTCAAACCACAAGAAAATGTACGGTTATAATGCTATTATGCCACTATTTCTTAGCCTTGTGCTTCATGAATAGGAATTTGAAAAGGAGGACAAGTGGATATTAAAATTCCTACGGTTTTTCTTTTAAGGAGACACTAAAGTAACAAATCCTACAGTTTTCCTTTGCTCCATTCCTTTGAACCAAATGCATGAATAGTAGTACCATAGGAAAATTTCCAATTCATATGTTTTTACTTCACTTTTCCTTTTAAGCACTGGCGATTCTAGTAGGCAGGCTTGAACATGGAAAGGCCTACACTAAAAAAAATGTTTTTGTGGTACTTCTACTACTTTGGACCCAGGCCACTGCCCTACTAGCTCAACTCCCAGGCCCATCGACAAATGCACAACTCAAATGCGCAGAGATAAATAATGATGGCGTTCAAGAGAGTCCATCAAGGATAGCTAAGTTGCCTGGTACCTCACTGCTTGTCATATAGTAGGAGAAACTAATCTTATTTCACGTTACTACGTGTGCTCAGTGGACAATATATATAACATGTAGAGTAAAAAAGAGATGCAACAAGTGTACAACCTCTTTGGCGAAGCCATGTCGAGCTCAGCGTGATTGGTTTGGTCGGTGTGGATGATTCGGCTGACTTGGCTGTCGGAGGAGGGGAAGAAGTTCTTGGGCATCTTGAGATGGAGTCCGGGGTACTGCACCGCTGTGATGGAGGGTTTCGTCGTTGGAGCAGCTTTGGTGAGTTGTACGACGCCGAGGCTGAAGCAGGACAAGAGAGACAACGTTAACGTGAGTGGAATTCTAATAGCATCTCCAATAGAAGACGTAAAATACATAACCACAATGTGCTAGATGTAAAATACATCAACTGCTCATCACTGAACTTAACTGTCGAAACTGAATTTACCTGTCGAAACTGAACTTAACTGTCGAAACTGAATTTTGCTATCGAAACTGAATTTTACCATCGAAACTGAACGCACTAGTAGCAGAAAAGCAGCAGCACCAGCAGCTGCAAAGTGCGAGAGCAGGGTAGCTGGTCGGTAGCAAAGACATCGGTGAGGAACACGTCGAGCTGACTTTTTCATCTCTGGTCAGTCAACTTTCCAACCGTTGGATACGAAATCAAGGGCCTGCAGCTCATCTTCAACCTCCACCTCTAAGTCGACAGCCACCATCGGCCAAACCACCACCCCCCGCCGCCCGCGGCTGGCGGTGCTCCACCCCGCCTGCCCCAAAACCACACCCCACCGCCGGTCCGCCGCCACCCCGGCCAACCCTCTAGCCCCCCCATGCCGAGCTTTTTGTCTGGCGATCCCCACGCCACCGCCCCACCACCGCTGGCGACCACCGCCCCCACCCTGAACCCTAAGATAGATTGTGGGGTACCTCTCCGACGAGCCCCCTCCCCGCTGTGGCTAGTTCTTCCTTAACTCCGGCGAGCACCCCTCCCACCCCCTGAAAATCGACTGACCCAAAAGTCGATTCTGTCGACTGAAGTGTAGCTAAATCGGAGCAGCATCGCAAGCAAGAGCAGGAGCGAGAGCAACAGCAAGAGCAAGAGCAAGAGCAGACCAAGCAGGGGACCGAGAGCAAGAGAAGAGCAGCAGCGCGAGCGAGAGCTAAAGCAGCAGCAGATCCTACTGATGTGGACGTTGCCGCCGAGGGAGCGACACCGTGGAGTAAGTGTCCGGCGACGTCGCCGTGTCGGCTCGGGACCGAGCGCCGGTAGCACCGTGAGATCGAATCAAGAAGAAAATGCGGCGGTTAGTGTACAACCTCTTTGGTGGCACCAATTAGGCCTCAGCTTCATCCGAGGAAACGGTGATGATGCTACTCTTCTGGTGGTGTAGGTGAAGACGATAGTGTGCGAATGGAGGTGGTGCAAAAGACGAGGGGATCATCGGGGAAGCTCCTTGGAGGTGGAGGACGGGGTAGCTGAACCGACGGGACGAAGAGATCGATGACGGATCCTCATCCGGTACGGTGGATGAAGGACGTCGAGGTGTTGCTATGGACGGCATCATCGGGGAAGAGGCTCCAGTTGGGTGGCGGATGGAGGAGGGTGTGGGGTTTCGCGGGTTTTCGCGGCCTCGGTGTACGAATGGGTGGGCGGATGGGATGGGAGTGGGGAACCATGGCTTAGGGACGTGTGTCGGAGTCAAAACCGGCGGATCTCGGGTAGGGGGTCCCGAACTGTGCGTCTAGGGTCGATGGTAATAGGATACGGGGGACACGATGTTTACCCAGGTTCGGGCCCTCTCGACCGAGGTAATACCCTACTTCCTGCTTGATTGATCTTGCTGAATATGAGGGTTAAAAGAGTTGATCTACCACGAGATCGTAATAGCTAAACCCTAGAAGTCTAGCATGTATGATTGTGATTGCCTCTACGGACTAAACCCTCCGGCTTATATAGACATCGGAGGGGACTAGGGTTGTACAAAGTCGGTTACAGAGAAAGGAATCTACATATCCGAACGCCGAGCTTGCCATCCACGCAAAGGAGAGTCCTATCCGGACATGGGAGAGAGTCTTCTTTCTTGTATCTTCATGGCTATCAGTCCGGCCCACGTCACATAGGCCGGACGCCCGAGGACCCCTTAATCTAGGACTCCCTCAGTAGCCCCCGAACCAGGCTTCAATGATGAGGTGTCCGACGTGCAGATTGTCTTCGGCTTTGCAAGGCGGGTTCCTTCTCCGATATCTTCAAAGCACCTGACCTGAAAAGTTGTATTCGGTGTCGTGATTTAATGTCACATTCCTTGGCTTCTGCGCCTTTATTACTACGGCTCCCACGTGTCGAGCGAATACGAGAGGTCAGGGTATTTTTTGCACATAACACCCCAGCCATGCAAGAAAGGCATCTATTTAAAAAGATTGCATCTCAGATCCCATTCCACATCAAGCAGAAAATCCTTAGAGCTCGCCAGGAGAAACAATTCCAACATGGCTAGCTTTCCCAACTCTTCCTCCCACCCCCATGGCTCCAAAAAAGGCGACTGGGAGAGATGCTTAGTATCCCACGATCAGCTAGTCAAGCTTCAAAAGCAGGGATTCGTTCCCCCACGGATCTAGTCCCTGTTCGGGCAGGATTGACCTCCTTCTCTGGCGAAGCCTTGGTAGAAAATTTCCCCAATCCAACCAGGGGGAACGGGTGTGCTCCGTTTCCTACTTGTTGAGGGGCATTGGACATCCAATCCACCCCTTCCTCCGAGGAATCCTGGAGTATTATGGCCTCCAGCTTCACAACCTCGCACCGGCCTCAATCCTGCATATCCCGGGTTTCGTTGCTCTTTGCGAGCTATTCCTGGGCTGTGAGGCCCACTTTGATTTATGGAGAAAGCTATTCTGCCTCGTCCCTCGCACCCAGGAGGAATCGGTATTCGAGGTGGGTGGCGCTGAAGTATGGCGCATAGCCGGGACCGGATACCTATCTGAGACACCGAAGAAGGCATCCGAAGAGTAGCCCTCAGAGTGGTTCTATATCGAGGACGTCGCTCTCCCCGACCCAATCCACATGGGTCTCCCCGAAATTTCCAGTGCTCCATTGAAGAAACGCCACAGCTGGCGCCCTCGGAGTCTCGAGGAGGAGGATAATGTGGAAGTCCGGCAACTAATGGGCAAGATAAGGACACTCGCCCAGTCCAGACTAACAATAGTCGAGGTAATGGCCACTTTCATAGCGCGAGGGGTTCAGCCGCTCCAATTTTGTGGGCTCCCATGTGGCAGTTCAATGGGGAAGATGACGCCTCACGCTACGGACGAAAGGGTCCGTATTCCCTCACCGCCCTGGCCACAATACTGGCCGATCTGTATAAAGGGGAAAAAGAGGAGTTCTCTCGACTTAAGCGCTGAGAGGGATTTTCCATGTACAATCCTCCTAGTTGGGTGAGTTTTAATCCCACCACTTTACTCAATCCTCTCCCTGGGTCGCTTTTAATTGACACTAACCAGTGCATTTGTAACAGGAATGGTGAAACATCGTCGAGGGGATCTATAGTCCCGCTCCACAGCCGGAGGACCATAACCGGGATCTCGACCCCGAATTCGAAGAGGATCCGGACATATTTGTGGAGCTTGAGGAGGGAGTATTTTACCAGGCGAGCTACGAAGGCACAGAAGTGGCCATCATAGCCACCTATCCCAGCCTCCTTCCTGCTTCACATGTGAGTAATCAGGATACATCTCCTCCGAAAGAGCTTCCTTATTCCGCCTCACCCACTACACTGTCTTGTGCTCCAAAGGGGAGGCGCTCGGCGCGCCATGCTGCACCAGAGGCGACTCGTAAGAGAGCGACGCCCACCACGAGCAAACCTTCAAAGAGGAAGGAAAATGAAAACACAACCGAGCCTTCATCAAAGAGGTATAGCTTTTTAAATGTGCCCCTTGGCAGTCACATAAAACTGTTACATTGTCTACTGCGTCTTCTGAGGAAGAGCATTCGCCGGACTATGTCCGGGGATCCTGCCGGTCGCGCCTCCACTAGCCAGGTTCCAGACCCTGCCTTGAGGACGACGGCTAACACAGGAATGATGCCGAATTGTCCTTTCGCAGAGGATGCGGATGACGTGTCCGTCATGAATTCTGAAGTGGACAGTGCCATGAATCATCAGCGCCAGAAGGCCGCTCTCCGCGACCCCGGCTTTTCAAAAGAGGCATTCAATGCCATCAGCTCGGCCGATGCATACATCCGAGCTGCTCGGGATGGGCTTGCCAGAGCCACGGACCAGCATTTAAAAGATATGCAGGTAAGTACAGATTCGATAATCATATACCAGTAGCCCCCGAGACTTGAAGCAGTTGATACAACTGATTTAAGGATCATTGTATAATCAGGCACTCACGGAGAAGAATAGCCTGCTGTCTCAAGAGATGGAAAAGTGTCAGACCCGGCTGGCTGCGGTTACCGCCGAACTAGAGAAATCCAAGAAGGCAACGCCTAGTGATATTCCCTTCCATCCAGAAAAATGTAATCATATACTATTAATGTTAATACTGTTGCGTTTCTGATGACAGGATCAGCAGATCAACTGGAAGGGGAACTGAAAGTCGTGCAGGCGGGCGAAGAAGAGGCCAAAAGGCAATTGGCCGCGGGCGAACGTGTGCTGACATGAGTCAGAGATGATAAAAACAAGCTACAGGGATTCCAACACCATGCTAGGCGAAGAGCTAAAGGACGTCTGAGCTCACCGGCCGACATCAGAAGGAGAATAGGAAGCTATGAGGCGGCATATTCAGTATTTTTTTGAACTCGCCTTCGTATATTTCAGCGAAGCAATGATCTAACAGATTTATGTCTGTAGGTATGCTGACTGGCCGTCCCGAAGAGGAAATGCCCGGTTCTCAAGGCGACCTGCTGCAAGATCTATCCCAACTGCACGAACGAGCTCGACAAGCAATGCGGAGCGTTGCTAAAGCTTTGTGGCCATCCACCTCTCCTCCAGGAAGCATGGAGGAGCTTGCAAAGCTATTCCAAGGAGCTCGGCGGCGCTTCCGACTATGGAAGATATGGGCCTGCCGAGAACGTGCGCGAGAGGCCTGGGCCATGGTAAAAACCCGGTACACCAAGCTTGATCTGAATCATATGGCCCGGGTCGGACCGTTGGGACCAGATGGAAAAGAAATTCCGGCTAGTCTGGTATATGACCAGGTAAAGATAGCCGCCAAGTATTCCAAACAGGATTGTACGCTAGATAGCCTGTTAGATGGCATAGAGGAAGAAGTTTTTGAGTCCAAGTGACTATGTACTTCAATTGACAAATTTGTCCCTAGCCGGATTGTAAAATGATTGTCATGGCAGACCTTTTCGCTTCGACCTCTGGGCCCGAAGGCTCGGAGTGTTTCCGAATACTATAACAGTAATATAGACCGGGGTACGCGTGGAAACCAGGCGTAGGGGTCATAGTTGCTTGAATAGACAAGTTGTATTCGGCTAGCTATGTTATATTGCATTTAATTGTAAGAAACATCTTCCAGGAAGAAGAGTTCCGTTAAGGGTTCCTTTCCCTGGGTGAACATGCGTTAGTATGCATGTCCGAACTGTGATCGAAAAATCGCAGTATTCGTAACATTTGGGAGTTCATAATGTAGTGAGTGTAAAACATCTTTAGTCCGCCGACCGAATATTCCCTTAAGAACGCTAGCTTTCGGCTTCACCCAGTCTGAGGTACACCTCCGGATGACCCGGCTGTAACAATCGCAGAGGTGCTCCCTTTATGCTCTAGCCGAACAAACGGGAACGTAGGGCATAAGCACAAGAGCCATGCAACCCAGCTTGGCCAAAACTTAAGTCATAACGGTGCATATAATGCTGAAGAAAATGGACATATGAGAAAGAAAGACACATATGTAGGGAGCTTGACGCTCGTAAAATAATAATAATAAGCTTCTACAAGAGAAGCCCCCAGGTATTATGAGAGTGTACATTTAACGATGTGCACGTCATAGGTGCGCGGTTGAACCGCACCAGAGCTTAAAGCTAGAGAAAAAGTTAAAGAGAGGAAAAATGGAGACAAAGGGAGAAGGAAACAAACAAAGAGTCCGACTCTAGGCGTAGAATCTTTGGAGTCTGGCTGTGTTCCACGGGTTCGGCTCTAAGCGATTGTCTGATGCATCACGCAGGCGGTACGCTCCTCCAGTGAGAACTTCATCTATAGTGAAGGGACCCTCCCACTTGGGCTTGAGTTTGTCCTTTTTCTTTTCTGGCAAGCGTATAACGAGTTTACCAACATTATAAGTCTTGGCCCACACCTCTCTACTTTGATATCTGCGAGCCTGTTGTTGATAGAATGCGGAACGGGCTTCTGCAACATCGTGCTCCTCCTCTAAGGCATCTAAACTGTCCTGCCGATCCAACTCGGCTTCTCTCTCTTCGTACACGTGCACTCGAGGTGAGTCATGAATAATGTCGCAGGGCAAAACGGGCTCTGCGCCATACACCATAAAGAATGGTGTGTATTCGGTAGTGCGATTGGGCATGGTCTGCAGCCCCCAGAGTACAGAGTCGAGCTCCTCACCCAGTGCTTGTTTGATTCTTTCAATGATCGCACTAGTCTAGGCTTAATGCCGCTCATAATAAGACCATTAGCTCATTCGACCTGACGTTTGTTTGTGGATGATATACCGAGGCGTAATCGAGTTTAATGCCCAATTTAGCACACCAGGTTTTCACTTCGTCGGCCGTGAAATTGGAGCCGTTATCGGTGATGATGCTGTGTGGGACACCATAACGGTGCACGACACCTGATATAAAGTCGATCACCGGTCCGGCTTCGGCCATTTCCACTGGTTTGGCCTCTATCCACTTGGTGAATTTATCTACCATAACTAGTAGATATTTTTTTCTTGTGGCTTCCTCCTTTAAGGGGTCTGACCATATCAAGCCCCTAGACCGCAAAAGGCCAGGTAATGGGGATTGTCTGTAGAGTAGTAGGCGGCATATGGCTTTGATTGGCAAAGAGCTGGCAGCCGACACAACGTTGGACCAGGTCCTGTGTTTCTGCTCGGGCCGTAGGCCAAAAGAAACCTGTACGAAAAGCCTTACTTACAAGGGCCCGAGCTGCGGCGTGGTGACCGCCGAGGCTAGCATGGATTTCAGCCAGGATCGGAGCTGCCGCCCCTCTTCTTAGGAGATACATCTTTGAAGGACTCCGGTAGCACTTTTCTTGTAGAGCTCTCCGTCATGGACCTTGTAGGCTTTCGAACGCCGAACAATGCAGCGAGCTCATTCTAGTCCTCAGGGAGCTCTCGCCTATTAAGGTAGGCCAAGAAGGGTTCGGTCCATGGGGCAATTACTGCCATTATCAGATGGGCCGATGGTGTTGTTTTGGTGGCTGAGCCCCCGATGATATCGGTATTGTGTCCGGAATCTGGGGGTATAATCGGATCTGGACTAGAGTTGCCGCTCTCATCCTACCATCCCACAGATGGCTTGAAGAGCCTTTCCAAAAAGATGTTAGGCGGGACGAGGTCACGCTTGACGCCCATGCGAGCAAGAACATCCACCGCTTGATTGCTTTCTCGAGCCACATGATGAAACTCGAGTCCCTTGAACCGAGCTGATATTTTGAGTAGAGCATTATGATATGCCGCCATCTTTGGATCTTTGGCGTCGAAATCTCAATTTATTTGAGATATGGCGAGATCTGAGTCCCCGCGCACCTCCAGGCGTTGTATGCCCATGGAGGTAGCCATCCAAAGACCTTGCAATAAGGCCTCGTATTCGGCTGCATTATTTGAGTCTATGTACAGTATTTGGAGTATGTACTGGACTGTGTCTCCAGTGGGGGACATTAAAACGACGCCTGCTCCCAAACCGGCCAGAATTTTAGAGCCATCAAAGTACATGACTGATGTCTACTACGCAACCTTCTTCTTGTAGACGTTGTTGGGCCTCCAAGTGCAGAGGTTTGTAGGACAGTAGCAAATTTCCCTCAAGTGGATGACCTAAGGTTTATCAATCCATGGGAGGCGTAGGATGAATATGGTCTCTCTCAAACAACCCTACAACCAAATAACAAAGAGTCTCTTGTGTCCCCAACACACCCAATACAATGGTAAATTTTATAGGTGCACTAGTTCGGCGAAGAGATGGTGATACAAGTGCAATATGGATGGTAGATATAGGTTTTTGTAATCTGAAAATATAAAAACAACAAGGTAACTAAAGATAAAAGTGAGCACAAACGGTATTGCAATGCTAGGAAACAAGGCCTAGGGTTCATACTTTCACTAGTGCAAGTTCTCTCAACAATAATAACATAATTGGATCATATAGCTATCCCTCAACATGCAACAGAGAGTCACTCCAAAGTCACTAATAGCGGAGAACAAACGAAGAGATTATGGTAGGGTATGAAACCACCTCAAAGTTATTCTTTCCAATCAATCCGTTGGGCTATTCCTATAAGTGTCACAAACAGCCCCGAGTTCGTACTAGAATAACACCTTAAGACACAAATCAACCAAAACCCTAATGTTACCTAGATACTCCAATGTCACCTCAAGTATCCGTGGGTATGATTATACGATATGCATCACACAATCTCAGATTCATCTATTAAACCAACACATAGAACCTCAAAGAGTGCCCCAAAGTTTCTACCAGAGAATCACGACGAAAACGTGTGCCAACCCCTATGCATAGGTTCATGGGCAGAACCCGCAAGTTGTTCACCAAAACATACATCAAGTGAATCACGTGATATCCCATTGTCACCACAGATACGCACGGCAAGACATACATCAAGTGTTCTCAAATCATTAAAAGACTCAATCCGATAAGATTACTTCAAAGGGAAAACTCAATCCATTACAAGAGAGTAGAGGGGGAGAAGAAACATAAGATCCAGCTATAATAGCAAAGCTCGCGATATATCAAGATCGTGCCAAATCAAGAACACGAGAGAGAGAGAGAGAGAGAGAGAGAGATCAAACACATAGCTACTTGTACATACCCTCAGCCCCAAGGGTGAACTACTCCCTCCTCGTCATGGAGAGCGTCGGGATGATGAAGATGGCCACCGGTGAGGGATCCTCCCTCTGGCAGGGTGCCGAAACAGGGTCCCGATTAGGTTTTGGTGGCTACAGAGGCTTGCGGCGGCGGAACTCCCGATCTATTCTCGTCTCTGAAGTTTTTAGCGTATGTGGGTATATATGGGTGAAAGAAGTACGTCGGTGGACCTCCGGGCTGTCCACGAGGTAGGGGGCGCACCCTAGGGGGGTGGGCGCGCCCCCACCCTCGTGGGCAGCCCGGGACTCCCCTGGTGAACTCTCGGTACTCCGTGGGCTTCTTCTGGTCGAAAAATAAGTTTTGTGGAGTTTCAGGTCAATTGGACTCCGTTTGATATTCCTTTTCTTCGAAACACTGAAATAGGCAAAAAAACAGCAATTTTGGGCTGGGCCTCCGGTTAATAGGTTAGTCCCAAAAATAATATAAAACTGGATAATAAAGCCCAAAATTGTCCAAAATAGTAGATAATATAGCATGGAGCAATCAAAAATTATAGATACGTTGGAGACGTATCAAGCATCCCAAGCTTAATTCCTGCTCGTCCTCGAGTAGGTAAATGATAAAAAAGATAATTTTTGATGTGGAATGCTACTTGGCATAATTTCAATTTAATTCTTCTTAATTGTGGTATGAATATTCAGATCCGAAAGATTCAAGACAAAAGTTTAATATTGACATAAAAATAATAGTACTTCAAGCATACTAACAAAGCAATTATGTCTTCTCAAAATAACATGGCCAAAGAAAGTTATCCCTACAAAATCATATAGTCTGGCTATGCTCTATCTTCACCACACAAAGTATTTAAATCATGCACAACCCTGATGACAAGCCAAGTAATTGTTTCATACTTTTGACATTCTCAAAACTTTTTCAATCTTCACGCAATACATGAGCATGAGCCATGGATATAACACTATATGTGGAATAGAATGGTGGTTTTGGAGAAGACAAAAAGGGAGAAGATAGTCTCACATCAACTAGGTGTATCAACGGGCTATGGGGATGCCCATCAATAGATATCAATGTGAGTGAGTAGGGATTGCCATGCAACGGATGCACAGCTATAAGTATATGAAAGCTCAACAAAAGAAACTAAGTGGGTGTGCATCCAACTCGCTTGCTCACGAAGACCTAGGGCAATTTGAGGAAGCCAATCATTGGAATATACAAGCCAAGTTCTATAATGAAAAATTCCCACTAGTATATGAAAGTGACGAAACGAGAGAATCTCTATCATGAAGATCATGGTGCTACTTTGAAGCACAAGTGTGGTAAAAGGATAGTAACATTGTCCCTTCTCTCTTTTTCTCTCATTTTTCTTATTTGGGCCCTTTCTCTTTTTTTATGGCCTCTTTTCTTTTCTCTTTTTTTTATTTTTCGTCCGGAGTCTCATCCCGACTTATGGGGGAATCATAGTCTCCATCATCCTTTCCTCACTTGGGACAATGCTCTAAAAATGATGATCATCACACTTTTATTTACTTACAACTCAACAATTACAACTCGATACTTAGAACAAAATATTACTCTATATGAATGCCTCTGGCGGTGTACCGGGATATGCAATGATTCATGAGTGACATGTATGAAAGAATTATGAATGGTGGCTTTGCCACAAATACGATGTCAACTACATGATCATGCAAAGCAATATGACAATGATGGAGCGTGTCGTAATAAACAAAACGGTGAAAAGTTGCATGGCAATATATCTCTGAATGGCTATGGAAATGCCATGATAGGTAGGTATGGTGGCTGTTTTGAGGAAGGTATATGGTGGGTGTATGATACCGGTGAAAAGTGAGCGGTATTAGAGAGGCTAGCAATGGTGGAAGGAAGAAAAGTGCGTATAATCCATGGACTCAACATTAGTCATAAAGAACTCATATACTTATTGCAAAAATCTACAAGTTATCAAAGCAAAGTATTACACGCATGCTCCTAGGGGGATAGATTGGTAGGAAAAGACCATCGCTTGTCCCCGACCACCGCTCATAAGGAAGACAATCTATAAATAAATCATGCTCCGACTTCATCACATAACGGTTCACCATACGTGCATGCTACGGGAATCACAAACTTCAACACAAGTATTTCTCAAATTCATAACTACTTAACTAACATGACTCTAATATCACTACCTCCATATCTCAAAACAATTATCAAGCATCAAACTTCTCATAGTATTCAACACACTCATAAAAATTCTTACAAATCTTGTATGCCTAGCATATTAGGATTATTTAAGCAAATTACCATGCTATTTAAGACTCTCAAAATAATCTAAGTGAATCATGAGAGATCAATAGTTTCTATAAAATAAATCCACCACCGTGCTCTAAAAGATATAAGTGAAGATCAATGAGTAGTCGAATAATTATACAACTATGTGAAGACTCTCCCATTTAATAATTTCAGATCTTAGTACTTTATTCAAACATCAACCAAGGCAAAATAAAACTACATTGCAAGGATATCACAACTCATGTGAAGAAGCAAAAACTTAGGTTCAACCGATACTAACCGGTAGTTGTTGAAGAAGAAAGATGGGATGCCTACCGGGGCATCCCCAAGCTTAGATGCTTGACATTTCTTGAAATATTATCTTGGGGTTCCTTGGGCATCCCCAAGCTTGAGCTTTTGTGTCTCCTTAATTCCTCTCATATCATAGTTTCCTAAATCTCAAAAGCTTCATCCACACAAAACTCAACAAGGATTCGTGAGATAAGTTAGCATAAACCAATGCAAAAACCTTATCATACTATACTGTAGCAAATCACTAGAATTATTATTCAACATTGCATACTAAATGCCTCTGCATATTTAATAGTCCTATCCTCAAATATAATCATTAAACAAGCAAGCATATGCAAACAATGCAAACATAACAGCAATCTGCCTAAACAGGACAGTCTGTAAAGAGTGCATCAAGATCCATACTTCCCTACCTCCAAAAATTATAAAATAAAATTTCCACTGTAGTAAATTTATCATATCTTATTATGCAAAAGGTTTCAACATTTTATCACATTCTGACTTTTCTAGGGAATTTTTGCAACAGCGGTAAACTTTCTGTTTTCAAACAGCAACATGCATACTTGCAAAATAAGCATGGCAAAAGCTATCCTTGACATTTTTATCGAAAAAAAAGAGATGCTAAACATTATTCTAAGTAACAGCAAGCAAATACTAACAAAAGAAAATGACGCTCCAAGCAAAACACATATCATGTGGTGAATAAAAATATAGCTCCAAGTAAAGTTACCGATGAACGAAGACGAAAGAGGGGATGCCTTCCAGGGCATCCCCAAGCTTAGGCTCTTGGTCATCCTTGAAAATTACCTTGCTGTGCGCTGGGCATCCCCAAGCTTAGGCTCTTGGTCATCCTTGAATATTACCTTGCTGTGCGCTGGGCATCCCCAAGCTTTGTCTCTTGCCACTCCTTATTCCATATTCCATCGAATCTTTACCCAAAACTTGAAAACTTCACAACACAAAACTTAACAGAAAACTCGTAAGCTCCGTTAGCGAAAGAAAACAAAACACCACTTCATGGTACTGTAATGAACTAATTATTTATTTATATTGGTGTTAAACCTACTGTATTCCAACTTCTTTATGGTTTATAAACTATTTTACTAGCCATAGAGTCATCAAAATAAGCAAACAACACAATGAAAACAGAATCTGTCAAAAACAGAACAGTCTGTAGTAATCTGTAACTAACGCAAACTTCTGTAACTCCAAAAATTATAAAATAAACTGATGGACCTTAGGGATTTGTCTACTAATCATCTGCAAAAAGAATCAACTAAATAGAACTTTCCAGTAAAAAGTTCTAGCTAATCTCGTGAGAGCTAAAGTTTCTGTTTTTTACAGCATGATCATAAAGACTTCACCCAAGTCTTCCCAAAGGTTCTACTTGGCAAAAACACTAATTAAAACATAAACACACATCTAAACAGAGGCTATATGGATTATTTATTAATAAATAGAACCAAAAAGCAAGAAACTAAAATAAAATTGGGTTGCCTCCCAACAAGCGCTATCGTTTAACGCCCCTAGCTAGGCATGATGATTTCAATGATGCTCACATAAAAGATAAAAATTGAAACATAAAGAGAGCATCATGAAGAATATGACTAGCACATTTAAGTCTAACCCACTTCCTATGCATAGGGATTTTGTGAGCAAACAACTTATGGGAACAAGAATCAACTTGCATAGGAAGGCAAAACAAGCATAACTTCAAAACTTTAAGCACATAGAGAGGAAACTTGATATTATTGCAATTCCTACAAGCATATATTCCTACCTCATAATAATTTTCAGTACCATCATGATTGAATTCAACAATATAACCAGCACCTAAAGCATTCTTTTCATGATCTACTTGCATTGAAATTTTACTACTCTCCACATAAGCAAAATTCTTCTCATTCGGAATAGTGGGAGTATCATAAGAGACTTGAATACTATATATTGTTTCCACATTAAAAGAGTAATGTTCAGAGAAAGGGTACTCATAATCATGACAAGTTTTATAAATATAATCATCACTACTGTTTATAGCATAAGTTTCATCACAATAATCATCATAAGTAGCAACTTTGTTCTCATCATAATCAATTGAAACCTCTTCCGAATTAGTGGATACATCACTAAATAAAGTCATGACCTCACCAAATCCACTTTCATAAATATTATAAGATTCAACATTCCCCAAAATAGTGGGATCATTACTTCCTAAAGTTGACACTCTTCCAAACCCACTTTCATCAATATAATCATCGTAGGTAGACGGCATGCTATCATCATAACAACTTTGCATATCAAAACTTGGGAGGCTAAAAATATCATCATTATTAAACATAGCATCCCCAAGCTTGGGACAAACATTAATTTCAGCAAATATATTCTCAAATATGTCATCCTCATCAAACATATCTTCCCCAAGCTTGGGCCTTTTCATATCATAAGCATAATCACTCTCATCATTAATAGTATGGATAGCACCAATAGTATAGCAATTATCATATTCTTCCAAGCAAGTGCCAAAAATATTTTCAAGATCATAAGAAGTATCATTATCTTCCCAATCATAATCATCACAACAAGCAATAGGCATAACGAGATCATCATCAAGTGCATCATCTTCCACAATTATTTTTGATTCATTTTCATGAGGCACAACAATAATAGGATAAACATTATTTGGGAGGGATACGTTTTTACCTCTCTTCCTTTTTGTTTTCTTCTTCTTCACCTCATGTGTGGGTTCAATCCTCTTTTTGGAGCTCCTTATTAGTGAGATTGGTTGAATAGAAGGCTCCTCCTCGTTACCTGATTCATCATAAGAAATAATAGTGTCGGATTTCGGGTTCCGGCAGACCCTTGAGGTTCGAACACTGGGGTGCGTGCGGAGATCTTCCCCTACCAGCTCACGCGTTAATGGTTTGCGAGGGATCTAAACTAGGAATGATGAATGCACAAGGGACGCAAGATTTATACTGGTTCGGGCCACCGTTGTGGTGTAATACCCTACTCCAGTCTGTGGTGTGGTGGATTGCCTCTGGGGCTGATGAAGAACAGTACAAAGGAAGAACAGCCTCGCGAGGGGCTGTTCTTGAGCTGGTGCGATGGACTGCTTGGGTGAGTCCAGTCGCTTCTCTCTGGTTGGGCTCTTTTCGATGCCTCTATCTGATCCGCCCCCTCTACTCTGTGGTGGCTGGTCCTATTTATAGTGGGAGGCCCTGGGCCTCTCCCGAAATAATGAGCGGGTAGGGCGCCAACAATTGGCCATTTTGAAGGGGAACACCTAGTACACTTATCCTGAATAAAGTTGGTCTTCGGCTGCCAAAGGCTCTGACGGTGATGCCGTCCTGGGCTCCACGATGACCTCCGTCCTGCCGTTCTGCTGGTCTCGGTCTTGTTGCACCGAAGCGGTAACCTTTGATTGATGCCTTGGCCTTCGGTTGCCTCATTTGCACCAAAGGGGAAACGAGGACACTGCGCAGGCTGGCGCCCGCCTGGTCTCGATCGTCATGGCTTGCGTCATGGGGCACCCTCGTGAGGTACCCTGCCTTGATCTCTCCGCCTCCTCGCGAGCCTGCCTGGCGAGGCTGCTCCCGAGGAAGGTTCCCGTCGTCCGCCCCGCGAGGCTTGGCCCCTCGCGACGGTCTCGAGCTTGAGCTGATGAAGCTGGGCCGCGCTGGGCCCCTACTTGAGCCACGCCCCAGGCCTCAGGCAGGAAAGTCTGGGGACCCCCGTTCCCAGAAAGCCGACAGTAGCCCCCGGGCCCAAGGCACGCCCGGACTTGGCTTAGCAGAGAAGCGAAGGGGCAAGTGCGAAGCGCCGCGGGCCCCAACAGCCTGCGGCCTTGGGCGTTGCGCGGCGATTGATTGGTCGTGGGCGTCTCCACTTCCCCACGATGCCTCGGCAACCGCATGACTTGACAAGTCCCTGCACACAGAGATGGGTCATGATTACCTGTGATCGTGGAGGCCGACGGTTGGCCTCCTCCGACTATAAGTACGGAGCGGCGCAAGCCCTCACGGTCCATTCCTTCTTGCTACTCCTTTCTCTCCATGGCTCCGTCAAAGAGGTCCTCGGCCGCGGAGAAGGGAAAGGCCCGCCAGGTAGGGCCTGACTCTCCCCCGGCCAAGCGCGGCCGAGGCCGTCCTCGCAAGCATCTTGTGGCGCCCATAGTGGCTTCTCGCGGTCGTAGAGGCGATCCCCTGCGCAGCGATGGGCGCCAGGTTGCCGATGGGGGGCGCGCCGCGACTGCGCGCCCCCCTAGGCCACACTTTCGTTCGACGGAGGTGCTGCCGGAGTTTGTCATGTGGTTGGCGGACCTGACCAGCGCCTGGCTCCAGCTCCCACGCTTCTTCGTAGGTGAACTCCCGGCTAGCGCTCCGGGCGGCCTCTGGCTTCAGGCAGATGGTTGCTGCAGCAGGGCCTCCTGGGCTTCACTGGAGGTCTCCGTCGCCGGGAATGCGGCCCTGGCCCACGGTTGGCAAACGTTCGCCCGCGCGCGTGGCTTGAGCTGGCGGTGTACCCTGCACTTCAAGTTTGACGGCAACGCCACCCTCTACGTGAGGGTGTTCGGGGAAGATGGTCGCCGCGCCGGGTGCTGCCCCGAAGACGATGATCGCGGCCATGTAACCAGCCCTGGCGATGATCGGGATGAAGATGACCGCAGGCGCGCGGTGGGCGGCGCCCGGGGCTTGTCGAGCTTCGGCGGCTCTTCTTCGAACAACAGCTCCTCCAGCGGTGGCCGCGACCAGCCTCCGCGCCGTCGCGCCCGCCTGGAGGGAGGTAGCGGGTCAGCCCGCTGTCGCGCCTCGGTGAAGCGCGAGGAGGAGTCTGACTAAGCTCCGGAGGCAGTACGAGCCTTGCTGCAAGTTGGTGCCGAGCAGGTCGTGCCTATTTTGTTTTTCTCCCTTCCCTGCGCAAACAGAAAGTAGTGTAGGGCCCCGCAGGGGCGTGCTAAACTGTTGCTGTTAGCTATCATGCTGTTTTTGCTATTTCCGTGCTGTGTTTTTGCGCCGCATGCCCGCGTGCAGGAATTACTTAGCTCGGGGGGACTTGTCGCGGTCTTCGCTTCCCGAGGCCAAGGCCTCGCCGCGTGCTTCATGTCCTGCAAGGATTAGTCAGGAGGGGTAGCTTCCGGTCTCGATTGTGGAGGCGACCGACCCAGGTCCCGTGTTTGCGTCGCGATGCCCGTGGGGCACGGACTGGGAGGGGTGCTCCCGTAGCGGACCCGGATAGGAAAGCTTCAAACGATAAGGGCAGAAAACACTCGCGAGGGTGCCCGCGCTGCTCCATTGCGAGACTTGTGCAAGAGAAATCGAGGCAAGAGAGCGAAAAAGACAAAGAGCCACAAGCCAAGGACGGCAACAACTTCAATAAAACTTCAAATAGGAACGAACAAGCCAACTGTAGAAAGCAAATGAAAAAGCCGCGTCCGGCACCTAATCTAGTCTTCGACGTCTTCTCACCAGCGCGGAGCTAAGTGCTGCCATCAAGGCGTGGGGAGCCCCGAGGCCCGAGGGCGGCTCTCCGGAGACTCCGGGGTGTGTACAACCCCAACTCATTATTACGTGAGAGTGTCACGGGCGGCGAGCTTCACAGGTGTTGGCCTTCTTCACAGGCTCCGGGCCTTTCTCGGGGAAATGAGCTTCACAGGCTTTGGCCTTCTTCACAGGCACCGGGCCTTTCCAAAAATGCAGCAGCTTCACAGGCACTGGCCTTCTTCACAGGCACCGGGACTTTCCCAAAATGCAGCAGCTTCACAGGCATTGGCCTTCTTCACAGGCACCGGGCCTTTCCCAAAATGCAGCAGCTTCACAGGCATTGGCCTTCTTCATAGGCACCGGGCCTTTCTTCAAGGGTAGAACTTCCGGAGGTGCTGAACGTTCCACGCGTACGGGATGGGCACCCCCTCCTGAGTCTCCAAGCGTGCGGAGCCGGGCCTGGAAACATGAAAAACCTTGAACGGTCCCTCCCACATGGGAGAAAGCTTATGCAACCCTTCCCTGGAGAGGACCCGTCTGAGCACGAGGTCCCCTACCTCAAGAGTCCTGGGGCGGATCTTGCAGCAGTGGTATCGCCGCAGCGCCTGTTGATACCTTGCCGCTCGCAGCGTGGCCTCTCGACGATGTTCCTCCCCCAGCACAAGATCCATCCCCCGCATGGCGTCCTGCTGCGCCTCGTAGAACACCAGGACCCGTGCGGAGCGACGCCTGACCTCGTGAGGGAGGACGGCTTCTGCTCCATAGACGAGGAAGAACGGGGTCTCGCCAGTCGGCTTGGCCGCGGTCATGCGGATGGACCACAGCACAGACTGGAGCTTGTCGTGCCAGCCCCTGCAGCAGGCCTCCAGCTTCTTCCTGAAGGTCCTGGTTTTGAGGCCCTTCAGGACCTCCGCGTTGGCTCGCTCGGCCTGGCCGTTACTCCGGGGGTGCACCACCGAAGCGTAGCATATCTGCGTTCCAAGGTTAGCACAGTACGTTTTGAAGAGATTGCTGGTGAACTGCGAACCGTTGTCGGTGATGATGCAGTTAGGCACTCCAAACCGGCTCACGAGGCCCCTGATGAACTTGACCGCAGAGCCTGCTGGGATGGTGCGGACAGCTTCCACCTCAGCCCACTTGGTGAACTTGTCCACGGCGACGTAGAGGTAGCGATAGCCCCCTGGCGCCTGAGGGAACGGGCCTAGAATGTCCAGCCCCCAAACTGCGAATGGCCATGAGAGGGGTATAGTTTGCAGACTTCCCGCCGGCTGATGGATCTGCTTGGCGTGAAATTGACAGGCCTCGCAAGCCTTTACCAGCTCAACAGCGTCGCTGAGTGCTGTGGGCCAATAGAACCCGCTGCGGAACGCCTTGCCGACGAGGGTTCGTGACGATGAGTGATGCCCACAGTCTCCGCCGTGTATATCTTCCAGCAATTCCTTCCCTTGCTCTCTGGAAATGCAACGTGAGACCGTCATTCGGTCGCTTCGGTGAAGCTCTCCATCCTCGATGCACGATGGCCGTGGCTTGCCGTGCCACACGCTCCGCCTCCTCCTCCTTCTCCGGCAGGGTCCCCTGCGTCAAGTAGCTCTTGAGCTCTGTGATCCAGCACCCTTCCTGAGGCTCCAACGCCAGGAGCAGGCGTGCCCCTGAGGCCGGGCCGCAGACCGGGGCTCCCGAGGCAGGCGGCTGGGGGAGCTCCTCCCGAGGTTGCGCTGCGCTTGAAAGTGATGGTGCCGCTGAGGGCCTGAAGAGTCGCTCTTCGAAGATGCCAGGCTCCTGAGGCAACCGCCTGGATGCCCTCTTGGCAATGTCATCCGCCTCTTGATTGGTGTCGTGAGGCACATGCTGCAGCTCCAGCTCCCAGAACTGCTTCTCCATCCTTCGAACCTCCGCGAGGTAGGCTTCCATGTGCTCGTCCTTCTGCTCATATATTTTATTGGAGAAGTTGACGAGGAGTTGTGAATCGCCCCTGATGATGAGGCGCTTTACCCCAAAAGCGACTGCGGCTCTCAGGCCAGCTATCAGGCCTTCATATTCTGCTATGTTGTTGGAGACCTTTTCCCCATGCTAGAAACAGAGCTGCACAGCATAATAGAGCTTGTCCTGAGTGGGGGATACGAGCACTGCGCCGGCCCCCGCGCCATGTCGGGAGAACGCCCCGTCGTAGTACATGACCCAGCCGTCCGGTGCCTCGCTCCCCGGAGAAAGTGATCGGTCCTCGCCTGCTTCGAGGCCGGGTGCCTCCGTCCATTCTGCCATGAAATCTGCCAATGCGCCCCCCTTGATGACTCTGGTTGTGCTGAATTCTAGCTGAAACGCTTGCATCTCGACGTTCCACTCGGCGACTCTTCTAGCTGAGTTGGGGCTCCTGAGCACCCTCTCTAGAGGGTATGCTGAGACGACCTTGATGGGATGACCTTGGAAGTAGTGCCGCAGCTTGCGTGAGGCTACCAATAGCGCGAGGAGGAGTTTTTGGGGCATGGGGTACCGCGCCCTCGCATCCCGTAGCACCGTGCTGACGAAGTACACGGGGTGCTCGACGAGGCTGTGAGCGCTGGCGCTGCTTGCGTCCTCCGTAGGTTGGGGCGCCTCCCGAGACGACGGAGCCCCCAACGCTTGGTCGCTTGGTGGGGCCTCTTCTACCTCAGGCGCGCTTTCCTGCTGTGGATGATCCCCTTCGGCCGCGGCCGTGGTTTTTGTGAGGCTCTCTTGGCTTTGCTTCGCTCCTGCACGGAGGGCAGTTGCGGCCTTGACCTGGTGCTCCTCCCTGGCCGCTACCAGGGCTGCGCTGGCGGAGTTGGGGGTGGCCGCGAGGTAGAGCACTAGAGGCTCCCGAGGACGTGGAGCTACCATCACCAGAGGGCTGGTAAGATACCTCTTGAGTTATTGGAATGCCTTGTCGGCCTCTTCAGTCCATTCAAAGGGGCCCTTCTTTATCATCAGCTTGAAGAATGGCAGTGCTCGTTCCCCCAGCTTGGAGATGAAACGTCCTAGTGCGGTCACCCGCCCGGTGAGTTTCTGCATTTCTCTGAGGGTCTTTGGTGGGCTCATGTCTTCGACCGCTTTGACCTTTTCCGGGTTGGCCTCGATGCCCCTATGGGACACGAGGAAACCCAGGAGCTTGCCCGAGGGGACTCCGAACACGCACTTCTCTGGGTTGAGTCGCAGGTCCACTTCATCGAGGCTCGCGAAGGTTTCTTCCAAGTCCTGTATTAGGGTTTTCGCCTCCCGAGACTTCACTACAATGTCATCGATGTACGCCTCAGCATTCCTCCTGAGCTGCCGGCCCAGGGCGATGTGCATCAGCCGCTGAAAGGTCGCGCCTGCGTTGCGCAATCCAAATGGCATGCAGGTATAACAATACACTCCGCACGGGGTCAGGAAAGCCATTTTTTCCACGTCTTCTATCGCCATCTTGATCTAGTGATAGCCTGAGAAGGCATCCAGGAAGCACAGCAGGTCACACTCAGCGGTGGAGTCGACGATCTGGTCAATGCGAGGAAGCGGAAATGGATCTTGTGGGTAGGCCTTGTTGAGGTTGGTGAAGTTGACACACATACGTTCCTTTCCCCCCTTTTTTGGCACGACAACTGGGTTGGCCAGCCAATCCGGGTAGCGGACCTCGCGAATGACCCCTACTGCCTCTAGCTTGCGGGTCTCTTGGACGATAAAAGCTTGTTTCTCTGTGGACTGCCGCCTCGCCTTCTGCTTCACGGGGCGCACATTGGGGCAAACGTTGAGGTGATGCTCAATCACGCCCCTCGGGACCCCCGCCAACTGATCAGGCCCCCACGCGAACACCTTCTTGTTCGCGCGCCGGGACTTCACCAAGGCCTCCTCCAGCTCGGGTTTGAGGTTCGCACCTATGGTGAAGGTGGCGTCAGTGGACCCATCCTCGTCGACTGGTACCTGCTTGGTTTCCGCCTTGTTTTGAGTGAACAACTGCTTCTTCTTAGATGGCGCGGCCCCCTTGGGCTCGGGGGCGTCAGTGCTGGCGGGACATGCCGCCGCGGCCGCCTTGAAAACAAGCTTGAGCGCCTGCAGTGCATCTCCTGACACGATAAGGACGCCGCTACTCCCGGGCATCTTCATGAGGTTGTACGCCGGGTGAGTCGCTGCCATGAACCAGGCCAAGGCCGGGTAGCCGAGGATGGCGTTGAAGGGGAGGCCGATGGGGGCGATATCAAAGTCGATCAGCTCTCTGTAGAAGTTGTCGCGGGTGCCAAAGGTCACCGGGAGGCGAACTTGTCCCAGGGAGGCGGTGGAACCGGCTCCGACTCCCGAAAAAAAGGCTCTTTGGGCTGGAGCCGCTCGGTGGCACATGGAGGAGGCTGAAGGCCTCCGGAGAGCACACCGAGGCCGGCTCCACCGTCGATGAGGGTCCCTGGTGATGGCGATTGGCGAGATGGTGGGGTGCACAAGATCGAAGCGCACCCGAACCGGCGGGGTTGGAGGGGTGATCGTCCGAGTTGAAGATCAGGTCGGCCTCGGGCGCCATCCAGCCCGGCGGGGCTCCCTGGCGCTTGGAGGCGGTGGCGATCTGGCGGGTGAACGACTTGACGTGGCGGCTCGAAGGTGGCGCCAGTGAGCCTCCAAGGAGAGCTGCGACGACCGGGGGCGCCGGCCCGGCGCGATGGGCGAGGTAGAGGTCGCGTAGCTCTCCCCAACAGGCCTGCTGCTCGTTCCCCGCTGGGCTAGTGGCGGCAGGCGACGGGGAATGACGGGGGTGTCCGCCGACGAGAGCCATCTGGGCGACTCGAGCGGCGTGAGCAGCCCGGCGCTTGGCACGGGCTCTGCGAGCGTCAACCATGGACACGACGGAAGATCACGCGCGACCAGCGGAAGAAAGATTGCGGTGCACCCTTGAGGTTCGAACACTGCGGTGCGCGCGGAGATCTTTCCCCTACCAGCTCACGCGTTAATGGTTTGCGAGGGATCTAAACTAGGAAGGATGAACGCACAAGGGACGCAAGATTTATACTGGTTCGGGCCACCGTTGTGGTGTAATACCCTACTCCAGTCTGTGGTGTGGTGGATTGCCTCTGGGGCTGATGAAGAACAGTACAAAGGAAGAACAGCCTCGCGAGGGGCTGTTCTTGAGCTGGTGCGATGGACTGCTTGGGTGAGTCCAGTCGCTTCTCTCTTTCTCTCTCTGGTTGGGCTCTTTTCAATGCCTCTATCTGATCCGCCCCCTCTACTCTGTGGTGGCTTATCCTATTTATAGTGGGAGGCCCTGAGCCTCTCCCCAAATAATGAGCGGGAAGGGCGCCAACAATTGTCCATTTTGAAGGGGAACACCTAGTACACTTATCCTGACTAAAGTTGGTCTTCGGCTGCCAAAGGTTCTGACGGTGACGCCGTCCTGGGCTCCACGATGACCTCCGTCCTGCCGTTCTGCTGGTCTTGGTCTTGTTGCACCGAAGCGGTAACCTTTGCCTGATGCCTTGGCCTTCGGTTGCCTCCTTTGCACCAAAGGGGAAACGAGGACACTGCGCGGGCTGGCGCCCGCTTGGTCTCGATCATCATGGCTTGCGTCACGGGGCACCCTCGTGAGGTACCCTGCCTTGATCTCTCCGCCTCCTCGTGAGCCTGCCTGGCGAGGCTGCTCCCGAGGAAGGTTCCTGTCGTCCGCCCCGCGAGGCTTGGCCCCTTACGAGGGTCTTGAGCTTGAGCTGATGAAGCTGGGCCGCGCTGGGCCCCTACTTGAGCCACGCCGCAGGCCGCAGGCAGGCAAATCTGGGGACCCCTGTTCCCAGAACGCCGACAAACAGGAGAATATTGGGAAGTCTCTTCCCTTTCATTAGTATTCTCTTCATCTTCTATTTGTTTTCTTTTCTTTATGTAATTTGCAATATAAGGATTTTCAATGCAATTCACCGCACAATACATATAAATCTTCTCTAGATCAAAATCAAGAAATCTATCGAGATTAAATTTTGGAATACCCTCAGTTATACGTTTCATTTCTTCATAACCCAAAAGAAGGCTAAGCTCTTTATGATGCTCAAGGGTAATCAAATTATCAGAATATTTGGACACGACTTGATCATGAAACAAATTGCATTGGAGCTTTAAGTGACCATGTTCATTGGGAAGTTCACAAGGGGCGCGGAAAATATTGAATCTTTCAGCGCAATCTTCAAGACTTTCTTGCAACAATTTAGTTTCTAAGTACTTATGCCTCTTGCAATATCTATCTTCCCTATTTGGTGTGTACTTCCGAACCCAATGTACTCCACAAAAATTGACATGTTTATAGGAGACATTTTCATCATAACTAGTGCAATCATCATTAGTACCATGGATATTCAAAGAATTCATACTAACAACATTGCGATCATGCTCATCATTCAAAGATTTAGTGCCAAACATTTTAATGCATTCTTCTAACATTTTGGCACAGTTTTCCTTTCCATCATACTCACGAAAGATATTAAAAAGATGAAGCGTATGAGACAAACTAAATTCCATTTTTTTTGTAATTTTCTTTTATAAACTAAATTAGTGCTAAAACAAGAAACAAAAAGATTCGATTGCAAGATCTAAAGATATACCTTCAAGCACTCACCTCCCCGGCAACGGCGCCAGAAAAGAGCTTAGTTGACGGGGTGTGAGTGCCGCTTCTAACCTCTCCCCAGCAACGGCGCCAGAAAAGAGCTTGATGTCTACTACGCAACCTTCTTCTTGTAGACGTTGTTGGGCCTCCAAATGTAAAGGTTTGTAGGACAGTAGCAAATTTCCCTCAAGTGGATGACCTAAGGTTTATCAATCTGTGGGAGGCGTAGGATGAAGATGGTCTCTCTCAAACAACCCTGCAACCAAATAACAAAGAGTCTCTTGTGTCCCCAACACACCCAATACAATGGTAAATTTTATAGGTGCACTAGTTCGGCGAAGAGATGGTGATACAAGTGCAACATGGATGGTAGATATAGGTTTTTATAATATGAAAATATAAAAACAGCAAGGTAACTAAAGATAAAAGTGAGCACAAACGGTATTGCAATGCTAGGAAACAAGGCCTAGGGTTCATACTTTCACTAGTGCAAGTTCTCTCAACAATATTAACATAATTGGATCATATAGCTATCCCTCAACATGCAACAAAGAGTCACTCTAAAGTCACTAATAGCGGAGAACAAACGAAGAGATTATGGTAGGGTATGAAACCACCTCAAAGTTATTCTTTCCAATCAATCCGTTGGGCTATTCCTATAAGTGTCACAAACAGCCCCGAGTTCGTACTAGAATAACACCTTAAGACACAAATCAACCAAAACCCTAATGTCACCTAGATACTCCAATGTCACCTCAAGTATCCGTGGGTATGATTATACGATATGCATCACACAATCTCAGATTCATCTATTAAACCAACACATAGAACCTCAAAGAGTGCCCCAAAGTTTCTACCGGAGAATCACGACGAAAACGTGCGCCAACCCCTATGCATAGGTTCATGGGCGGAACTGCAAGTTGATCAAAGAAACATACATCAAGTGAATCACGTGATATCCCATTGTCACCACAGATACGCACGGCAAGACATACATCAAGTGTTCTCAAATCATTAAAGACTCAATCCGATAAGATTACTTCAAAGGAAAACTCAATCCATTACAAGCGAGTAGAGGGGAGAAGAAACATAAGATCCAACTATAATAGCAAAGCTCGCGATATATCAAGATCGTGCCACATCAAGAACATGAGAGAGAGATCAAACACATAGCTACTGGTACATACCCTCAGCCCCGAGGGTGAACTACTCCCTCCTCGTCATGGAGAGCGCCGGGATGATGAAGATGGCCATCGGTGAGGGATCCCCCCTCTGGCAGGGTGCCGGAACAGGGTCCCGATTAGGTTTTGGTGGCTATAGAGGCTTGCGGCCACGAAACTCCCGATCTATTCTCGTCTCTGAAGTTTTTAGGGTACGTGGGTATATATGGGTGAAAGAAGTACGTCGATGGACCTCCGGTCTGTCCATGAGGCAGGGGGCGCGCCCTAGGGGGGTGGGCGCGCCCCCACCCTTGTGGGCAGCCGGGACTCCCCTGGTGCACTCCCGGTACTCCGTGGGCTTCTTCTGGTCCAAAAATTAAGTTCTGTGGAGTTTCAGGTCAATTGGACTCCGTTTGATATTCCTTTTCTTCGAAACACTGAAATAGGCAAAAAACATCAATTCTGGGCTGGGCTTCCGGTTAATACGTTAGTCCCGAAAATAATATAAAAGTGGATAATAAAGCCCAAAATTGTCCAAAACAGTAGATAATATAGCATGGAGCAATCAAAAATTATAGATACGTTGGAGATGTATCAATGACCCAGTTGGAATTTGTGCCGTACTCTTTAGGGGGTTCGGCCTCTATCCATTCGGCGATGAAATCGGCCAATACTTGGGATTTAATGGCCCGGCATGGTTTGTATGCTATGTCGAATGGTAGGAGCTCAATGGCCCACTTAGCAATCCGGCCCGTAGCATCGCGGTTGTTTATTATGTCATTGAGTGGCACTTCGGAAGCCACAGTGATAGAGCACTCTTGGAAGTAGTGTCGTAGCTTCCGGGATGCCATGAAGACCGCATATGCTATTTTTTGGTAATGAGGGTACCAGGATTTGCATGGTGTGAGGACGGTGGATACGTAGTATACCGGCTTCTGAAGTGAGAATTTGTGTCCGTCCTCCTCTCGCTCAATGACTAGCACCGCGCTCACCACCTAGTGAGTTGCAGATATGTATAATAACATTGGTTCACCGACGCTTGGCGCGGCCAGAATTGGGTTGCTCGCTAGAAGAGCCTTTATTTCTTCCAGTCCAACCGTTGCTGCATCCGTTCACTTGAAGTGGTCGGTGCGTTGGAGAAGGCAATAAAGTGGCAATGCTTTTTCTCCTAAGATAAAGCGGCTTAAAGCTGCCACACATCTGGCTAGTTTTTGGACCCGCTCAAGGTCTGTTGGTATAGCCAATTGCGACAAAGCTCGGATTTTGGCTGGATTTGCCTCAATTCCTCTATTGGAAACGATGAAGCCCAACAGTTTTCCAGCGGGAACGCCGAAAACACACTTTTCCGGATTGAGCTTGATGTCATATGTACGAAGGTTTTCAAATGTGAGAAACATGTCGTCTATTAGTGACTCGATGTGCCTAGTCTTGGTGACTACGTCATCCACATATGCTTCAACTGTCTTGCCGATTTGTTTCTCCAGGCATGTTTGAATCATGCATTGGTAGGTGGCGCCGGCATTTTTGAGCCCGAAGGGCATAGTGTTGAAGCAGAAAGGCCCATATGGGGTAATGAATGCCGTTGCGCCTTGATTGGACTCCTTCATTTTGATTTGATGGTATCCGGAGTATGCATCGAGGAAACACAGTGAGTCGTTTCCTGCGGTAGCATCGATAATCTGATCGATGTGGGGGAGGGGGAAGGGATCCTTAGGGCAGGCCTTGTTGAGGTCTTTGAAATCGACACACGGGCGTCAGGATTTATCCTTCTTTGGTACCATCACCAGGTTTGGTAGCCAGTCCGGATGTTTTATTTCTCTAATGAATCCGGCCTCGATTAACTTGGCTAGCTCCTCCCCCATAGCTTGCCATTTGGGTTCGGAAAAGCGCCGCAGTGTTTGCTTGACTGGCTTATATCCCTTCAGTATATTGAGGTTGTGTTCGGCCAACCTGCGTGGGATTCCTGGCATATCAGAAGGGTGCCAGGCCAATATGTCCTAGTTTTCACGTAGGGACGCTCGTAATGCGGCGTCAACCGCTGGGTCCAGCTGTGCCCTGACAAAGGCTGTCTTCTTGGGGTCCGTTGGGTGGACCTGAAATTTGACGATTTCGTCTGTTGGTTTGAAAGAGGTGGATTTGGGCCGCTTATCAAGGATTACGTCGTCCCTGTTCACCGTGGAGCGTAATGCGGTTAACTCTTCGGCCACGAGGGCCTCGGACAGTGCCTCGAGGGCTAGGGATGCGGTTTTGTTTTCAGCGCAAAGGGTTATGTCCCGATCACCGGCAAGAGTGATAATACCATTTGGCCTAGGCATCTTGAGCTTCATATACCCGTAGTGAGGTATGGCTTGAAAGCGTGTGACGCGTCTCGCCCCAACAGGGCATGATATCCACTGTTGAAAGGGGCCACCTGGAAAGTTATTTCTTTGGACCGGTAGTTCTCCGGTGTGCCGAATACCATGTCAAGTGTGATTTTCCCGGTGCCACGTGCCTCCCGGCTGGGAATGATTCCTCGGAAGGTCGTATTACTCTGCTCGATGCGGCTCCTGTCTATTTCCATTTTATTGATTGTGTCCTCGTAGATGAGGTTTAGCCCGCTACTTTAGGGAGCCGAAAGCCATCCACAATTGGATTGAGGACAAAGGCAGCTGGTGCCCGGACTGACCGGATTCTTGGTTCGTCACTCGCATTGAAAGTTATAGCCGTGTCGTTCCAGGGGTTTATTGCTGCGACTTGGCAGACTTCGACGAGGTCACGGAGTGCCCTCTTGCGCCGATTGTTTGAAGTGAAAGTCTCGAAGACCGTCAGTACTCTGAGTTCGCCCGTGCTCGGGGGTGTCTTTGGTGAGGATATCCTCGCCGCCCTTGGCCACTTGCCGGAGTATCCAACATGCTCTGAGGCTGTGGGTTGATTCGGTGTCCGGCTCGTGTGTATTTTGCATGGCTTATCGAGCCAGGCCTCCAGAACGGTTCCACGTCCCGTAACGGGCTTAGTTTTCTTCAATATGGGGACGGGTGCCATGCGAGGGTGCGCCCTTTTTGCCCGCCCGAGGGGTTGAGCAGAAACCAGGGGTTCCCAGCGAGCTGTCTGAGTTTTCAAGCCGGTTTCCGTTGCACAGTACTTCTGTACTATAGTTGCCAAGTCAGCGAAGTGTGATACGCGACGGCGGTTGATGCCATTGAGGATTCCTTCGTCCGTGCAATTATTGCAGAATATTGAAATCGCGTCCTCGTCGCGGCAATCTTTAATCTTGTCTTTGACAAGGAGGAACCTGGCCCAAAAGTGATGGACTGTTTCCTGAGACTACTATCGTATGCACGTGAGGTCGCATATATCCGGATGACCGGAATTACTTGGCGAATATTGCTTGTGGTGGGTGGGTGGCTTTAAATCCGATCCCTGACCCAGTTTGGAGTCTGGAGTTTGAAGAATTTCCAAGCTTAATAGTTCGGGCTCCGGGATGTCAACTAATTTTTTAGGCCCAACGTCCGACTCTAGGTTCGGAGGGCTGGGAGTGTCGTTCCGCAGACAGGTATCCGGCTGTTCGAGCTCAGATATCTGAACATAGTTCGTCTTCAACATATAGGAAGATTCGTTGTTTTGCTCCTCTATGACCGCTATCTGATGGGTGATCGGCGGAGATTTAACTTCTCTCTGATCGGGTTTAAGCCCAATCTGATCATAGTCTGTAGTGACCCCCATGGAGGCGATGCGATCTAGGAGTTTGTTTAAAGACGACCACTCCGCTGGATCCATCCGTTTTTGGAGTATTCGGAGTCAACACGGAAGCGATTTTCGATGACCTGAGAGGTCACCGTCGGCTTCACGGCCGAACGGGCGATCATGGTAAAGTCACCTAACCGGAGGGTTTGGCCTGAGGCCAGGGCTCCTCCAGAGGTGATGCTGTCCTTGATGACAAGGCGAGCCATCGATCCTGTCTTCGACGTCACAGCGGAACTCTCAATGAAAGCACCAATGTCGGTATCAAAACCTGTGGATCTCGGGTAGGGGGTCCCGAACTGTGCGTCTAGGGTCGATGGTAATAGGAGACGGGGGACACGATGTTTACACAGGTTTGGGCCCTCTCGACGGAGGTAATACCCTACTTCCTGCTTGATTGATCTTGAACAATATGAGGGTTACAAGAGTTGATCTACCACGAGATCGTAATAGCTAAACCCTAGAAGTCTAGCATGTATGATCGTGATTGCCTCTACAGACTAAACCCTTTGGTTTATATAGACACCGGAGGGGACTAGGGTTGTAAAAAGTCGGTTATAGAGAAAGGAATCTACATATCCGAATGCCAAGCTTGCCATCCACGCAAACGAGAGTACTATCCGGACATGGGAGAGAGTCTTCTGTCTTGTATCTTCATGGCCCATCAGTCCAACCCACGTCATATAGGCCGGATGCCCGAGGACCCCTTAATCCAAGACTCTCTCAACGCGCTTGTCCGAAATGTGGGGTAAGTTATGAAAGTGCCCCCACCGATTTGAGCTAGGCGGTTCTTTTGGTTCAGGGGTATCAAGGGCATTTCGCGTGTTGGGATTTCATAGGAGGTGGAAGTTTTTGCGCGCGTTGTAATTTTGGAATAGCAAGGCGCGGGTTGAGATGAAGGGAGTTTTCGGAGCACAACGAGACAAGGATATATCATAAATATTTCGGGTAACAAGGCAAATTTCTGGACAAGCCTAACATGTACTATACCAAATCAATTCACACTTCCGTCGATGAAACAACAAAAAGAAATCAATTCGCACCACACAAGAGAGTCTACTCCCATGTACTGTACCAAATAAATTCACACTACAAATGCCATTCAAAACTTTGAATTCATGTTATGTTCAATTAAAATGTTTCGCTACGTGTATAATGTTTGCAACCTGCTACTCAAATGAACGTTTTAGTGCATTCCAAATGTATATACTATCGCTTCAATATGAACTAAATTTGAATTCATTTATCTATTTGAATAAGATCTACAATAATGATTGTTGTGAAGTCAAACCATTTGAATTTGTTTCTCTATTTTAATAAGATCTACAATCATCATTATTGTCAAGTTAAACCATCGTTTGTGTATTATCTTCACAACACACCACATGATTACTGTCGAGTTAGATATGAACTCGAACTCGATTGTTTGAATCTACTTTATGTTGATTTCAAATCACAGTACATTTCAAGGTCTAGCTAGATCTTCATAATCTAAACCATGTATCATATGTATAATGTGTTTATCACATAATGTATGGTGCCCCGCCCTCTACGCCCACAAGTATTTTGATGTGAGTTGCAAACGCCACACATTACCACAAATTCAAATAAAATGTGAGATTGTACGACATATAGTATTGTTTAGATTGTTCGATATTTAGTTGTAAGTTGCAGACGCCACACATTATCACAGATTCAAATAAAATGTGAGGTTGTTCAATGTGTAGTATGGTTTAGATTGTTCGACATTTAGCTGTGAGTTGGAAACGCCATGCATTATCACATTATGGTATAACATGCACAAAACCACAGCACGCATATCGCTACTATATTCATGCATGCATATGTTTATAACACTATGATCTCCTATTCAAATGTATGAATCCACTTTCATATCAAATTATGATCTTTGTTAGTCACTTAACCCACACAATCCTCTAACCTTTGTAGCTAGCACTAACTTTCTCTCGTGCATGCACACGCCCTCCTCGTCCTCCCCCTCCCTCAGCATTCTATCCATCGTGCACATTCATTTTTTTCTTCTTTAGGTCGTTCTCCCACAGTCTCCACAACTCCTTTCCGACACACACCGGTCGATAAACCTCTCTAGCTATGTCTGCCTACAACATACGCACGCACCTTCCATCTCCTCCTTTCTGTGTCCATGCCTCGTGTCTCTCATACGGTCCCACACACGTGTAAACTCTCACCGCTCTTTTCTGTCGGATTACGGGTTCCGGCAAAACTCTTGAGGTTTGAACTCTGGGTTGCGCACGAAGATCTCTCTCCCCTAGCTCACACTCTCACCGCAATCTCAAGGTCTAGCTCGCCGAACCCACGGAACAAGGGACACAAGATTTTATACTGGTTCGAGCCACCAATGTGGTGTAATACCCTACTCTAGTGTGGTGTGGTGTGTTGCCTTGTAGGCTGAGGATGAAAAAGTACAAAGGAAGAACAGCCTCCTGACGCGAGGTGTTCTTGATCTCGATGAGCCGATGCGTGTGAGGATGGAATGGATCCGATCCAGGATGAGTTACCTTCTACGGTGGTGGCTAGTCCTATTTATAGAGGCCCTGGTCCTCTTCCCAAATGTTTAGGCGGGAAGGGATCCCACAACGGCCAATTTGAAGGGGGACAAGCAGTACAAGCTATCCTGACAAAAGGTGGTCTTCGCCTGTCAAAGGCTCTGGTGGTGATGACGTCGTGGGCTCCGCGATGACCTCCGTCCTGCCGTCCTGCTGGTCTTGGTCTCGTTGCACCGATATGGAAACCTTTGCCTGATGCCTCGGGACTCCTCGCCTGCACCTGCTCCTTTAGCACCAAAGAGGAAACCAGTACTCTGCGCCCGCTGGCGCCCGCCTGGCCTTGGTCGTCATGGCTCATGTCACGGGAACCTCACGAGGTGCCCTTCGCCTTGATCTCTCCGCTCCTCCCGAGCCAGCCTACTGAGGCTGCTCCTGAGGAGGTCTTGTGTCATCCGCCTCGTGAGGCTTGACCCCTCGCGAGGGTATTGAGTGTTTGCTAGTGAAGATGGGCCGTACCAGGACGTTAGTGGAGCCATGCCTTGGGCCGCAGGCAGGCAAGTCTGGGGACCCTCGTTCCCAGAACGCCGACAGTAGGCCTCAGGCCCAAGGCGCACTCGGACTTGGCTTCGAGGCGAAGCATAGGGGCAAGTGCGGAGCAGCGCGGGCCCCAACTGCTTGTGGCCCTGATTGATGCGTGGAGACTGACGGGACGTGGGCGTCTTCGCTTCCCCACGCTGCCTCGGCAACTGCCCGACTTGAAGAGTCCCTGGTTCATGCAGAAAAGCCATCATTACCTGCGATTGTGGGGGTCGTCGGTTGGCCTCCTCCTGCTATAAATGGGGAGGGGGCGGACCCCCGTCGCCCATCTCTTCCTCCATTTCGCTTTCTTCTTCTTCCTTGCTTGATTCATTGCCTTGCTGTGCTGCCCATGGCGCCGATTCGGAGGTTCTCCGCTACGGGAAGGAAAAAACTCCCAGCGAGGAACTAGGGCCACTCCCACCGAAGAAAAGGCCGGCCCGCTCCCGAGATGTTTCCGTGGGGCGAGAGGTGGCGAGGCCCTGGTACGAGCGGCCTCCTCCCGGTTATCCGCTGCCCTTGTACGCCCAGGCGCAAGTCCCCGTAGAAGGAGGCAGCGGCTCGCGCCGCTCGCGCCGCTCGCGCCATTGCCACGGTGACCATGCTGCGGCAGTGCGCGCCGCCGCCCCAAGAACCCATGCCGAGGGCTCCTTGCGTGAACTCGTGGTGTGGGCGGCGATGCCACCGCGCACGTGGATCTGATTCCCACCATTCTTCGCTACAGAGATGCCGCCGAGGGGGCCACTCGAGCTGTTGCTGCAGCACGCTGAGTGTGACACCCCGGTAACGGGAGCAGAGGCTGAGGTCGTCTCCCCGGGCAAGATCTTCATGACCCGCGGATGGGGCGAGGTCGCCCGTGTCTGCCGTGCGGAGGGTGCCCTCGCCATCCATTTCGAGTACGATGGCGCCTCCATGCTACTCTTCAAGGTCTTTGATGAGGAAGGCCGCCGGCTGGAGTGCTGCCCAGGAGGGAGCCGTCAGGATGGTGCGGCGGCCGGTGATGGCCCCGCCATTGGTCCTGCCGGCAGTTCCTCCAGCAGCAGCGATGGTGCCTCGGAGTCCAACAGTTCTCCCAAGCCTGACGAGACCCCGGAGACGAGCGATGATAGCTACGTGCCCTCGAGCTCTCGCCTTTCCCGGAGCGCAGCAGTGGCGTCTGCTCGTCGTCGCCGCTGATCTGGATGGGGTTGGCGTCGGTCTCTGGTGACCCACTGTTGATGACAGTGTCGGCGGCGACGCCTGTAGTTATAGCTTATGGTAGTCTTTTGTGTTGATATCATCCCCATTATAAAAGCTTATGTTCGCATGCCTTGCTCCGGCTTGGTTCCCCCTTTCTAACCTTGCGGCGGCCTGGCGCTCTACGCTGACAAGCCCCAGTCCCCAGGCAAGCTTCAGCCGTCACTGGTGTGCCAGGTCGCGATGCCATGGTCAAGGCCAGGAGGTGAGTGTCTTGAGGTCCGGTAAGAGCCCCTGAGGCGCGATGCTCAGGGGGTCCCCCTTAGCGTGCAAGCGGCCCCCGGAAGGCAGGAAAGGTAGGTGGCGTCACCATAGCAAGGCTGCATGAGCTAGGAATTCTGTCTCTCAGCGCCGGGCTGGCCCGAATGCGTGACTTATCTTTAGCAATCCTGGGTCGAGTCCTTGTGCCGTGCCCGGCTCGCGTGGCGGTAGTGGTACTACTAGGTCAGGCTACGTTAGATCCTTCCTCCGCTCGTGCCCTCCTGAGTGCTCTGCATTCTCGGGTACCGACCCTCGAGCAAGGCTCAGCCGCCGCTGGTATGCCAGGTCAAGATGCTGTGGTCAAGGCCAGGGGGTGAGGGCTGGAGAGTCGGTAAGAGCTTCTGAGGCGCAGTGCTCAGGAGCCCCCCTTTCACGCGCAAGCGAATGGCACGAGAGAATGAACGAGCTGACGGGACCACCTGTAGCTAACGCTCCGGAGATTCCTACGAGTTAGTTGGAGAGGGAATATAGCATGTGACTGCATCGGTTACCCAGTTGATGATTGTTCCATAAGAAGACGAAGGCACTGAGGATCTGATGAGGTGACGTGCGCGGAGCGGGCCACGAGCCAGAGCTCGATCTCTCAGGTTTATCAGCGTTGCAGGGACGGACCCGAGCACAAGCGTCGTGCCGATTTGTGGAGCTCTTGCCGCGGGGTAAACAGGAGATCGGTCAGCAACGCGGGATGCCGTGACATGTAATCAAAACAAGTGATAATAGTAGGGAAACCACGCAAGGAGATAAGCTAGTTCAGATAGATGCAAGAATGATACATGCCCCTGGGACAGACCCGAGCGGCCTGGGGATGATGCAGCCCGAGGGGCGCCCCCGACAGAGTAAAGATGCAAAAAGATACATGCCGCAGGGACAAGCCCGTGCGACCTGGGAATGGTGCTACCCGAGGGGCGCTCCCAGCTGAGTAAACTGGAAAATGTCACCTGGTACCATTGTCGAAGGAGTGTTGAGGTAGCTGAAGGTGCACGATGAAGGAGTCATTCCTTATGAGCCACCAGGGCCCTGAGCCTCAGGAGGCTCCAGGGGCTCGGGTGGTTCCTTGAGGACCGTCGCCATCTCCGCCAGGACTACGTGATGCCTGGCCTCCTGAGCCGCCAGGATGCTCTGCAAGCGGCGCTGGAAGGTGTCAGCTACGTTCGGCAGGCCAAATGGCATGCGAACATAGCTGTGAGGTGGACCCTTGCACCGGCCAATGCTCGAAGGCCAGAAGCGTTCCTGACATGCAACCCTGTTGAGCCCTAGAATGTCGATGCAGACACGCAGCCCGCCATCCTTGCCGAGATGGGGGGCTGCACCGGGTGGTGGGCGGCGGTCGCCGTGTATGTTCCTTGCCTCTTGAAGCTCTTGGGTCGCTTTGACGATGAACTCTTGAGCACCGGGCGCTCCTCACCCAGTGGCCTCCTGAGGGAAACGTGTGGCGAAGCACACCTCCACATGGTGCCCGAGCGCCTCCCTCGTGATGTTGGCTAGGTCTGAGGCCCACCAGAAGAGAGCCCTCGAGCCTTGACCGAGGAGGGCACCGGGCGCGCCTTCCTATGTGAGGGAGGGAGGCGCCCCAACTACGGGCGCGAATCCTGAGGTGGTGCTACTAGAGATGACACTCTCCTGAGGACCTGGGTGGAGTAGCTGCTTCTTCTTCTTGGGGATGGGCTCAGGAGGGTACAGGGTGCCTCCATTGTCGGGGTCTTCAATCGCTACGACCTGGAAGGCGCGCTCAAGGGAGCACACTGTATCTCTTTCTTCACAAGGGACGGTGATGACTCCGCTGCTCCCTGGCATCTTGAGGACGTTGTAGCCATGGTGAGTCACTGCCATAAACTTGGCCAATGCTAGATACCCAAGGATGGCGTTGTACGGCAGACGAATGTGGGCGATGTCGAAGTCAATGAGCTCATTGCGGTAGTTGTTATGCTGGCCGAATGTGACAGGGAGGCGGACCTGCCCTATCGGGGTGGTGGAGCCGCCGGTCACTCCTGAGAAAGGCTTGGTAGGCTGCAGCTGATCGTATGGCACTTGGAGGCTATCGAATGTCTCGACGGACAGGACATTGAGCCCTGCGCCGCCGTCAATGAGGGTATTGGTGACTTGGACGTTGCTGATCACGGGTGAGCAAAGCATCTGGAGGGCGCCGACAGTTGCCACGCACTTGAGCTGGTCCGACGAGCTGAAAGTGATGGTGCACTTGGACCACCTGAGCGGGCGCACGGCCTCGAGCCTGGGAAGGGCCACGTTCACCTCATGAGCGAGCTGCTTGAAGATGCGCTGGGAAGCTGGGGCCTTAGCACCGCCCAAGATGCAGGCGATAGCGCGGGGCTCCTGGAAGCCCCCAGCCGCCTCGTCCTGATGGTGGTCGTCATTCCTTCTTGGCGGTGGCAGCAACGGAGGGAGGCCGGCATTGCCCTGAGGATGGTCATCGCGAGGCTAGTCCCTCCAGGCGCCCTCACGAGGCTGGTCCTGCCAGCAGTCCTCGCGAGGACGGTCGCGCCACTCCTGGCGGGGGCCATGGTCGTCCCAGCGTCCTCCACTTCATCCTCCTCCTCGGTCATTGCGCTCAGGGAGTCGACCGAAGCGTCCATCTCGGATGGCCCTGAGCTCTTGACAGTCGTTGGTGTTGTGGCTGTGTACGTTGTGGAAGGCGCAGAACGAACGACAGCTTTTAGACGACTCGGGGTGGTCCCGGCCGCGCTTCATGGACGGCTCCGCCGCGAGCACGACTACTCCCTTGCTCTTCACATCCTTGGCCTTGGCTTTCTTCTCTTCTAGGTCGATAGCAGGGAGCTCGAGGAGGGAGAGGCGCCCCTCCTCAGCTCTTGCGCACTTGGTTGCCATGTTGAACATCTCTAGAGCCGTACATAGCTCCTCGTGGATGGCGAGCTCCTCCTTCATCTTGACATCACGGACGCCATCAGAGAACGCTGAAATGATGGCCTCTTCCGTCACCTTGGGGATCTTGCGGCGAACGCTGTTGAAGCGCTGGATGTACTTCTGCAGGGTGTCTCCTAGCTGCTGCTTGATGCGGCGTAGGTCACCTGCGGCCAGCGGGCGGTCGTGAGTGCCCTGGAAGTTGGCGAAGAAGCGTTCGCGCATCTCACCCCAAGAGGAGATCGACCCCAGGGGCAAATTCAGGAGCCACGAGCGAGCGCCATCTTTGAGAGCCATGGGAAACCAGTTCACCATGACTTTCTCGTCACTGTTGGCCGCCTCGATGCTCAGCTCGTAGAGCTGCAAGAACTCCGCAGGGTCGGGGTGCCGTCATAGCGCGGGGCAGGTCCGGCTTGAACTTGCCTGGCTAGACGATGCTACGCAGCTCTGGAGTGAAGGTGCGTCAGCCTGCTATGGCCACCGGGGCCCTTTGCAGGGGCGGAGCTTGATCTTGATGCTCGCTCACCGCAGCCGTAGGCAGCACGAGATCTTGACGTGGTGGCACCGGGAGTTCAGGAGCATTTTCTCGTGGTCGGGGAACTTCTTGGCAGCTTCCTTCTTCATGCGCAGGCGCCCGCCACGGCGGGTCGCGCCGAGGGGTCGCGTGTCTTGGTGCCAGGGCGCCGTCTTGGTGCGGAGGTGGCGGAGGCGCTCCATGGGCTACGTCACCCGCAGCTGTAGGAGGGTAAGGCAGCGAGAGAGATGGTACGGGGGAGCCCCTAACGGTGCTAATGAGCTCGGCGATGCGGTCCAGCCAGTCCTCGTAGAGGTCGTCGACCGGGCGGTAGCGCAGGAGCTCGCGTACCATGAGCAGCGCGGCCTGCACGTCCATGGGTGCGCGACGAGTGTGGAACGATGAGCCGGCCGGAGTCAGCGACGGGGTGGCGGTGCGGCCGTTCTGCCGCACAGAGGGGTGCAGCGATGATGCTTGCTGCTCGTTTCCCTCCGGGCCAGTGGCGGCGTTGGCGGCGGGTGATGGAGAACGATGGGGAGGCCCGCTGACAGGAGTTGTCTAAGCGACACGAGCGACCATGGCGGTGTGGCGCTCGGCGTGCGTCCGCCATGGGCGCGGTGGAGCAGTGGAGCGTGGATCGACGGAAGAAAAGCTTCGGCGCACCCCTACCTGGCGCGCCCAATGTCGGATTACGGGTTCCGGTAAAACCCTTGAGGTTCAAGCTCTGGGGAGCGCATGAAAATATCTCTCCCCCTAACTCACACTCTCATCGCAATCTCAAGGCCTAGCTCACCGAACCCACAGAACAAGGGACACAAGAGTCTATACTGGTTTAGGCCACCGATGTGGTGTAATACCCTACTCCAGTGTGGGGTGGTGGATTGCCTTGTAGGTTGAGTGTCGGTGTCAAAACCGGCGGATCTTGGGTAGGGGGTCCCGAACTATGCGTCTAAGGTGGATGGTAACAGGAGGCAAGGGACACGATGTTTACCCAGGTTCGGGCCCTCTCTATGGAGGTAATACCCTACTTCCTGCTTGATTGATCTTGATGAATATGAGTATTACAAGAGTTGATCTACCACGAGATCGTAGAGGCTGAACCCTAGAAGCTAGCCTATGGTATGATTGTTGTTGTCCTACGGACTAAACCCTCCGGTTTATATAGACACCGGAGGGGGCTAGGGTTACACAGAGTCGGTTACAACAGAAGGAGATCTACATATCCGTATGGCCAAGCTTGCCTTCCACGCCAAGAGAGTCCCATCCGGACACGAGACGAAGTCTTCAATCTTGTATCTTCATAGTCCAACAGTCCGGCCAAAGGATATAGTCCGGCTGTCCGGATACCCCTAATCCAGACTCCCTCAAGAGCCCACTGAACCAGGCTTCAATGACGTTGAGTCCGCGGGCAGATTGTCTTCGGCATTGCAAGGCGGGTTCCTCCTCCGAATACTCCTTAGAAGATCTTGAACACAAGGATAGTGTCCGGCTCTGCAAAACAAGATCTACATTCCACCGTAGAGAGAATAATATTCACAAATCCGACCTGCTGACATATTTGATACCATGACATCATGCCATGGCCCGGTTATTATCGAACCGTGTTTTTCAACCAGCCTTGGCGCATGTCGCGAGGCGGTTTCCTTGGCACGTCTTGTCGAAGCAGAGATCGTGTCCCCTTATCATGGGATTCTCATCAATACGGGCGTGGGTAACCCAATCGTGCCCGTTGGTATGACTCCTCGATTATAGGCAAGTCCCAAACGGTCATGAGGAGGACGCTTGGTATTCACCCTCTTTATAAAGAGACCAAGGCCTATCCTTTTTTATTCCTCGAACTCAATCGAATCCCTCCCCCGCCTCGAGTTCCGACATCCAAAGCTCAGGTTAGGCGCTTCGGACCTTCATCCATGTCCGGATCCAACCTTCAAGGTCGGTGGATGCCCTCCTCCGTCACGGAGGAAGACATCAGGAAGTTAAGAGAGGCCAGGTTCTGGACTGGCGAGATTGCGCACTAGCTGCCTGCTCAAGGGCAGGTCATACCTAACTCCCAAACCCGGCAAGAGCGTAGTATTCATATCTCACTTCCTTCGAGGGCTAGGCCTGGCTCTGGATCCCTTCGTGAGGGGGCTCATGTTCTATTACGGGATGGACTTCCATGATTTAGCTCCGGATTCTGTTCTCCACATCTCGTCTTTTATCGTCGTGTGCGAAGCTTTTCTCCGCATCACCCCTCACTTTGGCCTGTGGCTCAAGACCTTCCAAGTGGAGCCGAAGATGATCGAGGGGAGATATGCAGAATGTGGAGGTGTTGTAATAAGCAAAAGCGCCGATGCCCCATGGCCCGAGGGTTCTTTCCAGGAGGTGTTGTCGGTGTTCTGGGAACGGGGGTCCCCAGACTTGCCTGCCTGCGGCCTGCGCCGTGGCTCGAAGGAGGCCCAGGACGGCCCATCTTCATCAACGGAAGCTCAAGACCCTCGCGAGGGGCCAAGCCTCGCGGGGCGGACGACAAGGAGCTTCCTCAGGCACGGCCTCGTCAGGCAGCTCATGATGAGGCGAGAGAGTTCAAGGCAGGGTACCTCGCAAGGTGCCCATGGCGCAAGCCATGACGACCAAGGCGCCAGCCCAGCGCAGTTGTCCTCCTTTCCCCTTTGGTGCAAAGGGAGCAAGCGCGGCGAGAGCATCAAGCAAAGGCATCCGTTTGATTGCAACAAGACCAAGACCAGCCCAATGGCTGGAAGGGAGTCATCGTGGAGCCCAAGCAAAGGCGTCATCACGAGCCTTTGGCGGCGAGGACCAACTTTAGTCTGGATAAGTGTACCCGCTGTTCCCCTTCAAAATGGCCAATTGTTGGCGCCCTTCCCGCTCAATATTTGGGAAGAGGCCCAGGGCCTCAGCCTATATAAGTAGAGCTACCACCATAGTAGGAAAAAGGAAGCGAAGGTGGACCGAGATCCGGGACGGAGATCCCAATCCTCATCGAGAAACCAGTAGCTAGAGCGACTGAACCCCACCTAGCAGTTCATCGCACCCGCCAAGAACAGACCCTCGCGAGGCTGTTCTTCCTTGTATTGTTCCTCACCAGCCAAGAGGCAATCTACCACACCGCACACTGGAGTAGGGTATTACACCACAATGGTGGCCTGAACGATATAAATCTCGTGTCTCTTGTCTTTATTCTGTTTAGTAGTTTAGGTCCCAGCGATTGGCCGAGGTGCGAGGCGGTGGAGGCTCTCGGATCTCACGCGCACCCGGTGTTCGAACCTCAAAGGTCTGCCGGAACCCAAATCCGACATTTGGCGCGCCCGGTAAAGTGCGCCGGAATCTGCTGCTTCGTCGCCTCGTTCTTCCCGACCACCGCAACCATGTCGGCGCCCGTCGGGCCCGCGCCAGCGCCGAAACGCCCTCGCCTCCCATGTCGCCCGAACAGCTCCGTCGGCCAAGGGCGCCCTCGTCGTTCCCGTCACCTGCCGTCAACGCCGCCACCGGCCCGGCGGGAACGAGCAACAAGCATCATCCCAGACCCGTCCCACGGCGGGGCGGCCGCACCGCCACGCCGCTCACCCGCTGGTTCTTCGCCACACGCGCGCCCAGCATGCCATGGAGACCGAGTTGCACTCATCAGCGGCAAACGAGCTCCTGCGCTACCGCCCCGTCAACGACGTCTACGAAGAATGGCTCGACCGAGTCGCCGAGCTCGTCCGCGCTGCAGGAGGCGCCCCCGCACCGTCCGTCTCGCTGCACTGCACCCCGCCCCGCGTGGGCGATGAAGCTCCCGGGGTGCCTCAGCCGCCTCCTCCTCAAGAAGGCACCCTGGCCCCAAGGCACGCGGCTCCTGGGCGGAACCCGCTCCGCCAAGCGCCGACGCGGCAAGAGCAGAGCTGTCAAGAAGTTCCTCGCCCACAAGAAGCTGCCCGAGCGCTCCCGCTCCAAAGACGTCAGACCATGCGCTGCCCCCAGTGCGGCGCGAGGAGGCCCGCAGACCAAGCTCTCTGTCGTCCGAGGCCCCCATGACCACGGGCGGGCTGCCGCGCCTTCACCTCCGGAAGGCGCGATGTCGCGTGGCCCGCCAAGTTCAAGCCAGACCTGCCTCCTCGCTCACGACGGCACATCGACCCTCGGAGTTCCTCCAGCTCTGAGCTGGGCATCGAGGCTGCCAACGGGATGAAAAGGTCATGGCGAACTGGTTTCCCATGGCGCTCAAGGACGGAGCCCACACAGCTCCTAAATCGGCCCCAGCACGATCTCTTCTGGGCCGAGATGCGCACCCACTTCATCGCCAACTTCCGAGGTACTCGCGACCGGCCACCCGCCGTGAGCGACATGCGCCGAATCAAGCAGCAGCCGGAAACCACGCAAAAGTACATCCGGCCTTCAACAACGCACGCCTCAAGATCCCGGGGTAACGGAGGAGGCCATCATCTCTGCCTTCTCCGACGCCAGACGTCTGTGATGTCAAGATGAAGGAGGAGTGGCGATGCATGAAGATCTGTGCACCTCCTTGGAGCTGTTCAACTTGGCGACCAAGTGCGCGCCAGGCTGAGGAGGGCGCCTCCTCCTTGAGCTGCCTGCCATGGATCCCAAGAAAAGAAGTCCAAGGCCAAGGGCGTGAAGTGCAAAGGGGCTGCCGTACTCGCGGCTGAACCGGACACCAAGCGAGGCGAAGATCAGCCCGAGTCCTCCAAGGGCGGTCGATGCTGCGTGTACCACGACCTCCACACCCACAACACCAATGAATGCCAAGAGCTCCGGCCAGACGCGAAGGAATGGCCGGCAGACGCCCGGCGCAGCGACAGGGCTACGGCCGAGGAGGAGGAAGGAATGCAGACGCTGAAGACCGCGGCCAGCGCCAAGGGTGGCGCGACCAACCTCGCGAGGACCGTTGGCAAGACCCGCCTCGCGAGGGAGGCTGGAGGGATCAGCCTCGCGAGATCGCCTGCAGGGGAACGCATGAGCCTCCCTCACGCTGCCGCCGCCGCCAAGGAGAATTGAGGACCGTCATCAGGACGAGGGGGCTGGGGGCTTCCAGGAACCGCGTGCGATCGCCTGCATCCTGGGCGGAGCTCAAGCCCCAGCCTCTCAGCGCATCTTCAAGCAGTTCTCCTGCGAGGTGAATGCAGTCCACCCTAAGCTCGAGGCCACGCGCCCTCTCAGGTGGTCGGCGTGCGTCATCACGTTCAGCTCAGCGGATCAGCTCAAGTGCGCGGCCACAGCCGGAGTTCTCCCGATGCTTTGTTCCCCAATCATTAGCAACGTGCTGGTCACCAAAACCCTCATCGACGACGGGGCAGGACTCAACGTCCTGTCCATGGAAACATTCAACAATCTTCAAGTGCCTTACAGTCAGCTTCAGCCAACCAAGCCTTTCTCCGGAGTCACCGATGGCTCCACGGTCCCGATCGGGCAGGTCCGCCTTCCTGTCACCTTCGGGGCTCGCGACAACTACCGCACCGAGCTCATCGACTTCGACGTCGCCCACATTCGCCTTCCGTACAACGCCATCCTCGGGTACCCGGCGCTGGCCAAATTCATGGCCGTAACCCACCACGGCTATAACGTCCTCAAGATGTCAGGAAGCGGCGGGGTCATCACGGTGCCCTGTGAAGAGAGAGACGCAGTGTGCTCCCTGGAGCGAGCCTTTCAGGCCGCGTCGCTAGAAGACCCAGACCACAGCAGCAGGAGGCCTCCCGAGGCCGCACCCAAGAAGAAGAAGACATCGACCGGCCCGGCTCCTCAAGAGGCAGGCCCCTCAAGGCCCGCGCCCGGCCAGGGGGAGCCTCCTTCCATCGCATAGGAAAGCGCGCCTGGCGCCCTCCTCATGCCGGGCTCGGGGGTTCTCCCACGGAGGGCCGACCTCGCCGCCAAGGTCATGAGGGGAGGCGCTTGGGCACCACGTGGAGGCGTGCTTCGAAGCATGTTTCCCGCAAGCAGGAGCAAGGCAAGGAGGGCCGAACCCTCAGGAGTTCGTCAGCAAGGCCATTCAGGAGCTACAGGAGTCAAGGGTCATGAGGGGCAGCCGCCGCGTACCCGTTGTGTCCCCCATCCAGGCGAGGAAGCTGGGTTGCGCGTCTGCATCGACATACCAGGGCTCAACCGAGCCGCGTCTCAAGAGCGCCTCTGGCCTTCGCGAGTGGGACGTTGCGAGGGCCCGCCCCACAGCTACGTGCGCATGCCCCACGGCACCAAAGCCAAGTTGTCACGCACCGGCATCTCATGAGGGCCATCCCCGGAGGCTCAAGAGGTCGCACGCCGCAGCCTGGCGAGATGGAGATGGCCCCCGAGGAGCCGCCAGCGCCTCCGGATCCTCCCGAGGCCCCCGGGCCTGGGGGCTCGTGAGGATCGGCTCCCGCAGCCCACCGAGTCTGCTACACCAACACCCCTTCGTCCCCAACATCACCAGGTGACATCTTTAAGTTTTGTTTCCGGCTGGGAGGCGCCTTGAGCCGCATTATTCCCGAGCCGCGTGGGTCCGTCCCGGTGACATGTATCCCTTTTATTTCATGTCATTAGCCTATCCTGTTGGGGGCGCCCCTCGGACTGCATCATCCCCAAGCCGCTCGGGCCTGTCCCAGCGGCATGTATCCTTCTTACGTTTTCCTTAGGATTATGCTCTCGCTCCACCATGCTTGTTATTTGGAACCTTTTCCCGGGTGACGGAATCTTGCACGTTAAAGGGGGGGTGCCTGAGCATCGCGACTCAGGGCTCCTACCGGCTCTCCGGCCCTCACCCTCTGGTCTTATCCATGGCATCGCGACCTGGCTTGCCAGCGACGGCTGAGACCAGCCCGAGAGCCGGGGCCCGAGGACGTAGAGTTTCGTCATCATCTAACCCGACTTATGCAGCGTTAAAGGGGGTGCACGAGCATCGCGACTCGGGGCTCCTCTGGCTCTCCGGCCCTCACCCTTTGGTCTTGTCCATGGCATCGCTGACCTGGCTTGCCACCACGGCTGAGACCAGCCCAAGAGTCGGGACCCGAGGGCGTGAAGTTGCTGCATCTAACCCAGCCTTGAGCGTTAAAGGCGCTGAGCATCGCGACTCGAGGCTCCTACCGCCCTCCGGCCCTCACCCTCTGGTCTTGTCCATGGCATCGCGACTGGCTTGCCGTGACAGGCCGCGACCAGCCCGAGAGCCGGGACCAGCGTGAAACTCCGACATCCGCCAAATTTGCAGGAACACACTCGAAGATAAGGCCCAGAGCCAGGCACAACCCTCCTTGAGGTAGGGCCCCGTGAGCCCTGCGCTGGCTCACGGGTCCCCCAACACACCTCGCGAGGCCTCTCGCGCCTCTCCCGAGCAACTAATGGCAGAACTAACGATCGCCATGGCGAGCTGTTGTTCCTTTTGTTGTGAACCTGCAGGGTCCCACCAAGGAGCATGAAACGACCTCGCCACGCAATCTCTCGCCGGCCAAGGCACGGACCAAGCGCCGCACCAGGAGGCATTGTCCTGACCCTCGAGATAAGTCACCATCCGGACACACTGGTTATTGCAACACCATCCCCACACTCGATGCAACCCCGTGTTAGCAACGTCGCTCTCCTTTCTCACTGGATGATGGCTGCTTGAGCGCAGGGGGACCCTCTGAGCATCGCGACTCAGGGGCTCTTACCGGACCTCGGGCCGCTCACCTCCTGGCCTTGACCACGGCATCGCGACCTGGCATACCAGCGACGGCTGAAGCCGCCTTGGGACTGGGACCTGTCGGCGCAGAGCATCAGGCCCTCGTGAGGACTGAAAGGAGGAAACTGAGCTAGAACGGAATGAGTATCTCGCACTGCTTCATAAAAAGGATTATATTGACGGATGGAGCTGCAAACATCTTGCAAGCCCCCGTGGGGTATATTCTTGGCCCCTCGCAGGAACAAAAGGCGCGCATCCTAAGGAATCCTAACTACAGGGGGCATCGCGGCAGATGCCATCACCAACAGTGGGCCACCCGGTCCGGCGCCAACCCCACCCAGATCGAGGCGGCGACGACCGACGAGCCCGCCTCTGCTCAAGGGCGGCGCAGGCTCGGAGGCTCGTAGCTTTCGTCGCTCGTTCCAGCGTCGCGAAGAGCTCGGTGGAGTCGCTGGATCCTCCGGCGCCTTCGTCGCCTGAGGAGCGGCCAAGGGAGGGATCGGCCAGCCTCTGTCTCACCACAGCAGGATCCCGACCACCTCTCCCGGGGCAACACTCCAGCCGACGACCCTCTGCGTCGAAGACCTTGAAGGACACCACCGAAGCACCATCGTACTCCTGGAGGATCGTGAGGGCGCCCCTCGTCCTGCAGACCCGGGCGACCTCGCCCCAGCCTCGAGTCATGAAGACCTCGCCCGGGGCAACTACCGCGACCTCTGCCCGGTCATGAGGGTGCCGCAAGGCGTCTTGCAGCTGAGTCGAGGTTCCTTCCCCCTGCCGGACGATGGAGGCGAAGAAAGAAGGAAGACGAATCCAAGATTTAGGAGGCGTGGCGACGTGAAGCACGAACTCCCGGCAAGAGCCCACGGCGTGGACTCCAGGGGGGAAGACGCACACCTTCGTGACCCACCGGCATCGTCGGCGGCGCCGCTCGTGGCGCCCGGCGTCGCCTCCTTCAGGGCCGCCAATGTGCGCATACAAGGGAAGAGGGAACCCTGGTGGCGGCCGCTCGCACCAGGGCATGGGCGCCTCCTGGCGAGCGCTCTTTCCCTGACACCAGAGGGCAAGCCGCTTCTTTGGGGGGAGCAGGTCTGGATCCTCTTTAGGAGCCTCTCCCTTCTCTTCCGTGGAGAACCGGCGGATCGGAGCCATGGCAACCAGACGACACGAGGAGGAGAAGCAGAAGGATAGACTGGAAGGGCGTGCGTCGTTCCGTACTTATAGCCGGCGAAGGCCAACCGTCGGCCTCCACGATCACCGGTAATCATGACCGACTCTGCATGCAGGGACTTGTCGAATCCGGGTGGTTACTGAGGCATCGTGGGGACGCAGGGCGCACGCGTCCAATCAACCGCCACGCGACGCCAAAGGCCGCAGGCTGTTAGGGCCCGCGACGCTTCGCACTTCCCCTTTCGCCTCTGCTCGGCCAAGTTCGGGCGCGCGCCGTGGGCCCGGGGCTCTTGTCGGCGTTACGGGAACAGGGGTCCCAGACTTGCACTGCCTGCGGCCTGGCGTGGCTCGAAGGAGGCCCAGACGGCCCATCTTCATCAACGCAAGCTCAAGACCCTCGCGAGGGGCCAAGCCTCGTGGGGCGGGCGACAAGGAGCTTCTCGAGGCACAGCCTCGTCAGTCTGGCTCATGATGAGGCGGAGAGTTCAAGGCAGGGTACCTCGCGAGGTGCCCATGACGCATAAGCCATGACGACCAAGGGCGCCCGGTCGAGGCGCCCGGCCGCCATGATGTCCTCCTTTCCCCTTTGGTGCAAAGGGAGCAAGCAGGCGAGAGCATAAAGCAAAGGCATCCGTTTGATTGCAACAAGACCAAGACCAGCCCAGCGGCTGGAAGGAGTCATCGTGGAGGCCAAGCAGGCGTCATCACCAGAGCCTTTGGCAGGCGAGGACCAACTTTAGTCCGGATAAGTGTACCCGCTGTTCCCCTTCAAAATGGCCAATTGTTGGCGCCCTTCCCGCTCAATATTTGGGAAGAGGCCCAGGGCCTCAGCCTATATAAGTAGAGCTAGCCACCATAGTAGGAAAAAGGAAGCGAAGGTGGACCGAGATCCGGGACGGAGATCCCAATCCTCATCGAGAAACCAGTAGCTAGAGCGACTGAACCCCACCTAGCAGTTCATCGCACCCGCCAAGAACAGACCCTCGCGAGGCTGTTCTTCCTTGTATTGTTCCTCACCAGCCAAGAGGCAATCTACCACACCGCACACTGGAGTAGGGTATTACACCACAATGGTGGCCTGAACCAGTATAAATCTCGTGTCTCTTGTGCTGTTCTGTTTAGTAGTTTAGGTCCCAGCGATTCGGCGAGGTGCGAGACGGTGGAGGGTCGGATCTCCGCGCGCACCCCAGTGTTCTAACCTCAAGGGTCTGCCGGAACCCGAAATCTGACAAGTGTCCAGCTTATGGCAACAACAATGGTTTTATATCACAGCTCCCAGGGGTACCAAATGGGTGGCCCCACCTGCCTTTCGCTCGGGTCAGCCTCCACGACTAACGTCATGGATCAACAAGGGGCTAGACTGGGGCCCAGTGAAGGACGTGCCCATACTGCAGGGCCGCATCCGAGATCTCCTCGAAAGAGATAATGGTCTGGTCACAGTAACGCAAGTAATGTTACTTCGCTGAACCCTGCCCTGCAAAAGCCATCCCATTCATCTGTGGGAATTCAATCCGGAGGGACCGCGAGCTATTCAGCACTTCCTCGGCATGACGCCCGAGGATATGTACAAACTATACTTCGGACCGCAAGCAATGTGTCCGGATCCCACCGAGGATGCGGTTCTGAGCTGCAATCGTCCAGATACCCAAGTAAGTCACCCTATGGCCGAACATGTTGTATTTCTATTCATCACGACATCATTCTGAGAAGTCGCACTTTGACCAGGACTGGATAGCAAAGGAGAAGATGATCAGGTGTCCGGCCCCCCTCCCCGAGGTCTCATCGGATCCGGTACTAGTCCGGATGTTGGAGCTTGCGCCCTACCAAGCGCCCTCGGGAGAGTATAAAGGTGGGAAGAAAGAGGCTGACGCCTCCGCGAAGGCGGACAACCGGGGAGAAGAAGCCAAAGCTCCCTCTCCCCAAGGAAGGAAAAGGACCGCCTCTGAAGGCCCGGAGACAATAGTCTCTAAGCGGGGAAGAAATCTTAGCAGTGGGTCTGGCCGAGGATACCATGGCCGTATAGTGCGCAAGGGGATCAGCCCTCCATCGAGCTGTAAGTAAAAGAAAGGGTTTAATAGTAAAAACATCCTACTTTACTTCGAGAAAATAACCGAAACATCCGTCTTGTAGTCCGGATCGTGGCCCTTCTCGGCAGAGTTCATCTTCGGGGGATCTTCTTCCAGAGATGATGGGGAGCGAAACGCCTCCCCACGCCATCCCGCCTTACGAGGCGGGCGACCCAGAGGTGTCGTCTCGGAGGTCTTCTCCCGATCCGGCAAGGCCAGAGGGTGATTCTTTGGCCACCCGAAGTCCTCAGTATCCGGCTCTTGAAGAAAGAAACCGGAAGGGTCCGGCTCCGCCTGTCATGCGGTCGGATGCACTGAAGGATTTGCTAGAGCAGGCGGCTATCTCAGAAGCGCACCGTGCGCTAATGGGCGCGGTGGTTGAGAGGGTTTCATCCACAGAAAGCAGGTTGCATGAAGCTTTTATGAGCCTGCTGAAAGGTTTTGAGGTACGCGAAGTGACGTGTATTTTTTACAGCACTGCACATTTTTTAAATGTGCCCGGTGCAGATAGTAGCCCCTGAGACTCTACGGTTTGCCGGAAATGGCAGTAAACAGAGGATCATAGTCGCAGGTAATAATCCAGCCGTCTTCATATGCAGGTGGCGGGAGGTCCGGTGGCTAGCCGGACTTGTGAGGTTGCCGAGCTAATGCGGCGACTTGATGTGGCAGATGCCGACATCGTGCTTGTGAACAAGCGTCTTGACGAGGCGCAGGGTATGTAATTTCTCCGGTGATCAACATATGGTAAGAGGAGCGTAATGCTAGTATCTTGAACATGTTGTGAAATGCAGATGGAGCTGCGGTAGTGGAGACCCTTCGGGCGGAACTTGCCCGAGCCAAAAAGCAAGCCAGGAATAATGATGCGTCCGCTCTAAAGGCGGCTGAAGAGCTGAGGGCCGAACAAGCTGCCCATTGCCAAAGTAAGGCGAAGATGGCCAAGATGGCCGTTGAGTTAAGTGATGCCGCCGACCGATACCGACTTCTTGAGAAGGAAAGCCAAGCGAGGGCTATGGAGCTGGAGAAGGCCATGGTATCGACCGAGAATCCCGCTCTACAATTAGAGCGATGAAGGAGGAGCTGCGTCACGCCGGGGATATCGCGGCTGGGGAGCCCTTTATGATGCGGATGAAGTTCGTAGATCCTAAGTATGCTCCTCTGGACCGGCTGTGGAGTTCTTGAGACGCCTATCCCGGATTTGGCAATGAAGTGCTGATGCGGCCGAGTTCTTCAAAGATCAAAGAGATCGCGAAGTGGAGAAGATGTTCTGGTCGCAATTTAATGGTCCAGCGCGTCCACTTCATCTGAATGAGCGGATGGCCGAATGGGCCGAGCTCCATAGGTTGTCCGGACTCGCCATGAGGTCTGTTGTGGATCACCTGCGGCCGGCAGGGCCAAGGCGAAACGATTACTTCAGCTTGGTGCAGCAGTTCCTTGGTGTTGTGCCGCGCGCCGACGCTATGAAGAGGTCGGCGTGCATCGAGGGCGCGGATGGCGCTGCCCGTGTCAAAAACGCCTTTGGCGGAGATGGAAGCCACCGCAATTGCAGCCCCTAGTTCGGCAGTTAGCCGAGTAGCTACCGAGCACTACTTTGATGAGGTCCTTGAAGGCGCTCGTTCAATAGAAGCGCAGTGCTCAAAGAATATTATGTTCGAAAGACATGTATTCCCATTGAAAAACAATGTTTTACTAAATTATATAAAGGCTATGTTTATACTTTTGCCCAAAAGTGTTATGATGCCTCCTGTGCGGTCGTTTATGTATATGTGTATATAACCTAAAAGTTTGCAATCGTCGGCTTCAGCCCCCACGCATATAATGTGGGGGTGTTCGCAGAAGATGCGTGTTCACACTTGATCCAACGTCTTGGTCCATTAAGGAGGTGATAGCGCAGCGAACTAGGCAATCAGACTATATTACTTAAACACTTTCACTTAGCCATAGGAGTTTGACAGTGGGGCTACTATATAGCCCCTGGTGGCTCTGCGCTCATCCGAATACGGGGCGTGGTCATGCCTGGCCGGGAAATGGCCCTTCAAAATGCGGAGGAATCCCGAAGATTCCGATAAGTCATCGAGTGGTTGACCAGTCTCTCGCTTTATCATGACAGTCAGTTTTCGGCTTTCTCTACTGAGGTGCTCGTCTGGGCTAGCCAGGGCACAATCGCAGTAGTTCTCCTGGTGCCACCTTAGCCGATAGAGCGGAACGTAAGGTATCAAAACACATGAGCCTGGCAAACCCAACATTTGACCAAAGACATGATTCGGAGATGATGCATATAAGGCCTAACTCGCGACGTCGAACACTCCCTAAGGTGTTCGGTCTTTGAAACATATACTGGGCTTAGGTGATGCCCTTGGATAATGAACCCGTAGTGTCCAGGTACGAGCAATATTCTGACATGGCCACATGCCAAGACGTCAGCATCCTTCTCGGTTGTATTGAGAATCCGGAGGGTGCGAACAACAAAAGACAGTAAAAAAGGTTTACGCTCTTAATCTAAAGAGAAACCTTTGCACGGGTCCCTGCTGCACGTCTGCGCCTGTGTCTCTGTTGTGCCGTATCACTGGGCCAGGTGTAGCACGACAAATCATCTGTAAAAGAGAGGTGCTTAGTGAAAATTTGTTGTGCAAAAATGTGGTTTTTATAAATAAACCATGAAAAAGTCGAGATGGGTAAAGTTGAGCCGAATTATCGCGGCGAAGCCCCTGGTACTGTCTATAGGGTGTAACCATCGAACCAATATCTATCCAATAATTGGCCGGACTCGTCTAACCGTGTCCGCGGTCCTAACAACCGGTCATCATCTCTGGTGGTGAGGCCGTCTAGTGTTCGGCTGTTAAAGCAGCCGTGCGTTGTTGTGCTCAGAACGAACACTCAACATTTCCATGTACTGTGATGGTGCCGCACGGACCTGTCATTTTAAGTTGGTGTAAAGCGTAATGCGGTATTGCATTGAAACGGGCGAAAGCCGCTCGTCCGAGTAGTGCTTGATAGCCACTTCGGAATGGAGCAATGTCGAAGGTTAACCTTTCGCTCCAGAGGTTGTCGGGCAAGCCGAGCACAACCTCTAGTACTACAGAGCCCGTGCAGCGAGCCTCTGTGCCTGGTATTACTCCCTTGACGGTAGTATTACTGTGGCTGATGTTTGTTGGGTTTATCCCCATTTTGCGGACGATGTCCTGGTATATCGGATTTAGACTACTGCCGCCGTCCATAAGGACTCGTGTAAGGTGGTATCCGTTTATTATTGGGTCCAGCACCAAGGCGGCCGATCCTTCCTGCCGGATACCTATTAGGTGATCCCTGCGATCGAAAGTGACCGGGAAGGCCGACCAGTGGTAGGACTCATGGGTGTCGGGCTCTATGACTCGTGTATTTCGGAGTGCGTATTTGCCTCTCCTCTTTGTCACGTGGATAACATTTACTATTTTGTCTTCTGGCGGGAATTTTTTCTGTCCCCCGGTGTCTTGCTGGCGAGGCGTATCCTCGTCCTCTCTTGGAGTATCCTCCCCATTGTGTTCGGCGTTTAGCTTCCCAGCCTGCTTGAAGACCCAGCATTCTCTGTGGGTATGATTTGCAGGTTTGCCGGGGGTACCGTGGATCTGACATAGTTTGTCTAGAATTTTGTTTAGGCCGGTCGGTTCATATCTGTTGCCTTTAAAGGGCTTTTTCCGCTGACCCGGCCGAGAGCCTCTAAATCCGGCGTTTACCGCTGTGTTGTCTAGGTTGTCTTCTTTATTCCGGCGCTTGTTTTAACTGCGTCGCGGTTTTCCATTGCCGTCCCAGACCTCGGATGTGCTTGGGTCGCTGGTGCTACTGCGGGCTAACCAGCTGTCCTCGCCCATGCAAAAGCGGGTCATGAGGCTTGCTAGGGCTGCCATTGTTCTCGGCTTTTCTTGGCCAAGGTGTCTGGCAAGCCATTCATCTCGAACGCTGTGTTTGAAAGCTGCTAGGGCTTCAGCGTCCAGACAGTCGACAATTTGGTTCTTCTTAATGAGAAACCTATTCCAAAGCTTTCGGGCTGACTCTCCGGGCTATTGAATTATATGACTCAAATCATCAGCGTCCAGGGGTCGGACATAAGTCCCTTGAAAGTTAGTCCGGAAAGCGTCCTCGAGCTCCTCCCAACTTCCAATGGAATTTTCGGGGAGGCATTTTAGCCAGTGCCAAGCTAGTCCTTTGAGCTTGAGGGGTAAGTATTTGATGGCGTGGAGATCATCTCCATGAGCCATGTGAATATGGAGGATGAAGTCCTCGATCCAGACCCCAGGGTCTGTGGTTCCGTCGTATGCCTCTATGTTAACTGGTTTGAACCCTTCTGGGAATTCATGGTCTAATACCTCATCGGTGAAACATAGGGGGTGTGCGGCACCCCTGTATTTGGCTGTGCCATGGCGTTCGGACGATTGTGGTATTTGGTGTTGGCTGAGTGCTGGAGCGAGTTTCCTTGATCCATAGATGGATCTGTTTGCGCCGGCCCGTTGATGCGGGTCCTCGCGTCGGTTATGTACTGACTTATGTGCGGCCTCGTTGGACACCCTATCGTGGCCACGAGGTCATCGATCCGATCGATCGGAGGTTTTGTTTTTTGGCTGCGAGGGTTTGAAGGCCTCGTTGTCGAATTCCGGCAGCAACTTCCGCATTGGGCAGCTCTTCGTGGGGCGACTGCCACCGTACTTTTCTGCCGTGTCGAGCACTTTGTTCCATCTACTATGGAGTGTGTTTTGTGCGGCCTTGAGCCTTTGTTTCTGCTTCTTCAAACTTCTTTCAGTGGCCATAAGCCTTTCTTGCTCCAGCTGCCTTTCCAGGATGATGCGCTCGTCGTCGTCCGGACTGTTCTCCTGACCGGAGACGGGTTGGTTGTCTTGATGCTCGGCGTCGCAGTGCTCGGACAGCGGCTCTGCACTTTGTTCGTTGTCCGCTGGCTTACCCTGCTCTATCGCTAGGTCAATTTGGCTTCTTGTTGCGCTGTTGGCGCTGTTTTTGCCAAGGCGGGATTTAGAGCGGCGCCTACGGCGCCATTTTGATTGCTTGTCGTGGGAGCTATCTTTCGCTGCATCCTCGTTATTATTTTCTTTGGGTGTATCCACCATATATACGTCATATGATGAGGTGGCGGTCCAGTGCCCTGTGGGCAGTGGTTCCTGTTCGTCTCCGGCATCGGTGTCCATACCATCAATGTCTTCGGAGTCGAAGTCGAGCATGTCGGTTAAATCATCGACAGTGGCTGCTAAGTGGGTGGTTGGTGGGGATTGAATTTCTTCGTCGTCCGCATCCCACTCAAGCCGGACATAGTTCGGCCAAGGTTCTCCACACAGGGAGAGAGATTTCAATGAGTTCAGTATGTCGTCGAAGGGCAAGTGTTGAAAGATATATACGGAGGTGAACTCCATGATCGGTGCCCAATTGGATTCGATAGGTATGGGCGCGGGTGATACGGAGTCCGTGGCCGAGGACGAGTCCAGCAGTTCGGCGACACGGCTCTCGTGAAGGGTAAAGTTAGTATTCGGATCTATCGCCACTGAGGGTGCGGCCTCCGTGGCAGAGTCTATCCTCCCGTCCTCAGATGGCGCGATCTGCTTCGGACTGGAGGCCGGAGTAGTTGCTGGCGTGATCTCCCGAACACCATCCGACGACAGAGCTATATCGTGCTCGTCGTGATCATGCGGCACACTTGGCATGGGCCCGAATCCGTCGAAGATCAAGTCTCCGCGGATATCGGCAGTGTAATTCAAGTTTCCAAACCCGACCTGATGGCCAGGGGCGTAGCTCTCGATCTGCTCCAGATGGCCAAACGAGTTGGCCCGCAGTGCAAAGCCCGAACACGAAGATCTTTTCGGGGAGGAAAACCTCACCCTGGACCGCATCATTGTCGATGATCGAAGGGGCCATCGAACCTTGCAGCAACGACATAGTGGAACTGTCAATGAAAGCACCAATGTCAGTGTCAAAACCGGCGGATCTCAAGTAGGGGGTCCCGAACTGTGCGTATAAGGTGGATGGTAATAGGAGGCAAGGGACACGATGTTCACCCAGGTTTGGGCCCTCTCTATGGAGGTAATACCCTACTTCCTGCTTGATTGATCTTGACGAATATGAGTTTTACAAAGAGTTGATCTACCACGTGATAGTAGAGGCTAAACCCTAGAAGCTAGCCTATGGTATGATTGTTGTTGTCCTACGGACTAAACCCTCCAGTTTATATAGACACCGGAGGGGGTAGGGTTACACAGAGTCGGTTACAACAGAAGGATATCTACAAATCCGTATAACCAAGCATGCCATCCACGCCAAGAGAGTCCCATCCGGACACGAGACGAAGTCTTCAATCTTGTATCTTCATAGTCCAACAGTCCGGACAAAGGATATAGTCCGGCTGTCCGGATAGCCCCTAATCCAGGACTCCCTCATTGAGGATGAACAAGTACAAAGGAAGAACAACCTCCTGAGGAGAGGTGTTCTTGAGCTCGGTGAGCTGGTGCGTGTGAGGATGGAATGGATCCGATCCAAGATGAGTTACCTTCTAGGGTGGTTGCTAGTCCTATTTATAGAGGCCCTGGTCCTCTTCCCAAATGTTTAGGCGGTAAGGTATCCCACAACAGCCAACTTGAAGGGGGACAACTAGTAAGCAAGGGACACAACCTCTCCGGCGGATCTCGGGTAGGGGGTCCCGATCTGTGCATCTTAGGCTGATGGTAACAGGAAGAAAGGGACACAATGTTTACCCAGGTTCGGGCCCTCTCAATGGAGGTAAAACCCTACTTCCTTCTTGATTAATATTGAAGATATGGGTAGTACAAGAGTAGATCTACCACGAGATCGTAGAGGCTAAACCTTAGACGCTAGCCTATGATGGTATGATTGTAATTGTGATCGGCCTTCTAAGGACCAACCTCTCCGGTTTATATAGACAGCGGAGAGGGCTAGGGTTTACATGGAGTCGGTTACAAGGAAGGAAATACTACATCCGGATCGCCAAGCTTGCCTTCCACACCAAGGAGAGTTCCATACGGACACGGGACAAAGTCTTGAGTCTTGTATCTTCATGCTTCAATTGTCCGGACGATGTATATAGTCCGGCTGTCCGGATACCCCCTAATCCAGGACTCCCTCAGTAGCCCCTGAACAAGGCTTCAATGACGATGAGTCCGGCGTGCAGTATTGTCTTCGGCATTGCAGGGCGGGTTCCATCTCCGAATACTCCAAAGTAATTATCGAACACTTGAACCGTGTTCGGATCCACAAAATGATCTTCACATGCCACCGTAGAGAGGATGATATTTCACAAATGCAATCTGCTGACAACTTTTTAGACAACGCGACATGTCATTACGGTCGGGTCACTATCCGAACCGTTTTCCCACAACCAGCCACAGTGCATATTGCGAGGCGGTTTCCTTGACACATCTTGTCAAAGCAGAGATCGTGTCCCCCTTATTACGGGATCTTCATCAATACGGGTATGGGTAATCCAACCGCGCCGCTAATCGTGGCGAGTGGGGAACGAGAGGGTTCCACCATTCAAGTGGGGAGGCGCAAAAAGCTTTTTCCATCTCTATAAAGAGACAAGGTCTCTTCCTCCTTACCCACGCCTTCTCCTTTCGTTAACCCATTCCCCTCTGTTCGAGCCCTAACGCCCAGGCATTCTCCTTTTCCATCGAAGAGAGATTTTCCAAAGATGTCCGGATCTGGAGCAGGAGGCAAATGGATGGCCTCTACCGTCCAGGAGAAGGATATCAAGAAGCTCCGGGAAGCCGGGTATCTGGCCAAGAAGATCGGCCACCGTCTCCCACCGGCGGGACAGGTCGTCCCTACTCCAGAGCCCCACGAGAGAGTCGTGTTCCTTCCCCACTTCGTCCACGGGCTCGGGTTTCCCCTTCACCCATTTGTTCGCGGAGTCATGTATTACTATGGGATTGATTTTCATGATCTTTCCCCTAATTCTTTCCTCAATATCTCGATGTTCATCGTTGTGTGCGAGGCCTTTCTCCAAATTTTGCCTCACTTCGGCCTGTGGCTGAAGATTTTCAATGTGAATCCCAAGGTGGTGAGCGGCGAACACGCCGAATGCGGCAGTGCCATGGTGAGCAAGATGCCCAAGGCCGTTTGGCCGAAGGGTGCCTTCAACGACTCCGTCAAGGAATGGGAGCAGCTGTGGTTCTATATCACTGAACCACGCGGTAAAAAGTGGGCTGCAGCTCCGGAGTTCGGATCCGGAGCCCCACTGCGGCTCACGTCCTGGCCCAAGAAGGGCCCGAATTGGTCCTCGTCCGATGAGCTGTCGCTGCTCCAGACGCGCGTTCAGAGCATGGTCAACAAGGACGTCAAGCTCGTTGACATAGTTTAGGTGATGCTAGTTCGCCTGGTTCTCCCTTGCCAGCGCCGAGCCTACAACTTGTGGGAGTATGACCCAACCGAGCACCAAACCCTCCGGGAGCTCTTTGATTCCTCCCACGAGGATATCTGGAAGGTGCTCTTTAAGTCCGGCAAATCATGGCCGGGCTCCTCCGAGGACCGTGGGTATCAATTATCCCATTCTGCAAGCCCGGTAAGTTATTGCTATGCTCTGTCCATCCATGCTTCGGTTGGCATGTCCTGGGGGAGCCATTCTAATCATGCTTTGTCACGACCCCAGGGATGTATAAAAAAGGTGGAGCGGATATATTGTCCGGCTCCGCTGCCGGAGGAACCAGCCGGACCTCTTCTGACGAAGATGCTGGTCCCCGCGCCTTACGAGGCACCAAAGAAGGAGGCCTCCAAGAAGGCCAAAAAGACCAGGAGTGGCCTGCGTCGTCGCGAGGCTTCGGACGCCAAATCCGAAGGCTCCAGCGACGATCCTTCTTATGAAGACGAAGAGGAGGAAGCAGAGGAGGACGAGCCTCACTCTGGGGGTGGGAAGAAAAGGACGGCCTCCTCATCCCTGGAGGCCGAACCGCCCAAGAGGGGAAAAAGTTCCCTCCCAGATGCATCCACCACGGCTGCCGATAGCAGCCCGGAGTGGGATCCCAGGGCCCAGCCCCTGGAAAAGTCGTAAGTATACGAAATCCGAACACGCATATGCATCCGGGTTTGTTTGGGTATAGCAGTTTTAACTGTTTCCATGTTTTGTACAGCCCGGCAAGGTCTCATGCCGGCCAGTCCTCATCGGAGGATTCGCTGGGCTCGGGCATACAGCGGCGAGACGCCTCCAAAGGCCCCTTCCCCAAAGTCCAGGCGCGACACTGAGGTGTCGTCTCAACGGGACCCGGACTAGGGGGGCATATCTCTGGAGCTGGACACACGGGAGTGATGGCTCCCAAGCGTGTCGATGGTGGGGGCGATCTCGGGTTCGGACCACAGCCGGACACAGCTTTGGAGGCTTTTAAGGCTCTAGGATCGGGCGAGCGGCCACCTTCGACGGTGGGAGGCTTGCCTACTCCGCCAGCAACCTCTGTTCAGGCAGGGCTGCTAGGCGGTCTATCGACAGTGTTAAAGAACGCATCTATTGTCGATGAGCATCGGACCCTCATGGGTGCGGTGGTTGAAAAGATTCAGTCCGCCGAGAGCGGGCTGAATGAGTCGTGCCTTGGCCTTATAAAGGCTTTTGAGGTATGTTTCCTAAGAAACCTTCGAGGAATCGTCATAATATAAGCAGTAGCCCCTGATACACTATCTGGCGAAAGAGAGAGAGCTGGGCAGGGGATCAAACCCTCTGTTTTTTCAGGAGCCTATGTGAATGACGTATACCCCTTTATGTGAAAACAGGCGTCTGCAGAGAGGACGGCCGCTCATAATGCGGAAGTGTCCGGACTGAAGCAGAGCCTTGCACGGGCCGAGGAGGAACTTGGCCGTGTGAAGAAGCAATTGGAAGACAAGCAAGGTATGTTGAAAACATTTGTCTTTAAGTTGGCACGAATGAGTAATTGTGCCTAGTGAAAAGTATTTGTATTGTATGCTCTAGAAGCGAGTGCCGAATACGAGGCACTAAAGAAGGCTGTGGCTGATGCCAACGAGAAGTCTGTCGCCGAATAGGCGCTTCATGAGAAACACGAGGCCAGGGTCATCGCAGCTGAGCGAGAGCTCCAGGAGGCTATGAAGAAAAGCGAGGGCTTGGAGCAGAGTCTAGTAGGGAAACAATCCGAACTCGCCCAAGCTCTCAAGGCTGCGGAAGATGCTCGGGAAGAAACCCGAGGTTCTGTGCGGGACATTCAGGAGGCCCGGAAAGTTGCGGCTGGTAAGGCCTTCTGTATTCTTAGCCATTTGTACATGATAATGGGAAGAATTCCAAGCGGCAAGCTGAATTCTTATTTTTCCAGGGGCGTGTGCGGATCTTCCTCGCAGCATATCAGATGCCGCCCAATTCTACCGGACCGAGGAGAATAAGTCCGCGGAGAGGGATTTCTGGTCACAGTATTTGGCACCGAACTATCCGGTGCCCTTTATCGATCAGCTGAAGCAGTTGGTCGAACTACACCAGGTGGCCGAACTAGCCATGAAGGACTTGGTTGTCCGGCTGTGGCCCACGGAGCCCATTCCAAGCAGTTACTTCAGACTCGTGAAGCGGATTGTGGGCGCTTGTCCTCAACTTGATGCTATTAAGCGATCAGTCTGTATAGAGGGTGCGCGTATGGCGTTTGCCCATGCAAAAGTGCATTGGGGGAAGCTTGACGCGGAGAAGCTGATGACCGAGGGGCCGCCAGAGGGTAAGGAGCACCACAAGCCTGAACTGTACTATGAAGGTGTAGTGAAGGGAGCCCGCCTTGCGGCGGATAAGTGTATGAAAGACATTATATTTCCCTGAGGGCATTCGTGCCATTCTTTGTAATATGGGATAGTGACACTGTTATTATTTATTGCATGTTTTGTTTGAACACTTGTTCTTCCTGTGCGGCTATTTAATGTGTATAAATACTGAGAGTTGGCCAGTCGTCGGCTTCTGCCCCCACAAAAGAAATTCGGGGGTGTTCGGGTCATACCTGGACACTCTTTATCCCATGGCTGGGTCCTTTTAAGGAGGTGTTCCTCACCACGAACCAGGCAATCGGACTATAGGGCTTTACCACTCTCACTTAGCCATAGGAATTGGAGTATGGTCGGCGCAACCCCTAGTGTTCGGAAAGCCGGACTAGGGGCTCTATTGGCGCCTGATCGGAAGACCGATCCATCGCACTCTGCATTTATAATGGCGTTATGCGGAATAAATCTTTAAGGATTTTACAACCTCTCGAACAGCTGACCAGCTCTCGCTGTATCATGACAGTCGGTTTTCGGCTTTCTCTACTGAGGTGCTCGTCCGGCAGATCCGGGACACAATCGCAGTAGTTCTCCCTGCGCTACCTTAGCTGATATAACGGAACGTAAGGTACCAAAACAAGGGAGCCGGGCAAACCCAACCAATGACCCAAGACATGATCCGGAGCTGATGCATATAGTGCTATAACTTCGGGGTGCCGAGCGACCGAAAAGGTGTCGGACTTTACTGCCGTACTGTGAAGCCCCTGGCAGAATCGGGCGTAACACAAGGTGTCAATGAAAAACGACGGCCGGAAAGTGTTATTTAAGTCTACGCATTGTAGTAAGAAGATATGTCTATGCATATTGGTACGATTTATGATTATGAAAAGAGGTGTATTTGGCGGAACCTATGATGGCCGGACTGGAGGTGGCTGTGGGTGGATTGGAAGTTATCTAGACTGCCTTCTTTATGGGGGTTCCTTGTGTGTCCTGGCCGATTCCACGTCGCCAATCCTGTTCTGCGTCAAAGTTAGTTTGTAAAGGCAAATACTTGAAGGTATCTGAACGTCCTCTTGTGGTTGGTCCGAGGGTTCGTGATCGGACCCTGGTTAATCCAGCTGTTAGACCGTGAAGTAGCGCCGACTCGTTAGTTGGTGTCCGGATAGTCGGCTGTCATATCAGAATTTTGACAGGCATGCACGACTCGCTACTCCGGTGGTTATATCATTTCCGTTCTAAGGGCGGGGTTCAGCCTTGCCCATAGGTGTGGTTGTATTGCCCGGTGTTGGCCAGAGTGATTTACCACGTGAGATCTAGTCGACGTGGATAATCCCGTTAGCATATGGTAAATTACCGTATGAGGGGAAGGTGCCGAAGAATTATTCTTTGGCGTGGTATTTTTTGGTGATCCTAGGACAACTGTTAGAGTGGTGGGCCAATAAAACTTGGCCTTTTCCCCTAGCATCTTTTAGAAGATGTTATTTGTGGTTTCCTACCTGCGGGGGCTTTATGTGTTATGGAGCCCCCGGACTGCTATGTCTAGAGGTACTACAATTGAATTGCTGTGGTTGATGCGGTTGGGGGCAATCGGCCGTACTTTTATGCTATGGGGGGTCTCTTGACCAGACTCCTCCCTTCATTGTTTCCGGCACACGACCAGCCGCTTTGTTTTGAGGATCTGGCATTCTCTATTGGTATGCTTTGCCGTCCTTCTAGGAGTACTATGAATTTCACATGGTTGATCGAGTGTGTGGCTTGGGCCGGATAGGTCTGAGTTGTTCTTTGTCCGCTGACCGGACTGGGAGTTGCTGGGCTTAGCACCGGCTTCCCTGACTTGATGTTTATGACCATTGCGTCGAGGCTTGAGGATGCCTCTTCGTGTGTCCTTCGTATTGTCTTGGACTGTAGTGATGTGTTGACGTTGGGGTATGTGCCTTGGGTTCTCCTGCTTAGGTTGGGGTAGCCAGTTGTGCCGTGTGTGCCCTTTGTCGGGGCGGTCGAGTCCGTATTTTTCGGTGGCCAGGACCTTGGTCCATCTGTCCACCAGCAAATCTTGGTCAGCTTTAAGCTGCTGTTGCTTCCTTTGCAGGCTTCTTGCCGTGGCCATTAGACATCGCTTGAAGCAAACTTGTTCCACTGGATCTTCAGGCACGCCGAATTCATCATTGCTGAGGCTTGCCTCGTCCTCCGAGGGGGGCGTATAGCTGTCCCTCTCCAAGTATCCCACCGTGGCCAGTCCGGCCTGCTTAAAGGCAGGCTGACTAGGGTTATATTCCTCTTTGGCGCCATTCGGATTGTTTTCGTCTTCTGGGCCGGCATTGCTGTGGCGGGGCTTGGAGCGGCGCCGACGATGCCCATGCTTTGCTTTTCTCCTTGAGGGATTATCCTCCGTTGCCTCATCGCCATTGGTTTCCCTCTGAGTGTCCGCCATATATGTATCATAGGAAGAGGTGGCTGTCCACCGCCCAGTGAGCGGTGGTTCATGTTCTTCTCCTGCATCGTCGTCCATACCGTCGATGTCTTCAGAGTTGAAGTCCAGTGCGTCGGTTAAATCATCAACCGTGGCAATGTAGTGTGTGGTGGGTGGGCAGCGAATTCCTTCGTCGCCTGCTTCCCACTCGAGCCGGACATAGTTCAGCCAAGAGCCTCCTGACAAAGAGAAAGAATTTAATGAGTCCAACATGTCACCAAAGGGCGAGTGCTGGAAGATATCCGTAGCGGCGAACTCCATTACCGGAGCCCAACATGGCTCAACTGGCTCGGGAGCGCGCGGACTGGAACCAACATCCGGATACGAATCCGGGGGTCCAGAGTCACAGGCCCCCATAGAGGTGAGACCCGTGTTCGGATCCACCGCCGATGAGTGTGCGGCCTGAGAGGCGGGGTCCATCCCTCCATCCTTAGGCCACACAGCATGCTCCGGATTTAGGTCCGAGGCTACTGCGAGGGTGATACCCCGGGCTTTGTCTGACAGCTGGTCTAAGCCGTGCTCGTCATGACTGTCCGGTGCTCCTGGCATAGGCCCAAATCCGTCGAAGATCAAGTCTCCGTGAATGTCTGCCGTGTAGTTCAGGTTTCCGAACCTGATCTGGTGGCCAGGGGCGTAGCTGTCGATCTGCTCCAGGTGGCCAAGCGAATTGGCCCGCAGGGCGAAGCCGCCGAACACGAAGATCTGTCCGGGGAGAAAAGTCTCACCCGGGACCGTGTTGTTGACGATGATTGAAGGAGCCATCGAGCCCTGTAGCAACGACACAGAGGAATTCTCAATGAAAGCACCAATGTCGGTGTTAAAACCGGCGGATCTCGGGTAGGGAGTCCCGATCTGTGCGTCTTAGGCTGATGGTAACAGGAAGCAAGGGACACAATGTTTACCCAGGTTCGGCCCCTCTCGATGGAGGTAAAACCCTACTTCATGCTTGATTAATATTGAAGATATGGGTAGTACAAGAGTAGATCTACCACGAGATCGTAGAGGCTAAATCCTAGAAGCTAGCCTATGATGGTATGATTGTAATTGTGATCGGCCTTCTAAGGACCAACCTCTCCGGTTTATATAGACACCGGAGAGGGCTAGGGTTTACATGGAGTCGGTTACAAGGAAGGAAATACAACATCCGGATCGCCAAGCTTGCCTTCCACGCCAAGGAGAGTTCCATCCGGACACGGGACGAAGTCTTGAGTCTTGTATCTTCACGCTTCAATAGTCCGGACGATGTATATAGTAGGGCTGTCCGGATACTCCCTAATCCAGGACTCCCTCAGTGACGACGTCGTGGGTTCCGCGATGACCTTCGTCCTGCCGTCCTGCTGGTCTTGGTCTCGTTACACCGATATGGAAACCTTTAACTGATGCCTCGGGACTCCTCGCCTGCGCCTGCTCCTTCAGCACCAAAGAGGAAACCAATACTCTGCGCCCGCAGGCGCCCGCCTGGCCTTGGTCGTCATGGCTCACGTCAGGGGAACCTCACAAGGTGCCCCTCGCCTTGATCTCTCCGCTCCTCGCGAGCCAGCCTAGTGAGGCTGCCCTTGAGGAGGTCTTGTGTCGTCCTCCTCACGAGGCTTGGCCCCTCGCGAGGGTCTTGAGTGTTTGCTGGTGAAGATGGGTCGTACCAGGCCATTAGTGGAGCCACGCCTTGGGCTGCAGGTAGGCAAGTCTGGTGACCCCCGTACCCAGAACGCCGACATTTTCATCGATCTCACAATCGCACACTCCTCCCCCTATCTAGCTAGTAGCTTGGCCTCTTGCACCACCTCCTAGCTCCATTCTCCCTGTCTATCCGTCTCGTTGGGCCTTATTTTCCTCTAACAAATGGATGTACACCGACCAATCTCCCGCTATACATATAGCTAGCTAGGTCCTTATAACTCGTTTTTCCCCACGCGTCGATCGATCTACCTCATTAGTTATGTCTCTCCCTTCCTCCAACAAACAACAATTGATCTACCGATCTAGTTAGGTTTTCATACCAAACACATGGTTCCCCTTCATCATCCATGCATGCGTCCTGACACATCTATCACGCATAGGCACACACAGAAACACATCCCCACTCTTATTGATAATATTGTAGTTCTACCCTCAGTTTGTCTAGTAGGCCTCTCCCACCATCTTCGAGAAGCAACTCCATCACCCATCCAGCACTCTACCCCTCTCCCTCCCTCTCTCTCTCCTCTCTCTCTCTCTCTCTCTCTCTCTCTCTGTGTGCGTGTGTGTGTCCTAACCTATTTCCCGTCCTTCAATTATGTATGGATGTCGACCGATCTCCCTCAAGACATAGCTGGGTCTCTCCTTCTCAACACATATACGAGTCGTTCTACCTCCCTAGTTAGGCCTCTGCCTCCCCCCTCCCCCACCCCACCCCCCACACACACCGATACATCGAGCGCTCTGGTCTTGTCTCCCTGCCACACACAAACTTGCCCCGTGCCCTCTGACGTTCTGGTAGGTCAGTCGCCCTATATCTTTGACTTGCACACACATAATTTCGATGGCTCTCTTCATCGATCTCGCACCCACCCACTTGATCCTCTCTTTGACTCTATCAATATCTATGACCCCTTCCTCTCTTCTCGTGGATCGCCCCCTCTATATATGATATAGATAGGCCTCTATTTCACACACACTGCATGTGTCAATTTTTTGTTTGAGATGTCATAGACACATATTCCCACAAATACATTCACGAAATCACACCCCCCAAACAAAAAACACTCACAAACGCACATGCCATCTGTCTAGGTTTATCTCACACACACACCCACGTAGGTGGGGGACGTGCACGAAGAGAAGAGGTGCATGCACGACGCACGTACTCCCGAATCTTTCCCAACCACACCCGCGCTGGTACACGGTGGAGCTCATTTCTGTACAAAAAGGCAGCCCACGTGGTAATTTGACACATGTACTGGTTGTCCACTTGATGGAGGATCGTCTACCACGGGTGAACAAACAAATTACGACTTGACGCTTTATGTTAAAAAAGAGGCAAACCATGTGGGGCCTACCTTAGAGGCAAGGCTCTATAAACTCGAGATGCTCTGTACGTATTACTTTTGATTTGTCCCGTCAACTTGTGGAATGAGGAGAAGCTTGCTTAGTATGCCGTATCCCCCGCCCACGGGCACGGTGGCTCGTAAGACGAGGTGAAGCTTGCTTACTATGCCTTACGCCCGCTCCCTCGTGTTGGGGAACATAGTAATTTCAAAAAAAAATCTACGCACACACAGGATCATGGTGATGCATAGCAACGAGAGGGGAGAGTGTTGTCTATGTACCCTCGTAGACCGAAAGCGGAAGCATTAGAACAACGCGGATGATGTAGTCGTACGTCCTCACGATCCGACCGATCCAAGTATCGAATGCACGGCACCTCCGAGTTCAGCACACGTTCAGCTCGATGACGTCCCACGAACTCCGATCCAGCAGAGCTTCGAGGGAGAGTTCCATCAGCACGACGGCGTGATGACAGTGTTGATGATGCTACCGACGTAGGGCTTTGCCTAAGCACCGCTACGATATGATCGAGGTGGAATATGGTGGAGGGGGGCACCGCACATGGCTAAGAGATCAATTGTTGTGTCTATGGGGTGCCCCTGGCCATGTATATAAAGGAGTAGAGGAGAGGGAGAGGGCCGTCCCCTATGGCGCGCCCTGGAGGAGTCCTACTCCCACCGGGAGTAGCATTCCTCCCCTTCCAAGTAGTAGGAGTGGGAGACAAGGAAGGGGAAGGGGGAAGAGAAGGAAGGAGGGGGCGCCGCCCCTCCCCCTAGTCCAATTCGGCCTAGTCATGGGGGGGGGGGGGCAGCCTGCCTCTCTCTCTCCCCTAAAGCCCAATAAAGCCCATATACTTCTTCCCCCGTATTCCCGTAACTCCCCGGTACTCCGAAAAATACCCGAACCACTCGGAACCTTTCCGATGTCCAAATATAGTCGTCCAATATATCAATCTTTATGTCTTGACCATTTTGAGACTCCTCGTCATGTCCCCGATCTCATCTGGACTCCGAACTACCTTCGGTACATCAAATCACATAAACTCATAATACAAATCGTCATTGAACGTTAAGCGTGCGGACCCTACGGGTTCGAGAACTATGTAGACATGACCGAGACACGTCTCTGGTCAATAACCAATAGCGGAACCTGGATTCTCATATTGGCTCCCACATATTCTACGGATATCTTTATCGGTCAAACCACATAACAACGTACGTTGTTCCCTTTGTCATCGGTATGTTACTTGCCCGAGATTCGATCGTCGGTATTTTAATACCTAGTTCAATCTTGTTACCGGCAAGTCTCTTTACTCGTTCTGTAATGCATCATTCTGCAACTAACTCATTAGTCATATTGCTTGCAAGGCTTATAGTGATGTGCATTACCGAGAGGGCACAGGAATACCTCTCCGACAATCGGAGTGACAAATCCTAATCTCGAAATACGCCAACCCAACAAGTACCTTCGGAGACACCTGTAGAGTACCTTTATAATCATCCAGTTACGTTGTGACGTTTGGTAGCATACAAAGTGTTCCTCCGGTAAACGGGAGTTGCATAATCTCATAGTCATAGGAACATGTATAAGTCATGAAGAAAGCAATAGCAACATACTAAACGATCAAGTGCTAAGCTAACGGAATGGGTCAAGTCAATCATATCATTCTCCTAATGATGTGATCTCGTTAATCAAATGACAACTCATGTCTATGGCTAGGAAACATAACCATCTTTGATCAACGAGCTAGTCAAGTAGAGGCATACTAGTGACACTCTGTTTGTCTATGTATTCACACATTTATTACGTTCCGGTTAATATAATTCTAGCATCAATAATAAACATTTATCATGAGAATAAGGAAATAAATAATAACTTTATTATTGCCTCTAGGGCATATTTCCTTCAGTCTCCCACTTGCACTAGAGTCAATAATCTAGTTCACATCGCCATGTGATTTAACATCAATAGTTCACATCACCATGTGATTAACACCCATAGTTCACATCGTCATGTGACCAACACCCAAAGGGTTTACTAGAGTCAATAATCTAGTTCACATCGCTATGTGATTAACACCCAAAGAGTAGTAAGGTGTGATCATGTTTTGCTTGTGAGAGAAGTTTAGTCAACGGGTCCGCCACATTTAGATCCATATGTATTTTGCAAATTTCTATATCAACAATGCTCTGCACGGAGCTACTCTAGCTAATTTCTCCCACTTTCAATATGTATCCAGATTGAGACTTAGAGTCATCTGGATCAGTGTCAAAACTTGCATTGACGTAACCCTTTACGACGAATCTTTTGTCACCTCCATAATCGAGAAACATATCCTTATTCCACTAAGGATAATTTTGACCGTTGTCCAGTGATCTACTCCTAGATCACTAGTGTACTCCCTTACTAAAACTCAGTGTAGGGTATATAATAGATCTGGTACACAACATGGCATACTTTATAGAACTTATGGTTGAGGCATAGGGAATGACTTTCATTCTCTTTCTATCTTCTGTCGTGGTCGGGCTTTGAGTCTTACTCAATTTTACACCTTGTAACACAGGCAAGAACTCTTTCTTTGACTGTTCCATTTTGAACTACAAAATCTTGTCAAGGTATGTACTCATTGAAAAAAACTTATCAAGCGTCTTGATCTATCTCTATAGATCTTGATGCTCAATATGTAAGCAGCTTCACCAAGGTCTTCCTTTGAAAAAAACTCCTTTCAAATACTCCTTTATGTTTTCCAGAAAATTCTACATCATTTCTGATCAACAATATGTCATTCACATATACTTATCAGAAAGGCTGTAGTGCTCCCACTCACTTTCTTGTAAATACAGGCTTCACTGCAAGTCTGTATAAAACTATATGCTTTGACCACACTATCAAAACGTACATTCCAACTCTGAGATGCTTGCACCAGTCCATAAATGGATCACTGGTGCTTACACACTTTGTTAGCATCTTTTGGATTGACAAAACCTTCTAGTTGCATCATATACAACTCTTCTTTTAAGAAATCCATTAAGGAAGGCAGTTTTGACATCCATTTCCCAAATTTCATAAAATGCGGCAATTGCTAACATGATTCGGACAGACGTAAGCATCGTTATGAGTGAGAAAATCTCATCATAGTCAACACCTTGAACTTTGTCAAAACCTTTTTTGTCAAGTCTAGATTTGTAGATAATAACACTACTATCAGCGTCCGTCTTCCTCTTGAAGATCCATTTATTTTCTATGGCTTGCCGATCATCGGGCAAGTCAACCAAAGTCCACACTTTGTTCTCATACATGGAACCCATCTCAGATTTTTATGGCCTCAAGCCATTTCGCGGAATCTAGGCTCATCATCGCTTCCTTATAGTTCGTAGGTTCGTGATGGTAAAGTAACATGACCTCCAATACAGGATTACCGTACCACTCTGGTGCGGATCTCACTCTGGTTTACCTACGAGGTTGGTAGTAACTTGATCTGAAGTTACATGATCATCATCATTAGCTTCCTCACTAGTTGGTGTAGTAGTCATAGGAACAGATTTCTGTGATGAACTACTTACCAATAAGGGAGCAGGTACAGTTACCTCATCAAGTTCTACTTTCCTCCCACTCACTTCTTTCGAGAGAAACTCCTTCTCTAGAAAGGATCCAAATTTAACAATGTCTTGCCTTTGGATCTGTGATAGAAGGTGTACCCAATTGTCTTCTTTGGGTATCCTATGAAGACACATTTCTCCGATTTGGGTTTGAGCTTATCAGGATGAAACTTTTTCACATAAGCATCGCAACCCCAAACTTTAAGAAATGACGACTTTGGTTTCTTGCCAAACCACAGTTCATATGGTGTCATCTCAATGGATTTAGATGGTGCCCTATTTAACGTGAATGCAGCTGTCTCTGATGCATAACCCCAAAACGGTAGTGGTAATCGGTAAGAGACATCATAGATTGCACCATATCTAATAAAGTACGGTTACGATGTTCGAACACACCATTACGCTGTGGTGTTCCAGGTGGCGTGAGTTGCGAAACTATTCCGCATTGTTTCAAATGAAGACCAAACTCATAACTCAAATATTGTTCTCCACGATCAGATCGTAGAAACTTTATTTTCTTGTTACGATGATTTTCCACTTCACTCTGAAATTATATGAACTTTTCAAATGTTTCAGACTTATGTTTCATCAAGTAGATATACCCATATCTGCTCAAATCATCTGTGAAGGTTAGAAAATAACGATACCCGCCTCAAGCCTCAATATTCATTGGACCACATACATCAGTATGTATGATTTCCAACAAATCTGTTGCTTGCTCCATTGTTCTGGAGAACGACGTTTTAGTCATCTGGCCCAAGAGGCATGGTTCGCAAGCATCAAGTGATTCCAAAAGCCCATCAGCATGGAGTTTCTTCATGGGTGAGGGAGTCCCGGACTAGGGGGTGTCCGGATAGCCGAACTATCATCACGGCCGGACTCCAAGACTATGAAGATACAAGATTGAAGACTTCGTCCCGTGTCCGGATGGGACTTTTCTTGGCGTGGAAGGCAAGCTTGCGATACGGATATGTAGATCTCCTACCATCGTAACCGACTCTGTGTAACCCTAACCTATCCGGTGTCTATATAAACCGGAGGGTTTTAGTCCGTAGGACGAACAACAATCATACCATAGGCTAGCTTCTAGGGTTTAGCCTCCTTAATCTCGTGGTAGATCTACTCTTGTACTACCCATATCATCAATATTAATCAAGCAGGAGTAGGGTATTACCTCCATCGAGAGGGCCCGAACCTGGGTAAAAACATCGTGTCCCTTGTCTCCTGTTACCATCCGCCTAGACGCACGCCTCAGACCCCCTACCCGAGATCCGCCGGTTTTGACACCGACATTGGTGCTTTCATTGAGAGTTCCTCCGTCGCCAATCAGCGATAGGCCCGATGGCTCCTTCGATCATCAACAACGACGCGGTCCAGGGTGAGACTTTTGTCCCTCGCATGATCTTCGATTCGGGCGGCTTTTGCATCGCGGGCCAATTCGCAGCCATCCGGAGCAGATCGAAGCTGCGCTACCGCCATCGTGTCAGATTGGAAGTTTAAACTATACGGCCGATATCCGCGGAGACTTGATCTTCGACGGATTCGAGCCGCAGCCAAGTGCGCCGCACTGTCTCGATGGGCATGATCTAGCTCTATAGCCGAACAATGCCCTGGAGGCCGCACAAGCATCCGCTCTGACCCTTAATCCGGAGCCAGATTCCCCGGTCAAGGACGAGTGGTTGGACACCGCCTCGGGGCTACAATCTCTATGGCGATTGAGCCGAACTCCATCCCTGTCCTTTGTGAAGACCTCGACTCCAGGGTGCCGGACTCCTCTCCAGACTCCGAACCTCCGCTTCTCGCCAATCGAATCCGATTGGGCGCCGGTCATGGAGTTCATCACATGGACATCTTTCAGACTCGCCTTTGGCGACATCCTCAATTCACTAAAGTCTCTCTCTTTATCCGAGAGCCCTGGCGGACTACGGACGGGAAGGTTGGGATGCGGACGACGAAGAAATTCAACGCCCACCCACCACCCACTTTGTAGCCACCGCCGATGATTTAACCGACATGCTAGACTACGACTCGAAGACATCGACGGTATGCACGACGATGCCGGAGATTTACCAAGACCCAGCGCTTGCAGGCAATCGAAGGCCACCTCACATATGACATATATATGGTGGACATCGCAAAAGATGGGAACGGCGATGGAACAACGGAGGATGACCCTCCAAGAAACAGCCAAGCACCGACGCGCCGGGCGCCGCTCTAAATCCCGCCACAATAAAAACGGCGATTCCGGCACGGGAGATAATAACACCCCGGGCAGTGCCGAAAAGAACCCCCTCCAGCAGGACTCAGCGCGGGAGGAGGGAGAAGCAAGTCCGCACGACAAGCGGCGTAAAGAGAGGTTGAGGACGATAATTATGCGCCTCCCTCCGAAGATGAGGCAAGCCTCGACGACGACGAGTTTGTCGTGCCTGAGGATCCCGCCGAACAAGAGCGTTTCAAACGTAGGCTTATAGCCACGGCAAGCAGCTTGAAGAAAAAGCAGCAACAACTTAGAGCTGATCAAGACCTGCTAGCTGACAGATGGACTGAAGTCCTTGCAGCCGAAGAGTATGAACTCGAACGCCCCTCCAAAAGCTACCCCAGCAGGCCGTTGCCAATACTAGAGGAGGAAGCACCCAAGTCACCAGCGCATGACATGGCAGATCAAGCCACCTCGTGGCCATGGCGACAGAAGCCTCTCGGCCCTCCGCTGCCACACCCCGACGCCGCTCAAAAAGTACCAAGGCACGGGAAAACGCGTCGGACTTATGCGAGATATATTGGAGGATAAGGCAAACATACAAGATCGATCTACGGATCGCGTGGGCGCCAAAGAATGCAGGATGATTACCGTCGCTACGGATACAAAGAAACCGCCGGGTCGAACACGATGAGACAAAGCTCATATGAGCTACGCCGTGATATAGCCCAATACAGAGGCGCCAAGACACCCACTATGCTTCACAGATGAAGTAATGGATCATCAAATCCCCGAGGGCTTCAAGCCCGTAAACATCGAATCATACGATGGTACCACAGATCCTACGGTCTGGGTCGAGGACTATCTCCTCCATATCCACATGGTCCGCGGTGATGATCTACATGCCATCAAATACCTCCCACTCAAGCTTAAAGGACCAGCTCGACATTGGCTCAATAGCTTGCCAGCAGAATCAATTGGTTGTTGGGAGGACCTGGAAGCCGCATTCCTTGATAACTTCCAGGGCACATATGTGCAACCACCAGACGCCGATGACCTTAGCCACATAATTCAGCAGCCAGAAGAATCGGCCAGACAATTCTGGACTCGGTTCCTAACAAAGAAAAATCAAATCGTTGACTGTCCGGATGCAGAGGCCCTTGCAGCCTTTAAACATAACATCCGCGACGAGTGGCTTGCCCGGCACCTAGGTCAGAAAAGCCGAAATCTATGGCAGCCCTCACAACCCTCATGACTCGCTTTTGTGCGGGAGAGGACAGCTGGCTAGCTCGAAGCAACAACTTGGCCAAACATCATGATAGTCCGGATACCAAGGACAGCAATGGCAGGTCGCGTCGCAACAAGAACAAGCACCGCATTAACAACGAGCACATCAAGATACGACCGCCAATGCTGGATTCAGAGGCTCTAAACCCGGTCAAGGAAGAAGCCATTCAAAAGAAATACCCAGGGCCCGTCCAACTTGGACCGCATACTCGATCGCTTGTGCCAAATACATGGCACCCCCGAAAAACCAGCCAATAACACCAACAGGGATTATTGGGTGTTCAAGCAAGCAGGCAAGTTAAGTGCCGAACTCAATGACAAGGGGCTGCATAGCGACGACGAGGAAGAGCCCCGGCCGCCGAACAATAGAGGACATAAAGGTTTTCCCACACAAGTGCGGATGGTGAACATGATATACGCAACCCACATACCCAAAAGGGAGCGGAAGCGTGCACTACGTGACGTATATACGATGGAGCCAGTCGCCCCAAAGTTCAACCCATGGTCTTCCTGCCCGATCACCTTCGGTCGGAGGGACCACCCCACTAGCATCCGTCATGGTGGCTTTGCCGCATTGGTTCTTGACCCAATTATTGACGGATTTCACCTCACCAGAGTCCTGATGGACGGTGGTAGCAGCCTGAACCTGCTTTATCAGGATACAGCGCGCAAAATGGGCATAGACCCCTCAAGGATTAAACCTACAAAGATGACCTTCAAAGGCGTCATACCGGTGTAGAGGCCAATTGTACAGTGCTCAGTCACACTCAAGTGGTCTTCGGATCTCCGGATAACTTCCGGCTTAAGAGTTAATCTTTGATATCGCCCCATTCCGCAAGCTATCATGCACTACTCGGACGAACCGCATTTGCAAAGTTCAATGCGGTGCCGCACTACGCATACCTCAAGCTCAAGATGCCAGGCCCTCGAGGAGTAATCACGGTCAATGGAAACACCGAACGCTCTCTCCGAACGGAGGAGCATACGGCGGCCCTCGCAGCGGAGGTGCAAAGCAGCCTCTCATGGTAATTCTCGAGTCTGGCCACTAAGCGTCCGGACACTGTCAAGCGCGCCCGGAGTAACCTACAACAAGACCGCCTGGCACGATTCAAGCATGAGTAGCAATCCGGCCCCAACCCCCTCCCTCGCGAAATTGCGAAGCTAGTATTACGCGTACATAATTACGCCCGAGATACCATGGGCATATCGGGAGGGGCAAGACAACGGCACACCAAGAATGCGGCTCGACCGCACTGTGGGCCCTGCTTGTGTCATTTCTTTTTCATTTTCCTTTTTCTTCCTTTTTTACTTTCAGGACTCCGCCTTTGAGAAGTCCTGTCCAAGACTTGAATCGCCGAACTCACGATGCAACAGCCGTGGAAGCGGAAAGCCACGCCGAGTGTTTAGGTGGTCTCTATTGAGAGCATTATACCTGTTTTACATATCATCCAAAGAGCCTTATTTCTCAAGCGGGGACATGTTAGATAGTCCCATCCCTTGCTTATCGTGACTATTTGTATCGCTCGCTTCCATTGCAGATACCTTTTGAATAAACAATACATAGCTTTTGCTTATTATTGCTCTACTTCCTTTATATATACATATGTCGATTTCACGACATGTTGCAACCGCATACACTTTGGTACGGCCAATACACCAGGGCTTAAGTATCCCAAAATTATGGTGTGATAAGTCCGAACACTTTCACAAGTACGGCACCCCGAACTTATAGCATTATATGAATCGGCTCCGAATCATGTCTTGGGTCAATAGTTGGGTTTGTCCGGCTCCCGTGTTTTGGTACCTTACGGTCCGCTTATATCAGCTAAGGTAGCACCGGAGAACCATCGCGATTGTGCCCCAGCTTATGCTGGGTCGAGCACCTCAGTGGAGAAAGCTAAAACGGACCGTCATGATAGGGCGAGAGCCGGTCGCTGTTCGAGAGGTTTTTTCGGGTCCCTAAAGACTTATGCCGCTTAGAGCGAGGAACCGGAATTGTCCGGCCAAGGCGTGGATAGCGCCCCAAACTCGGTCTTCCGAATACTAGGGGCTTTGCCGAAATTTAAAATTATAGAATTCTATGGCTAAGTGAGAGTGTTCAAGCATTATAAGTCTGGTTGCCTTGTTCGTTGTGTTGAGCGCCTCCCTAGATGGACCCAAGAATGGGAACAAGAGTGCTCAAGTTTATCCCGAACACCCCAAAGACTGTGGCATGGGGGCTGAAGCCAACGACTTGCCATCTCTCAAATTTGATAAACGGCCGCATGAAGGTAATATTTTAAATTAATAAGCGTTGCTTAGCGATATGAACAAGTTTTCAACAGACAGGATAACAAATGCAAGTTTATTCAAAATTACATCTTTGGAGCACTCATCCGCTATTCGACGGGCACCTTCAGAGGCCCTCATAGTACATTTCGGGCGGCGATGCTCATGGCCCTTCGGTGGCCCGTCTGGCCACAAGCCTCTCCGCATCTAGCTTGCCCCAAAGTGCACTTTAGCACGGCAAGGGCCCGACGGACACCTTCAATGCAGACGGAGCGCTTTGATGACTTCAAGCCGCTGACAGGCATCCACCACCAGCTGCACCAAGCCGAAGTAGCTCCCTGCATGGCCTCCAATGGCCATAGCCGCGCCATAAGGCCCTTCATGGCCTGTTCGGGCGACCTTATGGAGCTCGACCAGCTGCTTCACCTGGTCGCCAGGGCACCGGATGGTCGGCCTCGCATACCGAGACCGAACACCTTCTCCATGGAGCTCCCTCCTGGGCGCGGTAGAATGCGGCAAGATCGCACGCACCACGGGCAAATCTGCGAATGCTCCCGGAGAGCTCCAGTCCGGTAAGTAACAGGTAATTGACTTTTACATTCTTGCTTTGCATAAAGAATGCCTTACCCACCGCTATCTTCTTTAGTGCTTCAATTTCTTGAGGGCTTTTTGGGCCTCGGCCTTAGCAGCTTTGGCACTCTCAAGAGCCGAGGCAAGCTCCTCGGACTCTCGTGTCTTGAGTCACGCCTCCAAACCCTCATGGTTTTTCATGAGAATCTGGAGCTCTTGTCGCACCTCCGCCACCGCGCCTCCCTTTCTCTCGCTCGGTGCGTTCAGCCCGCTTTGTTTTCGAGCCACGGACACCGCTTCCCTTAGGGTCGCCACCTCGCTCGCGGGCCCCTGCAGCACTCCATGTTATTCCTGTTGTTTTTCGCAACAAAAACCTTTTCTATAAGGTATTTCTTTAATAAGGTATTACTTACCTTCCTTGTCCTCGAGCTCCTTCTTGGCTTGTCCGAGCTCGTTCTCGGACCGCTCGAGGTTCTGCTTCAATGCATTGACCTCCACAACAAGGCGGGCAGAGGTCGGCGCAGCCTGCATTCCCATATTGACATACTTATGTTAGACTCCTCACAGATATCTTTTAGATCCTTAGTCCCGCTTTTCTTTCCAACACCGAACTAAGCATCAGGGCTACCGTCTATGCGGTTATATTTTTACATATTCTAAAACTTACCTCAAAGCCTCGTTAGAAGGCTGGTACAGCTTCGGCCACCCGCTCTTGGTGGACTGAATTGTCCGGATCACCGCACTCATAACAAAGGCGGTGCTCATCCTTGATGGAAGCGCCGTTAAGCGCCCAAGAGCTATCCGGTGCCTCCGGTTGGACGGAGGACACGGCGTCTTACCCTTCTTCCAAGGTCCGCTTGCCGGACTCCTAACCACCGAAGGTTCCGCATGGAGACCGGACAAGGGTCGGGCCTAGTGCCCCCGGGGTCTTGCCCCACGCGCTGAGTCCGGGAGGTTGCCTTGTGGCACCTCTTGCGCTACCTCCTCTTGACCAAGCCCCTCCTGGGCCCCGCCACGTGTCGCCTCAGAAGCGTGAGAGGCGAGGAGGCGGTCGGAAGCAGGTACTCTCCATTTCCGACGAGCCCAGTGGACCCGCCGATGAATCGGCGAACTCGCCCTTGGGCGGGCTGCACGGTTGTTCGACATTAGAGAACACTCTGCAATAATAAAAAGCCATGGGTATCCGGACACTTACAATCTCGCCAGGGGCTTGGCCCTTGTAGGCCGATCCTCCTCATCGTCGTCGACGTTGGTGGAGAAGTCCGGAGGAAGGGTTCTTCCCTTCTTGGACCCTCCGGCCTCCCGAGTTGGGGCGGCCTTCCTTTTCCTCTCCTCTTCACTGGGAGGAGCTTCTTCTTCTTCCTCCTCGTCTTCAGAGAAGATTCTGCCGACTGACAAGACTGGCGCCGGGAGCTCCTTCGAGTTCCCTGTGGCCTCCTTTCTGGCCTTCTTCTCCGGCACCACGTGACGCGCCGAGCCAGCAGTCCCGCTCAATCGGGCGCCCTCCGGATCTTCCGCAAAGGAGCGGATAGTTAATCTGTCCTGACGTCTTCAGCCAGTCCTGTCAGAGATTAGGGAGTTTTAGATCCCACGTAGAGTCAATCTATGAAAAAGAGTCCCGTAAAGGGTAAATAACTTACTCGCCTCTTGACGCTGCGAGCTGTATCCGCGATCTTTGGTAGCGGATGTCGGGCTTCGCGCCCTTGAACGGCACCTTCCGTGTCTTCGCACGTAGTGTCGAAGAGCCGCTCGAGGTTCGTGCCGCTGCCGGATCGAACTCCCACAAATTGAAGGCCCGTTGTTGGCATGGGAGAATCCGGCGGATGAGCATCACCTGGATTACGTCGACAAGCCTAAGATTCTTGGCCACCAGGTTTCGGACGCATGTTTGAAGTCCGGATGTCTCGTCCGAATTCCCCCATGCCAGGCTCGTCTCTTTCCATGACGAGAGTCGTGTGGGGAAGCCAGATCTGAATTCGGGGGCCGCCACCCATTTGGTGTTGCGGGGCTCGGTGATATAGAACCACCCCGATTGCCACCCCTTTATTGTCTCCACGAAGGCGCCTTCGAGCCATGGGACTTTGGCCATCTTGCCAACCATGGTGCCTCCAAGACTCGCTTGACGGCCGCCCACTACCTTCGCCAGACGTTGAAGATCTTCAGCCATAAGCGAAGTGGGGCTGGATGCAGAGGAAAGCCTCGCACACGATGATAAACGCCGAGATGTTGAGGATGAAATTCGGGGCCAGTCGTGGAAGTCCAGGCCGTAGTAGAACATGAGCCCTGCATAAATGGGTGAAGAGGAAAACCTAGTCCGCGGAGGAAGTGGGGAGAAACACCACCCTCTCACGGGGCCTGTGGGTCGGAATGAGCTGCCCTCGTCGGGAAGCCTGCGCGATGTTGTCGGAAAAGTATCCGCCTCCCGCCTGGCGATGTGCCCTCCGTGACGGAGGAGGCCATCCACCTGCCTCCCGCCTCCCGACATCATTGGAGAAAGGTTGAGGTGGGATGTGCGGACTTGGGCGCCTGAGCTCGAAAGGAAATGGATAAGCAAAGGAGGAAGAAGGCGAGGGTGAAAAGGTGGATCCTTACCCCTTATATAGACGAACGGGTTATCGTCCCCACCAGCCCGGTAAAACTCGCTTATTTCCCAAGTTACCGTAATCAATGGCGCAGATGGGTTACCCACGCCCATATTGATGAGAATCCGGAATAAGGGGGCACGATCGATGCTTTGATAAGACGTGCCAATGAAACCGCCTCGCTAAACGCTACCGAGGTGGAACAAAGAAAACGATTCATATAAAGGCCCGCCATGGTGTGATGTCACCGCCATGAATACGCCGTAAGATCCGTGCAAAAATTATTCTCTCTACGGTGTTATGTGGAACTTGTTTTGCAGAGCCGACACTATCCTTGTGTTCAAAACCTTCTATGAAGTATTCGGAGGAGGAACCCGCCGCAATGCCGAAGACAATCAACACGCCGGACTCATCGTCATTGAAGCCTGGTTCTGGGGGCTATCGAGGGAGTCCCGGACTAGGGGGTGTCCGGATAGCTGGACTATCGTCACGTCCGGACTCCAAGACTATGAAGATACAAGATTGAAGACTTCGTCCCGTGTCCGGATGGGACTTTCCTTGGCGTGGAAGGAAAGTTTGGCGATACGGATATGTAGATCTCCTACCATTGTAACCGACTGTAACCCTAACCTATCCGGTGTCTATATAAACCGGAGGGTTTTAGTCCGTAGGGATCTAACAACAATCATACAATAGGCTAGCTTCTAGGGTTTAGCCTCCTTGATCTCGTGGTAGATCTACTCTTGTACTACCCATATCATCAATATTAATCAAGCGGGAGTAGGGTATTACCTCCATCGAGAGGGCCCGAACCTGGGTAAAACATCGTGTCCCTTGTCTCCTGTTACCATCCGCCTAGACGCACAGTTCGGGACCCCCTACCCGAGATCCGCCGGTTTTGACACCGACAATGGGCTTTACACCAATATGACCTAAACGGCAGTGCCACAAATAAGTTGCACTATCATTATTAACTTTGCACCTTTTGGTTTCAATATTATGAATATGTGTATCACTACGATCGAGATCCAACGAACCATTTTCATTGAGTGTGTAACCATATAAGGTTTTATTCATGTAAACAGAACAATAATTATTCTCTAACTTAAATGAATAACTGTATTGCAATAAACATGATCAAATCATATTCATGCTCAACGCAAACACTAAATAACACTTATTTAGGTTCAACACTAATCCCGAAAGTATAGGGAGTGTGCGATGATGATCATATCAATCTTGGAACTACTTCCAACACACATCGTCACCTTGCCCTTAACTAGTTTCTGTTCATTCTGCAACTCCCGTTTCGAGTTACTAATCTTAGCAACTGAACTAGTATCAAATACTGAGGGGTTGCTATAAACACTAGTAAGGTACACATCAATAACATGTATATAAAATATACCTTTGTTCACTTTGCCATCCTTCTTATCCGCCAAATACTTGGGGCAGTTCTGCTTCAAATGACCAGTACCTTTGTAGTAGAAGCACTTTGTCTCAGGCTTAGGTCCAGACTTGGGCTTCTTCACATGAGCAGAAACTTGCTTGCCGTTCTTCTTGAAGTTCCCCTTCTTCCCTTTTCCCTTTTCCTTGAAACTAGTGGTCTTGTCAACCATCAACACTTGATGCTATTTCTTGATTTCTACCTTCATCGATTTCATCATCATGAAAAACTCGGGAATCGTTTTCGTCATCCCTTGCATACTATAGTTCATCACGAAGTTCTACTAACTTGGTGATGGTGACTAGAGAATTCTGTCAATCACTATTTTATCTGGAAGATTAACTCCCGCTTGATTCAAGCGATTGTAGTACCTGCATAATCTGAGCACATGCTCACCGCTTGAGCTATTCTCCTCCATCATTTAGCTATAGAACTTCTTGGAGACTTCATATCTCTCAACTCGGGTATTTGCTTGAAATATTAACTTCAACTCCTGGAACATCTCATATGGTCCATGACGTTCAAAACGTCTTTGAAGTCCTGATTCTAAGCCGTTAAGCATGGTGCACTAAACTATCAAGTAGTTATCATACTGAGCTTTTGTCAAAACGTTCAAAATGTCTGCATTTGCTCCTTCAATAGTTCTGTCACCTAGCGGTGCATTGATAACCCACAAGTATAGGGGATCGCAACAATTTTCGAGGGTAGAGTATTCAACCCAAATTTATTGATTCGACACAAGGGGAGCCAAAGAATATTCTCAAGTATTAGCAACAGAGTTGTCAATTCAGCCACACCTGGATAACTTAATATCTGCAGCAAAGTATTTAGTAGCAAAGCAATATGATAGTAGTGGTAATGGTAACAAAAGTAACGGTAGCAAAAGTAATTTTTTTGGTGTTTTGTAGTGATTGTAACAGTAGCAACGGAAAAGTAAATAAGCGAAGAACAGTATATGGAAAGCTCGTAGGCATTGGTTCGGTGATGGAGAATTATGCCGGATGCGGTTCATCATGTAACAGTCATTACATAGGGTGACACAGAACTAGTTCCAATTCATCAATATAATGTAGGCATGTATTCCGAATATAGTCATACGTGCTCATGGAAAAGAACTTGCATGACATCTTTTGTCCTACCCTCCCGTGGCAGCTGGGTCCTAATGGAAACTAAGGGATATTAAGGCCTCCTTTTCATAGAGTATCGGAGCAAAGCATTAGCACATAGTGAATACATGAACTCCTCAAACTATGGTCATCACCGGGAGTGGTCCCGATTATTGTCACTTCGGGGTTGTCGGATCATAACACATGGTAGGTGACTATAGACTTGCCAAATAGGATCAAGAACTCACATATATTCATGAAAACATAATAGGTTCAGATCTGAAATCATGGCACTCGGGCCCTAGTGACAAGCATTAAGCATAGCAAAGTCATAGCAACATCAATCTCATAACATAGTGGATACTAGGGATCAAATCCTAACAAAACTAACTCGATTACATGATAGATCTCATCCAACCCATCACCGTCCAGCAAGCCTACGATGGAATTACTCACGCACGGCGATAAGCATCATGAAATTGGTGGTGGAGGATGGTTGATGATGACGACAGCGACGAATCCCCCTCTCCGGAGCCCCAAACGGACTCCAGATCAGCCCTCCCGAGAGGTTTTAGGGCTTGGCGGCGGCTCCGTATCGTAAAACGTGATAATTTCTTCTCCTTGATTTTTTTCTCTCCGAAAGCAAATATATAGAGTTGGAGTTGGCGTCGCAGGAGCTCCAGGGGGCCCACGAGGTAGGGGGCGCGCCCCCACCCTCGTGGACAGGGTGTGGGCCCCCTGGTCTTCATCTTTTGCAACGATTTTTTATTATTTCCAAATAGACGTTCCGTGGAGTTTCAGGTCAATCTGAGAACTTTTGTTTCTGCACATGAATAACACCATGGCAATACTTCTGTGCAGCAATGAGGATAATCCTTAGATCACGGAGCTAGTCGGCATCTTTGCTACTAACATCTTTCAACTTATTTTTCTCTAGGAACATATCAGAAATAAAACTGGGAGCTAAACGCGAGCTATTGATCTACAGCATAGACATGCTAATACTACCAGGACTAAATTCATGATAAATTAAAGTTCAATTAATCATATTACTTAAGAACTCCCACTTAGATAGACATCCCTCTAATCATCTAAGTGATCACGTGATCCATATCAACTAAACCATGTCTGATCATCACGTGAGATGGAGTAGTTTTGAATGTTGAACATCACTATGTTGATCATATCTACTATATGATTCACGCTCGACCTTTTGGTCTCAGTGTTTCGAGGCCATATATGCATATGCTAGGCTCGTCAAGTTTAACTTGAGTATTCCGCGTCTGCAACTGTTTTGCACCCGTTGTATTTGAATGTAGAGCTTATCACACCCGATCATCATGTGGTGTCTCAGCACGAAGAACTTTCGCAACGGTGCATCAGTGGAGAACACTTATACCTTGAAATTTAGTGAGAGATCATCTTATAATGCTACTGTCGATCTAAGAAAAATAAGATGCATAAAAGATAAATATCACATGCAATCAATATAAGTGATATGATATGGCCATCATCATCTTGTGCTTGTGATCTCCATCTCCGAAGCACCGTCATGATCACCATCGCCACCGGCGCGACACTTTGATCTTCATCGTAGCAACGTTGTCATCTCGCCAACTATTGTTTCTACGACTATCGCTACCGCTTAGTGATAAAGTAAAGCAATTATGTATGCGATTGCATTGCATACAATAAAGCGACAACCATATGGCTCCTGCCAGTTGCCGATAACTCGGTTACAAAACATGATTATCTCATACAATAAAATATAGCATCATGCCTTGACCATATCACATCACAACATGCCCTACAAAAATAAGTTAGACGTCCTCTACCTTGTTGTTGCAAGTTTTACATGGCTGCTACGGGCTGAGCAAGAACCGTTCTTACCTACACATCAAACCACAACGATAGTTCGTCAAGTTAGTGCTGTTTTAACCTTCTCAAGGACCGGGTGTAGTCACACTCGATTCAACTAAACTTGGAGAAACTGACACCCGCCAGCCACCTGTGTGCAAAGCACGTCGGTAGAACCAGTCTTGCGTAAGCGTACGCGTAATATCGGTCCGGGCCGCTTCATCCAACAATACCGCCGAACCAAAGTATGACATGCTGATAAGTAGTATGACTTGTATCGCCCACAACTCACTTGTGTTCTACTCGTGCATATAACATCTACGCATAAAACCTAGCTCTGATACCACTGTTGGGGAACGTAGTAATTTCAAAAAAAATCCTACGCACACAAAGGATCATGGTGATGCATAGCAACGAGAGGTTAGAGTGTTGTCTACGTACCCTCGTAGACCGAAAGTGGAAGCGTTAGAACAACGCGGATGATGTAGTCGTACGTCTTCACGATCCGACCGATCCAAGTACCGAATGCATGGCACCTCCGAGTTCAGCACACGTTCAGCTCGATGACATCCCACGAACTCCGATCCAGTAGAGCTTCGAGGGAGAGTTCCGTCAGCATGACGACGTGATGCCGTTGTTGATGATGCTACCGACGTAGGGCTTCGCCTAAGCACCGCTACGATATGATCGAGATAGAATATGGTGGAGGGGGGCACCGCACATGGCTAAGAGATCAAGAGATCAATTGTTGTGTCTATGGGTGCCCCTGGCCACGTATATAAAGGAGAGGAGGAGGGGGAGAGGGCCGGCCCCTTTGGCGCGTCCTGGAGGAGTCCTACTCCCATCGGGAGTAGGATTCCTCCCCTTCCAAGTAGTAGGAGTAGGAGACAAGGAAGGGGAAGGGGGAAGAGAAGGAAGGAGGGGGCGCCGCCCCTCCCCCTAGTCCAATTCGGACTAGTCATTGGGGGGGCACGACCTGCCTCTCTCTCTCTCTCTCTCTCTCTCCTAAGCCCAATAAGGCCCATATACTTCTTCCCCCGTATTCCCGTAACTCCCCGGTACTCCGAAAAATACCCGAACCACTCGGAACCTTTCCGATGCCCGAATATAGTCATCCAATATATCAATCTTTACTTCTCGACCATTTTGAGACTCCTCATCATGTCCCCGATCTCATCCGGGACTCCGAACTACCTTTGGTACATCCAATCACATAAATTCATAATACAAATCGTCATCGAACGTTAAGCGTGCGGACCCTATGGGTTCGAGAACTATGTAGACATGACCGAGACACGTCTCCGGTCCATAACCAATAGCAGAACCTGGATGCTCATATTGGCTCCCACATATTCTATGAAGATCTTTATCGGTCAAACCGCATAACAACATACGTTGTTCCCTTTGTCATCGGTATGTTACTTTCCCGAGATTCGATCATCGGTATCTTAATACCTAGTTCAATCTCGTTACCGGCAAGTCTCTTTACTCATTCCGTAATGCATCATTCCGCAACTAACTCATTAGTCACATTGCTTGCAAGGCTTATAGTGATGTGCATTACCGACAGGGCCCAGAGATACCTCTCCGACAATCGGAGTGAAAAATCCTAATCTCGAAATACGCCAACCCAACAAGTACCTTCGGAGACACCTGTAGAGTACCTTTATAATCACCAAGTTATGTTGTGACATTTGGTAGCACACAAAGTGTTCCTCCGGTAAACGGAGTTGCATAATCTCATAGTCATAGGAACATGTATAAGTCATGAAGAAAGCAATAGCAACATACTAAACGATCAAGTGATAAGCTAACGGAATGGGTCAAGTCAATCACATCATTCTCCTAATGATGTGATCTCATTGATCAAATGACAACTCATGTCTATGGCTAGGAAACATAACCATCTTTGATCAACGAGCTAGTCAAGTAGAGGCATACTAGTGACACTCTGTTTGTCTATGTATTCACACATGTATGAAGTTTCTGGTTAATACAATTCTAGCATGAATAATAAACATTTATCATGAGAATAAGGAAATAAATAATAACTTTATTATTGCCTCTAGGGCATATTTCCTTCACCTCACCCACGCGTGTGGTGGCTCGCAGGACGAGGAGAAAATTTTACTACTCCCTCTGTTTACACCTTGTCCCTACCTTGGTTAGAGAGATTATCATATTGTTTGGAACATAAGTACTTTAGTATATTTCAATATGAACTACTAGTACATACTCCAAACGCTGATGTATATAGACGTATTTTAGAGTGTAGATTCACTTATTTTGCTCCGTATGTTGTCCATATTGAAACGGATGTAATAGTACGCACTCTCCCTCGCCCCTCGACCCTCGCCCACGTGGTGGACGTGCAGCAATTCATTCGGTCTCATATAGCCAGAACGATATATACTGCAGTACCATTATTGCTCGACTTCCCGAAGAGGCAAAGAGCCAATCGCAAGGTTAATATTTTGGAGATGCCAAGCACAAGGTTTATAGGAGAACGAGTAGTAGTAGTAGTACTAGTAGTACGTACAAGTGGTACGTACTGTACGAGGAAAAAGGCAACAAGATGTATGTTTTGCGTGACAATCTCTTCTTACAGGACGTGCTAGACCTAGTGGACCTGATTGTTGCAATGGTACTACTCGTTATCATAGATGGAACGATTCAGAGTGGTGGGCAGCGGGCATAATTCGGAGCTGCTTAGTCTTAAACCCCATGAAGAAGTCCCATCGTAAGGAATAGCCATCCTGTATACGTGCTCCTATGTAAAATGAGTAAATGAGACAAAAAGAGAAAGAGACAAAGTAAAAAAATCACCAGCCTTAGATCCAACCCTATTGTATCAGTGAATGATATTTCTATGTTGTGATTGACATGGCTATATTATTAACCATGATACGAAGGTAGAAGCGGATTTTTATTTATTCGAGGAGGTAGCAACGGATGGATATTCAACGAGGAGTGAAATGATGGATGCTTCCTCGGTCAAACATAGAGAAAGGTGGGCCTCGTGATTTCACGGCTTATTAGTCATTATTACTACCTATACTCTTTGCCCATGTATAATAACCGCGTGGTACTTTTAATAACCATGCTCAAAGAGAAGAGGTGCACGCACCACACACATTTAGTGTACTAGTAACACTCTTTGCGTCTTTTGCATCTTCCCCAACCACACACGTGACACGGTGGAGCTCATTTCTATAAGATGATGTAGCCCACGTGATAATTTGACGCGTCTAGTAGTAGTTACTCACTTATAAATAATGGAGGGTCGGGAACCACGCATGAAGTCTCATTTATAAATAAAGTTTTTTTTTCTTTGTTCGCACGTACGCAATATAAATAGGTTCATATGGAGAGAAAAGGAAACCGCTCCACTATATACATAGCCAGGACAAGCCTACACGGTTGCTTGTTGGGGTTGCTCTCTCCACACTCTCTCGCACAAAACGACTGTGTCCACGTCTCTAACATCCCGGTGGATCACGTCTACCGGGGGAAGGAGTGGATGCTTAGTGTAGATGCGGTCACCGTCGCCGACGGTGAAAACACACTGTCGGCACGTCCCGACCAGGGGTCCCCACCATTCTCTCTCACAAAGCCGGTGAGGTTGCCTTCGTCCCTTGCTCACTGCCGCGACGTGGGCAATTGTCGCCTCCCGCCGCCCTCCTCTAGGTTGAGCTACGTCCCGTCATCCCTCAGGTACAACTTCCTTTACAGCCGGCTTGCTCCACTGCTCCAGCCGCCCACATCACTCCATGTGGATATTTCTCTAATTCTTTGCCCCGCACATACCTCTACTGGCTTCTACTTACTGTATTTGTGATGAGCTTATGTCTCATCAACTAGTCCCAGTAATCTAACGCTTCTTCAATTTCTTTCCCACAGGGATGCTCATCTCGATTTTGGTGAAAATGCACAAAATGATCTGATGGTCAAAGGGTTGCAAACTTCCTTTCTTGGGAAGCGCCAACATTGCTAGCAGCAAATTAAAGCCCGGTTAGGGTTTATGGTTCAAGGCTAGGGACTGCATGGATCATTTTTTTTCTTTAGTTGTCTTTGTTCCAAAATAAGAGTCAACTTTAGTAGTAGTACAACTTTGTACGAAAGTTTGCATAAAGTTGAGACACTTATTTTGGAACAAAGGGAGTACATATTGGCTATGATCTGTCAATCATTATGACCTTGGACACAAGATACATGAAACAGAAGTTGGAAGCTTCATAGCATTGTACAAATTAATCTCGCTGATAAATTTAAAGTAGGTACTATACTAGTACTATGTAAAGAGTTAGGTGTCGCACGGTGTCCAGAAAATATGGTGATAGTGTGAAGTGGGCCATGTAATAACTAAGCCTGCGTGTTTCACTGCTTTCACACTCCTCCGCTATAAGGATGGAGAAAATTGTAATCTAGTAGTACCTCCTTTCGCCGAAAGCGTGGGACATCCAGTAGTCGTACCACCTTAGTAATAATGACCAATGAGCTAAGTTGGATGGATGAAGCAACCATCACTCTTGAATCCGCTTCTCCCTTCAACGTAGGCGCCAGTGAGAGGTCGCGTCCGCTCTTCCTGGGCATGAATGCAGCACCGATTCTTTGGTGCAGCGCTGACCGTTTCAGGCGGGAAGCGCGCGCGGGTTATGGAGGGGCTTTGGGTTGGCCAAAGAAGAGCGGGAGCGTGGCGTGGCTGTCACCGTCTCCACCGGACGCCTGTAAATGAGAGGATGCACCGACTCTCGCGGCTAAATCATACACTACACACCATATCTCTGTCGGAGTAGGTCGATGTGTCGCTCTCTTAAACACACACATGCTGTTAAACACACACGCACACGCACACGCACACACAGGTTCATAGAATAGGAATATCATGCGAAAAGGGTTACGTGAAGTGAGATACAAATGGAGTAATGCATAAGAAGAGAAGAGGTGATTTAATATTCCATCACACCTGACTGAGGAGTAGTACTCCCTCCAACTAGGTGTTAAGTCATCTTACGAAAATCAGATATTCCCGAAATGTTTAGGCGTCGTCCATTAACATCGTATCTCAATCCCCTCCTGGCCTCGTTGCTAGCGAGCGTTGTTACTTAGGGAGCGTTTGGATCCTTAGCAAGAGCAGTTTATAGCCTAGCCGGGCAAGGTTAGGCGTTTGGAACTGTTAAAATATGTTAGCTTTTGTGGGCCAGCTAGCTTGGGTGGGCTAGAAAAACCTTGCTAGCTCAGGAGAGCCTGAAAGGCTCGCTTCCGATGGCAAACTTCGCGCACGGAAAAATCGGTGACCCACTCATGACAACGATTTTCATGGGGCAAGGCTGTTAAGAAAAACAACTAAACTGTTTGACTAGGCAAGGTTGGCAAAGCGAAAGCTGGCTAGCTGGGCTAGCCGAGCAATTTCCGTAGAGCATCTCCAATGTATGGAGGCAAATGCAGCCTCTAAGCTAGGCCCCTCGTTAGTGCCTTGATACGTCTCCGTCGTATCTACTTTTCCAAACACTTTGGCCCTTGTTTTGGACTCTAACTTGTATGATTTGAATGGAACTAACCCGGACTGACGCTATTTTCAGCAGAATTGCCATGATGTTGTTTTATGTGCGTAAAATAAAAGTTCTCGGAATGACCTCAAACTCCACGGGATGTCTTAAAAAATCCTCGGCAAGATGAAGACCAGGGGCCCACACCTGTCCACAAGGGCGCCTCTAGGGCGCGCCTCACCTTGTGGGCCCTCGACACCCTCCGACGCCAACTCCAACTCGAGATATGGGCTTTCGGGGAGAAAAAATTAGAGAGAAGAAATCATCGCGTTTTACGATACGGAGCCACCGCCAAGCCCTAAAACCTCTCGGGAGGGCTGATCTGGAGTCCGCTCGGGGCTCCGGAGAGGTGGACTCGTCGCCGTCATTGATGTCTACTACACAACCTTCTTCTTGTAGACGTTGTTGGGCCTGTAAGTGCACAGGTTTGTAGGACAGTAGCAAATTTGCCTCAAGTGGATGACCTAAGGTTTATCAATCCGTAGGAGGCGTAGGATGAAGATGGTCTCTCTCAAACAACCCTGAAACCAAATAACAAAGAGTCTCTTGTGTCCCCAACACACCCAATACAATGGTAAATTGTATAGGTGCACTAGTTCGGCGATGAGAAGGTGATACAAGTGCAATATGGATGGTAGATAAAGGTTTTTGTAATCTGAAATAATAAAAATAGCAAGGTAACTAAGGATAAAAGTGAGCACAAACGGTATTGCAATGATAGGAAACAAGGCATAGGGTTCATACTTTCACTAGTGCAAGTTCTCTCAACAATAATAACATAGATAGATCATATAACAATCCCTCAACATGCAACAAAGAGTCACTCCAAAGCCACTAATAACGGAGAACAAACGTAGAGATTATGGTAGGGTACAAAACCACCTCAAAATTATTCTTTCGAATCGATCTATTAAAGAGTTCGTACTAGAATAACACCTTAAGACACAAGTCAACCAAAACCCTAATGTCACCTAGATACTCCATTGTCACCTCAAGTATCCGTGGGCGTGATTATACGATATGCATCACACAATCTCAGATTCATCCAACCAACACAAAATACTTAAAAGAGTGCCCCAAAGTTTCTACCGGAGAGTCAAGAAAACGTGTGCCAACCCCTATGCATAGGTTCGTGGGCGGAACCCGCAAGTTGGTCACCAAAACATACATCAAGTGGCACGTGATATCCCATTGTCACCACAGATAAACACGGCAAGACATACACCAAGTGTTCTCATAAAAGACTCAATCCGATAAGATAACTTCAAAGGGGAAACTCAATTCATCACAAGAGAGTAGAGGGGGAGAAACATCATAAGATCTAACTACAATAGCAAAGCTCGATACATCAAGATCGTGCCATAGAGGGAACACGAGAGAGAACACGAGAGAGAGATCAAACACATAGCTATCTGTACATACCCTCAGCCCCGAGGGTGAACTACTCCCTCCTCGTCATGGAGAGCGCCGGGATGATGAAGATGGCCACCGGTGATGGATTCCCCCTCCGGCAGGGTGCCGGAACGGGGTCCCGAGAGGTTTTTTGTGGCTACGGAGGCTTGCGGCGGTGGAACTCCCGATCTATCTTGATCCTCAATGTTTTTAGGGTACGTAGGCTTATATAGGCGAAAGAAGTCGGTTGGGAGGCGCTCGAGGGGCCCACGAGACAGGGGGCGCGCCCTACAGGGGGGCGCCCTCCTATCTCGTGGCTGCCTCGAGGATCTTCTGACATGAACTCCAAGTCTCCAGGATCATATTCTTCCAAAAAATCACGCTGCCGAAGGTTTCATTCCGCTTTGGACTCCGCTTGATATTCCTTTTCCTTGAAATACTCAAACAGCAATAAAACAACAATATGGGTTGGGCCTCCGGTTAATAGGTTAGTCCCAAAAGTAATATAAAAGTGTATAATAAAGCCCATAATCATTCAAAGCAGATAATAAAATAGCATGAATGCTTCATAAATTATAGATACGTTGGAGACGTATCAAGATCCCTAAGCTTAATTCCTACTCGCCCCTCGAGTAGGTAAATGATAAAGAAAGAATTTATGAAGTGTGAATGCTATAGGTGCACAAGTTTGATCAATGATAATTTCAATCACCTTTTCTAGCATGATAATATGTCATAACAGTAGTTCATCCCATAAAACTTCTCATGATAAAGTAACAAGCAATTCACATGTCAAAGCATAGACCATAAACTTTCTTGAAAAATAGCAAACTTCATTCTCAGTCATTCAAACAATTGCAATTCATCTTATTTTCAGGAAGGGTCTATGTCAGAGCTTTAATTTAGCAAACTTCACATACTCAACTATCATATAGTGTTCTACAATTGCTAACACTCACGCAATACTTGTGGTTATGAAGTTTTAATCACACACAGAGAAAGATTGGGGCTTATAATGTTGCCTCCACATGTATTCACCTTTGGGTGATGTCAACAATAATAGTTCATGCTAACTTACATCCAATTGGATATATATATATCAGGATCACCCCAACACAAAGTGCTTGCCAAAGGATAAAATGAAAAAGGGAAAGGTGAAGATCACCTTGACTCTTGCATAAAAGTAAAAGACATAAAGTAAAAGATAGGCCCTTCACAGAGGGAAGCAGAGGTTGTCATGCGCTTTTAGGGTTGGATACACAAAATCTTAATGCGAAAGAACATCACTTTATATTGCCCCTTGTATATGGACCTTTATTATGCAAATTGTCACGCTTTTATTGCTTCCATAACAAGTTCGCATAAAGCTTATTTTCTCCGCACTAATAAGTCATGCATATTTAGAGAGCAATTTTATTGCTTTCACCGATTTACAACTTACTTGAAGGTTCTTACTCAATCCATAGGTAGGTATGGTGGACTCTCATGGCAAAAACTGGGTTTAAGGATATTTGGAAGCACAAGTAGTATCTCTACTTGGTGCAAGGAATTTTTGGCTAGCATGAGGGGGAACGGCAAGCTCAACATGTTTGAATGATCCATGACAATATACTTTAACTGAGATGTCGGAAACCATAACCCATTACGTTGTCTTCCTTGTCCAACATCAACTCTTTAGCATGTCATACTTAATGAGTGCTCCCAATTATAAAAGATGTCTAGGATAGTATATTTATATGTGAAATCTCTCTTCCTTCAATATTGTTTCAGGAATTGTTCAAATGACCAATACAATGCTTGCTAACCTTCAATAAATTTACGACCTTTACTTCTTAGATGTGAAGTCATTACTCCCCATGGGATAAGCAAATGAGGCATATATAATTTCAGATTTATGACAATCAACTCATTCAACCATTTACTCATAGGATATAAGTGAGGCACACGAGTAAATGATAAACTACTCCAAAAAGATGTAAGTGAAGAACAATGAGTAGCTAAATAATTATGCAACTATGTGAAGACTCTCTCTCATTTAAGAATTTAAGATCTAGGTATTGTATTCAAACAGCAAGCAAAAAAAATGACATTGCAAGGATAGCACAACTCATGTGAAGAAGCAAAAACTTAGGCTCAACCAATACTAACCGATAGTTGTTGAAGAAGAAAGGTGGGATGCCTACTGGGCATCCCCAAGCTTAGATGCTTGAGACTTCTTGAAATATTATCTTGGGGTGCCTTGGGAATCCCCAAGCTTGAACTTTTGTGTCTCCTTAATTCCTCTCATATCATGGTTTCTCTATTTCTCAAAAGCTTCATCGACACCAAACTCAACAAGAACTTGTGAGATAGGTTAGTATAAACCAATGCAAAACCTTATCATTTTCTGTTGTACCAAATCACTTAGATTATTATTCAACATTGCATACTAAATGCCTCTACATATTTAATACTCCTATCCTCAAATAGAATCATTAAACAAGCAAACATATGCAAACATAACAACAATCTGCCAAAACAGTACAGTCTGTGAAGAATGCAAGAGTATCAATACTTCCCTAACTCCAAAAATTATGAACTAAAATTCCCACTGTAATAATTTTATCAGATCTCAATATTCAAAAAGATTCAACATTATACCACTCTCTGACTTTTCTAGGGAATTTTTGCAACAGCGGTAGACTTTCTGTTTTCAAACAGCAATATGTATAGTAGCAAAATAAGCATGGAAAAGGCTATCCTTGACTTTTTTTTGAAACTAAAGATGCAAAACATTAATCTAAATAACAGCAAGAAAATACTAACAAAATAAAATGACGCTCCAAGCAAAACACATATCATGTGGTGAATAAAAATATAGCTCCAAGTAAAGTTACCGATGAACGAAGATTTAAAGAGGGGATGCCATCCGGCATCCCCAAGCTTAGGCTCTTGGTTGTCCTTGAATATTACCTTGGGGTGCCTTGGGAATCCCCAAGCTTAGGCTCTTGCCACTCCTTATTCCATAGTCCATCGAATCTTTACCCAAAACTTGAAAACTTCACAACACAAAACTCAACAGAAAAACTCGTAAGCTTCGTCATGAAAAGAAAACAAAACACCACTTCATGGTACTGTAATGAACTCATTCTTTATTTATATTGGTGTTAAACCTACTGTATTACAACTTCTCTATGGTTTATAAACTATTTTACTAGCCATAGATTCATCAAAATAAGCAAACAACACACGAAAAAAATGTAATCACAAAAATGTAATCAGTAGTAATGTAGCGACTGCATCTGAATGGATCCAGTGCTCGTGCTCAAGGTCATCCCTGGATCAAGAATGCCGACACCACACAAGATTTCAAGGATTTATAGCGAGTAGCAATCACACACTTATTACATCGTTGTCCACAAGGGAACTTAATACAATAATTTGGCTTAAGGCCATCTAATAATAACAGGAAGGCTTGGAAGATAAGTGAGTCCATCAACTCCATCGGCATCACTGAGTATAGAACCACGACCTAACACCTTACTCGTCAGTTCTAAAAGTCTCCAACGTGAAAGTTGCAGCCCAAAACGGGTCAAGACATGGAATATCTTTGGCAATGTAACACATAGAGAACAATGAAGCAACAAGCCTATACTACATGCATATATGGCTGGTGGTAAGGCTCTACGGTTACATTTTTGCATAAAGCTGGTTTTTCCCTACATCAAAGGAATAATTTTATTTAACTATCATGGTGGTTGTTAAACATTGAGAATGGTTGAAAGCATCCTCAATCCCAATTAAAAAGTACTCATTAAAACCCAATAACTTTATTATTAGAAGTAACATGTTGAGATTCACATGATATTCAAGTACTAGATACTCAAGATGTTCATAACCGGGGACACGGCTAATCATGATTAGTTTTTACACTCTGCAGAGGTTTATGACTTTTCCCCACAAGACTCGATCGCCTCCGCTTGGTTCTCGTGACTACATGGTGTTTGAGAAACGGATGACCGAGACATAGTCTTTCGTGGCGCTTAGCACCTTACATGTGGGTAGACCGTACCAACCTAAATCCCCTACATCAGCTAGCCTACCCGTAAGAGTTCGCACAACTTAGTCAACTACGCCAGAGCCCATAATTGGCTTGTGGCTGCACACGGAAGTTTCCAGCTTGAATAATCTTATGATCCCTTAGAGCACCGGTGGCGGTCCAAGAAATACAGCAAGTCCTCGATAGAAACCAGTGCCTCAATCCACCCAGATGTGTGTTTAGGTTGCCACCTTAGATAAACCATTAATTACAATCTCACATCTGTCATGGATATTCACTCACCCAATCCACGTCTACTAGCATAGCATAGCATAATAAGCAACGTAGAAGTAACTCCCAAGGTTTCATAAGTAAAACAGGTAATAGGTACTACCTCAATCTACTTCCCTTCCCACAATTTAATTAGATCCTAAACATGCAAGTGTTTGAGGGTTTGATCTAATGCAATAAAACTGGGTAGTAGAAAAGGTATGATCAAGTGTTACTTGCCTTGCTGATGATCCGCGAGACCTAGAGATTCGAAGTAACAAGCGGCGACTCCGGTGATCTAACGCAGACAAACAACAAGCATACAATAAGTACTCATCTAATGCACGGGAAATCTCGAATAAAAGATCTAACCAGATAGTTCAACTTAAGAACCCTCAAGTTTGCAAAAGAATCGAATCAAATAAAGCATCAAAAGTCGGAACTCGAGAGAGAACGACTCGGTTTAGCAATCTGAAACTAAGTCAAAATTTTACAGTAGCAAAACTCTGTAAGTAGGTTAGTCGGAACGACGGTTTCAGAATGAAACTCCAGCGCTTGAATCACCTGATTCCGATAAACGAGCAAGAAATAAAACAGATTTGAAAATCGGATTGGAAATCGAATCAAAATAACGGATTAAATCCGATTAAAAGAAAACGATTTAACGGATTAAATAACGGACGTTCGTTAACAGAACTAATCCAACGAACACATTCATTGAAACGAACGGTTCGGTGAACGTCATAATTAAGAAAACCGAAAAAAAATAAAAATACCATCTAGGGTTTTGAAAAAAACGAACAACGAATCTAAAACCGGATCGGGACGGGCGGCGGCTACCTCGGCTTGGCCACGCGGGCTCCGTGCGGCGGGGGGTCCGGCGGGTCAAGTGGTCGGCGGGTGGCGACTGGCGGCGGCAAGGCGTCCTTCGGGCGACTTCGGGTGAGGGCGGCGGCAAGTGGATGAGAGAGAGGGGGGGCTCCAGATAAATAGTAGGGGGTGGCGGACGGCTTGGGGAAGGGGCAGCGGGGCCGGGTCGGGACCGGACTCCGGGCGGCGGGGCGGCGGAGTGGCGGAGATCACACTGGGTTGGGAGAGGAGGTGGGCGCCGGGTTGGGCCGGGCTGGCCTTGGCCTGTGGGCGCGATTTTTTTTAACAAAACTAAACGGAATAAAAAAAAATACCAAACGAACTCCGAATTTAATAAAATAAATTTTCCCCGACTCCTAAAAATGAGTCGAACAAAATGAACTTTAAAAACGGCAAACATGCATATTTTTTTTAAAATGCTCATTTTTGCCTAAAGCAAATAAATCTTTCAAAACCAAATTTGATTTATTTATAAAATCTTCATTTTTCCTTAATATTGGGAAAGTCATATTATTCCCTCTCTTAAGTTTTTATAGGAAAAACTTTATGAAGATAATTAAATAAATCCAATGATCCTATTTTCAAAATTTGAGAAATCCCAAATATGAAAATAATGAAACTTCCAACTTCTCCCGAGGGTCCTTGAGTTGCGTGAAATTTTCTAGGATCGGAAAAATGCGAGAAAATATGATATGCATGATGACCTAATGTATAACATACCAAATTGAAAATTTGGGATGTTACAAACCTACCTCTTAAGATGAATCTCGCCCTCGAGATTCGGGTTGGCTAGAAAATAGGGAGAGGTGGTCCTTGAGCAAAACTTCCTCTCTTTCCTGTGTGGCTTCATCCTCGTGGTGGCTCCACCGAACTTTGCAAAACTTGATAACCTTGCTGCGGGTAACTCACCGGCATAATCGAGAATCTTAACCGTTTTTCCTCATATGTCAAGTCTTCCTTCAACTGAATTGCTTCCAGTGGCACCGTGTCTCTTAACGGTACCTCTCGCTATCTCGGGTGACATTTCTTCAATCGAGAAACATGGAATACATCATGAACTCCCGACAGTCCTTCCGTAATTCCAACTTATAAGCAACTTCTCCCATGAGTTGCAAAAACTTATACGGTCCCACGAAACGGGGTGCTAACATTCCTTTAACAACAAAACGCTTAACTCCTCAAGTGGGGATACTCGAGATATACTCTGTCTCCAACTTCATACTCAATCGCTGCGCTTTGAATCGGCATAGCTCTTTTGTCCGGACCGGCTACCTTGAGCCTGTCTCGAATCAACTTAACTCTCTGCTCGCACTCCTTAATCAAATCTGGTCCAAACAATCGACGATCTCCGGTTTACCCCATAACAACGGTGTCCTGCACCTTCTTCCATACAGAGCCTCGAAGGTGCCATCTTCAAGCTGGTTTGGTAACTGTTGTTGTAGGAAAATTCTGCATACGGCAAATTATCATCCCAGCTAGATCCATAATCTAGGGCACAAGCTCAAAGATGTCCTCCAAAATCTGATTGACTTTCTCTCGGTCCATCGGTCTGTGGGTGGAAAGCTGTCTTTGAATTCCATTCGGGTTCCCAATGTTTCGTGTAACCGGTTCCAAAATTTCGAGGTAAACCGGATTCCTCTATCCGATACGATGCTCCTCGGAACTCCGTGTAAGCACACAATTCTGGTCATGTATATCTTTGCCAACTTAGCACTGCTATAGGTGGTCTTGACTGAATGAAATGAGCTACCTTTGTTAAACGGTCGACTATAACCCAAATCGAGTCATATCCTCGAACGAGTCTTTGGCAATCCTGTGATAAAATCCATGCCTAGTTTATCCCACTTCCATTCGGGTATCGGCAATGGTTGTAACAATCCTGCTGGCTTCGATGTTCGCCTTTACTTTCGACATACGTCGCAAATTGCTACATACTCCGCAATATCCTTCTTCATTCCGGTCCACCAGAAAGTATTCTTCAAATCCAAGTACATCTTGGTATTTCCTGGGTGAATCGAATAGGGTGAATCATGGGCTTCTTGCAAAATCAACTTCCTGATCTCCGGGTTATTTGGTACATAAACACGGTCTTCAAACCATAGGGTATCGTGCTCATCCTCACGAAATCCTTTAGCTTTTCCTTTGCTCATTTTCTCCTTTATAGAGGCAACTTCCTTATCTGCCTTTTGGGCTTCTCTGATTTTGTCCATCAGCGTTGACTGAATTTCCAATGTTGCTACATAGCCTCTCGGAACTATTTCATAGCTCTCAAGGTCCTCGGCTAACTCATTGGGTATTCCTCCCATCATTAGAGTATTGACGTGGCTCTTACGGCTCAATGCGTCAGCTACGACATTAGCCTTTCCGGGGTGATAATGCAATCTCATGTCATAATCCTTGATAAGCTCTAACCATCTCCTTTGTCTGAGATTCAATTCCTTCTGTGTGAAAATGTACTTCAAACTCTTGTGGTCCGTATATACTTCACAATGATTTCCAATGAGAAAATGTCTCCACGTCTTCAAGGCATGCACAACGGCTGCTAGCTCCAAATCATGAGTGGCATAATTCAACTCATGGGGCTTAAGTTGTCGTGAAGCATACGAAACAACTCTTCCTTCCTGCATAAGCACTGCTCCAAGTCCTCGACGTGAAGCGCCGCAATACACCTCATAATCCTTAGTCCGATCCGCAATATCAAGACCGTGAGGTAACCAATCTTTTCTTCAACTCCTGAAAACTTGCCTCACAGTCCTCACCATATAAATTTGTTTTCCTTTTTCAACAATTCTGTCATAGGCTTAGCAATCCTTGAGAAATTCTCAATGAATCTTCGGTAGTATCCTACGAGTCCAAGGAAACTCGAATCTCTCCAACTGTCGTTGGTGCTTCCCATTTGGTTACGGTCTCAACTTTTGTGGGGTCAATCGCTATTCCTTCTCCGGATATAACATGTCCGAGAAATCCAACTTCCTTTAGCCAAAACTCACATTTGCTGAACTTGGCATACAACTGGTGTTCCCTCAGTTTCTCCAAAACCAATCGCAATGTTCCTTGTGTTCCTCTTCATTCTTCGAGAAAATCAAAATGTCATCAATGAACACCACGATTTAACTTATCCAAAACTCCATAAACACTTTGTTCATCGTGTTCATGAAATAGGCTGGTGCGTTAGTCGATCCAAATGACATAACGGTATACTCGTATAGTCCATATCTCGTGGTAAATGCTGTCTTGGGTATGTCCTGCTCCCGAATCTTCAATCGATGGTACCACGATCGCAAGTCGATCTTGGAAAACACCTTGGCTCCTTGCAAGCGATCAAACAGATCATTTATCATAGGTAGTGGGTACTTGTTCTTGATTGTTACTTCATTCAATCCACGATAATCAACAACCATTCTTAACGATCCATCCTTCTTCTCCACTAGAAAACGGGTGATCCCCAAGGTGAAGAACTTGGGCGTATAAAACCTTTATCCAATAGTTCCTTAATCTGCTTCTTGATTTCCGCCAAATCCTGTGGCCGCATCCCGCATTTGGCCGCTTCGATATCGGGCCTCTTCCGCAACAAATGATCAAAAACTCAATGTCTCTATCCGTGGCATTCCCCGCAACTCTTCCTAAATACATCAGATAATCCTTCACCATCGGGTACTTCTTCCCGCACCACTCTCGATAAGCAATTAACTTGCGCTCTTCTCGCTCGTGCCGTGATACATACTTAATCCTTCTTCCTTCCGTGTGGTGAGCAAAATTGACTTTGTGGTGCAATCTATGTTTCCTCCATACCTTGATAACCAATCCATACCTAATATCACATCCAATCCTTGGGATTCCGTAACTATTAGCTCGAGGGGAAAACATAGTGTCCAATCCTTAATGGCAGTCGATCACACCATTTACTAGCCATGTACTCGCCCGGGTGAGGTTACTAGCATGGGTGACCTAAGGGCTTGGGCTGGTAACTTGTACTTATCCACAAATCCCTTGATATGTATGAATGCGATGCACCAAAGATCGAAAAGAACAACCGCAGAAATGACTTAACCAAAAACTTACCGACATCGTGCATCGGGCTGATCTTCAACCTCCTCCACTTCAATGTGGTTCACCCGTCCCCTGTTGAAAGGGTTGGGTTTCTTTCCGAGCTTCCATTGCCATTTCCATTCGCCTTCGATACCATTGGCATAATGCCCGCCTTACGGCACTTAAAGCAAGTAATATGACTCAGTCTACTTTGGATGGTGTTGACGGGTTGGTGCGATTCATCCATTGCTTCCTCCATTTCCGCTCCCATTCTTGGTGCCATTATGGTTATGCGAATTACCTCCTCCATGGGTATGCTGAAACCGAATTCCTGACTTAGGGTATAACGAGGTTTCATTGAGCTCGAGTTATACTTCCCTTGCCCATACTTCCGCTTGCAGTTCTCAATTTGTCAGCTTTCCTTCAATCATGAGGGCTCGGTCTACTAACTCCTGGTAGTTATTGAAACTGGCTACCACCAACGGCATGCTGAACTCATCATTCAGTCCTTCTAGAAACTTCTCCGCTTTGGCTGCATCGGTAGCAACGTCATCCGGGGCATAACGCTAATTTACTAAAGTCATCCACGCATCGCCAATTCCTTCCTCCTTGGCGTAAGTTGCGAAACTCACGCTTCTTCATGGCCATAGCTCCTGAAACATGGGCGGTCGGAAAGCTTGCTGAAATTGATCCCATGTGACAGTGTCTCTGTGGTAAGTGGTCGTGAAATTCTCCCACCATGTCATGCGGGTCCTTCAAGCCGATGTGCCGCAAACTTCACTCTTTCTCCATTTGTGCATCCTGCATTGGTCACTCCTCGCCTATCTTATGGAGCCACCATCCGCTACAATTGGCTCGGTGCTCTTTGGAATACACCGCGGGTTTAGTCTAAGGAAATGAGTCGATGATCCGCAGTGGTGGTGGTGGTGGTGGGTTGTTATTGTTGTTGCCCTCGGTTCTCGCACCAATGTTTGAATCGTGGTATTCTGCTGGATCAGCTTGGGTGATCTCTGGCGGAAAACAAATCTGGGGTCGCGTCTCGGAGGCATCTCAGAGCGACTGCACCGAATGGATCCAAAGGTTCGTGCTCGGTGTCATCCTCGGATCAAGAATGTCGACACCACACAAGATTTCAAGGATTTATAGCGTAGTAGCAATCACACACTTATTACATCGTTGTCCACAAGGGAACTTAATACAATAATTTGGCTTAAGGCCATCTAATAATAACAGCGGAAGGCTTGGAAGATAAGTGAGTCCATCAACTCCATCGGCATCACTGAGTATAGAACCACGACCTAACACCTTACTCGTTGTCCAAAAGTCCGCAACGTGAAAGTTGCAGCCCAAAACGGGTCAAGACATGGAATATGCCGCAATGTAACACATAGAGAACAATGAAGCAACAAGCCTATACTACATGCATATATGGCTGGTGGTAAGGCTCTACGGTTACATTTTGCATAAAGCTGGTTTTTCCCTACATCAAAGGAATAATTTTATTTAACTATCATGGTGGTTGTTAAACATTGAGAATGGTTGACAGCATCCTCAATCCCAATTAAAAGTACTCATTAAAACCCAATAACTTTATTATTAGAAGTAACATGTTGAGATTCACATGATATTCAAGTACTAGATACTCAAGATGTTCATAACCGGGACACGGCTAATCATGATTAGTTTTACACTCTGCAGAGGTTTTGCGCACTTTTCCCCACAAGACTCGATCGCCTCCGCTTGGTTCTCGTGACTACATGGTGTTTGAGAAACGGATGACCGAGACATAGTCTTTCGTAAGCGCTTAGCACCTTACATGTGGGTAGACCGTACCAACCTAAATCCCCTACATCAGCTAGCCTACCCGTAAGAGTTCGCACAACTTAGTCAACTACGCCAGAGCCCATAATTGGCTTGTGGCTGCACACGGAAGTTTCCAGCTTGAATAATCTTATGATCCCTTAGAGCCCGGTGGCGGTCCAAAGAAATACAGCAAGTCCTCGATAGAAACCAGTGCCTCAATCCACCCAGATGTGTGTTTAGGTTGCCACCTTAGATAAACCATTAATTACAATCTCACATCTGTCATGGATATTCACTCACCCAATCCACGCCTACTAGCATAGCATAGCATAATAAGCAACGTAGAAGTAACCCCAAGGTTTCATAAGTAAAACAGTAATAGGTACTACCTCAATCTACTTCCCTTCCCACAATTTAATTAGATCCTAAACATGCAAGTGTTTGAGGGTTTGATCTAATGCAATAAAACTGGGTAGTAGAAAAGGTATGATCAAGTGTTACTTGCCTTGTCGATGATCCGCGAGACCTAGAGATTCAAGTAACAAGCGGCGCACTCGGTGATCTAACGCAGACAAACAACAAGCATACAATAAGTACTCATCTAATGCACGGGAAATCTCGAATAAAAGATCTAACCAGATAGTTCAACTTAAGAACCCTGGTTGCAAAAGAATCGAATCAAATAAAGCATCGAAAGCTCGGAACTCGAGAGAGAACGACTCGGTTTAGCAATCTGAAACTAAGTCAAAATTTTACAGTAGCAAAACTCTGTGTAAGTAGGTTAGTCGGAACGGCGGTTTCAGAACAAAACTCCAGCGCTTGAATCACCCGATTCCGATAAACGAGCAAGAAATAAAACAGATTTGAAAATCGGATCAGAAATCGAATCTGAAAAATAATGGATTAAATCCGATTAAAAGAAAACGACGAACGGATTAAATAACGGACGTTCGTTAACAGAACTAATCCAACGAACACATTCATTGAAACGAACGGTTCGGTGAACGTTCGTTAATTAAGAAAACCGAAAAAAATACCATCTAGGGTTTTGAAAAAAAACCGAACAACGAACGAAAAACCGGATCGGGACGGGGCGGCGGCGGCTACCTCCGGCAGCCACGGCGGGCTCCGCGGGCTCGGGGGGGGTCCGCGGGTCGGGCGGGTCGGCGGGTGGCGACGGGCGGCGGGCGCGGCGACGGCAAGGCGGCGTCCTTCGGTGGTTTTGGGTGAGGGCGGCGGCGGATGAGAGAGAGGGGGGGGCTCCAGATAAATAGTAGGGGGGTGGCCGGCTTGGGAAGGGGCAGCAGGGCCGGGTCGGGACCACTCCAAGGCGGGCAACGTGGCGGCGGGCGGAGATCACATGTGAGGGAGAGGGAGGTGGGCGGGCGGTTGGCCAGGCCTTGGCCTGTGGGGGGCACGCGATTTTTTTTAACAAAACTAAGCGGAATAAATAAAAAAAATACCAAACGAACTCCGAATTTAATAAAATAAATTTTCCCCGACTCCTAAAAATGAGTCGAACAAAATGAACTTTAAAAACGGCAAACATGCATATTTTTTTTAAAATGCTCATTTTGCCTAAAGCAAATAAATCTTTCAAAACCAAATTTGATTTATTTATAAAATCTTCATTTTTCCTTAATATTGGGAAAGTCATATTATTCCCTCTCTTAAGTTTTTATAGGAAAAACTTTATGAAGATAATTAAATAAATCCAATGATCCTATTTTCAAAATTTGAGAAATCCCAAATATGAAAATAATGAAACTTCCAACTCTCTCCGAGGGTCCTTGAGTTGCGTGAAATTTTCTAGGATCGGAAAAATGCGAGAAAATATGATATGCATGATGACCTAATGTATAACATACCAAATTGAAAATTTGGGATGTTACAAGTAATCTGTAACTAACGCAAACTTCTGGAACTCCAAAAATTCTAAAATAAATTGGTGGACCTGAGGAATTTGTCTAGTAATCATCTGCAAAAAGAATCAACTAAATAGCACTCGCCATTAAAAAATTGAAGCTAATCTCGTGAGTGCTAAAGTTTCTGTTTTTTACAGCATGATCATAAAGACTTCACCCAAGTCTTCCCAAAGGTTCTACTTGGCACAAACACTAATTAAAACATAAAACCACATCCAAACAGAAGCTAGATGGATTATTTATTACTAAACAGAACCAAAAAGTAATAAACTAAAATAAAATTGGGTTGCCTCCCAACAAGCGCTATCGTTTAACGCCCCTAGCTAGGCATGATGATTTCAATGATGCTCACATAGAAGATAAGAATTGAAACATAAAAAGAGCATCATGAAGAATATGACTATCACATTTAAGTCTAACCCACTTCCTATGCATAGGGATTTTGTGAGCAAACAACTTATGGGAATAACAATCAACTAGCATAGGAAGGAAAAACAAGCATAACTTCAAAACTTTAAGCATATAGAGAGGAAACTTGATATTATTGAAATTCCTACAAGCATATATTCCCCCCTCATAATAACTTTCAGTAGCATCATGAATGAATTCAACAATATAACTAGCACTTAAAGCATTCTTTTCATGATCTACTAGCATAGAAATTTTACTACTCTCCACATAAGCAAAATTCTTCTTATGAATAGTAGTGGGAGCAAATTCAACAAAATAATTATCATGTGAGGCATAATCCAATTGAAAACTAAAATCATGATGACAAGTTTCATTGTTATCATTATTTTTAATAGCATACAAGTCATCACAATAATCATCATAGATAGCAACTTTGTTCTCATAATCAATTGGAACCTCTTCCGAAATAGTGGAATCATCACTAAATAAAGTTGACACTCTTCCAAATCCACTTTCATGTTCATCACAATAAGATTCAACATCCTCCAAAATAGTGGGATCACTACTTCCTAAAGTCGACACTCTTCCGAACCCACTTTCATCAATATAATCATCATAAATAGGAGGCATGCTATCATCAAAATAAATTTGCTCATCAAAACTTGGGGGACAAAATATATCATATTCATCAAACATAGCTTCCCCAAGCTTGTGCCTTTGCATATCATTAGCATCATGGATATTCAAGGGATTCATAATAACAACATTGCAATCATGCTCATCATACAAAGATCTAGTACCAAGCATTTTAATGCATTCTTCTTCTAGCACTTGAGCACAATTTTCCTTTCCATCAAACTCAGGAAAGATATTAAAAAGATGAAGCGTATGAGACAAACTCAATTCCATTTTTGTAGTTTTATTTTATAAACTAAACTAGTGATAAAACAAGAAACAAAAAGATTTGATTGCAAGGTCTAAAGATATACCTTCAAGCACTCACCTCCCCGGCAACGGCGCCAGAAAAGAGCTTGATGTCTACTACACAACCTTCTTCTTGTAGACGTTGTTGGGCCTGCAAGTGCACATGTTTGTAGGACAGTAGAAAATTTCCCTCAAGTGCATGACCTAAGGTTTATCAATACATAGGAGGCATAGGATGAAGATGGTCTCTCTCAAACAACCCTGCAACCAAATAACAAAGAGTCTCTTGTGTCCCCAACACACCCAATATAATGGTAAATTGTATAGGTGCACTAGTTCGGCGAAGAGAAGGTGATACAAGTGCAATATGGATGGTAGATAAAGGTTTTTGTAATCTGAAATAATAAAAACAGCATGGTAACTAAGGTTAAAAGTGAGCACAAACGGTATTGCAATGATAGGAAACAAGGCCTAGGGTTCATACTTTCACTAGTGCAAGTTCTCTCAACAATAATAACATAGATAGATCATATAACAATCCCTCAACATGCAACAAAGAGTCACTCCAAAGCCACTAATAGCAGAGAACAAACGTAGAGATTATGGTAGGGTACGAAACCACCTCAAAGTTATTCTTTCGGATCGATCTATTAAAGAGTTCGTACTAGAATAACACCTTAAGACACAAATCAACCAAAACCCTAATGTCACCTAGATACTCCATTGTCACCTCAAGTATCCGTGGGCATGATTATACGATATGCATCACACAATCTCAGATTCATCCAACCAACACAAAGTACTTCAAAGAGTGCCCCAAAGTTTCTACCGAGAGTCAAGAAAACGTGTGCCAACCCCTATGCATAGGTTCGTATGGAACCCGCAAGTTGGTCACCAAAACATACATCAAGTGGCACGTGATATCCCATTGTCACCACAGATAAACACGGCAAGACATACATCAAGTGTTCTCATAAAAGACTCAATCCGATAAGATAACTTCAAAGGGGAAACTCAATTCATCACAAGAGAGTGGAGGGGGAGAAACATCATAAGATCTAACTACAATAGCAAAGCTCGGGATACATCAAGATCGTGCCATAGAGGGAACACGATAGAGAACACGAGAGAGAGAGAGAGAGAGAGAGAGAGAGAGAGAACAAACACATAGCTACTGGTACATACCCTCAGCCCGAGGGTGAACTACTCCCTCCTCGTCATGGAGAGCGCCGGGATGATGAAGATGGCCACCGGTGATGGATTCCCCCTCCGGCAGGGTGCCGGAACGAGGTCCCGAGAGGTTTTTGGTGGCTAGAGGGGCTTGCGGCGGCGGAACTCCCGATCTATCTTGATCCTCGATGTTTTTAGGGTACGTAGGCTTATATAGGCGAAAGAAGTTGGTCGGGAGGTGCTCGAGGGGCCCATGAGATAGGGGGCGCGCCCTACAAGGGGGGGGGGGGGCGCCTATCTCGTGGCTGCCTCGAGGATCTTCTGACGTGAACTCCAAGTCTCCAGGAACATATTATTACAAAAAACACGCAGCCGAAGGTTTCATTCCGTTTGGACTCCGTTTGATATTCCTTTTCCTCGAAATATCAAATGTGCAATAAAACAAAGCAATATGGGCTGGGCCTCCGGTTAATAGGTTAGTCCCAAAAGTAATATAAAAGTGTATAATAAAGCCCATAATCATTCAAAACAGATAATAAAATAGCATGAATGCTTCATAAATTATAGATACGTTGGAGACGTATCAGTCGTCATATCAACCATCCTCCATCACCAATTTCATGATGCTCACCGCCGTGCGTGAGTAATTCCATCGTAGGCTTGCTGGACGGTGATGGGTTGGATGAGATTTATCATGTAATCGAGTTAGTCTTGTTAGGGTTTGATCCCTAGTATCCACTATGTTCTGAGATTGATGTTGCTATGACTTTGCTATGCTTAATGTTTGTCACTAGGGCCCGAGTGCCATGATTTCAGATGTGAATCTATTATGTTTTCATGAATATATGTGTATTCTTGATCCTATCTTGCAAGTCTATAGTCACCTATTATGTGTTATGATCCGGCAACCCTGAAGTGACAATAATCGGGACCACTCCCGGTGATGACCATAGTTTGAGGAGTTCATGTATTCACTATGTGCTAATGCTTTGTTCCGTACTCTATTAAAAGGAGGCCTTAATATCCCTTAGTTTCCAATAGGACCCCGCTGCCACGGGAGGGTAGGACAAAAGATGTCATGCAAGTTCTTTTCCATAAGCACGTATGACTATATACGGAATACATGCCTACATTACATTGATGAATTGGAGCTAGTTCTGTGTAACCCTATGTTATGATCGTTACATGATGAACCGCATCCGACATAATTATCCATCATCGATCCGGTGCCTCTGAGCTTTCCATATACTGGTTCTCGCTTATTTACTTTCCCGCTGCTACTGTTACAATCACTATAAAATACCAAAAACATTACTTTTGCTGTCTTTACTTTTGTTACCGTTACCACCACTATCATATTACTTTGCTACTAAACACTTTGCCGCAGATACTAAGTTTCCAGGTGTGGTTGAATTGACAACTCAACTGCTAATACTTGAGAATATTCTTTGGCTCCCCTTGTGTCAAATCAATAAATTTGGGTTGAATACTCTACCCTCGAAAGTTGTTGCGATCCCCTATACTTGTGGATTATCAAGACTAATTTCTGGCGCCGTTGCCGGGGAGCATAGTTCTATTCTTTGAGTCACTTGGGATTTATATCTGCTGGACACTATGAAGAACTTGAAAGACGCTAAGACAAAAATTTATCCCTCAACTACGAGGGGAGGTAAGGAACTGCCATCTAGCTCGCACTTGATTCACCTTCCATTATGAGTAAGCTAGCGACACCTAAACCTCGCTTCGCTATTCGCTCGATATGTCGCATGTTATTGATGATGCCACTTCTGCTATGCATGATACTTATGATGAAACTGCTTCTATGCCTGATACTACTATGCTCCTTAGTGAATTTCTTGATGAACAAATTGCTAGGGCTGGAGAGAAAGATATTATTGAATCTGAATACGATGATGAAAGTGGTGATGAAAATATGCCTGTTATTCCTGAGGGTTATGTTTTTGATATGGAATCTTCTGCCGCTATTTTAGCTTGCAAAGATAGATATGATCTCAAGAGGTTATTAGTTAAATGGAACAAAGAATCACTTAGGGATAAAATGAAACCCGACCCTGCTTTTGCAACTTCACCTATATGGGTTCCTGATAAGGATTATGAATTTTCTGTTGATCCAGATATAATTACTTTGGTTGAATCTGATCCTTTTTATGGCTATGAATCTGAAACTGTTGTGGCACATCTTACTAAGTTAAATGATATAGCCTCCCTGTTTACTAATGATGAGAGATCGCACTACTTTTATATACTCAAAATATTTCCGTTCTCATTAAAGGGTGATGCTAAGATATGGTTTAATTCTCTTGATCCTGGTTGTGTGCGTAGTCCCTAGGATATGATTTATTACTACTCTGCTAAATATTTCCCTGCTCATAAGAAACAAGCTGCTTTGAGGGAAATATACAACTTCTTGCAAATTAAAGAAGAGAGTCTCCCACAAGCTTGGGGGAGGCTTCTCAAGTTACTTAATGCTTTGCCTGATCATCCTCTTAAGAAACCTGAAATACTTGATATCTTTTATAATGGACTAACCAATGCTTCCAGAGATTACCTGGATAGTTGTGCTGGTTCTCTTTTCAGGGAAAGGACACCGGATGAAGCTGAAATTCTATTGAATAATACGTTGACAAATGAAAATAATTGGGCACATCCTGAGCCAGCTTCTGCTCCAATTACTAAGCCTATTCCTAAACCAACTCCGAAGAAGAGAGGTGTTCTATTTCTCGATCTGAAGATATGCAAGAGGCAAAGAAATCTATGAAAGAAAAAGGTATTAAGCTGAAGATGTTAAGAATTTACCTCCTATTGAAGAAATACATGGTCTTAATCTACCGCCTATTGAAGAAACTTATGATATTGATCGATTACTTATCGAAGAACCTCCTGATCTTGATAACCCGATACAGGTAGTAAAGGTAAATTCTCTCTATAGATTTGATGAAGGTGATATTCCTCATTATAAGTCTGCTAGACAATGCTTCGATGAGTTTGATAATTTTATTGTCAAACAAGAAAATTTTAATGCTTATTTTGGTAGACAATTAAAACAAGATGCTTATATGATTAAACACTTGGGTGACTATATGGCTAATATTAGAGGTGAACTTAAACTTGTTAGCAAACATGCTTCTATGGTTACCACTCAAGTAGAACAAGTACTTAAAGCCCAAAAAGAAGTGCTTGATGAAATGGATAGTAAGAAAAATGATTATGCTGTTAGAGTGGCTACTAGAACTGGTAGAATGACTCAGGAACCTTTGTATCCTGAAGGCCACCCTAAGTGAATCAAGCAAAATTCTCAGAGAAATAATATTGATGTACCTAGTTCTTCTAAAAGGAAGAAAAGAAAAATGATAGGACTTTGCAAACTTCTAGTGAACCTATTGCTGAACCACACGAGAATCCAAATGATATCTCTATGTCCGATGTCAAACACAATCTGTAATGAACATGAACCTAGTGAAAATGTTAATGATGATGTTCATGATGATGCTCAACCTAGTAATGATAATGATGTAGAAATTGAACCTGTTGTTGATCTTGATAACCCACAATCAAATAATCAACGTTATGATAAAAGAGACTTTGTTGCTAGAAAGCATGGTAAAGAAAGAGAACCATGGGTTCAGAAACCCATGCCTTTTCCTCCGGAACCATCCAAGAAAAAGGATGATGAGGATTTTGAGCGCTTTGCTGAAATGATTAGACCTATATTTTTGCGTATGCGATTGACTGATATACTAAAAATGAATCCTTATGCTAAATATATGAAAGATATTGTTACAAATAAAAGAAAGATACCGGAAGCTGAAATTTCCACCATGCTTGCTAATTATACTTTTAAAGGTGGAATACCAAAAAAACTTGGAGATCCAGGAGTACCTACTATACCATGCTCCATTAAGAGAAATTATGTTAAAACTGCTTTATGTGATCTTGGAGCCGGTGTTAGTGTTATGCCTCTCTCTTTATATCGTAGACTTGACTTGAATAAGTTGACACCTACTGAAATATCTTTGCAAATGGCTGATAAATCAACTGCTATACATTGTCGGTATTTGTGAGGATGTGCCTGTTGTGGTTGCAAACGTTACTATTTTAACGGACTTTGTTATTCTTGATATTCCCGAGGACGATAGTATGTCTATTATTCTTGGAAGACCTTTTCTGAATACTGCAGGGCTGTTATTGATTGCAACAAAGGCAATGTCACTTTTCATGTTAATGGTAATGAGCATACGGTACACTTTCCGAGGAAACAACCTCAAGTTCATAGTATCAACTCTATTGGAAAAATTCCATCGATTATATTTGGACGTTTTGAATTTCCTCTCCCTACTGACATGAAGAAATATGATATACTTATTATTGGGGATGTCCATATCCTTGTTGAGGTAACCTAGTGTTATTCGAAATTTCTCTGGTTTCATGATTATCGCAATGAGTTTGTTAACAAGACCTGATCAACCTTGTTAGTGGATTCCTTTTGATGACCATGAGATGGATGAAACTAGAAGCACAACCTTCTGTACCCTCTTTATATTTTCTATTCTTTAGTAGAAATAAAATAAAATAGTATTTTTCTATCTATTTCCTGACTTATCCGTGCAATATAAAAATACCCCCGAAAATAAAAGTCCTCAGAATGCCATGCCAATTTAATATGATTTTTTCGGGAATATTTCAGGATTTATAGTGCAAAAATCACCGCGGGGGGAGCTGCCACCTGGCCACGAGGGTGGAGGGCGCGCCCTACCCTCCTGGGCGCGCCCCCTGTCTCGTGGGCCCACGGTGGCCCTCCTCCACTTATTCCAGCACCCATCTTCTTCCTCTGCCTCACACAAACCCGAAAAACCAACTCAAGCACGAGTTCCAGCCACTTTTGCTATGATTTTCGATCTCCTTGCTCAAAGCACCTCTCGCAAAACTGCTTGGGGAGATTGTTCCTTGGTATGTGACTCCTCCATTGGTCCAATTAGTTTTTGTTCTAGTGCTTTATTCTTTGCAAATTTGTGCTGCATAGGTGACCATGTTCTTGAGCTTGCATGTCAAATTTATATGGTTCCAAGTAGTTCTAATGCTTGATATAGGCTCTAGGCACTTGTAGGAGTAGTTGCTATCAATTTTATTGAAGTTGGTTCACTTTTGTTTGAAGTTACTAAAAATTTCAAAGTACTTTAAAAATAATGAAGAGACTTTTGAGGGGCTCATTGAGCCGAAGCTCAAAGGAGAAACAAAATGAAGAAGATCAGAGGCCCAAATATAATTTGCCTCGTACCGCAGAAATACGGCCGTGTGAATGGCCCTCTGATAATTTCTTGACACAAGCCGGGATTTATGAAGATTTCTATTCATTGATTGAAAATGCTGGTCTCACCAACTTCGTCCGCGACCAACGTCCACAGTATCTCTTGCTCACAAATACTTTTGTGCAAAACTTCTACTTTTACCCTAAGGAATCACCCCCTTCAGTAGAGTTTCATTTATATGACGTTGTGAAGAAAATGCCATTTTCTGAATTTTGCGCAGCCTGCAACATACCTCCTGGTGGTATCTTAGAGGAACCACCTCGCAAAGAGGTGGAACCATTTGTTAACACTATCACTGTGGGAGAAACCAGGAAGGTTTCTGATGCAAGAATCACTAGCATACATTTTTCCTGTTTTACGCTACTTTGCCTAATTTACTAGTCGTTGCTTGATTGGTCGCGGGAACTGTGGAAACCTTAGTGTTCATGATATTATCATTTTGTTCCATGATTTATACCGCAACAACACTGTTAGTATGGGCGGAATTATTGCTAGACGGTTAAGTTTGAACCGTACTAAAGGCCCCATCTTTGGAGGTATTTATGCTTCGCGCCTAGCTGCACATTTTGACATACCTATTAGGCATTTTGAGAAAGAAGAAAAAATGTTGCCTAGTGCTTATTTAGATTATAATAGTATGCTAGCGCATGACTTTCTTGTTAAGGGCAAGGAAGGGGAGCTTAAATATAAATTGTACTTTGATAAACATCACCCTGAGACTATTACTTTGCCTGCTCCCTCTTTGTTTAACTTGTCTACAGGTCCTCACCTTGTTCCGTGGGCGGCCGTTCAAGCCTATCGGAATCCTGTACCAGCCCCGGAGGTCCTCACCTTGTTCCGTGGGCGGCCATTCAAGCCTATCGGAATCCTGTACCAGCCCCGGAGCCGGAACCCCAATACAATTCTCCATGTCAGTCTGTTTATTCTTGGGATCTGGAGGCGGTTGCTAGCCAGTGGCAGTCAGAGTCCTCTTCATCACAGTATGATCCCAACTATTCTTCATCACAGTACGACCCCAGCTACACCTACGGGTATCCGCCAGGCTATCCCTGGCCATAGACCAACTTAGGACAAAAGCCTAAGCTTGTGGGAGTACGTATTTCTCACCGACATTACATTTATGTTCACACACACTCATTGCTAGATGTCGGTGCTCATACTCTTTCACTGTAATATCCATGCTAGTTTATTTTCTTTTTCCTGCTTTCTTCTTGTGTGTTTAATAAACCTTAAGAAAAACCAAAATAAATTAGTAGTAGTTTATTTCTTTGCTGTAGTAATTAAATAGAAAACCCAAAAAAATATTTCCCGTCCTTCTTTTTGCTTGTTGGGAGCTTTCCCGTGTAAATAGTTTTTATTTCTTTTCTTTTCTTTGGGGGTTAGTAGGAGAGGACCATGATTAAATTGTTGAAGTGGCTCTTATATGCATCATTGTTGATTTAACCAAGAGCCCATATTGCCTTTCCTTCTCCTTTTTATTGAATGCTCACAGATTCCAGCTTAGTGAAATACACGTGCACTCTTATTGTTATTCACATCGTTCGGTCGTGCAAGTGAAGGGCAATTATGATGATATATGATGGACTGGCTGAGATGAGAAAAGCTGGTATGAACTCAACCTCTTTTGTTTTTGTATATATGATGAGTCCATCGTTCCTGATTCAGCTTATTATGAATAAACATGTTTGCAATGACAATTAGAGATCATAGTTGCTCGTGTCATGCTTGATTAGCTATGAGTTATAATGGTTTACCTTGCGCGCCAACATGCTATTAAAATGGTTGTGATGTGGTATGATGGGGTGGTATCCTCCTTTGAATGATTTAAGTGACTTGACTTGGCACATATTCACGCATGTAGTTGAAACAAATCAACATAGCCTTCACGATATTTATGTTCATGGTGGATTATATCCTACTCATGCTTGTATTCAATGTTTATTAATTTTAATGCATGTTCATGGCTGTTGTCGCTCTCTAGTTGGTCGCTTCCCAGTCTTTTGCTAGCCTTCACTTGTACTAAGCGGGAATACTGCTTGTGCATCCAATTCCTTAAACCCCAAAGTATTCCATATGAGTCCATTATACCTTCCTATATGCGGTATCTACCTGCCGTTCCAAGTAAATTTTTATGTGCCAAACTCTAAACCTTCAAATAAACATTCGGTTTTGCATGCTCGAATAGCTCATATATCAACTAGGGCTGCCCTTATCTTCCGTGTTAGGCGGGTTATTCTCAAGAGGAGTGGACTCTGCTCCTCACTCACGAGAAAATGGCTTGTCACCGGGATGTCCAGTCCCATGCTTTATGCAAACTAAATCAAAATAATTGCAAACAAAACTCCCCCTGGGACCCGATGAATGTTGGAGGCACTCGTTGTTTCGAGCAAGCCATGGATTGATGCTTGTGGAGGAGGGGAGTATAAACTTTACCATTCTGTTTGGGAACCGCCTATAATTTGTTTAGCATGGAAGATATCGTCATCTCTTAGTTGTTATGTTGACAATCAAAGTATGCCGCTCAAAATATAAATTATCTCTATTTCAAAACCGAGCTCTGGCACCTCTACAAATCCCTGCTTCCCTCTGCGAAGGGCCTATCTATTTACTTTTATGTTGAGTCATCACCTTCTTATTAAAAGCACTAGCTTGAGAGCACAGCTGTCATTTGCATTCATTACTGTTAATTTATATCGGGTACGAATTACAATGTCTAGTCAGTCCTTGATCTTTGAAGGTGCTCTGCATTTATGTTTTGCGGTCTTAGAAAGGGCTAGCGAGATACCATCTTGTTATATCATATTTTGATTATTTTGAGAAATTGTTGTCATCCGAGATTTATTATTATGGCTTGCTAGCTAATTATGTTATTGATATGAGTAAACATGAGACCTAGGAGTTATTGCAAATGTGGTTAGTTATGATCTTTGCTGAAAACCTGAATGCTGGCTTGACATAGTTACAACAACAAGAGCAAACCGAGTTTGTAAAAGTTTTCCTTTTTATCTTTCAGTTTGTCAACTGAATTGCTTGAGGACAAGCAAGGGTTTAAGCTTGGGGGAGTTGATACGTCTCCGTCGTATCTACTTTTCCAAACACTTTTGCCCTTGTTTTGGACTCTAACTTGTATGATTTGAATGGAACTAACCGGATCGACGCTGTTTTCAGCAGAATTGCCATGATGTTGTTTTATGTGCAGAAAATAAAAGTTCTCGGAATGACCTGAAATTCCATGGGATGTCTTATAAAAAATAATAATAAATCCTCACCAAAGATGAAGACCAGAGGGCCCACACCCTGTCCACGAGGGTGGGGGGCACGCCCCCCCCCCTCTAGGGCGCGCCCCTACCTCGTGGGCCCCCTGGACACCCTCCGACGCCAACTCCAACTCTATATATTGGCTTTCGGGGAGAAAAAAATTAGAGAGAAGAAATCATCGCGTTTTACGATACGGAGGCGCCGCCAAGCCCTAAAACCTCTCGGGAGGGCTGATCTGGAGTCCGTTCGGGGCTCCGGAGAGGGGGCTTCGTCGCCGTTGTCATCATCAACCATCCTCCATCACCAATTTCATGATGCTCACCGCCGTGCGTGAGTAATTCTATCGTAGGCTTGCTGGACGGTGATGGGTTGGATGAGATTTATCATGTAATCGAGTTAGTCTTGTTAGGGTTTGATACCTAGTATCCACTATGTTCTGAGATTGATGTTGCTATGACTTTGCTATGCTTAATGCTTGTCACTAGGGCCCGAGTGCCATGATTTCAGATCCGAACCTATTATGTTTTCATGAATATATGTGTGTTCTCGATCCTATCTTGCTAGTCTATAGTCACCTATTATGTGTTATGATCCGGCAACCCCGAAGTGACAATAATCGGGACCACTCCCGGTGATGACCATAGTTTGAGGAGTTCATGTATTCACTATGTGCTAATGCTTTGTTCCGGTTCTCTATTAAAAGGAGGCCTTAATATCCCTTAGTTTCCAATAGGACCCCGCAGCTATGGGAGGGTAGGAAAAAAGATGTCATGCAAGTTCTTTTGCATAAGCACGTATGACTATATACGGAATACATGCCTACATTACATTGATGAATTGGAGCTAGTTCTGTGTCACCCTATGTTATGACTGTTACATGATGAACCGCATCCAACATAATTATCCATCACTGATCCGGTGCCTACGAGCTTTCCATATACTGGTTCTCGCTTATTTACTTTCCCGTTGCTACTGTTACAATCACTATAAAATACCAAAAACATTACCTTTGCTGTCTTTACTTATGTTACCGTTACCACCACTATCATATTACTTTGCTACTAAACACTTGGCCGTAGATACTAAGTTTCCAGGCGTGGTTGAATTGACAACTCAGCTGCTAATACTTGAGAATATTCTTTGGCTCCCCTTGTGTCGAATCAATAAATTGGGGTTGAATACTCTACCCTCAAAAGCTGTTGCGATCCCCTATACTTGTGGGTTATCATGCCTCTAAGCATGAATGAAAGTTCCGTAGTGTATAAAGATTTTAACATGCCTCCAAGGTGGAGCCCACCATAAGCCTACAACAAATGAAAAATTCAAGTTACAACTTCTCATCCGTGTGCATGCATGCTTCTTTCCTCCTCTCTTCTTTTCTTCCACTTGTTTATTCACTTGGAGGCTGCCTCTAGTGTTGGAGGCGACGCTAAGCATAGAGGCGGATAAACTAAATCGTGCAGTGTATAGAGGCAGACTAGAAATCCTTAGAGGCGGCCTTAGAGGCGCAAAAACATCACATTGTGGATGCCCTTACTAAGGCTAGCCATAGCGGGAGTAACTTAGGTAGTAATATAGCACATCCCAAGAAAAAATTGCTTATGTGGCATGGAGTTAATGAGGAATGAGATGCTTGTGGTAACTTAATACAGTATGTTACTGTAACATAACACACCCCGAGGTAAAATGAGTCTGTATCTCAATTAATGAAGACTTGCATGTTACCATCCATATGACTACCCACTATGAAGGTACTACCTCCGTCCTCGTTTATTGGTCCCCATTGTATTTCGTGTCAAATTTTGACCATAGATTGAACTAACAAAATTTTCATGCATGTCACAAAAAATTATATCATTCAAAACTATGTTCAAATATGAATCCAACGATATATTTTTTGTTGAAATGCATTAACATTTTGTTAGTTAAATCTTTGGTCAAAATTTGGCACAAACTACAAAGGGGACCTATAAACCGATTTAAGGTAGTAGTAACATAGACTAGTAACATATGCATGTTACTAGTCCAAGTTACTCACCACTATGACCAGCCTAAGCAATGTTACCAAACGCTCCTTACGCTGCCTTGTTATCTCCCCTGGAAACCCAATGCATGGAGCGCAACTACGCGTTGATCAGTCAAGAAATCAAAGTCGGCTTGCATGCGAGTTAATACGTGGCCCTGCATGGTAGCTAAAACAACATCTCTTAGTTGTTGGGATTAATTGTTTCGTTTAGAGATACAAATCAGGGCTTTGATTGGAGGAAGGACCGGTCAAGTTTCTCCTTCTCCTCCAATCTGCTTGCACCTTGGTCCCGCTGCACCTTCTAACGTGACTTATTACACCTAGACAGAGGGAGTAGTACGAGATACGGTGGCACACTGACCTAGGTCGAATACGAGTGCCCAAAATTGTGTGGATGTTATAATAAGGATTCACTTAAAATAGTACGTGAGCAATGTAGGGATCAATTGGACGGTGTTCACGGCGATGGCGAGATGTGTGAGGTAAGATACACCGCTGGCACTTTTAATTTTTCTTATTAATTTGTTTGTTTCACCCTCTGACTGGTGGGACCCAACGTACTAGCTGGAGAGAGATAAGGTGACTAAGGCTGTATTATTTCTGTACTACCAACACTGCTTTAAATCACAAAAGACCTTACCACCAAAGCAACATGACACGATTATGATTTAAATGCCAATGACTCCCACGTAAAAAAAACACGGCATGCTTGTCACACGAATGGATGAATGTATAAAAGGTTATATTCCTCTCGTTAAACATAACGGGAGGGTGGTGTAGCTGGTTAGCCTGTTTGCTCTTCAAATGTGAGGTCTTGGGTTCGATAACTACACTTGAGCATAATTTTGTTTTTGTTCGACTTCTTTCTTCCACCCAATGACAGGTAGGCCCTGCATGACTGAGAGAGAAATTGATCTGGGGGGTGCCAGGAGGATTCTTTGAATGGTCAAAATGGATGGATATGGAGCTATACGATCTCGTAGTGACCGTATAATCACCTTCACGCTTGTTTTCTAGGGTTTGCACTCTTCACACACTCTCTCCACTATATATATACGCTGGAGCCTCAGCGCTTGTAGTTGCTCTCTTCACACTCTCTCACCCTCTCCAGATCTAAACAAGAATTCGTCGGCCTCTCTCTCTCTCCCCTCATTGCTGGTCAAAGTGCCGGCAGGATCCGTCCGCCGGGAAGGGAAGGAGGCTTAACACTGTCGCCGTCGGCGAGGGAGGGAATCCACTACCGGCACAGCTGTTCTCTTTCACCCAGCGGCGGCGCGGGAGGGCCTCCGACCCCTTCTTCCTCGCTGCCGTACATAGTGTGGGCCGAATGGCCTCCAGTCGCCCACCGAACCACCCCCCCTTCCATATAATTTACTTATTCCACATGCATTGCTCTAGCTGCATGTGGGCTTTTTCCGCTTCTGCACTCAAATCTAGGTGTTGGATCAAACAGGAAAGTAGTGGGGAAAGTTGTATAGCATGAATCTAGGACGTGGTTCAAAGAGGAAAGGAATGGGAGAAAGTAGTGGGGAAAGTTGTATAGCATGAATCTAGGACGTGGTTCAAAAAGGAAAGGAAGGGGGAAGTAGTGGGGAAAGTTGTATAGCATGAATCTAGGACGTGGTTCAAAGAGGAAAGGAATGGGGGAAAGTAGTGGGGAAAGTTGTATAGCATGAATCTAGGACGTGGTTCAAAGAGGAAAGGAAGGGGGGAAGTACTAGTACAGACTGGCTATCCAGCACCTACGTCGGTCGAAAAGGAAAAACAATGACAAACACAGTACACACATCTGTAAGGAACTGATCTTTTTGTTTTGGGGGACAAGGCTGTAGAGTTGAGTAGGACTAGATTTGCTGCGCTCACATAGGGAAAGATGTCTAAAGATAACAAAACTGGGACCAACACAAATAAGCTCCTTGGTTCTTTGTTGTTTGTTGCAACAGACTATGCATCACTCCTTCTTACATCGGTAGATGCACATGGTGCTGGTGCATCCATTGTCCCGTGCAACTCTTTAGATGTTGTTAATCTAATGCCCTGTTTCATTAAAAAGTCCTAGGACTTTTTTTAGTCCCAACTAAAAAGTCCCTAGTACCTACCTGCTTGGTTCCAGGGACTAAACATGGACTAGAGGTTATTAAATGACATGCTAAAAGACCATGTTACCCCTAGTAATGAACTAATAGATATAAGGTGCGATGCGAGGCAGGGGCAACTGTTGGAAAAAGTCCCAATAAGACTCTCCCTCAGGGTCTTCTTTTTTTAGTCCTAAATGCCCACTTTTAGTCCCGAAAAGTGCCTCCTGTTTGGTTTATATGGGACTGATGGTGACTTTTTTAGTCCCTACACCAAAAAGTCCTGTAAACAAACACCCTCTAATAATGCCGCTGGAAAATTGGTGCAATGCCACAGTTAAAAGGAAATTACATGTTTAATGAATTTTATTGTTAATATAATCTCTTTGTTAATATGAATCAATGCCACTGTTTGAGAAATGCTACTGTCTTGCTTTCTTTCCCATTTAGATAAGTTAGATGCTTCTTTTTGTTGGCTTCGGTGTCATCCACCATTATTGACCACTAGTTGTTTCCTTTGGACCTCTGTGTAAACAGGGTTATCTACTTCACCTCGTTGCTATTGTGACCTTTTGTTGCACTGCTCAAAACACTTGTGTTTTAAGAGTGTTTTGTGTAGTTCAACCAAAATGTCACACTGACAATGTTCCTTGATTGCTTGATCTTAGTGGAACTGCACAAGAGGAGATCTTACTTCCTATCCGTGTTGTCAAATTTGGTTCAGATCTTCTTCTTGTGAGTTGTTTGAATTCCGCGTCATGAGAGGTCAGTACTAGCCTTGTTTCACATGATTGTGTAGTGTGCTTTCATATGTTGTGCTACTTGTACGATAATGTTGCTTGATTTTAGTGAACTGCATAAATGGAGACAAGACTTCCAATCTGTATGTGCACGGTAATATCTCGTTGAGGTAAGATAAGGAAATTTCACAACTGTTGGCCTGTATTTTGTCACTTTCATCAGAAAATTAATGTCGTTGTTTAGTGCTATACTTGTGCTCCCTAATTGACATGCCAAATCTTACATTGAAGGCGAAGCTTGTCTGTTATTGAACCAAGTGATAAAGGGGAAGAACAAGCAGAAGAAAAACAAAAATCAACTCCCGGTGCTGTAATGAAGCACTAGAACTATGATAACACAAGTAATGATATAGTTTTGCATCTTAATTTATTGCTATGGCTGGAACGAGCAATTGTTTTGCCACTGATTTGATGCCACACTTAATGTAATATGTAATTATCTCTACTTGTGCAAACAGGGATCTTCTTTGAAGATACCATATATTTTAGTAGAACTGCACAAGAAGATGTTGGAAACATTAAACTAATCGAGGAGTATATAGTAAGCATGGAAACCACAGTAGATAACAAATGATGGTTCCGGAGAAGTGCTTGATCTGTATGCTCTACACAATAAGCCTCGACAAAGGTTGGTACTCACCACGGATTTCATCCATATGATTGAGCTTTGTCATCTCTATTGGTGTTGTGCTACTGTTTAGATACTGTCATGAGAAAGTGGTATTGTCCTTGAGAAGTGCTTCATCTGTGCTGTTTTCGATATTTCCTTTCCTTTTTTTCGAGCAAACAGGGATGCTAGCATTTAGTTGTCCTCTTGTCTTTGCACAACAGGATCATCCTCCTCTAAAGAAGAATATGGAGTATGTGAAGTGACTAGTCTGAGTATGCCAGGATGAAGAAGCCGTGTCTATCTTCTCATCAGAAGGAGTAGTTGAAGGATGGTTACATTACTCCCCACAAGACCAAACTAACTTCAGCTCAGAAGGACTGACAGATATCCATTTTTTTGCTGTGATGCACAAGTACAATGTTGTTCTAGGATTCTTTCCGATGAGTTCCATTTTTTAAAAAGTGTGATCTACATGGACCATGTAGGTGCCTATTTAAACTGTCAATTCATAGTACAGTTTGCTTTATACTAATCACTTTTTTGTATTCATGCAAACAGGGGTGCTCAGCTTGATTTCAATGGGAACTGCACAAAATGTTCATGAATATATTGAATCATTCATTTCCACCACAAGAAAGGAGGCGCGATATGTTCAAGGGGTTGCAACATATAAGGGCGAAATCATACAAGCTACGCGCGAATTTGGTTGATTTTGGTGGAACTGCACAAAAAGATCAACTGGTTTATTTAGCACGAGGTGCCATGTCAATGTCCGAACTGATGGCAAACCCTGCCCATTCCACAATCATAGGCATTTGATATTTTGGAATGGGAAAACCTTTTCAAAGTTTGCTCATTGATGTACGCAAAACAACACGCATTTGACATTTTGGAATGGGACGACCTTGTCAAATTTTGCTCATTGATGTTAGCAAGAAGACATGCGTTTGATATTTTTGAATGGGACGCCCTTTGCTGTCAGCAGCATCGATCGATTTTTGTTTATTCTTTAGTTGTGAAGTAAATATTGACTCTAACATGTGAATCGTTGAGATGCATAATCATCGGTTGTTTTGAATGTTCTCTATGAATTGCCAGGCATGTGTGTTTGATTGCAATGTACAGGAACCCTAAAAAGCTGCTCAAACTCTTTGTACTCCCTCTGTTCCTTTTTTACTTCGCATGTTAGATTTCTTTAAGTCAGTTGGTTTTACATTGTGAATGTTCATACTTTTTTCTATAAGATTGGTCAAAGTAGAGATACTTTGACTGCAGACAAAACTTGTATGCAGACTAAAAAGGACCGGAGGGAGTACATGTGAAACTGCTGCAAACGAGGTGATCACCCTGGGAATAATGCTAGTACGTATTGTTTTGCATGTTCATCCAATGCCAGTGATACAAGAATTCAAACTAATCGAACTAAATTCATTCATACACGGTCGGATTCCATATAAACATGCCGGATTTCATTACATTACATTCATTCTTCAACTAAAAAGGGGTGCACTGGAGGTATAATTAATTAACTGAAGCTACCCACCTATGTCCGCCTGAGCCGAACAGAAGCTTCTTCTCCAGCGGACTGAGCTTCAGTGGCTTAACTGCAGGTGCAGTTGCATAACTGACATGTGGCCCAGATGCCTGTTGGGCCCACGTGTCAGTGAGCCAACTACACCAGTAGGTAAGTAAATGCAGCGTCCTTCTCCATTATAGCTCTCTGACTCCACGTCGCCGCCAAGAAGCTAATCAGCCGTCAATGGTCAACCCGCCTAGCTTGGCTTCAACCGAAGGGTAGCAGCGGTGCCCTTACTTGGACCCGAGCGGCGGTGACATACCGTGTTCTACTCTTCCTTGTTTTCTGTGTGGCGTGACCTCGTTGGGAGCGGCGCCTCGGCGGAGCCGGTGATGTCCTCTGTCTCGTTGCCGGCGGGGCGGCGCCTCGGTGAAGCGGGGGAATTCCTCCCCTTTGTTGCCAGCAGGGTGGGGCCTCGGCTAAGCCGGCGATGTCCTCTGCCTCGTTGTTGGTGGGGCAGGGCCTCGGCGGAGTAGGGCCTCGCCGAAGCCGACGAGGTCCTCCGCCTCGGTGCCGGTGGGCCGGGGCCTCGGTGGAGCCGGCGGTGTCCTCTGCCTCGTTGTTGGCACCACGGGGCCTCGGCGGAGCAGGGCCTCGTCGACACCAGCGGAGTGGAGACTCGTTAGAGCCGGCTTGTCCTCTGCCTCGTCCTCGGTCTCGCCAAACAACACCTCGCCCGCTTCATCGCCCTCTTTGTAGGCGGACGCAGCCTCTCCCACCCACATACGGTACCGCCAGCACTCGAGGCGGCCCTCGCGGGCGGAGCGGTATGAGTCGAGCATCGCCTCCTACTCCGCCCGCTCCGCGGTGATCTGCTCCTCCACCTGCAAGTGCTCCTGGAGGAGATGGTGGTTGTAGGCGGCGTCTGTCTGCGCCTCCCGGAACTCCTCCCGACACTTCTGCCCCACCGTGTCCATGTATTGGGCAAGGGCCTCGCCGATGGTTATGGTGCAATGCACCGGCGAGGATGGCGCGGAGGAGGGGGTTGGCGCTGGATCGTCGACTACCATGTTATCCATTGGGACATCGTCGTTCTCCGGCTGCCTGTCGGCCAGCCAGTCAACAACAATGGCTGCCATCTCCTTGTGGTCCGTCGTCCGCCCGTCCTGAAGAGCGCTGGAGCGCGAGGAAGCCATGATGGGCAGTAGTGGTGTGGACAGGAGAAAGGGAACGGAGGCGGATGACTGCAGCTATGGCCGGCGTAGCAGTTTATATAGCAATGGTGGGCGATGGAGGGATGGTCCTGTGGTGCCGGAGTAGCCGCCTCGGCAACCGTCTATCATTAATGTGGGCGGCAGACGGACGGATGGACGGCACGTGTGTCGTTTGAAGGCGGAGCAATCGCCTGCACCGGGAAGCGGGGCGGGCGGCGCTGACCGTTTCGGGCGGAAAGCACGCGCGTGCAAGGGAGGCGGTCTAGGTGGGCCAGGGCAGTCAGACTCGTGCTTGGCAGCGGGTCGGTCCAGTAGCCGGACATGCTAGCTCGCCAGCGAGCTCGCCGAGCTGAGCGATGACAATCAGACAATGGACGTAGCTTCCGACCTGGAGCCGGCGCCACTGTCCAAGCCGGTTCATGTCGTGTTCATCATAGAGCAGGTGCGGCTCCAGTTCGACGCCCTAATAGTGGAAGAGCTACCAGCACAGGAGGACCTATGATACAACCTCTGCGAGCACCGGTGAACAGGAGAACGACAATGCCGTCGCGGACGTGTGGCCCTATGATCCTGGCTTCCCGAATGAGCAGTGGGCGCTGTATCAGACCATCCATAGGGCCCGCGAGGCCCTGTCCGTCGTCCTTCGAGTTGTTGCACTCACCGTGGCACCGCCGTCTCACGTTGTCAGCATGGTCAACGGACATGAGGAATGAGGAGATGACTTTACATGGAGAGGATGATAGTGGGGACCCACCAGGGCCATAGCCGCACGTACGCAAGTGCCTCCTTATTATATACAACTAATTTTTTTGCTTCCTCCCGGTTTCCTGACATCACGGTCCCACACCATTGTCAACCTATGTAGTCAATAAACGAGAGAATTGCACAAGGAGCGGCCGACAGCTCGGACCAAGCACCTCGAGCAGTATTTGTGTTTTTGAGGTGTGAGCACTGCAGAGTTTTCTTGAGCGATGTTTTCGTTGTTTTTCAGAGGAGAGCAGGGTATTAGCTGGGCGGGTTGTGGCCCGTCTAGCCCAGGCTAGATATCCAACCCATATATTATTTTTTCCAAGCTGAAAATGGCTAGCCCAGCTATACTTTTTTTGAGGAATACCCAGGCAAGGTCCCGCTGGGCTGCAAATCTTTCCTAAGAGGGATGCATTAGGCTTAATAAGAAAATGGGCTTTAAGAAATAATAGATGAGATGTAATTATAAAAACTGGGCAGTAACTATAAAAAAATGCACCAAACACGTAACTAGTTTATAAAATATTAATTTTGGATTTTGAAAATTTTAATTTCATTAGTTGTTGCATGCGCAATGTTTCGTTGGATTTTTACGTAATACAAATTTATATTGAAATTGTATTTAATCTGACTAGAAATTTTGGGACAAAAATATCCCGAAACCCATCAAAATGTGGGAAATTTTATTGAATTCTGTTTTGAACGGTTGGTTGAAATTATTAACCCTTGTCCTAGCTAGAAAATGGGTTGTACTTTTAACAAATTGTAAATGGGCTGTAGTAAATTCCATTAGAATTCAAAAATGGGGTGTACATTCTTACAAATCTCAAATGGTTTATAAGTTCTCTTCCACACACTTGTGGGCCTACTAAGTTGACGTCCCTAAAAAAGCAAGTTGACACGTATGCAAGGCTTTGTCAACTTATAGTCAACACACGGTTCTAGCAGCAGTGGCCGTTGGATGTCTATCCAACGGATGTCGTGCTTCTTCTTCAATCTCGAATATTCTAGCTTCACCCGCCCAAAAAATGATTCCTCTCCCTGACATCTGGGGCGCACCGTTTTGGAGGCTGACTTGTGGGCGTACTAAGTTGACGCGTACCAAGGGCTTTGTCAACTTAGTCCATATAAACGATTCTAGCTGTAGTGACTGTACGATGTCCATCCAACGACCGTAGTTCTTCTTTAACCTCTGGTCTTCTTGCTCTAGCCGCCCAAAGCAGCGCCGATCGTGCCGCATGCTCCTGCCTCTCGTGGCCAGCTGTGCTACCGCGGATGCCTCACCGCCCCCTACTATTCCCACCACTAGCCAGGCCCTGCGGCGACGGCGGCCTCACACCGCAGCCGAATCAGTGAACCCTCGTACTCCTCTCCGCGTGGGAATCCACTGCCACGTCTTCCCTGGTCAAGGAAAGACTTCCATCGGAAGAGTACTGTACGTGCAGAGGCTGACAGCTGGGTCCACGGCCGCAGCAAGGAAGTGCCTTCTTATTACACAGAAAATACTGTTTCCTGCACCTGACAACAGGGACCCATCGGACGGGCCACCGTATTTCGTAAAAAAAACGTTTCCCCTGACTGCTGGGACCCACCAGCTACATCTTCACACGCAAGGAAGTGCGTCCATATTACGGGCAAAAAAATGATTCGCCCCCTGACTGCTGGGACCCACCAGCTACATCTTCGCACGCAAGGAAGTGCCTGACAGTCGGGACCCACCTGGTCGAAGCGTACGTAGTGTTGTCATTCTGGTCGCGAACGTGTAGGTACATACTGGTCGATCGGTCAATCTGCAGGCTGCAGCGATGAACTATGGCCGTGTAAGGAAGGGCACGTGTCGTAGTAGAGGCGCGCACGTAGCATGTCACGCAGTCCCGTTAATATTGTGTACACGTACATACAGCGGCCAGGGTGCAAGAAAGTAAATACGGCCACGTACGTACATACGGGCAATGTCTCGAACGCCTACTCGCGCATACGTACGGCCAGGGCTCATGTACATGTCTGGGTCGGAACGGAGAAACTGTGTCGTCATCGTGTTCATGAGGAGGCAACGGAATGCGTCATGTTCATCGGGAGGCAACGGAATACGTCGTGTTCATCGGGAGCCAACCGGCTTGGATGGAACAACCAATCGAAACGAGGCCTGGCGTACCGCAGAACGGAGGAAACGGCCTTGTGTTCAACCGGCCACGGTCGGAACGGGATCCTATTCATCGGAGGGGTCTGGTGTACTACAAAAAGGAGGAAACAGACTTCTCTTGGACCTTCTACAGTCGAAACGGGGTCCTGTTGATCGGAAGGGGTGTGGTGTACCGCAAAACGGAGGAAACGGACTTGTGTTGGAGCGCTACGGTCGAAACGGGGGTCCTGTTCATCGGCAGGGGTGTGGCGTACCGCAAAACGGGACTCCACGGGATACTGTTCATCTCCACCGTCGACCTCCTCAAGCCTCCACAGACTCTGTTCATCCACCGTCGACCTCCTCCGGCCTCCACCGCGATCGTTCATCCACGGGCTCCTGTTCATCCAGCCTCCACCGCTCCTCCACCGGCCATCGCTCAACCATCCCTCTCCACGGGATCCTGTTCAACCACCCCTCCATGGGCTACTGTTCATCCTTCCCTCCACCGGCTAATGTTCAACCAGCCCTCCACGGGGTCCTGTTCATCCAACCCCCAACCAGCTCGATCGATCGGGGTCCTGTTCATCCAGCGGCAACACCACGGGGTCCTGTTCATCCAACCCCCCACTGGGAACTGTTCATCCAAACCCCCAACAACGCTCACTGTTCATCAAGTGGCAGCATTGATCGGCTTCAGTTAGCAGCAGTAGCGAAGGAATCACTCGAGTTCAGTTAACAGCAAGGGATCGATCGCTCGGGTTCAGTAACGTAGCTAGTGCAATCGGCCGGGTTTAGTTAGAGCCCAACGCCTCGCTCGGGTTCAGTTAGAGCGCAACGCCTCGCACACACACGCGTACATGTACGAGAGAAACACGCATCGCTCAGCCCCTGACCACCCACTGTAACCGGGAACTCCCCAATTTATTCCTCGCCCTTGCTTCTACCAAGGTTTTCTCCGTCATGGACGACCCAAATAATGTCATGCAGCAGCGTCTCCGGCCCACCCAGGACGAAAAGCCCATTTTCTGTCATGATTTTTTGTCATAGAAGTAGGAGCCCACCACATCTATGATGATACCGGGTTTTGTCACAATTATCGTCATAGAAGTGTCATAAGCATGACAGGAAAAAAATCGTTCAGCCCAAAATGTCACGGATGTGTATTTTTTTGTAGTGCATCTGCAACTACGAAAGAAGAATTAAGATAAATCTTACCATATCATGAAACATATGGATCCAAATTACCCCCTTATGAAACAACACATAAACTAGGGTTTAAGCTTCTGTCACTCTAGCAACCCATCATCTACTTATTACCCCATAATGCCTTCCCTTAGGCCCAAGTATGGTGAAATGTCAGGTAGTCGACGTTCACATGACACCACTAAAGGAAGAGCAACATACATATCCTCAAAATATCGAACGAGTGCAAAATTCACATGATTACTTATAACCAGACTTCTCTCATGTCCTCAAGATCAAAAGTAACTACTCACAAATAATATTCATTTTCAAGATCAGAGGGGTATTGAATATCATGAAGGATCTGAGCATATATCCACCAAATAAGCTAAGTTGCATCAACTACAAGATGTAATCAACACTACTAGTAACCCACATGTACCAATCTGAGGTTTTGAGACAAAGATTGAATACAAGAGATATACTAGGGTTTGATATGAGATGGTGCTGGTGGAGATGTTGATGACGATTGGTCCTCCCATGATGAGAGGATCATTGGTAATGACGATGGCTTCAATTTCCCCCTGTGGAGGGGGGGGGGGGGAGTTTCCCCTGCAGAATCGCTCCGTAGAGAGCAAATGTGTTCATGCCCAGGTTCCACCTCGAGACGGCAGCGCTTTGTCCCAGAAGTCTCGCTCTGATTTTTTTTCTAGGGAAAATGGCATCATATAGGAGAAGATGGGCACTGCAGGACTGCCAGGGGCCCATAAGCCCATAGGGCGTGCCTCCTAAGCTTGTCGCTCTCTAGTGGGTCGACTCCTGGTATTTGTTCCGCCAATATTTTTATATATTCCAAAATAATTCTACATAAATTTTCAGGCCATTTGGAGTTGTGCAAAATAGCTATCTCTGATGTACCCCTTTCCGATCCAGAATTCCAGCAGCCGATAATCTCCCTCTTCATGTGAATCTTGCGAAATAAGTGAGAAAAGGCATAAGAATTGTATCACAAAGTGAAATAATGACCCAAAACATAATAAAGAAGAAGGGAAAAAGAATGCCTCCACCAGAATTATAAGAAAATCAAGACACTCTACTCCTCACGACTATTATCCCACCTCACTATCCGACTAAGGAAGGGGTTTACATATCCTTTTAGTAGGCCTGGCGACAACCACACTAGACCCTCTAGCCTTATTCTACGTAGCAGCACCTCACATGAAGGCTGTGCGCCGTCGAATACAATGGCATTCCTGTGCTTCCATGGTTCCCACATTGTTAGCCCTAGGATGGTGCGCAGGTCCTTCATGCTCATGTTGTTGGGTCCTTGTTTACTGCTCAACCAATGTACACGATTGTCTTGTTGTGACGCACCCATTCCGGCCAAGCCAGAGTCTCGGAGATCACAGTCCACACCGTGCTAGCAAAAACGCACGTGAGTAAGTAAATGGTTGACTGTCTCCTCCTGGTCACAGAAGGGACACACGTCCTGGTGCGGTTTTCCTCGCTGTGCCAGGCGGTCCGACGTCCAGCATCTATCCCATAGAGAGATCCGAGTGAAGAATTTGCATTGTGAGGGAACCCGCGATTTCCATGTTAGATCCCCCATAGGTACCACTTCTCTCCCCCAAAATTTGGCCGCATATGCCGAGCGAACCGAGAACTGTCCGTTGGCCTCCCAAGACCATGTAATTTCATCTGCCATGTTCTTCGTAGTCTCCCAAGTTATAACTTTATGCCGTAACAAAAGCAATTCCTGTAGTGCTTCCGTTCCTAGGTTCGTACCAACATCCGAGGCCCATGATCAATCCTCTATGACCTGACCAACCATCCTGGAAGTTCTAACCCGTGTTGGGATCTTGCTATAAATCAAAGGTTCAACCTCCTGGACCCTCTGCCCATGTAACCAACGGTCCTCCCAGAAGAGCATCACGAGGCCGTTGTGTGCTATGCTCCTTGTGGCTTCCTTGAAGAGAAGCATCGAATCGTTGAGCACTTTGATTTTGAACTCATTCCAAGGCCTGGTAGCGTTCGTCCTTTTGAGCCAGGGCCATCTAGACTGCATGGCCACATTCATCCAACACAAGTTTGGCAATCCTAATCCACCTGCCCACTTCGGTGTGCATACTATCTCCCATGCGATAGCATAGTTCCCACCATTAGCCTCTATCCTTCTGCACCATAGGAAGCCCCTACATATCTTGTTCATAGCCACAATCGTTTTCATCAGCAGGTCCAAAGCCATCATCGCATGAATTGGCATGGCGCATAGAACGCATTGCACCAAGGTTAACCTGCCACTCTTCGGCATTAGAGTTTCCTTCCACTTCGGCAGCTTGTTGGCCATGTGATCCACTAAGTATTGCAGTTGTGCCGCGGTATGCTTCCGCAAGGATAACGGCAGCCTGAGGGCAGCCTAGCTGAGCGCATACCATGGTGATTTCTTCTTCTGTACATCGAATCGGCAAGGCGGCTGACTTGTTCATATTGGTCCATAGGCCTGACGCTTCCCCAAATAGCTCAAAAATGCACTCGCAAACTTCAAGATCCATCGGAATAGGCTTCACAAACAATGCCACGTCGTCCGCAAAAATGGACAATCTCTTCCTCATTGCTACTTCTTGAGCTTGCGTTGGTTTTTCCCTTGAAAAGAAAGGGTGATGCAGCAAAGTAGAGTAAGTATTTCCCTCAGTTTTGAGAACCAAGGTATCAATCCAATAGGAGACAACGCACAAGTCACCGAATACCTGCACAAACAAACACCAACTTGCACCCAACGCGATAAAGGGGTTGTCAATCCCTTCACGGTCATTTGCAAAGTGAGATCTGATAGAGATGGATAAACGGTAAAGTAATATTTTTGGAATTTTTGGTTTATGGAACGGAAAGTAAAAGATTGCAAAGAAGTAAATACGAAACTAAAATTGTAGATTGGAAACTTATTTGATGGAAAGTAGACCCGGGGGCCATAGGTTTCACTAGAGGCTTCTCTTGAGATAGAAAATATTACGGTGGGTGAACAAATTACTGCCAAGCAATTGATAGAAAAGCACAAAGTTATGACGATATCAAAGGCAATGATCATGAATATAGGCATCACACCGTATCAAGTAGATCGGCTCCTGCCTGCATCTACTACTATCACTCCACACATCAACCGACTCCTGCCTGCATCTAGAGTTTTAAGTTCATGAAGAACAGAGTAACACATTAAGTAAGATGACATGATGTAGAGAGATAAACTCAAGCAACATGATGTAAACCCCATCTTTTTATCCTTGATGGCAACAATACAATACGTGCCTTGCTGCCCCTACTTTCACTGGGAAAGGACACCGCAAGATTGAACCCAAAGCTAAGCACTTCTCCCATTGCAAGAAGAACCAATCTAGTTGGCCAAACCAAATCGATAGTTCGAAGAGACTTCCAAAGATATCAAATCATGCATATAAGAATTCAGAGGAGATTCAAATAATATTCATAGATAAGCTGATCATATATCCACAATTCATCGGATCTCGGCAAACATACCACAAAAAGTATTACATTGAATAGATCTCCAAGAACATCAAGGAGAACGTGGTATTGGGAATCAAAGAGAGAGAAGAAGCCATCTAGCTACTTGCTATGGACCCGTAGGTCTATGATAAACTACTCACGCTTCATCAGAAGGGAAATGGTGTTGATGTAGAAGCCCTCCGTGATTGAATACCCCTCCGGCAGGACGCCGAAAAAGGCCCCTAGATGGGATATCACGGGTATAGAAGATTGCGGCACTGGAAAAGTGTTTTCGTGGATATCCTGGTAGGTTTTGGAATATTTTAGAATATATAGGTGGAAGAAATAGGTCATTGGAGTCACGAGGGGCCCATAAGGGTGGGGGCGCACCCTACCCCCCTGGGCGCGCCCTCCGTCTTTGTGGCTGCCTCGTGGCTTCACTAACATGTACTCCAAGTCCTCTGGGTGTCTTCTGGTCCAAGAAAAATCATCGTGAAAGTTTCATTCCGTTTGGACTCCGTCTGATATTCCTTTTCTGTGAAACTCTAAAACAAGGAAAAAATAGGAACTGACACTAGGCTCTAGGTTAATATGTTAGTCCCAAAAATAATATAAAGTAGCATACTAATGCATATATAACATCCAAAACAGATAATATAATAGCATGGAACAATCAAAAATTATAGATACGTTGGAGACGTATCAAGCATCCCCAAGCTTAATTCCTGCTCGTCCTCGAGTAGGTAAATGATAAAAACAGAATTTTTGATGTGGAATGCTACCTAACATATTTATCCATGTAATTTTCTTTATTGTGGCATGAATGTCAAGTTCCGTATGATTCAAAACAAAAGTTTAATATTGACAGAAAAACAACAATACTTCAAGCATACTAACAAGATAATTATGTCTTCTCAAAATAACATGGCCAAAGAAAGCTTATCAGTACAAAATCATATAGTATGGCTATGGTCCATCTTCATCACACAAAATATTCAAATCATGCACAACCCCGATGACAAGCCAAGCAATTGTTTCATACTTTTGATGTTCTCAAACCTTTTCAACTTTCACGCAATACATGAGTGTGAGCCATGGACATAGCACTATAGGTGGAATAGAATTGTTGTGGAAAAGACAAAAAGAGGGAGATAGTATCACATCAACAAGGCATATTAACGGGCTATGGAGATGCCCATCAACAGATATCAATGTGAGTGAGTAAGGATTGCCATGCAACGGATGCACTAGAGCTATAAGTTTATGAAAGCTCAAAAAGAAAACTAAGTGGGTGTGTGTCGAACTTGCTTGCTCATGAAGACCTAGGGCAATTTGAGGAAGCCCATCGTTGGAATATACAAGCCAAGTTCTATAACGAAAATTCCCACTAGGATATGAAAGTGACAACATAGGGACTCTCTATCATGAAAACCATGGTGCTACTTTGAAGCACAAGTATGGAAAAGGATAGTAACATTGCCCCTTCTCTCTTTTTCTCTCTTTTTTTATTTTTATTCCTTTCTCTTTTTTCCTTTTTTTCTTTTTCTCATTTTTTCTTCTTTCTCTCCCTTTTTTCTCTTTCTTTATTTTATTTCCTCACATGGGACAATGCTCTAATAAGGAAGATCATCATACTTGTATTTACTTACAACTCAAAAATTACAACTTGATACTAGAACAAGTGACTCTATATGAATGCCTCTGGTGGTGTACTAGGATGTGCAATAAATCAAGAGCGACATGTATAAAATGATGAACGGTGGCTTTGCCACAAATACGATGTCAACTACATGATCATGCAAAGCAATATGACAATGATGGAGCGTGTCATAATAAACGGAAGGGTGGAAAGTTGCATGGCAATAAATCTTGGAATGGCTATGGAAATGCCATAATAGGTAGGTACGGTGGCTGTTTTCAGGAAGGTATATGGTGGGTTTATGGCATCGGCGAAATATACGCGATACAAGAGAGGCTAGCAATAGTGGAAGGGTGAGAGTGCGTATAATCCATGGACTCAACATTAGTCATAAATAACTCACATACTTATTGCAAAAATCTATCAGTCATTGAAACGAAGTACTACACGCATGCTCCTAGGGGGATAGATTGGTAGGAAAATACCATCGCTCGTTCCCGACCGCCACGCATAAGGAAGACAATCAAAAAATATCTCATGCTCCAACCTCGTTACATAACGGTTCAGCATACGTGCATGCCACGGGACTCACAAACCTTAACACAAGTATTTCTCAAATTCACAACTACTCACTAGCATGACTCTAATATTACCATCTTCATATCTCAAAACAATCATAAGGAATCAAACTTCTCATAGTATTCAATGCACTTTATATGAAAGTTTTTATTATATCCCTCTTGGATGCCTATCATATTTGGACTAAAAAATTTAACCAAAGCAAATTACCATGCTGTTTTGAAGACTCTCAAAATAATATAAGTGAATCATGAGAGTTCATCAATTTCTACAAATAAAACCACCGTCATGCTCTAAAAAGATATAAGTGAAGCACTAGAGCAAAATTGCCTAGCTCGAAAGATATAAGTGAAGCACATAGAGTATTCTAATAAATCATGATTCATGCGTGTCTCTCTCAAAAGGTGTGTACAGCAAGGATGATTGTGGCAAACTAAAAAGCAAAGACTCAAATCATACAAGACGCTCCAAGCAAAACACATATCATGTGGTGAATAAAAATATAGCCTCAAGTAAAGTTACTAATAGACGAAGACGAAAGAGGGGATGCCTTCCGGGGCATCCCCAAGCTTAGACTCTTGGTTGTCCTTGAATATTACCTTGGGGTGCCTTGGGAATCCCCAAGCTTAGGCTCTTGCCACTCTTTATTCCATAGTCCATCAAATTCTTACCCAAAACTTGAAAACTTCACAACACAAAACTCAACAGAAAATATCATAACCTCCGTTAGTATAAGAAAATAAATCACCACTTTTGGTACTGTTGTGAACTCATTCTTTATTTATATTGTTGTAATATCTACTATATTCAAACTTTTCCGGGGTTCATACCCCTCGATACGAGCCATAGATTCACCAAAATAAGCAAACAACACAAAGAAAACAGAATCTATCAAAAACAGAACAGTCTGTAGCAATCTAGCTAATTCGAATACTTCTGTAACTCCAAAATTTATGAAAATTTATGACAACCTAAGCAATTTGTTTGTTAATCTTCTGCAAAAAGAATCGGTATTTTATCACGCTTCTGTGATTTTTAACAATTCTGGGACTAAGCGCAAAAGTTTCTATTTTTCAGCAAGATCAAATCAACTATCACCGTAAGCTATCCCAAAGGTCTTACGTGGCACATACACTAATTAAAGCACAAATACACATATAAACAGAGTCTAGATGAGATATTTATTGCAAAACGGCAAGGAAAAATATTGGGTTATCTCCCAACAAGCACTTTTCTTTAAAGCGTTTTAGCTAGGCATTGATAATTTTGATGATGCTCACATGAAAGATAGCAATTGAAACACAAAGAGAGAATCATAAAACATGCTGAAAACACATCTAATTCTAACATACTTCCTATGCATAGGCATCTTATAGGCAAACAAATTATCAAGACAAGCAGAAACCACCATATGCGAGGAAGAAGAAAGAAACAATATCAATCTCAACATAACGAGTGGTAATTTTGTAACATGAAGATTTCTACAACCATATTTTCCTCTCTCATAATAATTACATGTGGGATCATATTCAAACTCAACAATATAAATATCACATAAAATATTCTCTTTATGAACCACATGCATGCAAAGTTGACACTCTTCCAAAATAGTGGGATTATCATAAAATAAAGTCATGACCTCTCCGAACCCACTTTTACCAAAAACTTCATAAGATTGAACATTATCCAAATATGTGGGGATCTAAAGTTGACACTCTTCCAAACCCACTTTAAATAGTATTGCAAACATTATTATCAATCTCATATTCATCATGGGGCTTAGATAAATTTTCAAGATCATAAGAAGAATCACCCCAATCATGATCATTGCTACAAGTAGTGGGCATAGCAAAATTAGCATCCCCAAGCTTAGGGTTTTGCATATTATTAGCACAATTGACATTAATAGAATTTACAATAACATCATTGCAATCATGCTTTTTATTCAAAGATCTATCGTGAATCACTTCATAAAGTGCTTCATCACAATAATTTCAAGCAAAACTTCATAAAGATAATCTAGTGCACAAAACTCACTAGCAATTGGTTCATCATAATTGGATATCTTAAAAAGATTGGCAAGCGGATGAGGATCCATAGATCTTAGGTTCTCTGATTTGCAATAGATACACAATTGGTCCAAGCAAACGAGCAAATGAGCCAAATAAGACATCAAGGCAAACGAAAGGACGAACATAAGAAGGGCGAAGAAAAGGAAAATCTTTTCGAAAATCATTTTAGAAGTGGGCGAGAGGAAAATGAGAGGCGAAAGGCGAATAATGTAATGCAAGAGATGAGAGTTTATGGTGGGTACTTGGTATGCCTTGACTTCGTGTAGATCTCCCCGGCAACGGCGCCAGAAATTGGCAAGTTGACAAGAGAAAAATCTTGACTTGACTTGGCATAAATCTCCCCGGTAACGGCGCCAGAAAATTCTTCCAGCTACTTCTTGAGCTTGCGTTGGTTTTTTCCTTGAAGAGGAAAGGGTGATGTAGCAAAGTAGAGTAAGTATTTCCATCAGTTTTGAGAACCAAGGTATCAATCCAGTAGGAGACAACGCACAAGTCACCGAATACCTGCACAAACAAACACCAACTTGCACCCAACGCGATAAAGGGGTTGTCAATCCCTTCACGGTTATTTGCAAAGTGAGATCTGATAGAGATGGATAAACGGTAAATTAATATTTTTGGCATTTTTGGTTTATGGAACGGAAAGTAAAAGATTGCAAAGAAAGTAAATAGGAAACTAAAATTGTAGATTGGAAACTTATATGACGGAAAGTAGACCCGGGGCCATAGGTGTCACTAGAGGCTTCTCTCGAGATAGATAATATTATTGTGGGTGAAGCAATTGATAGAAAAGCGCAAAGTTGTGAGGATGTCTAAGGCAATGATCATGAATATAGGCATCACGTCCGTATCAAGTAGACCGACTCCTGCTGCATCTATTACTATTACTCCACACACCGACCGACTCCTGCTTGCATCTAGAGTATTAAGTTCATGAAGAACAGAGTAACGCATTAAGTAAGATGACATGATGTAGAGAGATAAACTCAAGCAATATGATGTAAACCCCATCTTTTTATCCTCGATGGCAACAATACAATATGTGCCTTGCTTCCCCTACTGCCCCCGGGAAAGGACACCGCAAGTTTGAACACAAAGCTAAGCACTTCTCCCATTGCAAGAAAAACCAATCTAGTTAGCCAAACCGAATCGATAGTTCGGAGAGACTTGCAAAGATATCATATCATGCATATAAGAATTCAGAGGAGATTCAAATAATATTCATAGATCAGCTGATCATAAATCCACAATTCATGGGATCTCGGCAAACACACCGCAAAAAGTATTACATCGAATAGATCTCCAAGAACATCGAGGAGAACATGGTATTGAGAATCAAAGAGAGAGAAGAAGCCATCTAGCTACTAGGTATGGACTCGTAGGTCTGTGGTGAACTACTCACGCTTCACCGGAAGGGCAATGGTGTTGATGTAGAAGCCCTTTATGACCGAATTCCCTCCGGCAGGACGCTGGAAAAGGCCCCTAGATGGGATCTCACGGGTACAGAAGGTTGCTGTGGTGGAGAAGTGTTTTCGTGGCTCTCCTGGTAGGTTTTGGAATATTCGAGAATATATAGGTGGAAGAAATAGGTCGGTGGAGTCACCAGGGGCCCACAAGGGTGGGGGCGTGCCCTACCCCCTGGGTGCACCCTCCGTCCTTGTGGCCGCCTCGTGGCTTCCCTGATGTGTACTCCAAGTCCTATGGTTGTCTTCTGGTTCAAGAAAAAACATTGTGAAAGTTTCACTCCGTTGGGACTCCGTTTGATATTCCTTTTTCTACAAAACACTAAAACAAGGAAAAAACATGAAATGGCATTGGGCTCTAGGTTAATAGGTTAGTCCCAAAAATAATATAAAATAGCATATTAATGCATATAAAACATCCAAAACAGGTAATATAATAGCATGGAACAATGAAAAAGTATAGATATGTTGGAGACGTATCACTCATGCCCACCTGCGCCAAGGGTGCGAGAACTCCTCTGTTCGCGGCAAACTCAAACAATCTCTGTAGTGGCTCCATAGTTAGGATGAACAACATTGGCGAGATGGGATCACCTTAACACAGCCCCTTGTAGGTGAGAATTGTGTCGTCGGGCTCACCATTGACCATGACTTTGGTAGACGAAGTAGAAAGAATGCCGCAAATCCATGATCTCCACCACGGCCCAAAGCCCAAGTGCTGCAGAATTTCCACGAGAAAAGGCCACTTCATTGAGTCAAAACATTTGATATATCAAGCTCTATTAATTAAGACCAAAGGGTTCTTCAGGGCGTTAAGACGATGCGTCGTGATTTTAACCAACATGAAGTTATCGTGTAGAGATCTTGCCTTCATGAAAGCACTATGACGGTTACCTACAAGCCTAGGTAGGTCCACCACAAGCCTGCACGCAAGAACCTTCTCAAAGATTTATATGTCCCGTCTTAAGATTAATGGGCCGAAGTCCCCCACATCCAAGGCCCCCTCCTTCTTAGGCAGGATAGTAACTAGTATTTATTGATAGCTGCCATACCCCCATGTCACCGTTGTAGAAGCAGCTCATAGCTACCAAATCATCCTTTATGATACTCCAATAAGTTGCATAGAACCTACCCGTGAACCCATCCAGTCCTGGAGCCTTATGTGGAGGCATGGCTTTGATCACGCTTTCCACTTCTTCCACTGTGAACGGTTGCTCCAGATGTGAGAGGTTGAGGTTTTGCAGATCAAGTGCCGCCAAGTTGATTGTATGCTCTCTTGGGGTCAAGGTACCAAATGCCGCACCATATTATGTGTCAACAGCCGATGCCACCTCCTCTTGCCCCGAGTATAGTTGGTCATTATTATCATACTGCCCTAATGACGTTCTTCCTCTGTGTGTGAATCACTTGTTGGTGGAATAGTCTCGTGTTTCTATCACCTTCCCGCAACTGCAAGAGCCGAGATCGCTGCCTCGCGATTGTTGTTTCTAGGGAGCACAACCCTAGCAGCTTTTTCTTCAGACACCTCCTCAAATTCCTTTTCGTGTTGGAGAGCTCCCTCGATTCCATTGAAATATCAAGTTGCTTGATCACCTCCATAGCAATATCAATCTGCAGTTTCACATTCCCAATCCAAGGATCACTCCACCTTTGGAGGCTAATAGTTGTGGCTCTGAGCTTGTTGTGTAGAGTGAGATAGACATTGGAGGCAGCTAGCATCGAGGTCCATGCCATCTGGACCACGTCCATAAATCCCTCGGCTTTGCACCAAAATGCTTCAAACTTAAATCTTTTCCTCATACTAATATCCACATTCAAGTCTAGCATCAACGGGCAGTGGTCCGAGACCGCAGTTCCAAGGGACGAGAGGAAACAAGAGGGGTATGCCTCATCCCACTCGTTCAAAACAAAGACATGATCAATATTTTCCAAAGCCGCATTCTTCCTTTCATTGGACCACGTGTAGCGTCTCCCATTCAGGTAAAGTTCTTTCGGCTCAAGTAAGTTCAGCTTGGCATGAAATCTTGCTAACGTCCTTCTATTAAACAAGGCATTGTTCTTGTCTTCCTGCTTAGCAAGTAGGCTGAAGTATCCTGCCACTAGCCATGGCCCAACGGGTAGGTCCCGAATGTCCACTAAGTCCTGCATAAACTCCACTTTATCACGCTCCTCCCATGGCTCGTACACACAAGTGAGCCACCATGGTTGTTCGTCCTCCGGGCACTTGACAAGCACCGTAACCATATGGTTAGTAAAGTGTGGGTTTGATAGTTGGGTGGTAGTGGTGTCCCAAGCTAACAAGATTCCCCATGTGTCCCCAGAGCCGGCAAGTAAAAGAATTTTTTGAATTTATTACCAGGGTACTGTCGTACAATGATGTCTGAAACCTCCTGCAATTTGGTTTCCTGTAGACACACTATGGCCGGACTAGACGTAGTCACCACCTGAAATACCGCGTTCCGCCTTGCAGGAGCATTAAGGTCGCGAACATTCCACACTAGCATCTTCAAGGGTTGCGTATTCATAGTCATAGTCACATCCTACCTAGGCAGCCAAACTGGCACCTACGCCGCCATTCCTTCCACCAACACCCCCTGAAGTGGTTGTGTCGGTGACTCCCAGCCAAATAGAGCCAGCACCGCCGCGATGTGTGCATCGGAGAGTGTCCATGAGAAAAGATCCACGTACATCCGGAGAGCCTCCTCTGAAATGACCTCACCCTCATGCGCTAGACATAAATTTCGTATGATCACCTCCTGTGGATTAGTGGAGCCATTTTTCGCAAGACGAGCACTCCTCCTGGGAGTTATATCAATCCTCTTCTTCTTCCTTGGGTTATGGCTCCGCACTGCACCTACACGGTCAGCCGGCAGTCGTAGGACCGGGGAAATGGACTTGCACATTTCTACATGAAGCTCATCAATGCATATTTGTAGGGAGTCCCCATGTCGGGCTGCCATGGTGTACTCGGCTCCTGCATTGCATGCTGCATGGCATCGCCCACCGCCGGTGCTGTCTCCGCCTCTTGTGGTGCCATGCATGTTGCATGGGTGCAACTACCCCCCAATAGGCTAACATGGAATGTGGCCCATGCGTCCACCCATACTAGCCTGGGAATCTTCTAAAAAGCAGCTTAGGTCCTGGTCCACCACCTTTGGTTCCTGTAGAGATATTTGATACGACCCAATTTGGACGGAAGCACCATTGGGCATCAGATCCGATGTTGCCATGTTCTCGTCTGTCCTTTCCGCCAGTCGACATCTTGGCAATTGCATCGATGCTGGGGAGCCAATCAGAAAAGAAAGATCTGCCTGCCTCCTCAGGCGCAGAACCCCAACATCATCCACCTATGCAACCGCATTATTGCCTGGGCCCGCTAGAGTATCCTAACCAGCCGCTGCACGCTGCGGCACGCGCATGCCCGCGATTGGCTGCACCAACATGCCAGCTTTATCCCGGCCCAACCTCGTACCCAAAAGTGGGCCAGTGACGGCAGCCACACGGGTGCTGCTGACCGCCTCCCCGACCGGATCCAAAGCTTTCTGAATCCTCTGGTGACTGGCCGCCTGTTGCGCAGCCGTGGACGACTTTAGTTGGCCAACCCCAATCTGCCAAAGGGGAGGGAAACAACGGCGTGTGACGGCCCTGACCCTCCGCCTTGGACATGCGGGTCGAAGATCGTGCCCAGGATCTGTGGCATGGCGCCGCAGCACTGGGACAGGGGAGGGTGGTGGTGGATCCAAGCGCGGAGGAGAGGACAGTGAGGAGTCGGACCCCGAGGAGAGGGAACCAGAAAGGGAGACTGATACGTCTCCAACGTATCTATAATTTATGAAGTATTCATGTCGTTATATTATCATTCTTGGATGTTTTACAATCATTTTATAGCAACTTTATATCATTTTTTGGGACTACCCTATTGACATAGTGCCCAGTGCCAGTTGCTGTTTTTGCTTGTTTTTTACTTCGTAGGAAGTCAATATCAAACGGAGTCCGAACGCAGCAAAAAAATTGCCAGAAGACCGGGCTAAAAAGTACCAAAGGGGAGGCCCGAGGTGGGCATAACCCACCTGGGCGCGCCCAGGGGGGTTGTGCCCCCCTCTTTGACCTCCCACACCGCCTCTTTGCCCTATAAATCTCCAAATATTCCAGAACCCCCAAAAATAACCCTAGATCAGAAGTTCCGCAAGCCTCTGTAGCCACGAAAAACCAATCTAGTCCCCGTTCTCGCACCCTACCGGAGGGGCAAATCATCACCGGTGGCCATCTTCATCATCCCGACGGCCACCATGATGAGGAGGGAGTAGTCCACCCTTGGGGCTGAGGGTTTGTACATGTAGATATGTGTTTAATCTCTCGCTCTCTCTCTCTCTCTCTCTCTCTCTCTCTCTCTCTCTCTCTCTCTCGTGTTCTGGAGATGTCATGATCTTGATGTATCGTGGGCTTTGTGTCAGGACCCCGGTTCCAGGTCACATCGATCTAGCCGGTAACACCTCATATCACTTTGCGGCCTCACACACGGTATTCCCACGGGTGTCGCCTTACCATGGCCCGGGACCATTTGCGTCTTTTGGCTCACGGATATGATAGTGTCACTAGCATCCATATGACAGAGAACCCGGGCCGACATGGATAGTCGTGAACCCAAAGCGGCACTAACCTATGGGTACATGCATACATGAATCACAACGAGCATGTCGGTCATCAACGTATGAATCCGGGCTGTAGCACTGGGCTAACAGGACTCCGGTAACCCGGGCTGCGAGCTAAGGCAGGACTCGGATGTCACCGTGACATTTCCCGAAGGACGGACATAGGAACGGTGAAACACATGCCGGCCAGTCAAGTGTCCAAAGCGGTAGTCTTTGGGCTAGCGAGGACTCCGTGAACCGGGCTGTAGCGGACTACTATCGCTCAGGAAGCACTAGACTACATTTCCCCATATGAGAGGCTGCCAAGGATAAACAACTAGATTGTCGGATCCCACACATACCAAGCATTTCAAACATACACACAATATGCTCAATATGTGTAAATACAACATGGCATCACAACATAACTCTACGACTCAAATATTTATTCATTAGGCTCCGAGGAGCGAGATATTACAAACATGGGTCTCATGACCCAACACTCGGAAACATACAAGTCAAGGCACAAGCGGAAGCTTAACATGTCCGAGTCTGAGACATCTACAAATGAAAAAGGCCGAGAAGCCCGACTATCTAACACATCCTGCCGAGGGCACAAGATCGTCGCTGAGGTAACAAGCTAAACGTCAAGTCCAAGCGGAACTACTAGCGAGACCGACGTCTCTCGCAAAACATAAAATAAGCAAGCGTGAGTACAAACGTACTCAGCAAGACTTACATCGAGAACTAACTACATATGCATCATTATCAACAAAGGGGTGGTGGAGTTTGACTGCGGCAAGCCAGCTTTGACTCGGTGGCTATCCTGAACTACATTTGCAAGTAACTCTTTTGAGGTGGCGCTTTACGAGTCCACATATTCACCATATCAATACACCACTATGGACCCGCCTCCGTCTTCCCTCGAGAACGCCATCCATAGCACTTACGCTTATCTTGCGCATTTTAGAGTATCCACTTTCACTTGTCCGTGAACTGATATAGGCAACCTGAAGTCCTTTTCCGCGGACACGGCTATTCGAATAGATCATATTAACCCTGCAGGTGTACTTCTTCACACACGCTCTCACCACTTATCGCCGTTTACGACATGTACTCGGCAACCTTCAAGCGGAAGCCAATGAGGGTGTCGGCCACGGCCTACCTAAACACTCAAGTCCCTAGTCCAGGTTTATCGCCTATTAGGGTTCCATCTGCAGGGAGTCCGGCCGAGGTTTCCACTAACGGCCCCGAACGATGTGTGCAGGGTTCCCGAGATACCAAACGGGCATTCAGTACACCGGGCCACGGTGTATCTACCGCATCATAGCCCATCCCTAGGGTCAGCGCTACGCATGGCCTCCAACACATATCCTACAAACACCAGAAACTAGTTGCAACTCCTGGATAGAGGACAAGGGTGGTTAAGAAGCCGAGAGAGTCAATTAAGGATCCCAATGTGTGGTAGTAACTGTTTCATGGATCACAAACACAGAACTCAGTTCCTGAGGGCAGGCTGCAATGAGACAACCCAACATGTACTCCTACATGGCCTCTCACCGCTACCTTTACCAAAACGTGTTCACACACGAAGCTCACACACAAAGTAGGACCTGTTCACACACCTCCGATTCATCCCGATGAATCAGACTGACTCAACTCTAAGCGATGGCAGGCATGACAAACAAGCATGAATGAGTAGGCACAACAGGGCTCAAACAACTCCTACTCATGCTAGTGGGTTTCATCTAATTCTTGTGGAATGACAGGTCATGCAGAGGATAAAGGGGTTCAGCTACCGCAGCAAGTAATGTATGAATCGTTGTTGTCCTAATGCAGTAAAAGAGAGCAGGAGCAAGAGAGTGGGATTATATCGGAATGAACAAGGGGTTTTGCTTGCACGGCACTTGAAGATAATATAGTTCTTCATCGGTGTCATAGAATTCATCGTCGGTACGTCGTCTACCGAGAGGGGACAATTACCGGCAAACAAGAAAGAACACAATCAATGCGATGCAACAATATGATGCATGATAATGACATGGCAATATGCTGGTGTTTTGAGCTAATGCAAAGATAAGCCAAGTTAATTGAAGTGGAATTCAAACAAGGTTAAACTCCAACTCCAAATGCTAGTTCATAAGTTGCCCTAATCATGATTCATCCTATTCAGTGAGGTTAACTTGTTCAATCATGCATGAAAGTGGTACAGATGGATATATTGGATTTTTCTGATAATTTTTCATATATAATTTATTTCATTTGGAGTTACGGTTGAATTACTATGAATTTTAGAAGTTTAAATCATTTTCTGGAATTTCTGGATTATCTAGAATTAAACAAAATCCGATGAAATGATTTAACGTCGACATAACGTCGACATGACGTAAGCAAGTCAACGAGGCACGGTCCAGTCAAAGCGACATGTGGGCCTGCGTGTCGATAGTTAGTTTAACTAACTAATATTAGTTAGTGTTAACCCCGTTTAGTTAGTGGCGGGGCCCCACACGTCGATGAGTCGAAGTCAAACCCCTGGTCAGCAGGCTAATCCACGGCGTCGAGTCGCAGCGAGGCCGAGGCAGCGGAGGGCTCGAAGCGCTGCTCCGGCGACCAAATGAGCGGCGGAGGAGCTCTATGCGTAGCTGGAGATCTCGCGCATCTAACGGTGTAAGAAGCAGCAGCTGGGGTGGTCTGAGTCGACGGCGGCGAGCACGAATGTGGCGGCCGGAGTTCGGGGTTGGTGCGGGTTAGCGCTAGGAAGCACGGGAGGGAGCTCTTGGTGGATCACGGACTCCTGGGGCAGCTAGGAGCATGATGCGGTGCAAGGTCATGGCTGGGTCGAGCTCAGGCCACGGCGGCGACATCGCCGGCGAAGCCGAGCTCTCGGGCTCGATGGGAACGGCAGCTAGAGAGGAAAATAGAGCACGGGGAGAGAGGGGTTGGCAGAGGAGCTCACGGCGAGGTCGATGAGTAGCTCAGCGTGCTCGGGAAGGCGGACGGCGTCGGAGCATCTCCGGCGATCTCGGAGCCGGAGGTTGAAGACGACGGCGTCGGCGTCACTGCAGGGCTCCCGGCGTCGCTTGGCGCGGTGAGGAGGAAGAGGGGTTCGAGGTGCAGCTTTTGGGCACGTCGGAGAAGAGAGGGGAAGGCGGTGGCGGCGGCAGCAGCAAGCGGCGGCGACGGCAGCGCTCGGGTCCGAGGGGGAAGCGAAGCAGAGAGCGGGGTGGGGGCGAGTGAGAGGTCGGGCGGATCGGGGCGACACCGGGGAGGCGTTCGCGGCGTCGAAGCGGTGACCGGGCGATGCAGACGAGCAGGGTGGTGGCGTGGCGAGCTCGGGCGCGTGCGCCGTGTCCCTCCTCTGCCTACTGGCAGAGGTAGGCGATGACTGGCAAGGTGGGTTGGTGGGCTGGGCCAACTGGGCCAGCTCCAGGTAAGACAAGTAGTCTCCCTGGCTCTCTCTCTCTCTCTTTTATTTCTCTTTTCTATTATTCTGTAAATTTTTAGGGCTTTATTAAAATACCTATGCACTTTCAAAAATCATGAGACTGCTTGTGGCCACTATTTGGATTATTTCCAATAACCAGAATTTCAGTTCATGAATATTTGGACATTTAATATAATATATAAAATTTAAATGCCCAAATGCAAATAATGTATGATTTAAATCCAGAGCCCAATATGTCATGGAAAATGTGCATCACCTCTGGTTCTTTGTTTCCGGCATTTTCCAAGAATGATGAACATTTTTGGAAGTCATTTGGATTTCTTGGAAATATTTTGGTTGAACCTAGTGAATTCCTTTAATGCTAGGGTTTAGGCAATCCCCATTTCAAGTTTCTTAGAAATTTAAACATGATGACATGATGAGCAAGCAAAGTCAAGCAAGGCCGATGCAGGGCTGTGACAGCTCACCCCACTAAATAAGAATCTCGTCCGAGATTCAAGGCGTGAGGTAAGAAGTCAAGGGGTCACAAGCTAACACGATCTTCACGATCCAACTGTCCTTCTCAAGATGTTGATTCATTGCTTCATAATGATCTTGACGTCTTTGCTTTCGAGAACTTCATCCAACACGACAACGACAGAGAGGAACTCTGCAGGAATCGATCTTCTTAAAGATCGAGCAACTCACGATCAACTCACGGAATGAGACATAAAAACATTTCTGGAGCGGAGAGGTAAGACATGCATCAGTAAGGATGGAGGAAACAATTTTACGAGTGTTTCAAAATAGCGAGGGAAGTGGCCATGATTCCGAAACGGGCACCTCAGGAAAAGTGACACAAAGAACTATTCCCTTAAGTGGCAAAAAGAATTACTTTTGATTTAGAGATCATTGAAACTCTTCATACCAGCCTAAGTCAATTCACAACGATCGTTTGGCGGAGTGCAAAGGAATGGCATACCCAGACTAGAATGGATGATGTGGACTACCTTGTTGAAGACAACGCAATGGATGATTTTTGCTTATCATCGGAGGTGGAGGGGACCCATGACAAGACCACTTTTGAAGATGATCCTGGACAGCAACTGCTGGGAAGGACACCCCATGGAAAATTGGCACAATGGGGTGCAAGCTGGGAGCAACATGCAAATGTTGGGAAGGTTCCAACCATCATATCTGCCTGACATTCAGATCTGGTTGGAAACAGGATATTTCAGACAGCATGTCTGAGAAGAGAGTTTGCAACACAATTCGACGAGATGATGTTGCGAGATACTCGGGAGATGGACTATGGTAGTGAGCTCCAAAACATGAGCGGGTTCTGCTACAACCATGTGAACATGTTGTTCGAGACAAGCATGACCACATAGTAGTCTTATAATAAAACACTACCGAGTTCAGGTGGGGAACCATCATCGCAGATAACAAAGTTCTTAATTAAGTCCGGGTTAGCTCTTAAAAAGAACTCCTTCTCCTGGAACAAATCAGTCAGCGGCTTGGTGTGCTAGGGATACATATGGAGTGAAGGTTGCGAGCCTGTCAAACCATAGCATACTTCGCACATGCATGACTGACTTGGGATGGTACCAGGGGGAACAAAAGCAATCTTTCTTGAACTCACGGCGGCAACTTGCACCAAATGCACGTGAATCAGAGAAAGTCACTTCTTTCATCCAACATATTCTTCACGAATGGGACATGAAGATAATGCTTACAAAACTTTCCAACACTAGGTTGATGTTCAACATGACTCATGGGGGAGACAAAATGCTGCTGATGGGCTCAACAACAACTCATCGGAATTTCCATATCACTGGACTTCCACCATCATGTGAACACGGTAATAGCATTGGTCAGACCCAAAAGATATAATGGTGTATGCTCGAGGGATCAACCACGAGTAAGACAACACTACGAATATCGTTGGTACTGATTTGATTTGATGATAGCCCACACTCAAATCAAAGGATTGATAAGACAATAGGTCCACGCAATCGATCACGAGGACCAATCGATGAAGATATCATCTTTCTTCAACACACACTACACAAGAATATCCCTTTGGAACGAACTAAGTTAGGCAAGCTTTTATCTTCCAACTCTCCAAGTTGTTGTCTAGCTTAATCCACTAGCTCAGGGATATCCAACACAGATTCTTGGAGAAAGGGTGGTTCACAAGAAACCAACTTGATCACGAGCTCAACATAACGGTCGAGGAAACAACCCGGTAACACTTCCAAGAAGATATTTGGAAAGTCACGAACCACCGGTATGTTACTAAGCTCGAGAACAATCTTGCTTTTGAGGGCAAGGCGATATGATCAAATGAGTGAGGACTTGACAAGATCCTAACTCATCAATCGAAGTGTGCACCAGAAATAAGGACTAGGTAGCACGATCAATCTTAGGATGATGATTTAATAACCAACACGCTAAGAATGAGGTTATTGCCCATTAACTACCAAGCAACGAGTTGCTCGGAGTATTGATTTCCCACATCACAATTCACTTGTCGGCATTCCGGTTACGACAACTCGGGACCGAGGAATGAACAATGATGGCGAGAAGTATCACTGCGTCAAGAATTCATAAGAGAAGGTGCAATTCTCATGGCGCCTCGACATAAAGTGGGTAATACTTGAGGATAGAACAGAATCAAAAGCTGGATTGGCATTTGATCTGCGGGATACAACTACTTTGACCCAATCCTAGAAATGGATGAGGTACTGGAATTTGTTTCTCCTAGTCAAGACAGAATGGCTTGACGAACCACAAGAGTAAAAGGGCACCAATGAACACAAATGCACACATACTCTTGGTTATCAACTGATAGAGGAGGGTCGGAATACAACTAAAGAGAACAACCCAAAGGAACATATAATTTTCTGAGTTGTGGATGCACAGATTAGTATGTCGAGCAAAGCTCAACATTTCTTCCGGATAATCCATGCAGAGAAGGTAGAACTGGCAGATTCACAATTATGGATGGAGAACTCATCGAGAGCACTCTGATTGTGATCCTTCGGTTCCGCGAGGCACTTCTGCCTTATTGGTTCATGGTATTCGAAAGAAAGAAATACCACGACCTCGAGGACTAATGCAAAGGTTACTAATAACCTAAGGGAGCTAGCAATTACTATCAACATGAAGTAAGTAGGGTGAATCTCGGGTTCAAGAACCCAGGAATAGAATGCCTACTAACTAATAACATCATGGGATGCTTTCAAGAATAATGGCCAGAATCATCACGCTGAGAATACAAAAGCATTGCTAAATTGCTAGGTGACTTCCTAAACACCTAGGGTCATAATAATAGCTCCAACATATATGTCGAGGCAGAAGGTACCTCAACTCACCGATTAGTGTGCTTATCCTGACCCAAAGGAACAACGGGGTGGAAAGAAGGGATTTTGCAAATGCATCAGACTAATTAGAAACCTGGGATGACTCGGACAGCATAACGGCTATAAATGCTCAAAAAGATTTGAGACATCATGCAAAATGGTGGCATAACCACTCAACATCACAATATCAAGGTTCCGAGATCAACAGTTAACATACAGAGATAGTAGGAGCTGAACTGGGCTTAAAACCAACAATCTTAAAGGTCTATGGATTAGTAACACGTCATCCTGATAGATAGATGAGAAGGCCTAGTTCTTAATCCCCGTAGAAGAGAAGAGGTTGACTTAGATCAGAGGGCCATGAGGTATAAGGAGTAAAAAGAGCATTACGTTCCCTTCCACAATCAATTCCCTTACATAACTAAAGCATTTCTAGACATAACTTCGACCAGTTTGGCTTGGTAATCCTACAGGAAGTCAGGCTCTGATACCAACGCTGTCAGGACCCCAATTCCAAGTCACATCAATCTAGCCGGTAACACCTCATATCACTTTGCGGCCTCACGCACGGTATTCCCACGGGTGTCGCCTTACCATGGCCCGGGACCGTTTGTGTCTTTTGGCTCACGTATATGATAGTGTCGCTAGCATCCATATGACAGAGAACCCGGGCCGACATGGCTAGTCGTGAACCCAAAGCGGCACTAACCTATGGGGACAGGCATACATGAATCTAACGAGCATGTCGGTCATCAACGTATGAATCCGGGCTGTAGCACTTTGGGCTAACAGGACTCCGGTAACCCGTGTAGAGCTAAGCGATACTCCGGATGTCACCGCGTGACATTTCCCGAAGGACAGACATAGGAGCGAAGTGAAACACATGCCGGCTAGTCAAGTGTCCAAAGCAGTAGTCTTTGGGCTAGCGAGGACTCGGTGAACTACATGTAGCGGACTACTATCGCTCGGGAAGCACTAGACTACATTTCCCCATATGAGAGGCTACCAAGGATAAACAACTAGATTGTCGGATCCCACACATACCAAGCATTTCAAACATACACACAATATGCTCAATATGTGTAAATACAACATGGCATCACAACATAACTCTCTGACTCAAATATTTATTCATTAGGCTCCGAGGCGAGATATTACAAACATGGGTCTCATGACCCAACACTCGAAACATACAAGTCAAGGCACAAGCGGAAGCTTAACATGTCTGAAATCTGAGACATCTACAAATGAAAAAGGTTGAGAAGCGACTATCTACCACATCTGCCGAGGGCACAAGATCGTAGCTGAGGTAACAAGCTAAACGTCGAAGTCCAAGCGGAACTACTAGCGAGACTGACGTCTCTCTGCAAAACATAAAATAAGCAAACGTGAGTACAAACGTACTCAGCAAGACTTACATCAGAACTAACTACATATGCATCATTATCAACAAAGGGGGTGGTGGAGTTTGACTGCAGCAAGCCAGCTTTGACTCAGTGGCTATCCTGAACTACGACTGCAAATAACTCTTTTGAGGTGGCGCACACGAGTCCACATATTCACCATATCAATACACCACTATGGATCCGCTCTCGTCTTCCTCTGAGAACGCCATCCATAGCACTCACGCTTATCTTGCGCATTTTAGAGTATCCACTTTCACTTGTCTATGAACTGATATAGGCAACCCGAAGTCCTTTTCCGTGGACACGGCTATTCGAATAGATCATATTAACCTGCGGGGTGTACTTCTTCACACATGCTCTCACCACTTATCGCCGTTTACACGACATGTACTCGGCAACCTTCAAGCGGAAGCCCAGCGAGGGTGTCGGCCACGGCCTACCTAAACACTTAAGTCCCTAGTCCAGGTTTATCGCCTATTTGGGTTCCATCCATGAGAGTCCGGCCGAGGTTTCCACTAACGGCCCCGAACGATGTGTGCAGGGTTCCTGAGATACCAAACGGGCATTCAGTACACCGGGCCACGGTGTATCTACCGCATCATAGCCCACCCCTAGGGTCAGCGCTACACACGGCCTCCAACACATATCCTACAAACACCAGAAACTAGTTGCAACTCACAGACAGAGGACAAGGGTGGCTAAGAAGCCGAGAGAGTCAATTAAGGATCCCAATGTGTGGTAGTAATTGTTTCATGGATCACAAACACGTAACTCAGATCCACGAGGGCCAGGCTGCAATGAGACAACCCACCATGTACTCCTACATGGCCTCTCACCGCTACCTTTACCAAAAGCGTGTTCACACATTAGCTCACACACGATGGACATGTTCACACACCTCCGATTCATCCCGATGAATCAGACCTGACTCAACTCTAAGTAGTAGCAGGCATGACAAACAAGCATGAATGAGTATGCACAATGAGGCTCAAACAACTCCTACTCATGCTAGTGGGTTTCATCTAATTCTTGTGGAATGACAGGTCATGCAGAGGATAAAGGGGTTCAGCTACCGCAGCAAGTAATGTATGAATCGTTGTTGTCCTAATGCAGTAAAGAGAAGCGAGGAGCGAGAGAGTGGGATTATATCGGAATGAACAAGGGGTTTTGCTTGCACAGCACTTCGAAGATAATATAGTTCTTCATCGATGTCATAGAATTCATCGATGCATTAAATCTACCGAGAGGGACAATTACCGGCAAACAAGAAAGAACACAATCAATGCGATGCAACAATATGATGCATGATAATGACATGGCAATATGCTTTGGTGTTTTGAGCTAATGCAGCGATAAGCCAAGTTAATTGAAGTGGAATTCAAACAAGTTTAAACTCCAACTCCAAATGCTAGTTCATAAGTTGCCCTAATCATGATTCATCCTATTCAGTGAGGTTAACTTGTTCAATCATGCATGAAAGTGGTACAGATGGATAGATTGGATTTTCTGATAATTTTTCATATATAATTTATTTCATTTGGAGTTACGGTTGAATTACTATGAATTTTAGAAGTTTAAATCATTTTCTGGAATTTCCTGGATTATCTAGAATTAAACAAAATCCAGTAAATGATTTAGCGCGTAAACATAATGTCTGCATGACATAAGCGAGTCAACGAGACGCGGTCCAGTCAAAGCCGACTGTGGGCCTGCGTGTCGATAGTTAGTTTAACTAACTAATATTAGTTAGTGTTAACCCGTTTAGTTAGTGGCCGGGCCCACACGCCGCTGAGTCGGGGAAGTCAAACCCCTGGTCAGCAAGGGGCTAATCCACGGCGTCGAGTCGCTGCGAGGCCGAGACGGCGGAGGGGCTCGGAAACGCTGCTCGGCGACCAAATGAGCGGCGGAGGAGCTCTATCGTAGGTGGAGATCTCGCGCATCTAACGGTGTAAGAAGCAGCTGGGGTGGTCTCGAGTCGACGCGGCGAAACACGAATCTGGCGGCCGGAGTTCGGGTTGGTGCGGGTTAAGCGCTAGGAAGCACGGGAGGGAGCCTCTTGGTGGATCACGGACTCCTGGGGCAGCTAGGAGCATGATGCGGTGCAAGGTCATGGCTGGGTCGAGCTCAGGCCACGGCGGCGACATCGCCGGCGAAGCCGAGCTCTCGGGCTCGATGGGAACGGCGGCTAGAGAGGAAAATAGAGCACGGGGAGAGAGGGGTTCGGCGGAGGAGCTCACGGCGAGGTCGATGAGTAGCTCAGCGTGCTCGGGGAAGGCCGGACGGCGTCGGAGCATCTCCGGCGATCTCGGAGCCGGAGGTTGAACACGACGGCGTCAGCGTCACTGCAGGGCTAGCGGCATCGCTTGGCGCGGTGAGGAGGAAGAGGGGTATGAGGCGAAGCTTTTGGGCACGTCGGAGAAGAGAGGGGAAGGCGGTGGCGGCGGCAGCAAGCGGCAGCGGCCTTCAGGTCCGAGGGGAAGCGAAGGCGGGGTGAGGCGAGTGAGAGGTCGGGCGGATCGTTGCGACACCGGGGAGGCGTTCGCGGCGTCGAAGCGGTGAACGGGCAATGCAGACGAGCAGGGTCGTGGCGTGGCGAGCTCGGGCGCGTGCGCCGTGTCCCTCCTCTGCCTACTGGCAGAGGTAGGCGATGGCCCGGCAAGGTGGGTTGGTGGGCTGGGCCAGCTGGGCCAGCTCCGGAGTAAAACAGTAGTCTCCTGTCTCTCTCTCTCTCTCTTTATTTCTCTTTTCTATTATTCTGTAAATTTCAGGGCTTTATTAAAATACCTATGCACTTTCAAAAATCATGAGACTGCTTGTGGCCACTATTTGGATTATTTCCAATAACCAGAATTTCAGTTCATGAATATTTGGACATTTAATATAATATATAAAATTTAAATGCCCAAATGCAAATAAGGTATGATTTAAATCCAGAGCCCAATATGTCATGGAAAAATGTGCATCACCTCTGATTCTTTGTTTCAAAGATTTTCCAAGAATGATGAACATTTTTGGAAGTCATTTGGATTTACTGGAAATATTTTGGTTGAACCTGGTGAATTCCTTTAATGCTAGGGTTTAGGCAATCCCCATTTCAAATTTCTTAGAAATTTAAACATGATGACATGATGAGCAAGCAAAGTCAAGCAAGGCCGATCTGGGGCTATGACACTTTGTTAATATAGTTGGATCATATAGTGTTTTCCCCTCTCTATCTTGTTGTGAATTGAGTTTCCCCTTTGAGATTTTTTTTTATCGGATTTAATAGTTTTATGGATTTGAGAACACTTGATGTATGTCTTGCTATGAGTACCCGTGGTGACAATGGGGTATCATATTGATTCACTTGATATGTGTTTTGGCAATCAACTCGCGGATTCCCGAGGTGACATTGGGGTAATCTATGCATAGGGGTTGATGCACGTTCTCGTATTTGTTTCTCCGGTAGAAATCTTGGGACACTCTATGAGGTTCTTTGTGTTGGATTGGGTATTATGAATCTGAATTTGTTTTGGTGTTATTTTAGTACGAACTCTTGATAGGTCGACCGGAAAGAATAACTTGGTGTTATTTTAGTACGAACTGTTCATAGATCAAGCGGAAAGAATAACCTGGTGTTATTTTAGTATGAAATCTTGGATAGATCGATCGGAAAGAATTGCTTCGAGGTGGTTTCGTACCCTACCAACAATTTCTTCTTATGTTCTCCGCTAGATAGGAACTTTGGAGTGATTTTTCATCGCTCATTGAGGGATGGTTATATGATCCAATTATATTGGTGTTGTTGAGAGATTGCACTAGCGAATGTACGGACCCTAGGCCTCATTTTCAAGCATTGCAATACCGTTTGTGCTCACTTTCGTTACTTGCTACCTTGCTGGTTTTTATTGTTCATATTACAAAAATCAATATCTACTATCATTACTACACTTGTATCACCATCTCTTCGCCGAACTAGTGCACCTATACAATTTACCATTGTATTTCGTGTATTGGGGACACAAGATACTTTCTATTATTTGGTTGCGGGGTTGTTTGAGAGAGACCATCTTCATCCTACACCTCCCACAGATTGATAAACCTTAGGTCATCCACTTGAGGGAAAATTGCTACTGTCCTACAAAACTCTGCGCTTGGATGCCCAACACGAGTCTACAAGAATAAAGTTGCGTAGTAGACGTCAAGCTCTTTTCTGGCGCCGTTGCCGGGGAGGTGGGTGCTTGAAGGTATATCTTTAGATCTTGCAATTGAATCTTTAGTTTATTGTTTTATCACTAATTTAGCTTATAAAAGAAAACTACAAAAAAATTGATTTTGAGGTTGCATCATATTATTCATCTTTATAATGTCTTTCGTGAAAATGATGAAAAGGAAAATTGTGCTTAATTGATAGAAGAAGAATTCTATAAAATGTTTGACAAAGCATCTTTGAATGATAAGCATGATTGCAATGTTGTTTGTATGAACTCTTTGCATATCCATGATGCTAACGATATGCAAAGCCATAAGCTTGGGGATGCTATGTTTGATGAAGATGATATGTTTAGTGCCCCAAGTTTTGATGAGAAATTTATTACAATGATTGCATGCCTCTTATTTTTTATGATTATATTGATGAAAGTGGATTTGAAGAGGTCATGACTTTATTTAATGATGAACCCACTATTTTGGAAGAGGTTCCAATTGACTATGATAAAAAGGTTGCTATCTATGATGATTATGGTGATGACATGTATGCTATATTGAATAATGATAACCATGAACCTTGTCATCATTATTTTAATTTTCAATCTCATGATAGTTATTTTTTTGAGTTTTCTCCCACCATTATTCATGAGAATAAATTTGCTTAAGTGGAGAGTAATAAAATTCCTATGCTTGTGGATCATGAAAAGAATGCTTTATGTGATAGTTATATTGTTGAATTCATTCGTTATGCTACTAAAATTACTATGAGAGAGGAACATATTCTTTTACATATTGCAAAAATATGAAGTTTCCTCTCTATGTGTTGAAAATTTTGAAGTTGCACTTGTTTTGCCTTCCTATGCTAGTTGATTCTTGTTGCCATAATTTGTTTGCTCACAAAATCCCTATGCATAGGAAGTGGGTTAGAATCAAATGTGCTAGTAATATGCTTCATGATGCTCTCTTCATGTTTCATTCTTTACTTTTATGCGAGCATCATTGAAATCATCATGCCTAGCTTAAAAGGCATTAAAGAAAAGTGCTTGTTGGGAGACAAGCCAACACTTTTACCTAATGTTTTTGTGTGTTCACATGATTAATCTACTTTAGTAATAATGTTCTATAGATTTTGTTTCAATAAAGTGCCAAGTAAAGCCTTTGGGATTATGTTTGGTGATAGTTGATTTGATCTTCTTGGAAAACAGAAACTTTTGCATCTCGTAAAACAATTTTCAAAATCACAGAAGTGATGAAAGCTTCTGAGTTTTTTTACACAAGACTGATATAAAACTTTCCTATAGCGTCCTAAGTTTTCTGAATTTTTGGAGTTACAAAAGTATGGTTAGAGTCCAGATTACTACAGACTGTTCTGTTTTTGACAGATTCTGTTTTCATTGCATTGTGTGCTTGTTTTGATGAATCTATGGATTGTATTGAAGGGTATAAGCCATGGAAAAGTTGGACTATAGTAGATATAATGCAATAATAAAATATGATTGGGTTTGCAACAATACTTAGAGTAGTGATTTGCTTTATTATACTAACGGATCTCACAAAGGTTTTATTAAGTTTTGTGTGCCTGAAGTTTTCAAATTTTGGGTGAGATATCGATATGAGGAGAGTAAGGAGTGACAAGACCCTAAGCTTGGGAATGCACAACGCACCCCCAAGGTAATATTCAAGGAAGATTCAAGCAATTAAGCTTGGGGATGCCCCGGAAGGCATCCCCTCTTTCATCTCCAACAATATCGGTAACCTTACTTGAGGCTATATTTTTATTCGTCATATGATATGAGTTTTTCTTGGAGCGTCATTTTGTTTTCTTTTTATTTGCTTGCTGTTATTTAGAGTAATGTTTTGTATCTTTTAATTTAGTAAAAATGTCAAGTATAGACTTTGCCATGCTTATTTTGCAAGTCTATATGTTGTTGTTTGAAAACAGAAAGTTGCACGCTAGTGCCTGAATTCTTGATGAAAGTGCGTTATATCGACTAGAGGGGGGTGAATAGGCGATTTTTATGAATTTTTCACTGAGGAATTTTCCGGTGAGGAAATTCCTTATCGAAGAACTACTTGTAGCAGAATAATTACTCAGAAGTAAGCATAACAGAATACAAGCATGGTCATCATGGTGAAATGAAGACAAGCATAGAGTACAGATAGCGTAATCACAGGATAACACAGGATGAAGACAAACCGACTGAAGAAATTGAACTGAGGAAAATGGGAAAGTCTTCAGTCAAAGTCTTCAAACACAGATATGACAAGCACACAACACAGTAATGAGGAAATGAAAGAGTTGAGGAAATAGAACCAGTAGGCTTGATGAAGACAATGATTTGGTAGAGTTGAGGAAATAGAACCAGTAGGTTTTCCTCACTTGATTATTTTCGCTCAAAGTCCTCGGAGGATGGGATGCTCTCAAATGACAAGTGTCAGTTTCTCTCGGAGCAGCCAAGCAGCTAGTGGTTGTAGGGGGCGGCTATTTATAGCCTAGGGAGCAGCCCGACATGATAAGACATAAATGCCCTTCAATAATATGACCGTTAGGTGGGTAGATATTTTGGGACAGCTGGCGCATAGCACAACAACGGTCGGAAATTTGAGTATCAAATTCCTCAGGGCTATCATGTTCCTCACTGTGTAGGCAATCCGCACTGGTGAATTCCTAACTCCTTAGTCAGAACAAATTCCTCAGAGACCAGAAGAACTTCGTCTACATCCTTTGGAGAATATGATGAATCTGTATGGGATTTCCAATGGCTTCACTCGAAGGGATTGGTAGGTATAGGATTTTGAGTTGAGCATCACATGGAAATTTTTCCTTAGTATTTCCTCGTCCCCCTTTAACAGTACTGTGTTTACTATGACTCAAAAAAGATAAATGAAACTACGAAAACAAAAGTCTTGACGCTTCTTGTTCCTCGACTGAATACCAAGTCTTCAAGGTCACACCAATTTCTTCACTTTCAAAGTCTTCAGAAAGTCTTCAGAAATCCAAAGTCTTCAGACGAAGAACTTCATTTTCAGGGGTCGACTTTTTCTGTAAATATCAAACTCCTCATAGACTTATAGACCTGTGTACACTCATAAACACATTAGTCCCTTAACCTATAAGTCTTCAATACACCAAAATCACCAAGGGGCACTAAATGCACTTACAATCTCCCCCTTTTTGGTGATTGATGACAATATAGGTTAAGTTTTCAACGGGGATAAACATATGAAGTGTAAATACTGATATTGAGGAATTTGATTGCAAGATATAGAAAACTCCACCTGAAGATGTGCATAGTGAGGAATTTGCTTTTGAAGCAATGCACACTTGAAGAGTTGAATCATGGAGATCTCCCCCTATATCTTGTAATTCATACACGCATATGACATATAATATGAAGAATTTGAAATGCATGATGACATATGGTGACTGATGTAATTCAGCATGTGTGCATAAACATTAATGAGGGATAAGCATGCAGAAAACACAGCAAAAGTATCAGGCCACCATAGAGTTTAAGTTTACAACTCGATCCAGCAAAGTCATCAGAAGAACGAGAGTTGTAACTTAGAAAAACCGCCCATAGAATGGACCCGCTTGAAGACTAACTCAAATTTCTCCCCCTTTGTCATCGAATGAGCAAAAGGATCGAAAATGAGGACTAACGCCCCTGAAGAATATCAAGTTGATGAAGGAGCGCCAGCATTGTTGGGGTCGTTTGTCGTAGTAGGGCCTGCCGCAGTGTCGTCCAAGTCTTCATGCTCATCGGTGTCGCGTGATGAAGAATAGGAGCTCACAACCAAGGGTGGAACCTTGACCTTCTTGTATTTCTTTGGTGGAGCTGCAGACCAGTCAAAATCTTCCTTGAGACCCATATTCTTTAGTTCTTCTTTGCTATGGATGTGAGACAGAACAGCCCAGGTGCGACCAAAGACTTCATGGAGGTAGTAATGGTTTTTCTTCACTTTATTATGTGTAGCAGTCATGTTGTGAAGAATAGAACCAAACTGACGCTTAATCCATTTATGGTTTCGATCCACCTTCTGGTGAAGACTTAGCAGAAGTTCACGGTCAGTCATCACACGAGGAGCAGTAGCTTGAGGATTTGGCTTGGAGGCATGGGCAGCAGAATCATGAGTGGCAGAGTCATCATTGGTGGAATAAGATGCAGCCTTGCGAAACTGACCATCCAATGGATGAATGCCTTCACCTATAACAGCTAGAGCCTTGCCCTGTTTGTCAGCTGAGGAATAGGTCCGCTTGAGGACTTCAATCGGGGGCAAGTAGCTGAGGTGATTCTGAAAATCCGCTTTGTAGTTGAGTGAAGACCTTGTCGTGAGGAATCTCATTATCCAAGGTGCATAAGGCTTCAGCTCAAACGGTGAAAGAGCAACATTTGCCAGAGTCATCATGAAGAAATCGTGATAGTTGAGAGGAATGCCATGAATGATGTTGAATACCAGATTATTCATGATGCCAACAATTTCCTCATTAGATGAGTCGTGGCCTTTGATTGGACTCATAGTCTTCGTCAAAATGCGATAGACTGTCCTTGGTACATACTACAATTGCTTCACGAGGAATTTTGTCCTTGAGGCTTGACCGGGCTTCAATGGCTTCATCAACACTTGCATATAGTGATATGTAAGCTCGGTCTCTTGGTACATGCAACGAGCACCTTCAGGTGGAGGACTGCTGGGCAGGGCGTGAAGTAATTAAGTGGTCGGTGCCTTATAGTGATTGTTTTCGGTCATCCAGTCCAAAACCCAGGAGTTCACATCGTCAGCATCTCCTGTGATGTGCAAAGTTGTGTAGAATTGAAGAATGAGTTCTTCATTCCAATCAACTATGTATGTGCAGAAGTTGAGGAGGCATGTGTCATGAAGCACACTGAGGACAGGTGTGAAGCATGGCAGTGATTCCATGTCCACATGAGGAATATGCTCGTGGTCGAAGACTTTGTCCTTATTGAAGAGTAGTGAAGAATAGAAGTTTGCACATTTGGCGGTCCGAGCGCTTCCTTCTAAGGCAAGCGTAATCATAAGGATTGTAGTCAGTGAAGAACACATGCTCGCCGAAGAAATCATCAGCCTTGAATTTCTGCTTCTTTGAGAATGGATCCTTTGGTTTGGGTTGAGGAGTATCAGTCAATTGCATTATGACCTCAGGAATCGCAATCTCAGGTTCTTCATGCTGAGGATTTCAGCTTCTACTCCAGTGACAGCCTAGGTCTTCAATTCTTCATTTTTCATTTTCTTCAGCACTAGCGGCTGGAATTTCTTCAGACGGTGTGGTATGAGGTTCATCAGATCCCATTTGAACTGTAGTTGCTAGGCACTGAGGAATTTGTTGCGATGGTGTGAAGAGCAGAGAGTTGGGGTGCTGACTTTCCCAAAAGTCATCATTTAGCACGGGAGTGGTACAGCCAATGTCCACATCTTCATCTTCCATTTCTTCAATGCCGGCCTCTTCAATAGTAAACTGAGGCATAAGCGAGGAAACAGCTGAAGTTGAAGGGATTTCATCCACTTCAATTTCTTCATCCATCTGCTCTGACGTAGCAGCAGAAGGATTTCCTTCGTCAGATCCGTCAGGGATCACATATTCTTCATCAAAAGGGACAATTTCCTTTGATGGTATGGTTGTGATAGGAACAGCATCAATAGGGTTTGCAAATGAGCTGGTCATAGACTTCATTTTCTTCGGAGCTGAAGAATCTGAAGGAGCTGATGCTTTCCTTTTCTTCACTGTTGCACTTTCCTTTTCTTGTGTGATGGCGAGTGAATAAACACTCGACCTGAGAATAACCCGCTTAGCATGGAAGATACCGACCACCTCCTGTCGTTCCATGAACGATCCAGGCACACAAAAGGATATTTTTTAGAAGTTTTTAGATGTGGCACATGCAAATTTACTTAGGACGGCAGGGTAATACCGCATATAGGTAGGTATGATGGACTCATCTGGAATAACTTTGGGTTCAAGGTTTTTATGTACAAGTAGAGTTCCCACTTAGTACAGGTGAAGGCTAGCAATTAGATTGAGAAGCGGCCAGCTAGAGAGAAACAACGGTCATAACCATGCATTATGCATAAGTAACATTGGACACTAGCATGAGTAGGATATGAACACCATGAACATAAATATCATAGAGGCTATGTTGGTTTTGATTCAACTACATGCATGAACATGTGCCAAGTCAAGCCACGCGAACATTCAGAGGAGGATACCATATCATCAAACTACATCACAATCATTTTAACGCTATGTTGATATCCAACATAAATCATTATGAACTCCTAGCTACTTATGCATGGCATGAGAAACTATAATCTCTAATGGGCTGAATCATGGATACTAGGTGAAACATATTTACACAAATAGAACAAGTCGAGTTCATACCAGTTTCTCTCTGCCACGGGCAGTTCATCGAATATCGTCATTATTGCCTTTCACTTGCACGACCGAACGATATGAAAATAATAATAGTGCAAGAGTGCCATGGACTAAGCAGGAATCTGCAAAACACTTTATTCAACAGGAGAAGACAAGGTAAAATGCGCTCTTTATTAGATTAACATTTATTCATATGAGAGCCACTCAACATTTTCATCATGGTCTTCTCCTCGGTAAGACTCGAATAAAAAGGAAAGAAATTCAGAGAAACACACTGAAATGTTTTTGGAGTTTTGGGTTTTCTTGAACAAGCAAATAAAAGGGAAAAGCAAAAACGAGAAAAACTATTCACACGGGAAAGCTCCCAACAAGCAAAAGAAGAACAAGGAAATCTTTTTAGTTTTTCTTAAGTTTTTCAAACACACAAGAAGAAAGCAAGAAAATAAATCTAAGCATGAATGATATAGTGAAAAAGTGTGAACAACGACAAATGGAATGATATGTGTGAACATGAGTATAATGTCGGTGAGAAAACGTACTCCCCCAAGCTTAGGCTTTTGGCCTAACATGGTAGTCGATTAGTAGCCTGGATGGTAGTAGGAATCCTGAGGAACAGGCATCCACTCATCCCACTGCTGAGGCTCCTCCTTAATGTCTGCAGCAGCCTGGGCGTTCCGGTAGGCGATGATGTCCATAGGCATTGTAGCGACCCGACCTCAGACGGTCAAGCCTCTGTGTTTCTATGCCATCCCTGGATCAGTATGCTGGCACACACAGTACATCAATGTATATATCAAAGTGCAATCACATGCATAAATAATCGTGAAACTGATATATACCTCATAATACTCAGCGGAAACAATCAAGCGGGTGTGGAGTCCCATCAACGCCATCGGCGGGTTGAGTGTAGACCGTAACCACATGCGTACTCTTACTCGTCGGGAGTAAAATATCTGCAACATGATACGTTGCAGCCGTGTAGGTCAGTACATTGAATGTACCGGCAAGATCACAATAAGAGAAAACAGATGATAAACTATACTATATGCAGTATGGCTTTGTGGCTCTGTATCTGAGTTTTGTTTGCATAAAAGCTGATTTATTTTCCCTACATCAAAGGAATAAATGAAGTCTGTACTATGGAGTTTTCTAGCATGACATGGTTCCGCCAACCGATGTCTCATAGCCCAAAATCATCATAAGTTGCCCACAATTAAGTTATCAGTCCGGTGTTGAGAGTTCCGAGATAGATCCAAGTCTAGATGCTCAAATTGTCCGTAACCGGGGACACGGCTAATCGGTTAGGTTTTAACCCTCTGCAGAGGTTTGTACACTTTACCCGCAAGATTCGATCCCTCTATTTACGTTCTCGCACTTCGAGTGTTTGAGAACAAGATGACCGAAACATGGTCTTCCGAAGAGTTCCTCGACCACCGTCCGTACTCATCCCATCCTACCGTAGTTCTACATCTGCTAGTACCGTCGGCCAGAGTCACCACTAATGTCAACCAAGCGAGCCCATAATGACTTGCGGTTGCACAGTAAGCTTTCGGGCATGAAGTATTCTTCCGTCTCTTTGAGTCTGGGTGAAGCTTTACGCAAGATGTCATGGCGCTTCTCCATGCATCCCGGCCAACCACTTGGTTCCTCCAGGTGCCCGTCAACAAATCCTTCACCCAAGAGTGTGTATTGAATTCTGTCTCGAGTCTTGAAGTCTTGAGGTCTTGAAGATGCAGTCCTTGCAGATTCCATCATGGAGTTGTCGTCATTGACGTAGAATCCTCCATACTCACACCACTCCAGTACTCATACCAAACCCGTCTACTATAGCGTAGCATTAAAATAAAATATCGTCCGGGCTTGGTAACAGGGGAATGGGTTCCTACCTCATGCATACTACTCAACTACAAGGATTCAATAACACTCTTTGAGGGGTGGTTGCAAAGATGTCACTAAATGCAATAAAACATAGGTATGAAAGCATGGTCAAAGTGAACTTGCCTTCTTGACGATCTTGAAAACTAGGGACTCGTGGTAGCAAGCTTAGCACTCCGGAAACTCTACGAAACAAACAATAATCACAATAAGCCTATAGCATATGATCACATAACACAATAGCATAGTAATATAACACACCAAAACAAACGAATCAAAACCCAAAGGGAAAACTCAAAGAAAACCAATTCAAGTTTTTCCTACTTCAAGGAACAACTAAAAATAGTTTTAATATAACAAAAATTTTCTCAACATAACCTAATCATGGTTTTATGTTAACTTAACAGAAAAGATTTCATTAAGCAACTAGGAGCAAAAAGAATTAATTAAAAATCTATTATGAAACTCCTATTAGGCCTAATTCAATTTCTATTAAGAAAAAATAAAATAAAAGTTTTATTTATTATAAATAAAAGTTCATCCTGTAAAGTGACAGAAACTAACCTAGAATAATCAATCACATGTTAAAAATAAATTTATTTACTAATTAAAATAATAGAAAAATAGTAGCTAGTTAATTAATTAGGATTAACAAGATTCTGCTTAAAACTATTTTTTATTAATCCTAAAATACCCAAATTAATTCCTATGGTTTGGCAATGTCAAAATAAAGTTAGGACAAAAAGAATCATATAAAAATAATTTTTCTAACTCAAGTTATAACAGATTTACTATTCTGACTAAAACTAAAAATAAATCAATTTTAATTAATTTTAACATAGCTAATTATATATTCTAGAGAAACTATAGAAAATTTGCAAACCAACAAAAAAAGAATCACCTAAAAATATTAAACAGAATAAAAGATATGAATTTTTCAAAACAGGAACTATTCTGTTAAAACAGAAAAATGAAATTAAAAGAAAAAGGGCCTAATGGGCCTAAACTACGCCTTGTCGTAATATAACCTAAACGGGCCTAGGGTTAAACTAAAAGCGGGCGGCTTCAAAAATAAAAACCTAACTTAAAAGAAACCGGATGAACCGGGCGGTTTTATTTAAAAACGTACCCCTTGAAGTCTAATCCTAAGCCGTTCATCACGCATCGGACGGGGAGGATTCGGCGACTTAGGACCTCGGCGGCGGCGGCAACGACGAGTGCGTTGATGGCTCCGGTCGTCGGGAGGTCGACGGAGTGGCCGGCCGGGTCTTGAACGAGGTCGGGAGGCGTCGGGTGGAGTCGGTGGGGGTCGGGAGGGGCTAGGGCGGGGGCGGTGATGGAAATGGCGGCGGGGGGGACTCGGGTCTCCGGTGAGCTTGGGAGAGAGGAAGAGGTCCCGAGGGCTAGGGGAATGGGGTGCGGGCGAGGGCTTAAATAGGCGGGGCCTCGGCCTTGCTTGAGGCGATCGGGAGGGATCGGGATCCGGATCTCATGAGATCCGTGATCGTGTGGCCTTGGCGAAGACGTGGGGAGGTTGAAGACAGGCGGGGCCACCGCCGGAGAGAGAGGAGGGTGCGAGGCGGCGAGGCCAAGCGCTTCAGGCGAGGGAGGTGAGGCGGTTGGTGGCCTCATTGGGCTGGCCTCTGGGCACTTTGGTGGGCAGGTGGGGGGGCTTGGCGCTGGGCTGGGCAGGGGGCTGGTGGCGCTGGGGTTTTCTCTTTTTTGAATTTATTTTTTTAATAAAACAAAAACAGAAATAAAACAAAATCTATAAATATTTTATATAGGGTATATATATACCAAAATGATCAGGGAAAATTCCCTATCATTTGAACATTTTTCCAAAGGCAGAATCCAAACTTTATAAAAATCCATTTTTCAAATTCAAATAAAATTCAGATTTGAATCCAAAACTTTGGCAATGTTTTTCCTCTGATATTTTTTAACTTCCAACTCATATTTCATATAATTAAAGAAGTCATTGTATCTTCCCTCATGAAAATCATTGAGTTGCATAAAGCTTTGAATTTGAAATATTCCCAAATGAAATTCAAATCTTTTCCAAAACCCTATTCATTTCAAAATGGAAGAATTCATGTCATCTTCACTCTAGGGTTTGGTGTTGGAATGAACTTGAATTCATTGGGATCCAAAAGACAAAGGGGAAAGTTTTGGGAAAGTCATTTCATTCCCTCTCATTCAACTTTCAAAAGTTCCATATTCCACTCAATTTCACTCAATCACCAAACAATCAATCGGACAACAAGCATAGTTATTTATTTAATATAACATTCCAAAATTTAGAATTTTGGGATGTTACAAACCTACACACTTAAAATGAATCTCGTCCTCGAGATTGAAGAAACTAACAAGAAATGGTTAGGGGTTGGGGTCTACTAGCAAATGTTTGGTCGGAAGATCAGGGGTGCTACCACACTTAAAAACGAGATTACGGTTCCAATAAACTCAGATACTTCCTCTGGGGTGCCGACATTGTATGTCTCTTCACATATCTTACAATAGCTCCTTCATTAGCGCTCTTCTGTCAGAAGCATAGAGTGTTCCTCAAAATCTTGGGTCGGTGTGTCAAAGTTGAAGTTCGTCCGAGACTGGATCTTCTTAGTGATGGAGTGCATGTCCATTCTAGACAACTATCGAAACACTCATGGTGGTCTACCATTAATGGTTTCTCCTGCAGAAGCAGGTCTGCAGGTTGAACTTCACCGTGTAACCTATGATTGGCAACGGTTGCTGTAAAGGGTTCCATCGTACTACCATTCTATGGTTTTATGGCTTATCGCGTCGACACTCTTCTAAGGTTTTCAAGGCTCTACGATTTTCCATCAACATATGATAGTTCATGATAGAAGTCTCGGTATGGGGCCAATCCATCCCGTGCTTGAATCATTACCACATATGTAAATAGTGAATCACGTATCCTAACACTTGGGCATACTCACAAGCATTGCAGAATTTCTCTTGTTCTCGAACTGGTTTCGAGTAAATCCATGGTTTCTGCAAGCCAAACAAAACATCTGTCGTTACTTCACCACTCTCAGGTTTTTGCGTAACCTCCTACGAAACTTATGCTGATTGGATCACTGATTCTTCCAAATTTCTTCCTTCATCAAGGTTACATCTGTTCCTTTTCAAAATCCTGGGCCTGTGGGTTATGGCCCACTTCAACACTAGTGCAGCTTTAGCTCATCCTTGGAGTAACTCTCATGTTCCATATTACACCTCCTTTAAATCCTGTAGTACTCTGTTTCTTCATACCATCATATCAAAAGCAAAACTCCAACTTATTTTGTGCAGCTTCCTTCTATGGACCGTCATGAATAACACATTTCTTTCTTCATTGATCCTGTGGCTTTCACGAGTACAACGACATCAATGAAAATGCACTAGTTTATCCATAAATCTCATTATTTTCATATCAATCTTTCATTACATCCTTAACCATTTTCGTAAATCCAAATTCCAAAAAGTACTTTGTTACAAATGCTGCCACCCACATGGTTTGGTATGGTCAGACATTACTTCCAACTTTATTTATTTATCCTCCTCGAGGATTCTTGATCCTTTGGAAGTGTGCGACATGAGCCTTGAAATCTTCAATCTTCTGTTTCATCATGGTGGTCTTGAGCTTCACCTTCATCATCTCTGCATGCACTTCGCTTAGGTATTCCTGAGTATAACGGAGTCTTGCTTCAAGTATTTCTCCGATCTGGCGTATGGCTTCCATGGCTGCTTCACGAACAGCATCGAAGAAGGTTGCTTGTGGCACACGTGAGATGAAAAAGTACTGCCCCATCATCTTTGGGCAAACTCCTTTCGAACGGTGGAGGTGTACCTCCACATACCAAATTTCCACTCCCTTTTGCATGAAAGGGTAGCCTTTGTAGACTGCATCTCCTTCAAGGTGAATATGCTTCATCATGTCCTTCAGGATCTTCGGGTAATCATGATCACTCGTCAAGGTCATGATAGTTTCCGGACCCTTAAGGAAGGACTCATAAAGGGTTGTCATCTGCATGTGTAGAATAAGAGGGGTGCTCAGAACAAGGAATGTATCTCCATGGGGAAATTGAAATTGTCTCCAGAAAGGTTTGGTGTTCAGTTGTCCATGGGTTTAAGATTTGAGTGCAGTTGAGATAGAAAGAGAAAGCAAATACCCACCCATCACAAAAGGATCCTAGCTCAAAAGTACTGTTTGTAATGGGCCGTTCTACTATGGTTTCGTTTCTAAGTCCTCATTTCTTGGTCTTCAATGCTCGGGAGTTTCCAATTCGATGTTGTTCCCATATGAAGGCCTTCTACCATTCTTCCGTAACTTACATCTCTCATGGTTGAAATAAATACAAGCCTACGAATATCGCATCTATCCAACCATTCAATAAACACACAAAAATAATAGCAACCAAGCATCCATTTATTCAATCAATTCTCTGATGCTCGCCACCCACATAATTTGCTATGGTCGATACTTAAATCGAGATGGCGTTCATCTTTATTTCTCTCATGGTGGAATATTACTAATTTCTTTGGGGTTTCTTCCTGTGGACTTGATCTCCTCCAGTTCTTCTGCTAGATTTTCCCTGTCGACACGGAGTTTCTTGTGACGACCATGTATGTCCTGAAGTTGTTCCTTGAGCTTCTGGATTTCAACGTCCTTTGCATGAGACATGGTCCTGCTGTTCTTCAGTTCCTGAAATATTCTCGAGATCTCGAGGTTCTCCTCCTCCAGCTGGTTTACCTTCAGTCTCTGAGTCTTGACCTCTGCTCGTAGTGCTTCATTGTCAAACAGGGCTTCCAGGAGTTCCATCTGAAGATTCTTGACGTATTGTTCCAGATCCTGATTGTACACTAAAAGTGGGGAGAACTTCATCTTTTGCGCTTCCGTCAAGGCAATAGTTGCTCCATCAAACTTCTGCCATCCCATCCTTCCAAAGAAGTGTGAGTTTAGTGCAGCACGATGACGATAGCATAAACGTGCAATAGCATCATGGACGGCAGTGTTGATGCCCATAACACGGTCACCATTTATAGTTCCGAAGCTGATGTCTGCGATCTTGGGGCTTCTTTGCGACCAAAAACTTGGGTCTTGACTCCCCACGGTCGGGCGTCCTCTTAGTTGCCTTGATCTCGTGTATCGGTAACTTCCCGGCTGACTAGCTCCACAAGGAAGGGGCCTCCAAGAACCTTCTCATAGTGTTCTCTTTTGTTCGTAATGTAGCTCTCCATCTATAGTTTGAAATAAGGAAGGTTCGATAATAGGAATCGGTGTTACGAGAGTAGTACAAAACAAAGGTCATTCCTATTGGGGTCTTCATATTACTAAGTCCTTTTCTAGGGTCACGTTCTATAGCCAACATGTGCTCTGATACCATTTCTGTAGCGACCCGACCTCAGACGGTCAAGCCTCTGTGTTTCTATGCCATCCACGGATCGATGTCTTTGCACACACGGTACATCAATGTATATATCAAAGTGCAATCACATGCATAAATAATCGTGAAACTGATATATACCTCATAATACTCAGCGGAAACAATCAAACGGGTGTGGAGTCCCATCAACGCCATCGGCAGGTTGAGTGTAGACCGTAACCTTGTACCGTACTCTTACTCGTCGGGAGTAAAATATCTGCAACATGATACGTTGCAGCCGTGTAGGTCAGTACATTGAATGTACCGGCAAGATCACAATAAGAGAAAACAGATGATAAACTATACTATATGCAGTATGGCTTTGTGGCTCAGATTCGAGTTTTGTTTGCATAAAAGCTGATTTATTTTCCCTACATCAAAGGAATAAATGAAGTCTGTACTATGGAGTTTTCTAGCATGACATGGTTCCGCCAACCGATGTCTCATAGCACAAAATCATCATAAGTTGCCCACAATTAAGTTATCGATCCGGTGTTGAGAGTTCCGAGATAGATCCAAGTCCAGATGCTCAAATTGTCCGTAACCGGGGACACGGCTAATCGATTAGGTTTTAACCCTCTGCAGAGGTTTGTACACTTTACCCGCAAGATTCGATCCCTCTATTTACGTTCTCGCACTTTAGGGTGTTTGAGAACAAGATGACCGAAACATGGTCTTCCGAAGAGTTCCTCTGACCATTGTCCGGTACTCATCCCATCCTACCGTAGTTCTACATCTGCTAGTACCGTCCCAGCCAGAGTCACCACTAAGGTCAACCAAGCGAGCCCATAATGACTTGCGGTTGCACAGGTAAGCTTCGGGCATGAAGTATTCTTCCGTCTCTTTGAGTGCAGGTGAAGCTTTCCGCAAGATGTCATGGCGCTTCTCCCTGCATCCCGGCCAACCACTGGTTCCTCCAGGGTGCCCGTCAACCGTCCTTCACCCAGTAGTGTGTATTGAATTCTGTCTCGAGTCTTGAAGTCTTGAGGTCTTGAAGATGCAGTCCTTGCAGATTCCATCATGGAGTTGTCGTCATTGACGTAGAATCCTCCATACTCACACCACTCCCGAAAGTACTCATACCAAACCACATCTACTATAGCGTAGCATTAAAATAAAATATCGTCCCGGGCTTGGTAACAGGGGAATGGGTTCCTACCTCATGCATACTACTCAACTACAAGGATTCAATAACACTCTTGAGGGTGGTTGCAAAGATGTCACTAAATGCAATAAAACATAGGTATGAAAGCATGGTCAAAGTGAACTTGCCTTCTTGGCGATCTTGAAAACTAGGGACTCGTGGTAGCAAGCTTACGCACTCCGGAAACTCTACCGAAACAAACAATAATCACAATAAGCCTATAGCATATGATCACATAACACAATAGCATAGTAATATAACACACCAAAACAAAGCGAATCAAAACCCAACCGGAAAACTCAAAGAAAACCAACTCAAGTTTTTCCTACTTCAAGCAACAACTAAAAATAGTTTTTATATAACAAAAATTTTCTCAACATAACCTAATCATGGTTTTATGTTAACTTAACAGAAAAGATTTCATTAAGCAACTAGGAGCAAAAAGAATTAATTAAAAATCTATTATGAAACTCCTATTAGGCCTAATTCAATTTCTATTAAGAACAAATAAAATAAAAGTTTTATTTATTATAAATAAAAGTTCATCCTGTAAAGTGACAGAAACTAACCTAGAATAATCAATCACATGTTAAAAATAAATTTATTTACTAATTAAAATAATAGAAAAACAGTAGCTAGTTAATTAATTAGGATTAACAAGATTCTGCTTAAAACTATTTTTTTCTTAACCCTAAAATACCCAAATTAATTCCTATGGTTTGGCAATGTCAAAATAAAGTTAGGACAAAAAGAATCATATAAAAATAATTTTTCTAACTCAAGTTATAACAGATTTACTATTCTGACTAAAACTAAAAATAAAGCAATTTTAATTAATATTAACATAGCTAATTATATATTCTGCAGAAACTATAGAAAATTTGCAAACCAACAAAAAAAGAATCACCTAAAAATATTAAACAGAATAAAAGATATGAATTTTTCAAAACAGGAACTATTCTGTTAAAACAGAAAAATGAAATTAAAAGAAAAAGGGCCTAATGGGCCTAAACTACGACCGTCGTAATATAACCGAAAGCAGGCCTAGGGTTAAACTAAAACGGGCGGCTCCAAAAATAAAAACCTAACTTAAAAATAAACCCGGACGAACCGGGCGGTTTTATTTAAACGCCAGATTCTTCTGGGTCTAATCCTAGCCGTTCATCACGCATCGGACGGGGAGGATTCGTGACTTACGGACCTCGGCGGCGGCGGCGGCGGCAACGAGTGCGTTGATGGCTCCGGTCATCGGGAGGTCGACGGAGTGGCCGGCCGGTGCAGACGAGGTCGGGAGGCGTCTGGTGGAGTCGGTGGGGTCGGGAGTGGCTAGGGCGTCGACGGTGATGGAAATGGCGGCGGGGACTCGGGTCTCCGGTGAGCTCGGGAGAGAGGAAGAGGTCCGCGAGGCTAGGGGAATGGGGTGCGGGCGAGGGCTTAAATAGGCGGGGCCTCGGCCTTGCTTCGGGCGATCGGGAGGATCGGGATCCCGGATCTCATGAGATCCGTGATCGTGGCCAGCCTTGGCGAGACGTGGGGCGGGGTTGAAGATGGGGCGGGGCCACCCGAGAGAGAGGGAGGTGCGGGCGAGGCGGCCGTGGCGCTTCGAGGCGAGGGAGGTGAGGCGGTTGGCTGGCCTCATTGGGTGGCCTCTGGGCCGCTGGTGGGCCAGTGGTGGGGGGCCGGTATTTGCTGGGCAGGGGGCTGGGCTGGCGCTGGGGTTTTCTCTTTTTGAATTTATTTTTTAATAAAACAAAAACAGAAATAAAACAAAATCTATAAATATTTTATATAGGGTATATATATACCAAAATGATCAGGAAAATTCCTATCATTTGAACATTTTTCCAAAGGCAAAATCCAAACTTTATAAAAATCCATTTTTTTTTCAAATTCAAATAAAATTCAGATTTGAATCCAAAACTTTGGCAATGTTTTTCCTCTGATATTTTTTAACTTCCAACTCATATTTCATATAATTAAAGAAGTCATTGTATCTTCCCTCATGAAAATCATTGAGTTGCATAAAGCTTTGAATTTGAAATATTCCCAAATGAAATTCAAATCTTTTCCAAAACCCTATTCATTTCAAAATGGAAGAATTCATGTCATCTTCACTCTAGGGTTTGGTGTTGGAATGAACTTGAATTCATTGGGATCCAAAAGACAAAGGGAAAGTTTTGGGAAAGTCATTTCATTCCCTCTCATTCAACTTTCAAAAGTTCCATATTCCACTCAATTTCACTCAATCAGTCAAACAATCAATCAGACAACAAGCATAGTTATTTATTTAATATAACATTCCAAAATTTAGAATTTTGGGATGTTACAGGCATAATCCTATATTCGCCCCTGGCAACAGAATCAAACAAAGCAGGTGCAGGTAATGGAATAATATCACGAGTTTTAACGCTAAAGACCAGGTTATAAGGAATGGGGATGTTAGGATAATCTCGTGCAAGCAAATGATGGTGTTCCATGGTTGCACGGTCTAAGTAAACCTTAGTCAGAGGGTAATCATGAGGGTGTATCTCAACATTAAAGTGAGCTGCCAGAGGAGTAGCAAAAATCCCACCATGTATTTCACCCTGGGATTTATTAAGATGGAGGCGACGAGCCACAATAGCTCCCAATCTATGAGTGTTGTCACCCTCTAGTGCCCAACGTAAAATAGCAAAGTCTGGTGCGCTGAGCGCACCTACTTTCTTTCTAGCAAGCAATCACTTAGCAACAAATAAAGCAAAATAATGTACTGCAGGAAAGTGTATGCTAGCAGCAGTGGTAGCTGACACCCCTCTCTCATCTCCCACTATCAAAGTGCGATAAAAGTACTCAAACCCAGTCGGCCTAGGCTCAGCTAAGCTCCCGTCGGAAGGGATCATGCATATGTCACAAAATTCAGTAAGTGGTATCTGATGGTTTTCAGCATATAAATCAAAGCTCACTTCAGGAGGATTTTTTCTAGGCAGGAAAGTAAAACTTTGAACAAAGATGTTTGTGAGGATTTGATGTGGTTCACACTCATCTGCGATGAAGTTGGTGAGGCCGGCATTAGCAGCATATTGTGTGAACTCCTGAAGAATTCCAGCCTCTTCCATGAACGGGGTATGCGGTCATTCGCACGGGCGTATTTCCACCAACTTCTGAGGGTGGAGATCACTATGAGAAGACTCCCCAATAACACCCTTGGAGTTCTTCTTAGAGCCAAACTTCCTAAAGATATTCATGTGTGCGTACAATTTTCTGAAAAAAAATTGGGTGACAAAAATTTGTCAACAAAACTTTATTAAATTGATAGCAACTACTCATAGGGATACATAGAGCCCATAGCAAGCATTCAAACTACTTAGAACACTAAGAATTCAACATGCAAGCTCATCTACAGCAGCACCAAGAGTAGCTAATTATTCAAAATATAAACCACTAAAACAAAAACTAATTGGACAAACGGTGGAGTCACATACCGAGCAAAAATCCCCCGAAATAGTTTCAGAAACAAACCTTCGAGCAAAGAGATCGAAATATGTGGGTTTGAGAGCAAGAACACGGGAGAGAGAGCAATGGAGATTTTTTTTCTGGAGGCAAGTGATGATGTGGGATGAAGAGATAAGTGAGGGGGCCCACGTGGGGACCATAACCAACCAGGGCACGCCTAGGGGTCCTGGCACGCCCAGGTGGGTTGTGCCCACCTGGTGCACCTCCCTTTGATATTATTCGCACCAGAAATTCAGAAATATTCAGAAAAAAATCATATTAAATTTTCAAGGCATTCTGAGAACTTTTATTTTTGGGTCATTTTTTTATTGCACTGGAAATTCAGAAAATAGACAAAACATGGCATTTTATTTTATTTAACTAATAAAAACATAAAACAAAAGATAAGGACAGAAGGTAGTGCTTACTAAATTCATCAACTTCATACCGCTCAAAAATGATTCATTAATAAGGATGACCAGGTCTTATTAACAACCACTTTCGATTAGCATGAAACCGAAGAACTTCCATAAATCGCTAAGTTACCTCAATGGGGATATGAATGTTCCCAACAATAAGCATTTCATATTTCTTTTTGAAAGTAGGTAGAGGTATTTGAAAACTTCCAATAGTGATTGTCAGAGATTTTTGAATAACATTAATACCATTCACTTGGAATTGTTTCTTCAGAAAGTTCACCGTATTCTCATTACCATTAATATGAAAAGTGACCTTGCTTTTATTGCAATCAATAACAGCCCCTGCAATATTTAAGAAGGGTCTACCAAGGATAATCGACATGTTGTCGTCCTCGAGCATCTCAAGTATAACAAAGTCAGTCAAAATAGTAACATTAGCAACAACAATGGGCACATCCTCACAAATACCGATAGGTATGGCAGTTGATTTGTCAGCCATTTGCAAGGATATTTTAGTAGGTGTGAGTTTATAAAGAGAAAGGCATACCACTAACACCAGCTCCTAAATCACACAAAGAAGTTTTCACATAATTCTTTTTGATTGAGCAAGGTATAGTTGGTATTCCCGGATCTCTAAGTTTTTTAGGTACTCCATCTTTTAAAGTATAATTAGCAAGAATAGTGGAGATTTTAGTTTTCGGTATTTTTCTCTTATTTGTGATGATGTCTTTCATATACTTTGCATAAGTAGGCATTTCAAAGATATCAGTCAAGCGAGTACACAAAAAAGGCTGGCCTCGACATTTCAAAGAAAGCGTTCAAATTCTTCATCATCTTTCTTTTTAGTTGACTTGGGTGGAAAAGGCATAGGTTTTTGAACCCACGATTATCTTTCTTTACCGTGTTTTCTAGCAATGAAGTCTCTTTTATCATACCTTTTATTCTTTGGTTGTGGGTTATCAAGATCAGCAGGTGGTTCTATCTCAACATCATAATCTGGTTCTTTTTCATTGCTTGGTTGAATGTCTTCATGAACATCAGCATTATCTTTTCATTATCACTAGGTGGATGTTCATTACCAGATTGAGTTTCAGCATCTGAGATAGAAGTTTCATTTTCATTATCAGGAGGTTTTTCTATTTCAGGTTCACTAGAAGCATGCAAAGTCCTATCATTTTCTTCTTCTTTTTACATTTAGAAGGACTAGGTGCACTAGTGTTATTTCTTTGTGAATCTTGTTCAATTCTTTTAGGGTGTCCCTCAGGATAAAGTGGTTCCTGAGTCATTTTACCTCCTCTAGTTGCAACTCTAACAGCAAAGTCATGTATATTATTATTCATTTCATCAAGCAATTCTCCTTGTGATTTAGCAACTTGTTCTAACTGGGTTTGTACCATAGAAGCATGTTTTCTAACACCTCTAACATCCTTTGAAATTCTAAATAACAAGTCACTCTAGTGAGCAATCATATCAGAATTCTATTTCAATTGTTTCATAACATTTGCATTGAAGTGATCTTGTTTTCTAATGTTGTTTTCAAACTCCTAAAGGCATTGGCAAGGATGCATATTGTGAGGATTGTCATTATCATTTAATTTCATTAAAGAAATTACCTCTACCACCTTAGGCAGTTGTGGTGTATTAAGCCCATGTGTTTCTTCAATAGGAGTTAAATTTTTAACATCCTCGGCTTTAATACCTTTTTCCTTCATATATTTCTTTGCCTCTTGCATATGTTCAGGACTGAGATATAATATACCCCCCTTCTTCAGAGTGGGTTTAGCCGGTGGTTCAGGAAGAGTCCAATCATCATAATTTTTCAATATATTATTCAATAATTCTTCAGCTTGTCCAACAGTTCGTTCCCTGAAAACACAACCAGCACAACTATCTAGGAAGTCCCTAGAAGCATCAGTTAGTCCATTATAGAAGATATCAACTACTTCATTTTTCTTAAGAGGATGATCATGCAAAGCCTCCCCAAGCTTGTGGGAGACTCTCTTCTTTGGTTCGCACAAAGTTAAATATTTCTTGTAAGGCGGCTTGTTTCTTATGAGCAGGAAAATATTTTTCAGAGAAGTAATAAATCATATCCTGGGGACTACGCACACAACCAGGAGAAAGAGTATTGTACCAAGCTTTAGCATCACCCTTTAATGAGAAAGGAAATAATTTGAGAATAAGGTAATAGCTAGCGAGTTTTCTCATCATGAGTAAAAAGGGTGGCTATTTCATTCAACTTAGAAAGATGTGCCACAACAGTTTAAGTTTCATAACCATGGAAAGGATCAGATTCAACCAAAGTAATTAAATCTGGGTCGATGGAGAATTCATAATCCTTATCATCAATAAAGATAGGTGAAGTAGCAAACTTAGGATCACATTTCATTCTAGCATTCAGAGATTTTTCTTTATACTTGCATAATAATTTCTCTAGATCATCTCTATCTCTACAAGCAAAAATATCTCTAGTTGTCTCCTCATTCATAACATAACCTGCAGGTACCTTAGTCAATTCATACCGACACTACGATCAGAGACCTATCGAGAAACTGTGTGCGATGCAATAATCGCAAACGGTTCTATATAAAAACCGTCAGAAATGTAAAAACGTTTGCAATGACGGATGCATCAAACACAGTTCAGGTTTTAGTTGCGTGTGCGATGAAGGGCAAGCGGTTCAGTTCAATTAACTGTTTGCGATGAGGAGGAACAAAAGAAACGGGCAACCAGATGAAGGCGTGTGCGATACACAGCATACGGTTCACTCGGATGAACTGTTTGTGATTAGGCAACACAAAAGAAACGGTTAGCCAGATCAAGGTGTGTGCGATATACGGCATGTGGTTCACTCGGATGAACTGTTTGTGTTGAGACATGAGAACAGAAATGGTTCAACTTAACAAGATGTGTGTGATACGCAAGCAGTGCATGTCAGAATCAGAAATGTGTGTGAAGACCGATAATAACACAAACGGTTGCTGCTAATAAGACGTGTGTGTTGTGCGATGGGATTGCATACAGAACAACACACACACACACACACACACACACACACACACACACACACTTATAAGGACATGCTTGCATAACCAAATTAAACATCCACTTACATAGGTGGCTACTGCAACCATGGCATTTGCACACACCAAAGTAAATTATTACATGCATAATTAAATAGGTGGCTACTACACACATGATATTTCCACACACCAATAAAGTAAACTATATATTACATGCATGATTAACTAGCATGAATGATCATCTGATCATCATCTACTTCTTGTGACGTGCTACCTCTTGAGCACTGCGTTGGATTAGCCCGAAGAGGAAAGGATGATGCAGCAAAGTAGCGTAAGTATTTCCCTCTGTTTTTGAGAACCAAGGTATCAATCCAGTAGGAGGCTACGCGTGAGTCCCTCGTACCTACACAAAGCAAATAACTCCTCGCAACCAACGCGAATAGGGGTTGTCAATCCCTTCACGGTCACTTACGAGAGTGAGATCTGATAGAGATGATAGATAATAATTTTGATATTTTTGGTATAAAGATGCAAAGTAAAATAAAAGGCAAAGTAAAAAAGCAAAGCAATAATAAAGTGATGGAAGATTAATATGATGAAGATAGACCCGGGGGCCATAGATTTCACTAGTGGCTTCTCTCAAGAGCATAAGTATTCTATGGTGGGTGAACAAATTACTGTTGAGCAATTGACAGAATTCAGCATAGTTATGAGAATATCTAGGTATGATCATGTATATAGGCATCACGTCTGAGACAAGTAGACCAACTCTTGCCTGCATCTACTACTGTTACTCCACTTATCGACCGCTATCCAGCATGCATCTAGAGTTTTAAGTTCAAGAAAACAGAGTAACGCCTTAAGCAAGATGACATGATGTAGAGGGATAGTTTCATGCAATATGATAAAAACCCCATCTTGTTATCCTCGATGGCAACAATACAATACGTGCCTTGCTGCCCCTACTGTCACTGGGAAAGTACACCGCAAAATTGAACCCAAAGCTAAGCACTTCTCCCATTGCAAGAAAAACCAATCTAAACCAATCTAGTAGGCCAAACCAAACTGATAATTCCAAGAGACTTGCAAAGATAACCAATCATACATAAAAGAATTCAGAGAAGATTAAAATATTGTTCATAGATAACCTTAATCATAAACCCACAATTCATCGGTCTCAACAAACACACCGCAAAAAGAAGATTACATCGAATAGATCTCCACGAGAGAGGGGGAGAACATTGTATTGAGATCCAAAAAGAGAGAAGACGCCATCTAGCTACTAACTATGGACCCGAAGGTCTGAGGTAAACTACTCACACTTCATCAGAAGGGCTATGGTGATGATGTAGAAGCCCTCCGTGGTGGATTCCCCTTCCGGCGGAGCTCCGGAACAGGCCCCAAGATGGGATCTCGTGGATACAGAAAGTTGCGGTGGAATTAGGTTTTGGCTCAGATGTCGATCGTTTGGGAATGCGTAGGTATATATAGGAGGAAGAAATGCGTCGGTGGAGCTTCTTGGGGCCCACGAGGGTGGGGGGCGTGCCTGGGGGGGTAGGTTGCGCCCCCCTACCTCGTGCCCACCTCGGAGCTTTCTTGACATAGGGTCCAAGTCTCCTGGATCATGTTCGGTGAGAAAATCACGTTCCCGAAGGTTTCATTCCGTTTGGACTCCGTTTGATATTCCGTTTCTTCGAAACACTGAAATAGCCAAAAAAAACAACAATTAATTTGGGCCTCCGATTAATAGGTTAGTCCCAAAAATAATATAAAAGTGGAGAATAAAGCCCAATATGGTCCAAAACAGTAGATAATATAGCATGGAGCAATCAAAAATTATAGATACGTTGGAGACGTATCAGGCATCCCCAAGCTTAATTCCTGCTCGTCCTCGAGTAGTTAAATGATAAAAAAGTATTTTTGATGCGGAGTGCTACTTGGCATAATTTCAATGTAATTCTTCTAATTGTGGTATGAATATTCAGATCCGAAAGATTCAAGATAAAAGTTCATATTGACATAAAAATAATAATACTTCAAGCATACTAACAAAGCAATCATGTCTTCTCAAAATAACATGGCCAAAGAAAGTTATCCCTACAAAATCATATAGTCTGGCTATGCTCTATCTTCACCATACTAAGTATTTAAATCATGCACAACCCCGATGACAAGCCAAGCAATTGTTTCATACTTTTGACATTTTCAAAACTTCTTCAATCTTCACGTAATACATGAGCGTGAGCCATGGATATAGCACTATATGTGGATTAGAATGGTGGTTGTGGAGAAGACGAAAAGAGGGGAAGATAGTCTCACATCAACTAGGCGTATCAACGGGCTATGGAGATGCCCATTAATAGATATCAATGTGAGTGAGTAGGGATTACCATGCAACGGATGCACTAGAGCTATAAGCATATGAAAGCTCAACAAAAGAAACTAAGTGGGTGTGCATCCAACTCGCTTGCTCACGAAGACCTAGGGCAATTTGAGGAAGCCCATCATTGGAATATACAAGCCATGTTCTATAATGAAAGATTCCCACTAGTATATGAAAGCGACAAAATGAGAGACTCTCTATCATGAAGATCATGGTGCTACTTTGAAGCACAAGTGTGGTAAAAGTATAGTAACATTGTCCCTTCTCTCTTTTTCTCTCATTTTTTTAGTTGGGCCTTTTCTCTTTTTTTATGGCCTCTTTTTTCCTCCTTTTTTTATTTTTCGTCCAGAGTCTCATCCCGACTTGTGGGGGAATCATAGTCTCCATCATCCTTTCCTCACTTGGGACAATGCACTAAAAATGAAGATCATCACACTTCTATTTTCTTACAACTCAACAATTACAACACGATAGTTAGAACAAAATATGACTCTATATGAATGCCTCCCGTGATGTAGGGATATGCAATGAATCAAGAGTGACATGTATGAAAGAATTGTGAACATTGGCTTTGCCACAAATACGATGTCAACTACATGATCATGCTAAGCAATATGACAATGATGGAGCGTGTCATAATAAACGGAATGGTGGAAAGTTGCATGGCAATATATCTCGGAATGGCTATGGAAATGCCATGATAGGTAGGTATGGTGGCTGTTTTGAGGAAGGTATATGGTGGGTGTATGATAGCGGCGAAAGGTGCGCGGTATTAGAGAGGCTAGCAATGGTGGAAGGAAGGAAAAAGTGCGTATAATCCATGGACTCAACATTAGTCATAAAGAACTCATATACTTATTGCAAAAATCTAGAAGTTATCAAAGCAAAGTATTACGCGCATGCCCCTAGGGGGATAGATTGGTAGGAAAAGACCGTCGCTCGTCCCCGACCGCCACTCATAAGGAAGACAATCAATAAATAAATCATGCTCCGACTTCATCACATAACGGTTCACCATACGTGCATGCTATGGGAATCACAAACTTTAACACAAGTATTTCTCAAATTCACAACTACTCAACTAGCATGACCCTAATATCACCATCTTCATATCTCAAAACAATTATCAAGCATCAAACTTTTCTTAGTACTCAACGCAATCAAAAGAAAGTTTTACAAATCTTGAATACCAAGCATATTAGGATCGTTAAGCAAATTACCATGCTATTTAAGAATCCCCAAATAATCTAAGTGAAGCATGAGAGATCAATAGTTTCTTTAAAACAAATCCACCACCGTGCTCTAAAAGATATAAGTGAAGCACTAGAGCAAAACTATATAACTCAAAAGATATAAGTGAAGCACATAGAGTATTCTAACAAATTCCAATTCATGTATGGCTCTCTCAAAAGGTGTGTACAGCAAGGATGATTGTGGTAAACTAAAAATCAAATACTCAAATCATACAAGACGCTCCAAGCAAAACACATAACATGTGGTGAATAAAAATATAGCTCCGAGTAAAGTTACCGATGGAAGTAGATGAAAGAGGGATGCCTTCCGGGCATCCCCAAGCTTTGACTTTTTGGTGTCCTTATATTATCTTGGGGGTGCCATGGGCATCCCCAAGCTTAGGCTCTTGCCACTCCTTGTTTCATAATCCATCAAAAGATTTCACCCAAAACTTGAAAAGTTCACAACACAAAACTCAACAGAAATCTCGTGAGATCCGTTAGCGAAAGAAAACAAAAGACCACTTCAAGGTGCTGTAATTAACTCATTATTTATTATATTGGTGTTAAACCTACTGTATTCCAACTTCTCTATGGTTTATAAACTATTTTACTAGAAATAGTTTCATCAAAATAAGCAAACAACACACGAAAAGCAGAATCTGTCAAAAACAGAACAATCTGTAGTAATCTGTAACAAACGCAAACTTATGGAACTCCAAAAATTCGGCCAAAATAGGAAGACCTAGGAAATTTGTTTATTGATCAACAGCAATTAGAATCACTATTTTATCACGTTCTGGTGATTTTTAACAATTGTTTTCATGAACAGAAAGTTTCTGGAAATTACAGCAAGATCAAATAACTGTCGTCCAAGAAGATCCTATAGGTTTAACTTGGCACAAACACTAATTAAAACATAAAAACACATATAACCATAGGATATATCAAGGGTTTATTCCTAAACATAAGCAAAAGCAAAAAACTAAAAATAAAATTGGGCTGCCTCCCAACAAGCGCTATCGTTTAACGCCCCTAGCTAGGCATAAAAGCAAGGATAGATCTAGGTATTGCCATCTTTGGTAAGCAATTATTCAATGAGACATCTATCTTCCTTAGGATTTTCTTTCTTTTTAGTAATTATCAAACTTTTAGGCACAAAATCAAAAAATTCAATCGTAGCAAATGGTTCCTTAATGATAGCAAAAAGATTAGGATGAATACTTATAGATTTAAGATCCGCAGTTTCCTTACTAGAGGATTCACCCTTATTTTTAGGAACATACATAAGCTTGGCAATTTTAATAGGAGGACTTGGAGTATTCTTTGCGGAGGAAAAAGCGGTTCCCAAGTTAGTAATGATACCCTCAAGTTTATCGATTCTAGTTGAATCTTGATTTATTCTCTCATTAACTATGGGTTCCTTCTCCTTAATATTTTTCAAAGTTACTCCTACCTTGGATCCATATTGGGTAATTTGATTGTGGATCTTTTTGTCTAGATTTTCAATTAACTCAACGGTAGCAACTTTATTTTCAATAATTTCAAGTCTTTGCATTACATGCTCCAAAGTTAACATAATTCCATTAACCAAGAGATGTGGTGAGCCAAATAAATCTATCATAGCATTATAAGAGTCAAAAGTGTGGCTACCCAAGAAATTCCCTCCGGTGATGGTATCAAGTATATATCTATACCAAGGATTAGCACCTACATAAAAATTGCGGAGAAGAACTGAAGTAGATTGCTTCCTGGTAGATCTATTTTGAGCATTGCAAATTCTATACCAAGAATCTTTTAGATTTTCTCCCTCCCTTTGCTTAAAATTCAGAACTTCATTTTTGGGAGACAAGGAGAAGATATAAGACTAGCCATGACAACAAGCAAGCAAGAAAAAGGCAAATGGAAAAGAGAGGGCGAATAAAACGGCAAGGGTGAAGTGGGGTAGAGGAAAACGAGAGGCAAATGGAAAACAATGTAATGCGAGAGATAAGGGATTGTGATGGGTACTTGGTATGTTGACTTTTGCCTAGACTCCCCGGCAACGGCGCCAGAAATTCTTCTTGCTACCTCTTGAGCACTGCGTTGGATTTCCCCGAGGAGGAAAGGATGATGCAGCAAAGTAGCGTAAGTATTAACCTCCGTTTTTGAGAACCAAGGTATCAATCCAGTAGGAGGCTACGCGCGAGTCCCTCGTACCTACACAAAGCAAATAACTCCTCGCAACCAACGCGAATAGGGGTTGTCAATCCCTTCACGGTCACTTACGAGAGTGAGGTCTGATAGAGATGATAGATAATATTTTTGATATTTTTGGTATAAATATGCAAAGTAAAATAAAAGGCAAATTAAAAAAGCAAAGCAATAATAAAGTGATGGAAGATTAATATGATAAAGATAGACCCGGGGGCCGTAGTTCTGCTGAAAAAAGCGTCAGTCCGGGTTAGTTCTAATCAAATCATACCAAGATCATATAAAACAATAGTAAACATGGCATGAATACTTCATAAATTATCGATACGTTGGAGACGTATCACGGATCAGATTAGAGTTGCGTGTGCGATACGTGGCAGATAGTTGATCCATCAGAGCTATTTGTGATGGAATAAGCCGTGTGTGTTGTGGGCAAACACTTGTTGGTGTATAACCTTAAATTTAACCAAAAATGTGTTAATGCATGTTACAAAAATTGTATAGCTGGAATCTATGTTCAAATAAGACTCCAGCGATATAATCTACGGTGACATGCATTCATATTTTATTAGTTAAATCCTACTTATAAACCAGGACGGGGGTATAGTAGGTAATTAAATCGCAAATGTTTTTTTGTTAACTGTATGTGTACGTGTCCTCTCGTCCTCCTCTCGCACGTCTTGTCACCCCACTGCCGCAGACGGCTTACAGCGCAAGCTTGCGCAGCGCGCGGGGGCGTTCTTTTGGCCAAACGGTGGCGCCAATGAATCGTCCGTGAGCCCGTTCCCACGCAACCTCGCAGGTTCCTGCGCAAGCTTCCCGCCCGACTCGATGAAATCCCCCAAAATCCCAATGCTTACCGGCCTGCTATAAAAACCCTCACGGCCGGCGAGTCATGCGTCGCATTTTCCCCTCCCTCCCTGTAGCTTATCTCATCTGCTTCTCCCACAATTGCCAATGGCACCGGTCCGTCGTCGTCGCTCAGCCACTTCACCGTCATCATAGGATAGCTCCAGCTGGGAGGCTACACCGCGGCGGCGGCTCAGTCCCCGGCGTAGTGTAGTGCGCGTGGCGTCCCTGTTGGGTGTGCGCGGAACACCCACCACACACTCCGCCGCCACTGCCCGTCGGCAGCTGTTGCCGGCCGCCGTTGCCACCACACCACTGTTGAAAGCCAGGGCCATCTGCCGCTCCGCCGCCGCGGCCCAAAGGCGGGAGGTGGCCGTCATGGCCGCCACCCCACGATCGGCCACCGTTGCCATCACCCGCTCCGCCATCGTGGACCGAAGGTGGGAGGTGGTGGTCGTGGCCGCCACCCCATCATTGGCCGCCGTGGCCGCCAGCCCACCATCGATCGCCGGGATCATCACCCGCTCCTCCACCGCTGCCCGAAGGAGGGAGGCGGAGGTGGACGCCCGCACGTGCATCAGCGACCTTGCGCGCTACATCGAGTTCCTGCTGGAGGAGGAGGAACGCCTCGTCGAGCATGCAAAGAGCCTTACCGCAGCCGTGGCCGCAGCACACGCTGATGCAGAGGCGAGGAATCAGGAGATCTGCGAGCAGTTCGGCCGCTTCGAGAGGGATCGTCTGGAGCGGCAGTGGGCGTTCGAGCTGGTGAGCGTCGTTGAACGTGCAGCAGTGGCAAGCACCATATTGCATTTGTCCAGCTCGTCGTTAGGCTCCTCCTCCTCCTCTGCCTCTTACTGAGCGTGCTCGGCAGAGGAGAGGCTGTCGGAAGTAGCACAAAGCCCCTTTGTGGTAGTAGTAGTAGTAGTATTTAGGGGCTATTTTGTTCAGTTCATCTGACTATAGATGTGTGGTCGAACTGTACAATGTACTTAAAATTAGCTAGTATATATAGTTGAACTAGCTATTTCAGTACGTGGTTGGCAATAATTGGGGAGAAGTTTGGTCGGTTCAGCTGTCGAGTTGAACTGTTTGTATAAATTAAGAACGGCTGCTTAATCTATGAATGAAATCTATGCTTAATTACTGAATTTTAGTTGCAAAAATTACATAGTGCTAATGATTCTAGCTGCATATTTTGACAAATCGCGGTGTTACAAGGATTGAACAAATGGCAACATTACAATATCAACAAATGTAAATCTTTCCAGTTTGACAAATGGCAACATACTATGACAGATGCAAATCTTACCAAATTGTTTGTACATGGTTGCACACGGGTCATCCAAAACAATCGTTTGCGTTGAAGGGATGCACAAATCCTGTGCTGCTCTCACTTTGCATACAGGTGTTCTATCTAAATCGTTTGCGATCAAGAGCTATAGAAATCCTGCTCGGCACATTTACTCTTGGATTCCTGGGGAAACTGTCGGTTTGCATACGGGTGTTCTAACTAAAACGTTTGCGATGAGTGTTTCATATTTAAAAAGTGAATTAAACTGTGGGTTGGGCGCCTGATACGTCTCCAACGTAAATATAATTTATGAAGTATTCATGCTATTATACTATCCTTCTAGGATGTTTTATATGCATTTATATGATATTTTATATGATTTTTGGGACTAACCTATTGACCTAGAGCCCAGTGCGATTTACATTTTTCTCCTTGTTTTAGAGTATCGCAGAAAAGGAAAACTAAACGGAGTCCAATTGACGTGCCACTTGACGGAGATCATTTTTGGACTAGAAGAAGCCCACGGAGTACCAGAAGCAGGCCAGAAGAGTCCCGGGCTGCCCACGAGGGTGGGGGGGGCGCCCACCCCCCTAGGGCGTGCCCCCCTGCCTCGTGGACAGCCCGGAAACCCCCCTGACGTGAAATCAACGCAAAACTCTTTTATATATTGTAACATCCCAAAATTCTAAATTTTGGAATGTTATAAACAAATAGATAGTTTTGATTTTTGTGTGATTGATTGACTGAAAATGAGTGAATTCGAAACTTTTTGAAAGTTAAATGAGAGGGAATAAAAGGAGTTTCCCAAACTTTCATTTTGCTTTTATGATCTCAGTGAATTCAAATTCTTTTCACCACAAAACCCTGGAGAGAAGATGACATGACTTCTTCCATTTATTTAAATGACAAGGGGTGTTGAAAATATTTGAATTTCATTGGAGAATATTTCCAATTCTGAAACTTTATGCAACTCAATGATTTTCACGAGCGAAGATAAAAATGACTTCTTCAAAACATATGAAATATGAGTTGGGAGTTTCAAAGAATTAAATTCAAAGTTCTTTTGATTTTATTTTCAATTTGGAGTTATCTGAGTTTTATTCAAATTATTTTTCTCCAAAAATAAAATATATGGAAAATAGGGTAACATGATTCCCTACATCAGAAAATTGGAGAGAAATTAATTTGAAGTCATTTTGGTATTTTCAAAATGATTTTCAATGGATTTTATTAGAGGCAGTAATCGCTTTGAATTATTTAAATTTTTGTGTATTTTATTTGAAGCTAGTTCATCTTGTAGGAAACCTTTTTCTGAAAATTTTGATATATTATATGCCTATATAATATTTCTATTTATTTTGTTTTTATTTTTGTTTGATTTTAAAAAAACTCTCCCTCTTCCGTCGATTGGGCGGCCCTTCTTTGCCGAGCCACGGCCTAGCCCTTGGCTCGACCGCGCCCATCTCCAAGCTCGGGACGGAGTCCCGAGCGAGCACGTCCGCCGTCGCCGTGGCCGATCCGGCCTCTCCCCCGCCGCCTCTTCGTGCCCCCTCCTCCACGCATCGCCGCCCCTCCCCGCCTATAAATCCGCCACCGCCTCTCCTCCCCTCTCGGCATCGCGTCGCATCCCGCCGCCGGACTCGTCCCGAGTCGCCGCCGTCCCCAGCGCTGCTGCCCCGCGACGCCTCCCGTCGCCGCCACCTCCGACTCCGCCGCCCCGCGCCGTGCTCGCCGCCGTCTCCGCCCATCGCCGCCGACCCCGGAGCCACCGCCGCCGTCTGCCGGACCTCGCCGGAGTTCGGGTAAACCCTAGCCCCGACCCCGCTGTTGGATCGAGATCCGACGATCTCGATTCCGCCTTTTTTTCTCTCCGTTTCGGCTAATTAACGAACGCTCGTTCGTTTAGGTTTTATTTGTGAACAGATTCGCTAGATTAGTTGTTGTAGCAAGCGTTCGCTCGATAGTTTTTTTCTTTTTATTTTTAGATTTCAGCCAGGGACCCATCTGTGAATACTTTTTATGCAGATTAGCCCCTGGTTTTCAAACAATCATAACTTTTTGCTCGTTAGTCGGAATTCAACGAAACCAACGCCCACCTCTGCGTAACGATCTCCTCTATCCAGTAATCCAACTCAAACATGTTTTTGAAAGTTTAAAATTTGAATTGGATCAGATTTGAATTTGAACTTCGTTTGATCATAACTTGAGTTTCGTAACTCCGATTTTGTTGATTCTTTTTGCAAATTAAAGCTTTTGACATAAACTTTCTGATAAGGCCAAATTCACATAATTTTGGTACTGTTAGAAATTTTTTTATGTTGCAAGAGTTATTTGCTTGGTTTTGATGTTTTCCGAATCGTTTTCTTAGATTTCCGATCTTTTGAGTGATTGCTTATGTGTGGTTACTATTGATTGCTTACGATAGATTGACCGGAGTGTGACGAGTATACCTATCAAGAGTTTTGAGTGCGAATCATCTTCATCAACATTGCAGGCAAGTAACACTTTGATCATACCTCTTCTCATACCCAGTTTTTATGCATTAGATCTATCCTCAAACACTTGCATGATTAGGATCAAATTAAATTGTGGGTTTTGGGAAGTAGATTGAGGTAGTACCTATTACCTGTTTTATTATCAAACCCTTGGGAGTTACTTCTACGTTTGCTTATTATGCCATGCTATGCTAGTAGACGTGGGTTGGGTGAGTGAATCCAAGACAGATGTGAGATTGTTATTTAATGGTTTAATTAAGGTGGCAACTTAAACACACATCTGGGTGGATTGAGGCACCTGGTTTCTATCAGGACTTGCCTGTATTTCTTTGGACCGCCACCCAGGCTCAAAGGGATCATGAGATTATTCAAACTAGAAACTTCCGTGTGCAGCCACAAGCCATTATGGGCTCTGGCATAGTTGATTAAGTTGTCTGCGAACTCTTACGGGTAGACTAGAAGATGTAGGGGAAAGTAGGTGTACCGGTCTACCCACATGTAAGGTGCTAGTGCTTCTGAAAGACTATGTCTCGGTTATCCGTTTCTCAAACATCATGTAGTGCGACAAATCCAACGGAGGCGATCGAGTCTTGTGGGGAAAAGTGCTAAACCTCTGCAGAGTGTATAAACTAATCATGGTTAGCCGTGTCCTGGGTTATGGACATCTTGAGTATCTAGTACTTGGATATCATGTGAATCTCATCATGTTACTCTAATTAATATTGTTGGGTTGTTAATGAGTACTTTTAATTGGGATTGAGGATGCTGTCAACCATTCTCAATGTTTAACAACCACCACAATAGTTAAATAAATTTTATTCCTTTGCGATGAGGGAAAATTGGCTTTTCGCAAAACATTATAACCATAGAGCTTTCCACCAGCCATATATGCATGTAGTATAGGATTATTCTTTCATTACTCTCTATGTGTTACATTGCCAGATATTCCATGTGTCTGACCCGTTTTCGAAATGCAACGCTTCATGTTGCGAGGATCTTCTGACAGTAAGTGATACGTTAGGGTTACGATTTCTACACTCAACTTTGCCGTTGGTGTTGATGGGAATCCACAGCCTTGTTGCTTCCGCTATATGGATTGAGGTAATAGTATTTACGTTATTTATACATGTGATTTACCTCTGTTATAAATCCACGAGTACTGTGTGTGTCAGCATACCGATCCAGGGATGACACTTAAGCACAGAGACTTGATCCATTCGGGTCGGGTCGCTACATATATACCCAAACTTCCAGAAAGAAACCTAGATCAGAGGTTCCGTCGCTGCAAGCCTCTGTAGCCACGAGAAGTCAATCTAGGCCCTCTCCGGCACCCTGCCGGAGGGGGCCATCATCATCGGTGGCCATGGAGGAGTTTCCTGGAGGGGCCATCATCACCATGAAGGCCAAGGACCAGAAGGTGGCGGCCATGGAGGACGAAGCACAAGGGGGAGAACCTCTCCTCCTCTCTCTCGGTGGAGCCGGAGTGCCATCGGGAGGGGAATCATCGTCGCGGTGATCGTCTTCATCAACATCACCATCATCATCACCATCCTCATCTCTTTTAAGCGGTCCACTCTCCCGCACCCCGCTGTAATCCCTACTTGAACATGGTGCTTTATGCCACATATTATGATCCAATGATGTGTTGCCATCCTATGATGTTTTCAGTAGATATATTTTGTCTTTGGGTTGATTGATGATCTAGATTGGTATGAGTTGTATGTTTTACTTTGGTTCTGTCCTATGGTGCCCTCTATGTCGCGCAAGCGTGAGGGATTCCCGCTGTAGGGTGTTGCAATACGTTCATGATTCGCTTATAGTGGGTTGGTGAGTGGTGAAACACAAACCCGAGTAAGAGGGATTGTTGCGTATGGGAATAAAGAGGACTTGATGCTTTAATGCTATTGTTGGGTTTTACCTTAATGATCTTTAGTAGTTGCAGATGCTTGCTAGAGTTCCAATCATAAGTGCATATGATCCAAGTAGAGAAAGTATGTTAGCTTATGCCTCTCCCTCATATGAAACTGCAATAGTGATTACCGGTCTGGTTAACAATTGCCTAGGACAATTCCGCACACCAATCCATCATTATTCCACACTCGCTATTTATTACTTTTAGTAATATATTCTAACTTTATGATAACATCACCTACCTTTATATTTTAGCTCTCCGATATCATATAAAGGTATCCTCTTCATACCCACAACATAGTTTTATTTCTCGTTTCTAGTTGGAAGCAAACGTTCGGTGTACGTGGAGTCGTATCAGTGGCAGATAGGGCTTGAGAGGAATATTGATCTTACCTTTAGCTCCTTGTGGGTTCGACACTCCATACTTATCACTTCCACCTTTGGAAATTGCTACGATGATTCCCTGCACTTGGGGATTATCAAGCTCTTTTCTGGCGCCGTTGCCGGGGAACAAAGCGTGGGGTTGATATTCTCGTGTGTGCTTGTTTGCTTTCTTCACTAAGTACATTTTGTTTTTTCCTTTTTGTTTCTGTTTATTTGTGGGTGAAACATACAAAAAAAATTAAAAGAATGAAAATACAAAAAAATATTTGCCTTTCATGCCTAAAAAGTTTTTCAAAAAGAAAAGTGATTGGAAAGTTATGCATTGAAGAAGTGAGGGTCGACCTTGAGCACTTGTGTTCATGCTCACGGAAACAATGTAGAATTTTTCATGGAAGTTTCTCTGTAAATAATTATCCCCTTGTATATATTAATTGTATTACAAAAATAATGGGCCAAGCTTTGGTTTTAGGATGATTAGATTGCTTGTTTACTATGTGCAGAACAAAAACAGAAACTTTGGCTGTAGTGCGTGAATTTAAATATTTTACTGGAAAATCAAATGGGTTTGAAACTTTTTGCACATTACTTCTGTACAAATTTTTCAAATTGTCATATTTATTTCATAATTTTAGGAGTTACAGAAGTTTACTAAACTTCCATATTACTACAGACTGTTATGTTTTTAACAGATTCTGTTTTGAGTGTGTTGTTTGCTTATTTCAATGGAACTATGGCTAGTATCGTAGGGGTATGAACCATAGAGAAGTTGGAATACAGTAAGTTTAACACCAATATAAATAAAGAATGAGTTCATTACAGTACCTAAAGGTAGTGATTTGCTTTGTTATACTAACGGATCTCACAAAGTTTTTGTTAAGTTTTTGTGGATGAAGTATTCAAAGAACGATGAGTTACCGATGTGAGAAGAATAAAGAGAAGCAAGAGTTCAAGCTTGGGGATGCCCAAGGTACCCCAAGTAAATATTTCAAAGGATACTCAAGCATCTAAGCTTGGGGATGCCCCGGTTGGCATCCCATCTTTCTTCTTCAACAATTATCGGTATACCTCAGTTTTTGTTTTGTTCACATGATTTATGCCCTTTGTGTTTTTGTTTTTCCTTTAAGAACCATGCTAGCATGAGATATCCCTTCATTAATTTATATAATACTTCATGTGCTTCACTTAAATCTTTTAAGTATGATCTTATAGAATTACTCTTTGTGCTTCACTTAAATCTTTTGAGTATGGTTTTATAGAATGCTTCATGTGCTTCACTTATACATTTTGAGCTTGGATATTGGTTAGTTGTAGAATGCTCCATGAACTTCACTTATATCTTTTTGAGTATGAATAATACTATCATTTAAAGTGGGTTTAGAAGAGTGTCAACTTTAGGAATTAGTGATCCCACTATTCTGGAGGGTGTTGAATCTTAGTGTGATATTTATGAAAGTGGATTTGGAAGAGTGTCAACTTTAGCTAGTAATGATTCCACTATTTCGGAAGAGGTTCCAATTGAGTATTAGAACAAAGTTGTTATCCCTGATGCTACTGAAAATTATTATGAGGGAGGAATACATGCTTGTAGGAGTTGCAAAAATACCAAGTTTCCTCTCTATGTGCTTAAAGTTTTGAAGTTATACTTGTTTTGCCTTGCTATGCTAGTTGATTGTTGTTCTTATAAATTGTGTGCTCACAAAATCCCTAGGCACAGGAAGTAGGTTATATTTAAATGTGCTAGTCATATTCTTCAAGATGCTCTCTTTGTGCTTCAATTCCTATATTTTATGTGAGCATCATTGAAATATCATGCCTAGCTAAAAGGCATTAAACAAAAGCGCTTGTTGGGAGACAACCCAATATTTAACCTTGCTGTTTTAGTGTGTATAAATGATTAATCTACTGTAGTAATCATGTTTTCTTGCTTTAGTTTCAATAAAGTGCCAAGTAAGACCTTTGGGAAAACTTGGGTGAAAGTCAATGTGATCTTGCTGTAAAAAACAGAAACTTTGCGCTCACGAGATTAGCTGTCATTTTTTACAGAAGAGTGATTTTTAGTTGATTCTTTTTGAAGAAGATTAATAGACAAATTACTCACGTCCAACAATTTATTTCATAATTTTTTGAGTAGCAGAAGTATGGTTTATATTCAGATCATTACAGACTATTCTGTTTCTGACAGATTCTGTTTTCATTGCATAGTTCGCTTGTTTTCTAGTTTCTATGGCTTATATTCCTCAATATAAATTGTAGAAATGATATGGTACAGTAGGCATTGTTTGAGAACAATTATGAACCTTGTCTTTGACAGTACCAAAGTGAATGGTTTGCTCTTTATCATACTAACCTATCTCACGAAGTTTGGTTAAGTTTTGTGTGATTGAAGTTTTCAAGTTTTGGGTGAGATATCGGTATGAGGAGAATAAGGAGTGGAAAGGCCCTAAGCTTGGGGATGCCCAAGGCACCCCAAGGTAATATTCAAGGAAGACTCAAGCGCCTAAGCTTGGGGATGCCCCGGAAGGCATCCCCTCTTTCGTCTTCAAAACTATCGATATACCTTACTCGGAGCTATATTTTTATTCATCACATGATATGTGTTTTGCTTGGAGTGTATTTTCAATTTTACTTGCTGTTTGAATAAAATCATTGGATCTGAAATATTGAATGAAAAAGAATCCTCCCATGGCTAGTTAATTATTTGACTACTCAGTGTTCTTCACTCATATCTTTTGGAGTAGTTTGTCATTTGCTCATGTGCTTCATGTATATCCTATGAGTAAATGGTTGAATAAAATGAATGTCATGAATCTGAATTTATATATGTTTCATATGCTTATAACATGGGGAGTAATGACTTCACACATATTAAGTATACGTAGTAAACTTATTGAAAGTTAGCAAACGTAGAATTGGTCACTTGAACAATTCATGAAAGAATATTGAAGGAAGAGAGGTTTCACATATAAATATACTATCTTGGACATCTTTTATGATTGGGAGAACTCATTAAAATATGACATGCTAAAGAGTTGATGTTGGACAAGGAAGACAACGTAATGGGTTATGTTTTCTTATATCTGAAATAAAGTATATTGTCATGGATCATCCAACATGTTGAGCTTGCCTTTCCCCCTCATGCTAGCCAAATTCTTTGCACCAAGTAGAGATACTACTTGTGCTTCCAAACACCCTTAAAACCAGTTTTGCCATGAGAGTCCATCATATCTACCTATGGATTGGGTAAGATCCTTCAAGTAAGTTGCCATCGGTGCAAGCAATAAAAATCGCTCTCTAAATATGTATGATTGATTGGTGTGGAGGAAATAAGCTTTGTACGATCTTGTGATGTGGAAGAAATAAAAGTGACGGACTGCATAATAAAGGTCCATATCACAAGTGGCAATATAAAGTGACGTTCTTTCACATTAAGATTTTGTGCATCCAACCCTGAAAGCGCATGGCAACCTCTGCTTCCCTCTGCGAAGGGCCTATCTTTTATTATTATCTTCTACCTTATGCAAGAGTCTTGGTGATCTTCACCTTTCCTTTTTACATTTTATCCTTTGGCAAGCACAGGATGTTGGAAGGATCCTGATATATATATCTAATTGGATGTAGGTTAGCATGAGCTTTTATTGTTGACATTACCCTTGAGGTAAAAGGTTGGGAGGTGAAACTATAAGCCCCTATCTTTCTCTGTGCCCGATTAAAACTCCATAACCACAAGTATTGCGTGAGTGTTAGCAATTGTGAAAGACTAAATGATAGTTGAGTATGTGGAGTTTGCTAAATCAAAGCTCTGACATAGACTCTTCCTAAAAGTAAGATGAATTGCAATTGTTTGATGACTGAGAATATTGTTTGTTAGTTTTTAAGAAAGTTTATGATCTATACTTTAAATGTGTGATTTGCTTGTTACTTGATCAAGAAAACTTTTATGAGATGAGCTACTGTTATGACATGTAATGATGCTAGAAAAGTGATTTGAATTATCATTGATCAAACTTAAGCACTTGCTAGCATTCACACTTCATAAATTATTTCTTTTATCATTTACCTACTCGAGGACAAGCAGGAATTAAGCTTGGGGATGCTGATACGTCTCCAACATATCTATAATTTATGAAGTATTCATGCTATTATACTATCCTTCTAGGATGTTTTATATGCATTTATATGATATTTTATATGATTTTTGGGACTAACCTATTGACCTAGAGCCCAGTGCCAGTTTCTATTTTCTCCTTGTTTTAGAGTATCACAGAAAAGGAAAATTAAACGGAGTCCAACTGACGTGCCACTTGACGGATATCATTTTTGGACTAGAAGAAGCCCACGGAGTACCGTAGCGAGCCGAGAAGAGTCCGGGCTGCCCACGAGGGTGGGCGCGCCCACCCCCTAGGGCGCGCCCCCCTGCCTCGTGGACAGCCCAGAAATCCCCATGACATGAAATCAACGCAAAACTCTTCTATATATACCCAAACTTCCAGAAAGAAACCTAGATCGGAAGTTCCGCCGCCACAAGCCTCTGTAGCCACGAGAAGTCAATCTAGGCCCTCTCCCAAGACTCACGAGGAGGGGCCATCATCATCGGTGGCCATGGAGGAGTATCCCGGAGGGCCATCATCACCATGAAGGCCAAGGACCGGAAGGTGGAGGCCATGGAGGAGGAAGCACAAGGGGAGAACCTCTCCTCCTCTCTCTCTCGGTGGCGCCGGAGTGCCATCGGGGAGGAATCATCGCCATGTGATCGTCTTCATCAACATCACCATCCTCATCTCTTTTACGTGGTCCACTCTCACGCACCCCGCTGTAATCCCTACTTGAACATGGTGCTTTATGCCACATATTATGATCCAATGATGTGTTGCCATCCTATGATGTTTTGAGTAGATATCTTTTGTCTTTGGGTTGATTGATGATCTAGATTGGTATGAGTTGTATGTTTTACTTTGGTGCTGTCCTATGGTGCCCTCCGTGTCGGCATAGCGTGAGGGATTCACTGTAGGGTGTTGCAATACGTTCATGATTCGCTTATAGTGGGTTGGTGAGTGATTGAGACACAAACCCGAGTAAGAGGGATTGTTGCGTATGGGAATAAAGAGGACTTGATGCTTTAATGCTATGGTTGGGTTTTACCTTAATGATCTTTAGTAGTTGCGGATGCTTGCTAGAGTTCCAATCATAAGTGCTTATGATCCAAGTAGAGAAAGTATGTTAGTTTATGCCTCTCCCTCATATGAAACTATAATAGTGATTACCGGTCTGGTTAACAATTACCTACGACAATTCCGCACACTGATCCATCATTATTCCACACTCGCTATTTATAATTTTTAGCAATATATTCTAATTTATGATAACAGCACCTACCTTTATATTTTAGCTCTCCGATATCATACAAAGTTATCCTCTTCATACCCACAACGTAGTTTTATTTCTCGTTTCTAGTTGGAAGCAAACGTTAATTATGCGTGAAATTAAATGTCGATGGCGAATAGGGCTTGAGAGAATATTGATCTTACCTTTAGCTCCTTGAGGGTTCGACACTCCGTACTTATCACTTCCATCTTTGGAAATTGCTATGATGATTCCTTGCACTTGTGGATTATCAACGCCATTAATGGAGAGGATGTGAGCAAGGCGGGCAGCCATGGAAGTCAAAGGGCTCGCTTCCCAGTGAGCCTGCGTAGTGTACAGCTTGCACGCTTCCCGGTGAGCCTGCGCACTCGAGGACAGCTTGCACGCCTCTCGATGCACTGCGCCAAGACAGTCAGCCGCCGCCTCCCGTTCAGTCAAGGTCAAGCAGCTATCCGCACGGCACCTCCTATAGCCATTAAAACCAAGACACGTGGCGTCACATGAATGGTTAATAGAATTTTGGATTTACAAAAAATTAAAAACCAGGCATCTCAATGTTTTGCCGGCAATCAACGATGCCCTGGTGTTTGAAATTCATTCCCGTTTCATGCATGGGACCTAAGCATGCACCCAAGGACACATATTTGATTTTTCAACCAATTTATATGCACTGGAGCATGTGCATGTAGTTCAAATTTGAATTATGCACATAAATGCATTAATAACTCAGTTAATGCATAAAAATGTCCAAACAAACCCCAAAAAATCACAAAAATTCACACAACACTCCTGTTGTTCTATGTTGACAAGAGAAAAAAATTGGAAGCAATAAGAGGCAATGGATGTCGTTTCGTCCCCAAAGGTGGGACGTTCCCTACCAAAAACCATCATGCTTGTTGTGAGAAGCTCCGGTTTGTGAGAAGCATATACCCAAACCTGCCCCAAATGAGATAAAATTTGTACCACGGCATGTTGGTGCCGCTCCATGATAGCATGCCAAGTTTCATGAATTTCAGACGAGTTTTGGATTTACTAGAATTTAAAAACCAGGCATCTCAATGTTTTGCCGGCAATCAACGGTGCCCCGGTGTTTGAAATTCATTCCCATTTCTTGCATGGGACCTAAGCATGCACCCAAGGACACATATTTGATTTTTTCAACCAATTTATATGCACTGGAGCATGTGCATGTAGTTCAAATTTGAATTATGCACATAAATGCATTGAAAACTCAATTAATGCTTAAAATGTCCAAACGAACCCCGAAAAATCACAAAAATTCACACAACACTCATGTTGTTCTATGTTGACACGAGAAAAAAATATGAAAGCAATAAGAGGCAATGGATATCGTTTCGTCCCGAAAGGTGGGACGTTCCCTACCGAAAACCATCATGCTTGTGAGAAGCTCCGGTTTGTGAGAAGCATATACACAAACCTGCCCCAAATGGGACAAAATTTGTACCACGGCATGTTGATGCCGCTACATGATAGCATGCCAAGTTTCATGAATTTCAGACGAGTTTTGGATTTACTAGAATTTAAAAACCAAGCATCTTAATGTTTTGCCAGCAATAAACGGTGCCCTGGTGTTTCAAATTCATTCCCATTTCTTGCATCGGACCTAAGCATGCACCCAAGGACACATATTTGATTTTTCAACCAATTTATATGCACTGGAGCATGTGCATGTAGTTCAAATTTGAATTATGCACATAAATGCATTGAAAACTCAGTTAATGCATAAAAATGTCCAAATGAACCCCGAAAAATCACAAAAATTCACACAACACTCCTATTGTTCTATGTTGACACGAGAAAAAAATTTGAAAGCAATAAGAGGCGATGGATATCGTTTGTCCCCAAAGGTGGGACGTTCCCTACCGAAAACCATCATGCTTGTTATGAGAAGCTCTGGTTTATGAGAAGCATATATACCCAAACCTGCCCCAAACCGGACAAAATTTATACCACGGCATGTTGATGCCACTCCATGATAGCATTCCAAGTTTCATGAATTTCAAACGAGTTTTGGATTTACTAGAATTTAAAAACCAGGCATCTCAATGTTTTGCCGGCAATCAACGGTGCCCTGGTGTTTGAAATTCATTCCCATTTCTTGCATGGGACCTAAGCATGCACCCAAGGATACAGATTTGATGTTTCAACCAATTTATATGCACTGGAGCATGTGCATGTAGTTCAAATTTGAATTATGCACATAAATGCATTGAAACCCCAGTTAATTTATAAAAATGTCCAAACGAACCCCAAAAATTCCAAAATTGAACACGACACTCTTGTTATTCTATGTTGACACTCGAAATTTTTTCAAATCAATAAGAGGCAACGGATATCGTTTCGTCCCCAAAGGTGGCACGTTCCCTACCGAAACCATCACGCTTGTTGTGAGAAGCTCTGGTTTGTGAGAAGCTTATACCCAAACCTGCCCCAAATGGGACAAAAAATTTACCATGGCATGTTGATGCCGCTACATGATAGCATGCCAAGTTTCATGAATTTCAGACGAGTTTTGGATTTACTAGAATTTAAAAACCAGGTATCTCAATGTTTTGCCGGCAATCAACGGTGACCTGGTGTTTGAAATTCATTCCCATTTCTTGCATGGGACCTAAGCATGCACCCAAGGACACATATTTGATTTTTGAACCAATTTATATGCACTAGAGAATGTGCATGTAGTTCAAATTTGAATTATGCACATAAAATTCCTGGAAAACCTAGTTAATGTATAAAAATGTCCAAACGAACCCCAAAAATTCCAAAACTGAACACAACACTCTTGTTGTTCTATGTCGACACTCTAATTTTTTTAAAGCAATAAGAGGCAACGGATATCGTTTCGTCCCCAAAGGTGGCACGTTCCCTACCGAAAGCATCACGCTTGTTGTGAGAAGCTCTGGTTTGTGAGAAGCTTATACCCAAACCTGCCCCAAATGGGACAAAAAATTTACCACGGCATGTTGATGCCGCTACATGATAGCATCCCAAGTTTCATGAATGTCAGATGAGTTTTGGATTTACTAGAATTTAAAAACCAGTTATCTCAATGTTTGCGGCCGAGTGACGGTGGCAGGGTGTTTGAAATTCATTCCCATTTCTTGCATGGGACCTAAGCATGCAACCAAGGACACATATTTGATTTTTCAATAAGTTTATATGCACTGGAGCATGTGCATGTAGTTCAAATTTGAATTATGCGCATAAAATGCCTGGAAAACCCAGTTAATGTATAAAAATGTACAAACGAACCCTGAATAATTCCAATTTTTTTGACGACACACCTATAGTTGCATGTTCACTGCAGATAAAAGTTCTAACAATTCAAACACCATCCTTTGTATCTGTGACCCCATTACGTAATTCAAATGATCAGGACGATAAATCAAGTAGATCACACACAGTTTATTATCACCAACCGTGTGAGATGCAACACAAAATCTCTTGGAGCATCGTCGGTGTATAGTACGCCCATGGCTTACGAGAGAAGGTGCGTCGGCTACAGTCCACAGCCGGCGTGTCAAGCACACTAGCTCACTCCCCAAATATCATTTCACTGTTCATTCGTCGCCGGTGAAAGATGGGGACGTGGACCCACGTCATGAGGGCAACTTCGGCGGCCCACTCCGGCGAGAGCGCGGCCGCAGCCGCCAGGCGCGTGCTAACAAGCTTCGTGAGGGCGACCGCAGTCTGCGTCCGGGCGGCCAAGGCAGCCCAAACGGCCGTTGTTGCTTCTCAGGCGGTGGCAACAACATCTGCCTCGGGGATAGCAACTGGCAAGAGCGGCACAACAGCTGTCCGTTCTGCAGCGGCGGCCTTAGCCCTGCTGGAGGCCGCCCACACCATGTCGAGGCCGTCCACGCCTAGCTCGTGGCGGTCACCGCACAAATCGAACGAAGCTTCTCCGGCAACGGTCGGCAACCCACGGCCGAAGAGCTGGCAATCACCGAGAGAGTTCGAGCAGCCGTTTGTTCCTGTGCGGCATACCTTGCCACGACGGAGCCCTCCAGAGCCCAGATCGCGGCCGCCCACGCCCAGTTCGTGGCGGCCTATTCCAAAGATATGGCGGACGCAAATGGCGAGATGTTTGCCGAGTATGGTGCAATTGATGCCATGGAACCCCTTCCCCAGGAGACCGTCGGGCGCGAGCTGGACATGGAGGCGGCGGCGGAGATCGACGAGCACCAGCCGTAGTAGTACTCTTTGTTTTGTATAATTAAGAGCGTCGGTCTTTAATTTGTTAGAGTAATGTTTAGGTCAGCTAGCTCTGTTTAATTACTGAACTTGCTCGATTAAGAAGTTAGTCTCCTTTGTGTACCCAAATTATGTAATGACGTGGATTACCACTGTAACCAGGGAAATTCAAACCAAATTTTTTGACGTTCAAACTCAACACACATGGGTTAAGCTATCTGAATTGTTTGTGATGTTCACATATCGTACACAGTTCTGAATAAGGGACCGTGTGTGATGACACTTTGCGCGCCAGTTTTTTGGCTGAAGCGATTCCAAATTTTCGCTTCATGAAATATCTACCTCCCCGCCCCCTCCCCCTTACCAAAAGCCACATTTCCCCTCTTTCCGCCTTCCTTTCCAAGTTGAAACTTTCACTCCTTGCTTGCATCACCGCCGCCTCCTCGCCGGTGACCCTCCTTCACGCTCCTCGGCCTCGCCTATCCAGGCAGGTAATCCACGCCCGACCCCCATCCTCCTCCTCCTTCCACATCCCACATGCCCCTACCGTCGGCGTGAGTGCGACACCTTCCACCCAAATCACTGACCCCTCCACCTAATAAGCGCCGGCCTAAGCCATGGTGCACGCAGTATAACCAGGACCTCAAGGAGCATTTGGCAGGGGAAAAGCAAATCGCGGCCGCATGTGCGGATGAGGTCGCGATGGCTGCCATTCGTGCCGACCCCCAGATCTTGGAGGAGCACCTCACCATCGAGGCCACCGTTGATGCCTCACGCGCCGACGCCGCGATGCGGTTGGCTGCTTCAAACGATAGTTCGTGGCGTTTTCTCGAGGCCACCGTCGGTGCCTTCGACGAAGACTACGAGGTGTTTTCTCAGCTTGCACGTTCTTACCTCATCTCGAGAGCCAGCAGGTTGGTGCCCGGAGCGGCTCAGGAAACTCTCCACTACAACGAGGGCAACCATGATGCGGAGGCCTCGCCCTCTTCCATGTCCAAGGAGCCAATCGTCATTGATATCAACGACAATGAGGAGTAGCTTGTCTTATTATCTCACTATAAGAACCCATGTTCAGTTTGCTAGCTACTACCTTTCCTTAAACAAATTCTAGTGAATTGTGCTATCTACTTTTACCATGCAATCTTCTGCTATAGTGTATATGTTCTATATGTCGTGCAATGTGGTGTTCAATTAACTGCTTGGTTCAATTCTGCAAATGTGATGTTCAATTCTTCAGGGTGCAATATTTCCATGTTGTTAAGCATGCTTGGTTTGGTTAACTGTCTGATCTTCTATTAGGAGTATGTTATATTGTTCAATTGGTGTTTAGTTAACTGCTTGGTTCTTTTGTTGTGGCTTGGTTCACTTGTTGTGGTGTTTAATTAACTGCTTGGTTCAATTCTGCAATGCGATGTTCAATTGTTGTGGCTGCATTCTGTTATTATATACCATGTGAGGAATAAATCGAATTTGGCTATACTAAATACATGAGAAACAAATACAATTGTTATATTTCCAAGTTGTTAAGCATGCTTGGTTTGGTTAACTGTCTGATCTTCTATTAGGAGTATGTTATATTGTGCAATGTGGTGCTTAGTTAATGTTTGGTTCATTTGTTGTGGTGTTTAGTTAACTGCTTGGTTCAATTCTGCAATGCGATGTTCAATTGATGTGGCTGCATTCTCTTATTGTATACCATGTGAGGAATAAATCAAATTTGGATGTACTAAATACATGAGAAACAGATACAATTGCTATATTTCCAAGTTGTTAAGCATGATTGGTTTGGTTAACTGTTTGATCTTCTATTAGGAGTATGTTATATTGCAATGTGGTGCTTAGTTAATGTTTGGTTCATTTGTTGTGGTGTTTAGTTAATTGCTTGGTTCAATTCTGCAATGCGATGTTCAATTGTTGTGGTTGCATTCTGTTATTGTATACCATGTGAGGAATAAATCGAATTTGGCTGCACTTAATACATGAGAAACATATACAAGTGCTATATTTCCTAGTTCTTAATCATGCTTGGTTTGGATAAATGGGTTTTCCATGTGGCTTGAATTGATCTGATGAATCTGCAATGTGCTTATTTATCATCAACACATTTTACTGATAGCATGCGAACCCTTACTTAACCTGATGACTAACTACCTTATATGTGTTGCAGGAAACAATGGGAAGCACTAAGGTTTACAATCGAGGTTAGCACGTGCATGGTCCGTTGTCTAATAGCACACTATTGTGCAATTGCAGGAACCATTCTAATATTTAGGTTTTTAACAATTTGGTCTTGCACATGTAGGTCCTCTTTGTCAGAGGTTTTGACCCACCTTTATTGACCCTTTTTGCATATGGGGAAATGAGCTGCCCATGAATATCAGTCAAGTCAAGAAACTCAGAAAGATTGTTAGGATAAAGAAATTAGCGACAAAAAATAACAAGATCTTTGTCTTCACAATGAAGAAGACATCAGTTCACTACAGGATGGTGATGACCCACAAGTATAGGGGATCTATCATAGTCATTTCAATAAGTAAGAGTGTCGAACCCAACGAGGAGCAGAAGGAAATGACAAGCGGTTTTCAATAAGGTATTCTCTACAAGCACTGAAATTATCGGTAATAGATAGTTTTGTGGTAAGGTAATTTGTAATGGGTAACAAGTAACAAAAGTAAACAAGGTGCAGTGATGACCCACAAGTATAGGGGATCTATCATAGTCATTTCAATAAGTAAGAGTGTCGAACCCAACGAGGAGCAGAAGGAAATGACAAGCGGTTTTCGATAAGGTATTCTCTACAAGCACTGAAATTATCGGTAACAGATAGTTTTGTGGTAAGGTAATTTGTAACGGGTAACAAGTAACAAAAGTAAACAAGGTGCAGTGATGACCCACAAGTATAGGGGATCTATCGTAGTCCTTTTGATAAGTAAGAGTGTCGAACCCAACGAGGAGCAGAAGGAAATGACAAGCGGTTTTCGAAGGTATTCTCTGCAAGCAATCGAAATTATCGGTAATGAGATAGTTTTGTGATAAGGTAATTCGTAACGGGTAATAAGTAACAAAAGTAAACAAGGTGCAGCAAGGTGGCCCAATCCTTTTTGTAGGAAAGGACAAGCCTGGACAAACTCTTATATAAAGGAAAGCACTCCCGAGGACACATGGGAATTATCATCAAGCTAGTTTTCATCATGCTCATATGATTCGGGTTCATTACTTTGATAATTTGATATGTGGGTGGACCGGTGCTTGGGTACTGCACTTCCTTGGATAAGCATCACACTTATGATTAACCCCTCTCGCAAGCATCCGCAACTACGAAATAAGAATTAAGGTAAACCTAACCATAGCATGAAACATGTGGATCCAAATAAGCCCCTTACGAAGCAATGCATAAACTAGGGTTTAAGCTTCTGTCACTCTAGCAACCCATCATCTACTTATTATTTCCAAATGCCTTCCACTAGGCCCAAATAATGGTGAAGTGGCATGTAATCGACGTTCACATAACACCACTAGAGGAGAGACAACATACATCTCATAAAAAATATCGAACGAATACCAAATTCACATGACTACTTATAGCAAGACTTCTCCCATTTCCTCAGGAACAAACGAAACTACTCACAAATCATATTCATGTTCATAATCAGAGGGGTATTAATATGCATAAAGCATCTGAACATATGATCTTCCACCAAATAAACCAACTAGCATCAACTACAAGGAGTAATCAACACTACTAGCAACCCACAAGTACCAATCTGAGGTTTTGAGACAAAGATCGGATACAAGAGATGAACTAGTGCTGGTGAAGATATTGATGGAGATTGACCCCCTCCCGATGAGAGGATTGGTGGTGATGACGATGGTGATGATTTCCCCCTCCTGGAGGGATGTTTCCCCGACAGAACAGCTCCGCCGGAGCCCTAGATTGGTTCTGCACAGGTTCCGCCTCGAGACAGCGGCGCTTCATCCCAAAAGCTTCCTTCTGATTTTTCCCAAGGTGAAAGACTTCATATAGCAAAAGATGGGCACCGGAGGCCTATCAGGGGGCCCATGAGGCAGGGGGCGCGCCCAGGGGGTAGGGAGTGCCGCCCACCCTCGTGGACAGGGCTCTGGTACTTTCTTCGCCCAATGTTTCTAATATATTCCAAAACTGACTTCCCCGGAGTTTCAGGACTTTTGGAGTTGTGCAGAATAGGTCTCTAATATTTGCTCCTTTTCCAAATTTCAGAATTCCAGCTGCCCGTATTCTCCCTCTTCATGTAAACCTTGAAAAATAAGAGAGAATAGGCATAAGTATTGTGACATAATGTGTAATAACAGCCCATAATGCAATAAATATCGAAAAAAAGCATGATGCAAAATGGATGTATCTACTCCCACCTCGCTTGTCCTCAAGCGGAAGCCGATAACGATAAATATGTCCACATGTTTAGAGATAGAGGTGTCGATAAAATAAAATACGAACATGAGGGCATCATGATCATTCTTATAACAGCAACATATATATATATATATATATATATATATATTGTCATATGATTTCTTACGCTAATGTAACAATCCATTCACAATGTCAAGTATGAATCAGAAACTTCATTGAAAACTAACAAACTATGATCTAGGTCACTAAAGCAATTGCAATTTATCATAACATCAGAAAGAGTCAATATAAGTGTTTTTCAGCAAGTCCACATACTCAACTATCATTTAGTCTTTCACAATTTCTAACACTCACGCAATACTTATGGGTATAGAGTTTTAATCGGACACAGAGAAAGATAGGGGCTTATAATGTAGCCTCCCAACCTTTTACCTCAAGGGTAATGTCAACAATAATTGTTTATGATAACTTACATACAATTGGATATATATATATATATATATATATATATATATATATATATATATATATATATATATCAGGATCTTTCCAACACAATGTGCTTGCCAAAGGATAAAGTGTAAAAAGGAAAGGTGAAGATCACCGCAACTCTTGCATAAGACATAAGATAAAAATAAAAGATAGGGCCTTCGTAGAGGGAAGCAGAGGTTGTCATGTGCTTTTATGGTTGGATGTACGAAATCTTAATGCAAAAGAACGTCACTTTATATTGCCACTTGTGATAGGGACCTTTATTATGCATCCTGTCGCTTTTATTTCTTCCATATCACAAGATCGTATAAAGCTTATTTTCTCCACACTAATAGATCATATATACTTAAAGAGCAATTTTTATTGCTTGCAACAATGACAGCTTACTTGAAAGATCTTAATCAATCCATAGGTAGATATGGTGGCAAAACTGGGTTTAAGGATGTTAGGAAGCACAAGTAGTATCTCTACTTGGTGCAAAGAATTTGGCTAGCATGAGGGGGAAAGGCAAGCTCAACATGTTGGATGATCCATGACAATATACTTTATTTTGGATATAAGAAAACATAACCCATCACGTTGTCTTCCTTGTCCAACATCAACTTTTAGCATGTCATATTTTAATGAGTGCTCACAATCATAAAAGATGTCCAAGATAGTATATTTATATGTGAAAACCTATCTTTCTTTATTACTTCCTATTAATTGCAACGATGACCAAAACTATGTTTGTCAACTCTCAACAACTTTTATTCATCATAATCTTTTATATGTGAAGTCATTACTCTCCATAAGATCAATAAGTTCTCTTTAATTCTTTTTATTCTTTCTTTTTCTTTTAATCCCTCAAGATCATAGCAAGATAATAAAGCCCTCGAATCAAAACTAATCTTTATTATAGATAGCTCACGGACTCGATTACATAGAAGGATCATAATGCAAAACTCAAAACTAGATCATACTAAAACATTATTCTACTATATCAAGATATTACCAAAAGGATCAAACTAAGAAAAACGGTAAAGATAGAAGTGTGATGGTGATACGATACCGGGGCACCTCCCCCAAGCTTGGCAGTTGCCAAGGGGAGTGCCCATACCCAATACTCAGTTCTCCTTTGGTGGTGAAGAAGATGGTGGTGATGGTGACAATTGTGCCTTCAGCTTTTTCATATTGTAGTTGAGCAGAGCAATTTCCTCCTTTAAATCATCGACCTCCGATTCCAGCTTCCAGATCTTGTCACATAAATCTCCTTTGCTTTTCTGCCGAAAACGAGAAGGAATAGATCGGTTATTAGACCGGTTAGCCCTCTTAGGGAGACTAGACTTCTTGAACTTCACGTGCATATCCCCAGGTTGAGGTAGAGGAACATCCTCCTCCTCTGAACTTGAATCATCGATCCTCATCAAATGAGCATCCTCCTCATCATCCGTAGTTCGGCCACGAGGAGATAGGTCCCCATAGGTCTTTGGGTCAGCAATGAGATGTGAGACATAGCTCTCTCTGTCGGAGTCTTGAGATGACATCTCGCTCTAAATCTGCTACAGAAACAACTCAAAACAAACATAGAGGATATTTGTGTGGTCGGTGGTCAAAACTTTTGGGAGATTATATAATGAATTTTTACCGACCAAAAGAAGTATCGTGCAAGAAAACGGAGTCCGGAGAGCACACAAGGTGCCCACGAGGTAGGGGGTGCGCCCAGGGGGGTAGGGCACGCCCTCCACCCTCATGGATGCCTCGTGTCCCTTTCGGACTACTTATTATTTTCTATTTTCTTAAATATTCCAAAACGGAGAAAAACTGCTATTAGAACTGTTTTGGAGTCGGTTTACTTACCGTACCACATACCTATTCCTTTCCGGAGTCTGAAACGTTCTGGAAAGTGTCGCTTATGTACTCCTCCGGGGTTATGGTATCAATAACATTGGTTTCAACATTTATGGGATTACCTAAGATATAATATTTGATTCTTTGACCGTTCACCACCTTTGGATTTGTGCCTTCGGAGTTGTTGATTTTTAAGGCACCGGAACGATAGACCTCATTGATAACGTAAGGTCCTTCCCATTTAGAGAGAAACTTTCCTGCAAAAAATATTAAATGCGAGTTGTATAGCAAAACATAATCACCTACATTAAACTCACGCTTTTGTATCCTTTTGTCATGCCATCTTTTAACTTTTTCTTTAAACAGTTTGGCATTCTCATAGGCATGGGTTCTCCACTCATCAAGTGAGCTAATGTCAAACAGCCTCTTCTCACCAGCAAGTTTGAAATCATAATTGAGCTCTTTAATGGCCCAATATGCTTATGTTCTAGTTCGAGAGGTAAATGACATGCTTTTCCATAAACCATTTTATATGGAGACATTCCCATAGGATTTTTATATGCAGTTCTATAGGCCCATAATGCATCATCAAGTTTCTTAGACCAATTCTTTCTAGATCTATTAACAGTCTTTTGTGAAATTAATTTAATCTCTCTATTACTCAATTCTACTTGGCCACTAGACTGTGGGTGGTATGGAGATGCAATTCTATGATTAACATCATACTTAGCAAGCATTTTACGAAAAGCGTCATGAATAAAATGTGAACCACCATCAGTCATTAAGTATCTAAGGACTCCAAACCTCGGAAAAATAACTTCTTTAAGCATCTTAATAGAGGTGTTATGATCAGTACTACTAGTTGGAATAGCTTCTACCCACTTAGTAATGTAATCAATAGCAACTAAAATATGTGTATACCCATTAGGGGAAGGAAACAATCCCATATAATCAAAGCCCCAAACATCAAATAGTTAAGTGAATAATTAATAGGCATTTCTTGGCATCTACTAATATTACCAATTCTTTGACATTCATCACAAGACAAGACAAACTTACGGGCATCTTTGAAAAGAGTAGGCCAATAAAAACCGGATTGCAATACCTTATGGCAGTTCTATCTCCAGCATGGTGTCCTCCATAAGCCTCGGAGTGACACTTGCATAGGATATGTTCCTGTTCATGCTCAGGTACACAACGTCTAATACACCATCTACTCCTTCTTTATAAAGGTGTGGATCATCCCAGAAATAATATCTTAAATTGTAGAAAAACTTTTTCTTTTGCCGGTATGTGAAACTAGGTGGTATAAATTTAGCAACAATATAATTAGCATAATCAGCATACCATGGAGCAATACGAGAAGCATTTATGACAGCTAATTGTTCATCAGGAAAGCTATCATCAATAGGTAGTGGATCGTCAAGAAAATTTTCTAACCTAGACAAGTTGTCTGCAACGGTGTTCTGAGCTCCCTTTCTGAAAATAATATGCAAATCAAATTCTTGTAGTAGGAGAACCCATCTAATAAGTCTAGGTTTAGCATCTTTCTTTTCCATAAGATATTTAATAGCAGCATGATCAGTGTGAATAGTTACTTTAGAATCAACAATATAAGGTCTGAACTTATCACAAGCAAATACAACTGCTATTTTGTTTTCAGTAGTAGCATAATTTCTCTCGGCACTGTCTAGAGTTTTATTAGCATATTGAAAAACATTTAATTTCTTATCAACTCTTTGTCCTAGAACAACACCTACAGCATAATCACTAGCATCACACATAATTTCAAAGGGTAAATTCCAACCAAGTGGCTGAACAATAGGTGTAGAAATCAAGGCTTTCTTAAGTATTTCAAATGCTTCTACACAATCATCATCAAAGACAAAAGGAACATCTTTTTGTAAGAGATCAGTCAGAGGCCTAGAAATTTTTGAGAAGTCTTTAATGAACCTCCTATAAAAACCGGCATGACCAAGGAAACTTCTTATACCTTTAATTTCCTTAGGACACGGCATCTTTTCAATAGCATCAACTTTAGCTTTATAAACTTCAATACCTCTTTCAGAAATTTTATGCCCCAAGATAATACCTTCATTAACCATAAAGTGGCACTTCTCCTAATTCAAGACAAGATTAGTTTCTTCGCATCTCCGCAAAATTCGGTCAAGGTTGCTTAAGCAATCATCAAAAGAAGTTCCATATACGGAGAAACCATCCATGAAAACCTCAACAATCTTTTCATAGAAGTCAGAGAATATAGCACTCATACATCTTTGAAAGGTAGCAGGTGCATTGCATAAACAAAAAGGCATACGTCTATAAGCAAAGGTACCGAAAGGGCAAGTAAAAGTGGTCTTTTCTTTATCCTCTTTTGACACAGGTATTTGAGAGAAACCAGAATAACCATCTAGAAAGCAAAAATGTGTATGTTTGGATAATCTTTCTAGCATTAGATCAATAAAAGGTAAAGGATAATGATCCTTTTTAGTAGCTTTATTTAGTTTGCGGAAGTCAATTACCATTCTATAACCTGTAACAATTCTTTGTGTGATCAATTCATCTTTATCATTAGGAACAACGGTAATACCTCCCTTCGTAGGGACACAATGGACAGGACTTACCCACTGACTATCAGCGACAGGATAAATTATACATGCCTCCAGAAGCTTTAGTATTTCTTTTCTTACCACTTCTTTCATCTTAGGATTTAAGCGTCGTTGGTGATCAACAACCGGTTTAGCGTCTTTCTCCAATTTTATTTTGTGCTGGCATAGAGTGGGACTAATGCCCTTAAGATCATCAAGAGTATATCCAATAGCAGCACGGTGCTTCTTCAGAGTTTTCAATAATTTCTCTTCTTCCTTCTCTGAAAGGTTAGCCCTAATAATAATAGGATATATCTTCTTTTCATCAAGACAAGCATATTTAAGGGTATCAGGTAATGGTTTAAGCTCAAGCATGGGATCACCCTTGCGTGGAGGAGGATCCCCTAGAATTTCAACAGGCAAGTTGTGTTTCAAAATAGGTCCTTGTTTAAAGAATACTTCATCTATTTCCCTTCTTTCATTCATAAACATATCATTTTCATGGTCTAGCGAATATTGTTCTAAAGGATCATTAGGAGGCACGACAATAGAAACAAGACCAATAATTTCATCTTTACTAGGCAATTCCTCATCACGGGGTTGTCTACGAAATTTAGCAAAATTAAACTCATGAGACATATCCCCCAAACCAATAGTAACAACATCTTTTTGCAGTCTATCCTAGCATTAACAGTATTCAACAAGGGTCTACCAAATATAATGGGACAAAAGTTATCTTGTGGGGAACCAAGAACAAGAAAATCGACATGATATTTAACTTTCCCACACAAGACTTCAACATCTCTAACAATCCCAACTGGTGAAATAGTTGAAGGAAATATGCCCTAGAGGCAATAATAAAGTTATTATTTATTTCCTTATATCATGATAAATGTTTATTATTCATGCTAGAATTGTATTAACCGGAAACATAATACATGTGTGAATATATAGACAAACAAGATGTCACTAGTATGCCTCTACTTGACTAGCTTGTTAATCAAAGATGGTTATGTTTCCTAACCATGAACAAGGAGTTGTTATTTGATTAACAAGGTCACATCATTAGTTGAATGATCTGATTGACATGACCCATTCCGTTAGCTTAACACTTGATCGCTTAGTATGTTAATGCTTTCTTCATGACCCATACATGTTCCTGTAACTATAAGATTATGCAACTCCTGCCATCGGAGGAACACTTTGGTACTACCAAACGTCACAACGTAATCGGGTGATTATAAAGGAGTACTACAGGTGTCTCCAAAGGTACTTGTTGGGTTGGCGATTTCGAGATTAGGTTTTGTCACTCCGATTGCTCCGAGAGGTATCTCCGTGCCTTCTCGGTAATGCACATCACTTAAAGCCTTGCAAGCATTACAACTAATGAGTTAGTTGTGAGATGATGTATTACGGAACGAGTAAAGAGACTTCACCGATAACGAGATTGAACTAGGTATTGGATACCGACGATCGAATCTCGGGTAAGTAACATACCGATGACAAAGGGAACAACGTATGTCGTTATGCGGTTTGACCGATAAAGATCTTCAGAGAATATGTAGGAACCAATATGGGCATCCAGGTTCCGCTTATTGGTTATTGACCGAGAATGGTTCTAGGTCATGTCTACATAGTTCTCGAACCCGTAGGGTCCGCACGCTTAACGCTTCGATGACAGTTCATAATGAGTTTATAAGTATTGATGCACCGAAGGTTGTTCGAGTCCGGATGTGATCATGGACATGACGAGGAGTCTCGAAATGGTCGAGACATAAAGATTGATATATTGGAAGCCTACATTTGGACATCGGAAGTGTTCCGGTGAAATCGATTTTACCGAGTATCGGGAGGTTACCGAACCCCCGGGGTATATGGGCCTTCATGGGCCACAAGGGAGAAGAGGAAGGGCCAGCTGTGGGCTGCACGCCCCTCCCCTCTAGTCCGAATAGGACAAGGAGAGGGGCGGCGCCCTTCCTCTTTCCCTCCCCAATCCTACTCCAACTAGGACAAGGGGGGAGTCCTACTCCGGTGGGAGTAGGACTCCTCTAGGCGCCGCCTCCCAAGGCTGGCCGCACCCCCTTGGCTCCTTTATATACGGGGCAAGGGCACCCCATGATACACAAGTTGATCTACGGATCGTTCCTTAGCCGTGTCGGTGCCCCCTTCCACCATATTCCACTTCGGTCATATCGTCATGAGCTTAGGCGAAGCCCTGCCACGGAGAAGTCATATCGTCGCGGAGCTTAGGCGAAGCCCCGCGTCGGTGGAGCATCAACATCATCACCACGCCGTCAGGTCGACGGAACTCATCCCCGACACTTTGCCGGATCGGAGTCCGGGATCGCCATCGAAGCTGAACGCGTGTGCGTAACTCGGAGGTGCCGTGACGCTCGGTGCTTGGATCGGTCGGATCGTGAAGACGCACGACTACATCAACCGCGTTGTTATAACGCCCGCTTTCAGTCACGAGGGTACGTGGACGGACACTCTCCCTCTCGCTGCTATGCCATCACCATGGTCTTGCGTGATCGTAGGGAAATTTTTGAAATTACTACGCTCCCCAACAAAGGGTATCGAGCCAGGTTTTATGCGTTGATGTCATGTGCACGAGTAGAACACAAGTGAGTTGTGGACGATACAAGTCATACTGCCTACCAGCATGTCATACTTTGGTTCAGCGGTATTGTTGGACGAGACGATCCGGACCAACCTTACGCTGCATTTCCACGCGAGACCGGTTCCCTCGACGTGCTTTGCACATAGATGGCTTGCGGAAGACCTGTCTCTCCAACTTTAGTTGAACCGAAAAGGCTACGCCTCGTCCTTGAGAAGGTTAAACGGAGTCTATTTGACAAACTATCGTTGTGGTTTTGATGCGTAGGTAAGATGAGTTCTTGCTTAAGCCCGTAGCAGCCACGTAAAACTTGCAAACAACAAAGTAGAGGACGCCTAACTTGTTTTTGTAGGGCATGTTGTGATGTGATATGGTCAAGACATGATGCTAAATTTTATTGTATGAGATGATCATGTTTTGTAACCGAAGTTATCGGCAATCGGCAGGAGCCATATGGTTGTCGCTTATTGTATGCAATGCAATCGCGATGTAATGCTTTACTTTATTACTAAGCGGTAGTGATAGTCGTGGAAGCATAAGATTGGCGAGACGACAACAATGCTAAGATGGAGATCAAGGTGTCGCGCCGGTGACGATGGTGATCATGACGGTGCTTCGGCGATGGAGATCACAAGCACAAGATGATGATGACCATATCATATCACTTACATTGATTGCATGTGATGTTTATCCTTTATGCATCTTATCTTGCTTTGTTTGACGGTAGCATTATAAGATGATCTCTCACTAAAAATTATCAAGAAGTGTTCTCTCGAGTATGCACCGTTGCCAAAGTTCGTAGTACCCGGACACCACGTGATGATCGGGTGTGATAAGTTCTACGTCCATCTACAACGGGTGCAAAACAGTTCTGCACACGCCGAATACTCGAGTTAAACTTGACGAGCCTAGCATATAATGTATATGGCCTCGGAACACGAGACCGAAAGGTCGAACGTGAATCATATAGTAGATATGATCAACATAGTGATGTTCACCATTGAAACTACTCCGTCTCACGTGATGATCGGACATGGTTTAGTTGATTTGGATCACGTGATCACTTAGATGACTAGAGAGATGTCCGCCTAAGTGGGAGTTTTTTAATATGATTAATTGAACTTAAATTTATCATGAACTTAGTACCGATAGTATTTTTGCTTGTCTATGTTTAATGTAGATAGATGGCTCGTCTTTGTTGTTCCGTTGAATTTTAATGCTTCCTTGAGAAAGCAAAGTTGAAAGATGATGGTAGCAATTACACGGACTGGGTCCGTAACTTGAGGATTATCCTCATTGCTGCACGTAAAAATTACGCCCCGGAAGCACCGCTGGGTGACAGGCCTGCTGCAGATGCCGAGCCGAAGTTATGAACGTCCGCAAAGCAGAGCCGATGACTACTCTATAGTTCAAGTGTGCCATGCTTTACGGCTTAGAACCGGGTCTTCAACGACGCTTTTGAACGTCATGGAGCATATGAGATGTTCCAGAGTTGAAGTTAATATTTCAAGCAAATGCCCGGATTGAGAGATATGAAGTCTCCAATAAGTTCTATAGCTGCAAGATGGAGGAGAATAGTTACACGGTGAGCACATACTCAAAATGTCCGGGTATAACAATCACTTAATTCAGCTGGGAGTTAATCTTCCGGATGATAGTGTCATTGATGTAATTCTCCAATCACTGCCACCAAGCTACAAGAGCTTCGTGATGAACTATAATATGCAAGGGATGACTAAGACAATTCTCGAGCTCTTCGCGATGCTAAAAGCCATGGAGGTAGAAATCAAAAGGAGCATCAAGTGTTGATGGTCAACAAGACCACTAGTTTCAAGAAAAGGGCAAAGGGAAGAAGAAGGAAACTTCAAAAAGAACAGCAAGAAAGTTGCTGATCAAGAGAAGAAACCCAAGTCTGGACCTAAGCCTGAAATCGAGTGTTTTACTGCAAGCAGACCGGACAATCGAAGCGGAACTGCCCCAAGTATTTGGCGGATAAAAAGGATGGCAAGGTGAACAAAGGTATATGTGATATACATGTTATTGATGTGTACCTTACTAGAGCTCGTAGTAGCACTGGTATTTGATACCGTTCTGCTGCTAATATTTGCAACTCGAAACAGGGACTACGGAATAGACGAGCACCGCAAAGGACGAGGTGACGGCGCGCTGGGGAAATGGTTCCAAAGTCAATGTGATCGCGGTCGGCACGCTACCTCTACATCTACCTTCGGGATTAGTTTTAGACCTAAATAATTGTTATTTGGTGCCAGCGTTGAGCATGAACATTATATCTGGATCTTGTTTAATGCGAGACGGTTATTCATTTAAATCAGAGAATAATGGTTGTTCTATTTATATGAGTAATATCTTTTATGGTCATGCACCCTTGAAGAATGGTCTATTCTTGTTGAATCTCGACGGTAGTGATACACATATTCATAATGTTGAAGCCAAAAGATGCAGAGTTGATAATGATAGTGCAACTTATTTGTGGCAATCGCCGTTTAGGTCATATCGGTGTAAAACGCATGAAGAAACTCCATACTGATGGGCTTCTGGAATCACTTGATTATGAATCACTTGGTACTTGCGAACCGTGCCTCATGGGCAAAATGACAAAAACGCCGTTCTCCGGAACTATGGAGCAAGCAACTGATTTGTTGGAAATCATACATACTGATGTTTGTGGTCCAATGAATGTTGAGGCATCGCCAAGTGGTATCAAGTTATTTTCTCACCTTCACAGATGATTTAAGCGGATATGGGTATATCTACTTAATGAAACACAAATCTGAAACGTTTGAAAAGTTCAAAGAATTTCAGAGTGAAGTGGAAAATCATCGTAACAAGAAAATAAAGTTTCTACGATCTGATCGTGGAGGAGAATATTTGAGTTACGAGTTTGGTTTACATTTGAAACAATGTGGAATAGTTTCAAAACTCATGCCACCCGGAACACCACGGAGAAATGGTGTGTCCGAACGTCAGAATCGTACTTTTACTAGATATGGTGCGATCTATGATGTCTATTTCCGATTTACCGCTATCGCTTTGGGGTTATGCTTTAGAGACGGCCGCATTCACGTTGAATAGGACACCGTCAAAATCCGTTGAGACGACGCCTTATGAACTGTGGTTTGGCAAGAAACCAAAGTTGTCGCTTTCTTAAAGTTTGGGGCTGCGATGCTTATGTAAAGAAACTTCAACCGGATAAGCTCGAACCCAAATCGGAAAAATGTGTCTTCATAGGATACCCAAAGGAGATCTGGGTACACCTTCTATCACAGATCTGAAGGCAAGATTTTCGTTGCTAAATTCGGGTCCTTTCTAGAGAAGGAGTTTCTCTCGAAAGAAGTGAGTGGGAGGAGAGTAGAACTTGATGAGATAACTGTATCTGCTCCCTTATTGGAAAGTAGTTCATCACAAGAAATGGTTCCTGTGACAACTACACCAATTAGTGAGGAAACTAATGATGATGATCATGAAGCTTGAGATCAAGTTGCTCTTGAACCTCGTAGGTCAACCAGAGTAAAATACGCACTTTGAGTGGTACGGTAATCCTATTCTCGAAGTCATGTTACTTGACCATGGCGAACCTACAAACTATGAAGAAGCGATGGTGAGCCCAGATTCGCAAAATGGCTGGAAGCCATGAAATCTGAGATGGGATCCATGTATGAGAACAAAGTATGGACTTTGGTTGACTTGCCCGATGATCGGCAAGCCATTGAAAATAAATGGATCTTTAAGAAGAAGACCGACGCCGATGGTAATGTAATCGTCTACAAAGCTCGACTTGTTGCAAAAGGTTTTCGACAAGTTCAAGGAATTGACTACGATGAGACTTTCTCACCCGTAGCGATGCTTAAGTCTGTCCGAATCATGTTAGCGATTGCCGCATTTTATGATTATGAAATTTGGCAAATGGATGTAAAAACTCCAATCTTGAATGGATTTGTAGAAGAAGAGTTGTATAAGATGCAACCAGAAGGTTATATCGATCCAAAAGGTGCTAACAAAGTGTGCAAGCTCCAAATGATCAATTTATGGTCAGTGCAAGCCTCTCGGAGTTGGAATAAGCGCTTTGATAATGTGATCAAAGCATATGGGTTTGTATGCACTTTTGGAGAAGCCTGTATTTACAAGAAAGTGAGTGGGAGCTTTGTAGCATTTCTAATATTATATGTGGACGACATATTACTGATTGGAAATGATATAGAATTTCTGGATAGCATAAAAGGATACTTGAATAAAAGTTTTTCAATGAAAGACCTCGGTGAAGCTGCTTACATATTGGGCATCAAGATCTATAGAGATAGATCAAGACGCTTGATTGGACTTTCACAAATTACATACCTTGATAAAGTTTTGAAAAGGTTCAAAATGGATCGTGCAAAGAAAGGTTTTTACCTGTGTTACAAGGTGTAAGATTGAGTCGACTCAATGCCCGACCACGCAGAAGATAGAGAGAAAATGAAAGATGTTCCCTATGCTTCAGCCATAGGCTCTATCATGTATGCAATGCTGTGTACCGTGACCGACGTATGCTTAGCTGTAAGCTTGGCAGAAGGTACCAAAGTAATCCAGAATGGATCATCGACAGCGGTCAAGAACATCCCGAAATACGAAAAGGACTAAGGATATGTTTCTCGTATATGGAGGTGACAAAGAGCTAGTCGTAAATGGTTACGTCGATGTAAGCTTTGACACTGATCCGGACGATTCTAAATCGCAAACCGGATACGTGTTTTTATTAAACGGTGGAGCTGTCGGTTGGTGCAGTTCTAAACAAAGCGTCGTGGCGGGATCTACATGTGAAGCGGAGTACATAGCTGCTTCGGAAGCAGCAAATGAAGGAGTTTGGATGAAAGAGTTCATTTCAATCTAGGTGTCATACCTAGTGCATCGGGACCGATGAAGATCTTCTGTGACAATATCGTGCAATTGCCTTGGCAAAGGAATCCAGATTTCACAAGAGGACCAAGCACATCAAGAGACGCTTCAATTCCATTCGACCAAGTCCAAGTGGGAGACATAGAGATTTGCAAAATACATACGGATCTGAATGTTGCGCACCCATTGACTAAGCCTCTTCCACGAGCAAAACATGATCAGCACCAAGACTCCATGGGTGTAAGGATCATTACTTTGTAATCTAGATTATTGACTCTAGTGCAAGTGGGAGACTCAAGGAAATATGCCCTAGAGGCAATAATAAAGTTATTATTTATTTCCTTATATCATGATAAATGTTTATTATTCATGCTAGAATTGTATTAACCGGAAACATAATACATGTGTGAATATATAGACAAACAAGATGTCACTAGTATGCCTCTACTTGACTAGCTTGTTAATCAAAGATGGTTATGTTTCCTAACCATGAACAAGGAGTTGTTATTTGATTAACAAGGTCACATCATTAGTTGAATGATATGATTGACATGACCCATTCCGTTAGCTTAACACTTGATCGTTTAGTATGTTAATGCTTTCTTCATGACCCATACATGTTCCTGTAACTATGAGATTATGCAACTCCTGCCACCGGAGGAACACTTTGGGTACTACCAAACGTCACAACATAACTGGGTGATTATAAAGGAGTACTACAGTGTCTCCAAAGGTACTTGTTGGGTTGGCGTATTTCGAGATTAGGTTTTGTCACTCCGATTGTCGGAGAGGTATCTCCAGTGCCTTCTCGGTAATGCACATCACTTAAAGCCTTGCAAGCATTACAACTAATGAGTTAGTTGTGAGATGATGTATTACGGAACGAGTAAAGAGACTTACCGATAACGAGATTGAACTAGGTATTGGATACCGACGATCGAATCTCGGGTAAGTAACATACCGATGACAAAGGGAACAACGATGTCGTTATGCGGTTTGACCGATAAAGATCTTCGTAGAATATGTAGGAACCAATATGGGCATCCAGGTTCCGCTTATTGGTTATTGACCGAGAATGGTTCTAGGTCATGTCTACATAGTTCTCGAACCCGTAGGGTCCGCACGCTTAACGCTTCGATGACAGTTCATAATGAGTTTATAAGTATTGATGCACGAAGGTTGTTCGGAGTCCCGGATGTGATCACGGACATGACGAGGAGTCTCGAAATGGTCGAGACATAAAGATTGATATATTGGAAGCCTACATTTGGACATCGGAAGTGTTCCGGGTGAAATCGGGATTTTACCGGAGTACTGGGAGGTTACCGGAACCCCCCGGGGGTATATGGGCCTTCATGGGCCACAAGGGAGAAGAGGAAGGGCCAGCCAGGTGGGCTGCACGCCCCCCTCCCCCCTCTAGTCCGAATAGGACAAGGAGAGGGGGGGCGGCGCCCCCTTCCCTCTTTCCCCCTCCCCAATCCTACTCCAACTAGGACAAGGGGGGGGGAGTCCTACTCCCGGTGGGAGTAGGACTCCTCCAGGCGCGCCTCCCCAAGGCTGGCCGCACCCCCCCTTGGCTCCTTTATATACGGGGGCAGGGGGCACCCCATGACACACAAGTTGATCTACGGATCGTTCCTTAGCCGTGTCTGGTGCCCCCTTCCACCATATTCCACTTCGTCATATCGTCATGAGCTTAGGTGAAGCCCTGCGCCGGAGAAGTCATATCGTCATGAGCTTAGGCGAAGCCTCGCGTCGGTGGAGCATCAACATCATCACCACGCCGTCAGGTCGACGGAACTCATCCCGACACTTTCTTTGGATCGGAGTCCGGGATCGCCATCGAGCTGAACGTGTGCGTAACTCGGAGGTGCCGTGCTCGGTGCTTGGATCGGTCGGATCGTGAAGACGCACGACTACATGAACCGCGTTGTTATAACGCTTCCGCTTTCGGTCTACGAGGGTACGTGGACGGACACTCTCCCCTCTCGTTGCTATGCCATCACCATGGTCTTGCGTGATCGTAGGAAAATTTTTTAAATTACTACGTTCCCCAACAATAGTATCTCTATTGGCACGCTTAATTGTTACATCAATACCTTCTAACTCAGTAGGTGCAATATCATGCATAATTTCTTCGTATAAAGAATGAGGTATTGCACTCGCACTAGCACCCATATCACATAAGCCATGATAACAATGATCTCCTATTTTAACAGAAATAACAGGCATGCCTACTGTAACATCCCAAATTTTCAATTTGGCATGTTATACATAGGTCATTCTTGCATATCATATTTTATTTGCATTCTCGTTTGCCATCCTCGAAAATCCTAAGCAACTCAAGGACCCTAGGAGAGAGTTGGGGATTTTTCAATTTTCGTATTTGAATTTTATCAAATAATGAAAGACGAGGATATTGGATTTTAATTATTTTTCTCTCCGGAAAAATATTTCATTTAAAATAAATGAGGGGAGATAATATGACTTCTCCAAAATAATTGAAATAACGGAGGAAAAATGTTAAAATCATTTTTGGGATTTTATTTGATTTTATTTGGAATTTTATTTGCCCTAGAAAAATTTGCACGCTTTAAAAGTTGCATTTTAGGGGCCAAGAAAAGTTCATCTAGTTCTAAATATTTTATTTAGACGGAGAAAACTTGTTTTGGAATTTTTAGATTTTTATTTATTTTTCTAGGAATTTTTATTTCAAGTGAATGTTTAAAAAACGAACGGGACCATACCGACCGGGCTAAAGGCCCAGCCGAGCCAGCCCCCACGGCGCTGCCGCCTCCTCTCTCCACAGCCGTGCGTGGCGCTGAACGCCGAGGGGAGTCCGAGCCGGACTCCACCCAGGCGCCCTTCCCAAGCTACCGCCCGCCCCTTCCCAAGCCACCGCCCGCCCCGCCCGCCTTTAAATGCCGCCGCCACCACCCGCCCAGCCAGGCAGAGCCGCCCGAGCCCAGCCTTGTCGCCGCCGCCCTCCAGCCGTCGCCGCGCCTTCGCCCGTCACGCCGCCCCCTCGCCGGAGCCACCCGCTCGCCGGACGCGCCTCGCCGGAGGTACCCGACCCCGCCGCCGCCGGTTTATTCTGTTTTTTTAGAAAACCCTTCGGTTTTTTTTATTTTTTATAAAACCCTAGATCGTTTTTATATAGATCGGTTTATTTTTGTCGGTTTATTTATTTAACGAACATCCGTTCATCCGTTCGTTTTAACGAACGTGTTCACTATTTAAGTTCTGTTAACGAACGTTCGGTCGTTTAACTGTTCGTTGCTTTTCTTTTATCAGATTTATTCCGCGGTTATTCTGATCGCGGTTTCTGATCCAATTTTCAAACCTGTTTATCTTTTCGCTCGTTTATCGGAATCAGGCGATTCAAGCGCCTGGAGTTTCGTATCGAAACCCTCTTTCCGAATAATCAACTCAACCAAGTTTTTATATTTATAAAATTTGACTCTAGATCAGATTAGTAAACGGACCTTGTTTTTCTCGCCGCTTGAGTTTCGTTGTTCCGCTTTGGTTTGATTCTTTTGCAAACCGGAGTTCTTAAGTTGAACTCTCCGGTCAACCTCTTTCAGTTGAAGTTTCGTTTGTGCATCTTTGCTTGTTTACTTATGTATGCGTTGTTTGCTTGCGATAGAATTCCCGGAGTGTGAAGCGTGTTACTACGAGTCTCTAGGATTCACGGATCGTCAGCAAGGCAAGTAACACTTGATCATATCTTTTCCTACCCAGTTTTATGCATTAGTTTCAACCCTCAAACATTGCATGAATAGGATGTCATTAATTTGTGGGTTGGGAAGTAGATGATGAGGTAGGAACCTATTGCCATGTTACTTTCAAACCCTTGGGAGTTACTTCTACGTTATGCTTATAATGCCATGCTATGCTCGTTGACGTGGTTTGGGTTTGAGAGATATTCACGACAGATGTGAGGTTGTTAAATAATGGTTTACTTTAAGGTGGCAACTTAAATACACATCTGGGTGGATTGAGGCACCTGGGGAACCCAGTGTTGTCTATTTTCTTGGAAATCCCGGGGTACCCGTGTGATCTTCCTATGGACCGCCACCCAGGCTCAAGGGGAACTGAGATTATTCATGCTAGGAACTTCCGTGTGCAGCCACAAGCTATTATGGGCTCTAGCATAGTTGAGTAAGTTACGTGAAGCTCTCGAAGAGGTAGATCAGCAGGTAGTGGGTTTTATAGGTTTGGTATGATCTATCCGGACTAGAGAGTTAATGTTTCTGAAAGACTGTGTCTCGGTCATCCGTCTCTCAAACACCATGCAGTGCGAGAAACCAACGAAGGCGATCGAGTCTTGTGGGGAAAAGTGGCAAACCTCTGCAGAGTGTACAAACTAATCATGGTTAGCCGTGTCCCCGGTTATGGACGTTTCTGAGTATCTAGTACTTGAGTATTCACAAGTATCCCATCACTCTCAACTAATTTTGCTGGGTTGTTAATTACCTTAATTGGGATCATTTGAGTTGGGGTTGTACCTTCTCAATGATGTTTCAACCACCATGATAGTTAAATCAAATTTATTCCTTTGATGTAGGGAAAAATTGGCTTTTCGCAAAAACTGTAACCATAGAGCTTTCCACCAGCCATATATGCATGTAGTATAGCTTATTCTTTCATTACTCTATGTGTTACATTGCCAGCATATTCCATGTGCTGACCCATTCTCGGGCTGCAACGTATTATGTTGCAGACTTTTTGCACGAGGAGTAAGGATTGTAGGTCGCTGCCGTGCAGCTCGCTTATGCCGTTGGAGTTGATGGACTCACTTTATCTTCCAAGCCTTCCGCTGTTATCGCATTAGATGGCCTTCACCATATTATTGTAATAAGTTCTCTTTTGAGACATTCGATGTAATAAGTGTGTGATTGCTACTCTTTTATAAATCCTTCGAGTAATCGTGGTGTGTCGGCATTACCGATCCAGGATGACATGTATACGTAGACTTGACCATCTGAGGTCGGGTCGCTACACCTACAACAGGTCTATGTTTATTTTTAATATCGGGTCTAGCAATTCTAGCAGCTTCATCACACAAGTAAATAATATGCCCATCAATATTATCAACAAAGAGATCTTTAACCATAGCAATACTAGGTTCAACTTTAATTTTCTTAGAGGGTTTGGGTGTTCTAATATTACTTTTGTTGACCACAGTTGAAGCTTTAGCATGATCCTTTATTCTAACATGGAAAGGTGGTTTCTCAATATAAGCGGTAGGAACAATAGGATCAACATTATAAGTGATAGTCTTTTCTTCAACTTTAATAGGTTCAACTACTTTTACTTCAATGGGAGGATGATATTTAAACCACTTCTCCTTAGGGAGATCAACATGAGTAGCAAAGGATTCACGGAAAGAAGCTACTATCTCAGAGTCAAGTCCATATTTGGTGCTAAATTCACGAAAAGCATCGGTATCCATAAAAGATTTAACACAATCAAACTTAGGCATTATACCTGACTCCTTACCTTCATCGAGTTCCCAATCATCAGAGTTGCGTTTAATTCTTTCCAATAAATCCCATTTGAATTCAGTAGTCTTCATCATAAAAGAACCAGTACAAGAAGTATCGAGCATGGAGCGATTATTGAGAGAAAGCCGAGCATAAAACTTTTGGATAATAATTTCTCTTGAGAGCTCATGATTGGGGCATGAATATAACATTGACTTAAGCCTCCCCCAAGCTTGAGCGATACTTTCTCCTTCGCGAGGCCAATATATATATATATATATATATATATATATAAAATTACGATCACGATGAACCAGATGCATAGGATAAAACTTCTCATGAAATTCCAATTTCAATCGGTTGTAGTTCCATGATCCAATATCATCGCATAGCCTAAACCATGTCGATGCCTTTCCCTTCAAAGGTAAAGGGAATACCTTCTTCTTGATAACATCCTCGGGCATACATGCAAGCTTAAATAATCCACAAACTTCATCCACATAGATTAGGTGCGGGATGTAAAGCTCCATCTCCTGTAAAAGGATTAACTAGCAGTTTCTCTATCATACATGAAGGAATTTCAAAGTAAACATTTTCAGTAGGTTCAGTGGGTTGAGGAGAAACTCTTTGCTCTACTGGTCGGGGTGAAGATACCCCGAACAAGCCCCTCAAAAGATTATTTTCCATAGTAACAAGTGAAAGTAAATTTTAGCACACTATATAAATTTTTCCTTACCAAATTCCACTTACCAAAGGCGCTACACTCCACGGCAACGGCGCCAGAAAAGAGTCATGATGACCCACAAGTATAGGGGGTCTATCATAGTCCTTTCTATAAGTAAGAGTGTCGAACCCAACGAGGAGCAGAAGGAAATGACAAGCGGTTTTCAGTAAGGTATTCTCTGCAAGCACTGAAATTATCGGTAACAGATAGTTTTGTGATAAGGTAATTCGTAACGGGTAATAAGTAACAAAAGTAAACAAGGTGCAGAAAGGTGGCCCAATCCTTTTTGTAGCAAAGGACAAGCCTGGAAAAACTCTTATATAAAGGAAAGCACTCCCGAGGACACATGGGAATTATCGTCAAGCTAGTTTTCATCATGCTCATATGATTCGGGTTCGTTACATTGATAATTTGATATGTGGGTGGACCGGTGCTTGGGTACTGCACTTCCTTGGACAAGCATCCCACTTATGATTAACCCCTCTCTCAAGCATCCGCAACTACGAAAGAAGAATTAAGGTAAACCTAACCATAGCATGAAACATGTGGATCCAAATAAGCCCCTTACGAAGCAACGCATAAATTAGGGTTTAAGCTTCTGTCACTCTAGCAACCCATCGTCTACTTATTACTTCCAAATTCCTTCCCCTAGGCCCAAATAATGGTGAAGTATCATGTAGTCGACGTTCACATAACACCACTAGAGGAGAGACAACATACATCTCATGAAAATATCGAACGAATACCAAATTCACATGACTACTTATAGCAAGACTTCTCCCATGTCCTCAGGAACAAACTTAACTACTCACAAATCATATTCATGTTCATAATCAGAGGGGTATTAATATGCATAAAGGATCTGAACATATGATCTTCCACCAAATAAATCAACTAGCATCAACTACAAGGAGTAATCAACACTACTAGCAACCCACAAGTACCAATCTGAGGTTTTGAGACAAAGATCGGATACGAGAGATGAACTAGGGTTTGAGATGAGATGGTGTTGGTGAAGATTTTGATGGAGATTGATACCCTCCCGATGAGAGGATCAATGGTGATGACGATGGTGATGATTTCCCCCTCCCGGAGGGATGTTTCCCGCGTAACAGCCTCACGAGCCCTAGATTGGTTCTGCCCAGGATCCGCCTCGAGACGGCGGCGCTTCATCCCCAAAGCTTCCTTCTGATTTTTTCCAGGGCGAAAGACTTCATATAGCAAAAGATGGGCACCGGAGGCCTGCTAGGGGGCGCACAAGGCAGGGGGCGCGCCCAGGGGGTAGGGCGCGCCCCCCACCCTCGTGGACAGGGTGTGGCCGCCTTTGGTGCTTTCTTCGCCCGATATTTTTAATATATTCCAAAACTAACTTCTGTGGAGTTTCAGGACTATTGGAGTTGTGCAGAATAGGTCTCTAATATTTGCTCCTTTTCCAGCCCAGAATTCCAGCTGTCGGTATTCTCCCTCTTCATGTAAACCTTGTAAAATAAGAGAGAATAGGCATAAGTATTGTGACATAATGTGTAATAACAACCCATAATGCAATAAATATCGATATAAAAGCATGATGGAAAATGGAAGTATCATGTAGAAAGGTGGCCCAATCCTTTTTGTAGCAAAGGACAAGCCTGGACAAACTCTTATATAAAGGAAAGCGGTCCCGAGGACACATGGGAATTATCGTCAAGCTAGTTTTCATCATGCTCATATGATTCGCGTTCGCCACTTTGATAATTTGATATGTGGGTGGACCGGTGCTTGGGTACTGCCCTTCCTTGGACAAGCATGGCACTTATGATTAACCCCTCTTGCAAGCATCCGCAACTACAAAAGAAGTATTAAGGTAAATCTAACCATAGCATGAAACATATGGATCCAAATCAGCCCCTTACGAAGCAACACATGAACTAGGGTTTAAGCTTCTGTCACTCTAGCAACCCATCATCTACTTATTACTTCCCAATGCCTTCCCCAAGGCCCAAATAATGGTGAAGTGGTCATGTAGTCGACTTTCACATGACACCACTAGAGGATAGACAACATACATCTCATCAAAATATCGAACGAATACCAAATTCACATGAATACTTATAGCAAGACTTCTCCCGTGTCCTCAGGAACAAACGTAACTACTCACAAAACATATTCATGTTCATAATTAGAGGGGTATTAATATGCATAAAGGCTCTAAACATATGATCTTCCACCAAATAAACCAACTAGCATCAACTACAAGGAGTAATCAACACTACTAGCAACCCACAGGTACCAATCTGAGGTTTTGAGACAAAGATCGGATACAAGAGATGAACTAGGGTTTGAGATGAGATGGTGCTGGTGAAGATGTTGATGGAGATTGGCCCCCTCCCGATGAGAGGATCGATGGTGATGATGATGGTGATGATTTCCCCCTCCCGAAGGGATGTTTCCCCGGCAGAACAGCTCCACCGGAGCCCTAGATTGGTTTCGCCAGGTTCCGCCTCGAGACGGCGGTGCTTCGTCCCGAAAGCTTCCTTTTGATTTTTTCCAGGGTGAAAGACATCATATAGCAAAAGACGGGCACCGGAGACCTGCCAGGGGGGCCACGAGGCAGGGGGCACGCCCAGGGGGTAGGGCACGCCTCCCACCCTCGTGGATAGGGTTTGGCCCCCCTCTGGTGCTTTCTTCGCCCAATATTTTTAATATATTCCAAAACTGACTTTCGTGGAGTTTCAGCACTTTTGGAGTTGTGCAGAATAGGTCTCTAATATTTGCTCCTTTTCCAGCCCAGAATTCCAGCTACCGGCGTTCTCCCTCTTCGTGTAAACCTTGTAAAATAAGAGAGAATATGCATAAGTATTGTGACATAATGTGTAATAACAGCCCATAATGCAATAAATATCAATATAAAAGCATGATGGAAAATGGACGTATCAGATGATACTAACTATTATACCTTCCCTTTTTTATTCATTTATCCCATTTCCAATATAGAGAAGATATTTATGCACATCCTTGTTTTCAGGCCTTTCCAAAGCAGTTCACTGATGATTAACTCTCAAACCACCTGTATGGTTAGGAGGCGAGGAAGGTATTCATACAACACACACGGTTCAATATTGAAGTGTTCCTGAGGAGGACGAAGGATGGACGATCAATCATCCACAGGCACTGGCCTAAAGTTACAAAGACCTTGAACATCAATGAAGGCTCAATATTTGCCTTCTGCTTCAGCAGTTTTCCAGATGAGATACATCTGTCTATGTACCGTCTATGATGCTAATTTCGAAAGTTCATAGATGTTGCGTGTGAAACTTGGTCCTGGTGTAGTTGTGTAATGGGGTAGCTGAGCGCTAAAGCTATATGTTGTTGTACTCTGATGTATTTCAATTATGAAAATGAAATATATTGTGTGCTTAATATGAAATGTCAATTAGATTAATAAATGGATTATGAATAATCGGATAATTAGCCTGCTAGTGGCGAATTAGCCTGCTAATTGGGTTTTGCTATTGCAAACGGTTGTTGAAAAAAATACCGTGGGCGATGACCTCAGGCAACGCACACAGTTTCTAGGAATAAACCGTGTTGGATCAATGAACAATCACACATGACTTTCTCTTGAAAACTGTTTGCATTAGGCCACCTTGCGCAAACGTTTACCACATGAAAACTGTGTATGATGGACAGCCTTTGCCACACAGTTTCTTCCATGGACCGTGTGTGATATATTCAATAACGCAAGCGATTTAACGGGAAAATTTGTGTGTGATGTACGTGTGAACGGAAACGTTTTCCTTGGAGCGACTGTGTGGGATGTACATACGAACTGAAACATTTAGCGGGGACTGACTGTGTGGGATGTACTTGCGATCGGAAACAATTTCGCCGTATAATGGTTTTTTTAGCTCTACTGTACGTATTTCCGAATACGAGCGCTCGACGGTCAAACACGACCTCAATTTGCCGAACGTGTGTGCCAGGAGGGCATATCCCCGACGGTTTCTGGCTCGTGTGGGAAGGACCCCCCTATCGCCCACACTCACTTGGCGACGGTTCCAAATGCCGTCGCAAAAAGGGGATAAAAACCGTTTGTTTAGGAGCTCGCTGTACTAGTGTGGTTCAGGAGTTTCGGTTTCAAGCTCATCGTCAGATTCAACAACATCATGTTGTATTAGTCTAGCAATTTGTTCATCAAGAAATTCACCAAGTGGCACAACATCATTATCAAGCAAGGTACTAGCATCATCGTAAGCATTATCCGAAGTAGAAGTAGCATCATCAATAACTTGCGACATATTAGAATTGATAGCATGTGGTGGTGTTGCAAGTTTACTCATAACAGAAGGTGAATCTAAAGCAGAACTGGATGGCAGTTCCTTACCTCCCCTCGTCTTCAGATTTGTCGGTGTTCTGGGAACGGGGGTCCTCAGACTTGCCTGCGTGCGGCCTGCGGCGTGGCTCAAGTGGGGGCCCAACACGGCCCAGCTTCATCAGCTCAAGCTCAAGACCCTCGCGAGGGGCCAAGCCTCGCGGGGCGGACGACAGGAACCTTCCTCAGGAACAGCCTCGTCAGACAGGCTCGCGAGGAGGCGGAGAGATCAAGGCAGGGTACCTCACGAGGGTGCCCCGTGACGCAAGCCATGACGAACGAGACCAAGCGGGCGCCAGCCTGCGCAGTGTCCTCGTTTCCCCTTTGATGCAAAGGAGGCAAGCACAGGCCAAGGCATCAGGCAAAGGTTACCGCTTCGATGCAACAATACCAAGACCAGCAGAGCGGCAGGGCCGGAGGTCATCGTGGAGCCTGTGACGGCGTCACCGTCAGAGCCTTTGGCAGCCGAAGACCAACTTTAGTCAGGATAAGAGTACTAGATGTTCCCCTTCAAAATGGCCAATTGTTGGCGCCCTTCCCGCTCGTTATTTGGGAAGAGGCCCAGGGCCTCCCTCTATAAATAGAACTAGCCACAACAGGGAGAAGAAGGACGGAAAGAGGGAGACAAGCTGAGAAAACCCTAGCAGAGAGAGAGAGAGAGAGAGGCGACTGAACTCACCCAAGCTGTTCATCGCACCAGCTCAAGAACAGCCCCTCGCGAGGTTGTTCCCCCTTTGTATTGTTCATCATCAGCCCCTGAGGCAATCCACCACACCACACACTGGAGTAGGGTATTACACCACAACGGTGGCCCGAACCAGTATAAACCTCGCATCTCTTGTGTTGTTCATCGTTCCTAGTTTAGATCCCTCGCAATCCATTCACGCGTGAGCTGGTAGGGGAAAGATCTCCGCGCGCACCCCAGTGTTCGAACCTCAAGGGTCTACCAGAACCCGAAATCCGACATTTGGCGCCCGGTAGGTGCGCCGGAATCTTTATTCCGCTGGTCGCGTGTGATCTTCCGTCGTGTTCATGGCCGACGCCGCTGAAGCTGCGCTGAAGCGCCGGGCTGCTCAAGGCTGGCCGATTCGCCCAGACGGCTCCCGTCGGCGGACACCCCCGTTGTTCCCCGTCGCCTGCCGCCAACGCCGCCACCGGCCCGGCGGGGAACAAGCAGCAGGCCTCGTCCCTGCATCCATCGGTGAGGCGAGAGGGCCGCACCGCCACTCCTTCGCTCGCCCCTGCTGGTTCTTCGTCCCGCGCGCACCGCGCTCCCATGGAGGCTCGAGCCGCGCTCATCGCGGCGAACGAGCTCCTGCGCTACCGTCCCATCGATGATGTCTACGAGGAGTGGCTCGACCGCCGCCGAAGCTCGTCTGCCGCCGCAGGGGCTCCCCTGCAGCCCCTCTTGCTGCCTCGCCCGCCGCCGCTGCCAGAGGCAGGGGAGCCGGAGGCGCCCCGCCTCCTCCCCAAGAAGGCGCCCTGGCTCCAAGGCGCGTGGCCCCGGGCCGAGACCCTCCGCGTCCGGCGCCCGCGCAACAAGAAAGGAGCTGCCAGGAGATCCCTCATCCCCAAGAAGGTGCTCGCGTGCTCCCAGCACCGGAGCGCCACGATCACGCTCCATCGCCACCACGTCAAGACCCCGCGCTGCTCCAGGCAGCGGTGCGCGGGAATCCACAAGAGCAAGCTCCACATCAGCATAGAGCCCCAGTGGGCACCGCAGGCTGCCGCGCCTTCACCATAGAACTACGTAGCGTCGCATGGCCCGGCAAGTTCAAGCCGGACCTGCCTCCTCGCTACGACGGCACCGCCGACCCCGCGGAGTTCCTTCAGCTCTACGAGCTGGGCATCGAAGCCGCCAACTGGGACGAAAAGGTCATGGCGAATTGGTTCCCCGTGGCGCTCAAGGACGGAGCCCGAACCTGGCTCCCGGCATGATCTCCTCCTGGGATGAGATGCGCACCCGCTTCATCGCCAACTTCCAAGGCACTCGCGACCGGCCTCCGGCCGTGAGCGACATGCACCGCATCAAGCGGCCAGAGAGACCTGCGAAGTACATCCAGCGCTTCAACAACACCCGCCTCAAGATTCCCAAGGTGACTGAGGAGGCCATCATCGCAGCCTTCTCCGATGGTGTGCGTGACGTCAAGATGAAGGAGGAGCTAGCGATGCATGAGGACCTGTGCACATCCCTGGAGCTGTTCAACTTGGCGACCAAATGCGCCAGGGCTGAGGAAGGGCGCCTCTCCCTCCTCGAGCTTCCAGCTGCCGATCCAGAAGAGAAGAAGCCCAAGGCCAAGGACGTGAAGCGCAAGGGGGCTACCTCAAGGCAACGCAGGGCTCCCACCTCTGCCGCAGCCGCCAAGGAGGTATGTAGACAATCATCAGGACGAGGGGGCTGGGGGCTTCCAGGAGCCACGCGTGATCGCTTGCATCCTGGGTGGCGCTCAGGCCCCAACCTCTCAGTGCATCTTCAAGCAGTTTGCTCACGAGGTGAATGTAACCCTCCCCAAGCCAGAGGCCACTCGCCCTCTCAGATGGTCGTCGTGCACTATCACGTTCAGTTCAGCGGATCAGCTCAAGTGTGCGGCAACGGCCGGAGTCCTCCCCATGCTTTGCTCACCAGTCATCAGCAACGTGCAAGTTACCAGGACCCTCATTGATGGCGGAGCAGGACTCAACGTCCTATCTGTCAAGATATTCAACGATCTCCAAGTGCCGTACGATCAGCTCCAGCCAACCAAGCCTTTCTCAGGAGTCACCAATGGTTCCACCGTCCCGATAGGGCAAGTTCGCCTTCCTGTCACCTTCGAACAGCGCAACAACTACCGCACCAAGCTCATCGACTTTGACGTTGCCCACATTCGCGTGCCATACAATGCCATCCTCGGGTACCCAGCTTTGGCCAAGTTCATGGTAGTAACTCACCATGGCTACAATGTCCTCAAGATGCTAGGAAGCGGAGGAGTCATCACAGTGCCTTGTGAGGAAAGGGATGCAGTGTGCTCTCTTGAGCGTGCCTTCCAAGCTGCAGCAATCGAAGACCCAGATCACAGGAGCGGGAGACTTCCCGAGGCGATCCCCAAGAAGAAGAAGGCTTCGCCTGGTCCAAGCCCTCATGGGGTAGGCACCTCCGGAGGCGTGGCAACCGAACCCGCGCCCGTTCAAGGGGCGCCACCCTCTGTCGCATAGGAAGGCTCGCCCCGCGCCCTCCTCCGGCAGGGCTCAGGGGCTCTGTCATGGCGAGCCACCGACCTAGCCGGGGTCACGAGGGAGGCGCTCGGGCACCACTTGGAGGCATGCTTCAAGGCACGTTTCCCTCAGGAAGGTATGAGGCAAGGAGGGCCAAACCCTCAGGAGTTCATCACGAGTAACACCCAGGAGTCAAGAGTCATGCGCGGCCGTCGCCGCTTGCCCGCCGTGGCCCCACATCCAGGCGAGGATGCTGGGCTGCGAATCTGCATCGACATACCAGGGCTCAACCGAGCCGCGTCTCAGGAGCGCCTCTGGCCCTCACGCGTGGGACGTTGCGAGGGGCCGCCTCACAGCTACGTTCGCATGCCCTTCGGCCTGTCGAACGCGGTTGCCGCCCATCAGCGCCTACTGAGGTGCGCTCTGGAGGCTCAGGAGGTCAAGTAGCGTGCGGTCCTGGCGGAGATGGAGATGGCTCTCGAGGAACCCCCCGTACCCCCGGAGCCTCCCGATGCTCCAGGTCCGGAGGGGTCGTGAGGGACGGCTTCCTCATCACGCATCATCCGCTACCTCAACACCCCGCCATCTCCATCCATATCAGGTGACACATTTCCAAGTTCCATTTTCAGCTGGGAGCGCCCCTCAGGCTGCATCATTCCCAGGCCGCGTGGGTCCGTCCCTGCGGCATGTATCCGTTTTGCTTATGTTCTTTACTTAGCTTGTTGGGGGCGCCCTTCGGGCTGCATCATCCCCAAGCTGCTCGGGCCAGACCCAGTGGCGTATGCTTTCTCCGCACCTAGCTAGATGGATTTTTTTATTCATACATAACATGCTTGACCTAATCGCCTGCTCGATTGACACCTACCTTTGGAGCCGCTTGCTCCGGCACGGTGCTTGCGCACGGGTCCGTCCCTGCAACGCTGATAAATATGAGTGGCTGAGCTCTGGCCGCGGCAGCCCCGCAAGGCACCACCTCAACAAGCCCTCAGTGCCCCCGATCACTCCCTCGGAGCGACCAATGGTTGGCTGGCAACCGTAACAATGAACCTTGTATCCCCTCGTGATTGGTACACAAGACCTGCTCCAGGATTAACGCTGGCGGCCTCAGGAGCCTTCTCTCCTCCTCTTCGGCGTGATCCGCTTGCATGTTAAAAGGGGCGCCTGAGCATCACGACTCATGGGCTCTTACTGGCTCTCCAGCCCTCACCCCCTGGCCTTGACCCACGGCATCGCGACCTGTCATACCAGTGGCGGCAGAGCTCGCTTGAGGGCCGGGACCTAAGGACGTAGAGCATTAAGGAAAGCGCAGGGGAGAGGGAAGAAGCTCGCGAGGACCCAACCCAGCAACACCTCAGTTGCCGTCGCGCAGGCACGGCACCTCATCAAACGCCGCTCCAAACTCGCAAGATAAGTCACGCAAAAACTGATCCAACTCAGCGCTAAACCCTCGCTACTGCTGCCCTGTCACGGCAAAGCCGCCTACCTTTCTTGCCCTGCGGAGGCTGCTTGAGCGCTAAAGGGGACCTCCTGAGCATCGCGACTCAGGGGCTCTTACTGGACCTCGGGCCGGTCACCTCCTGGCCTTGACCCATGGCATCGCGACCATCATACCAGCCGACGGTGAAGCCTACACTGGGACCGGGACACATCGTATGAGCACCAAAGCCCTCGTGAGGAAAGAAAGGGGGAGCTAAGCTGGGGCAGGACAAGCATCTCGCACCGATTCATCATAAGGATATAATATTCACAAAAACATGGCCAGCGCCTTACATACCCCTGCGGGGTGCTACTTCGATTCTTTGCAGGAAAAAAGGTGCTAATCCTAAGGAACGCCGACTACGCGTGCCTCCACAGGAGACGCCATCATCAACAGTGGGCCGCCTGGTGCCGGCGCCAACCCCATCCAGATCACTGACGCCGGTCGCCTGAAGCGCCCGCCTGGCTCCGGGCGCGACGCGAGCTCGGGGGCTCGCAGCTGTCGTCGCTTGTCTCCGGAGTCGCCAGAAGCTCAGCGGAGGCACTGGACCCTCCAGTCCCTTCGCTGCTGCCCAAGGAGCTGCCGAGGGGGCGATCGGCGAGCCTAGTCCTCGCCACAACGACGCCCCGACCGCCCTTCTCGGGGCAGCATTCCAGCCGGCGTCATTCCACGTCGAAGACCTTGAAGAACATCAAGGAGGCGCCATCGTATTCTAGGTGGATCACGAGGGCGCCCCTCGTTCGGCAGACCCAGACGATCTCGCCACAGCCTCGGGTCAAGTAGACCTTGCCCGAAGCGACAACCGCAACCTCCGCTTCGGTCGCAGGGGTGCTGCAGCCAGCGTCGCAACCAGTAGCTCGAAGAGCCCCTCGACGGGATCTCGAAGGCGAAGGAGGGAGGAAGGCAAATCCAAGATTGAGGAGGCATGGCGGCGTGGAGCACAAGCTCTCGGGAGGAGCCCTCGGCGTGGACTCCAGGAGGAACGACGCGCACCGCCGTGACCCGCCGGCGCCAACGGCGGCGTCGTCCGTGGCGCTCGGTGTCTACTCCTCCAGGGCCCTCAATGCGGGCGTACAAGGGCAGCGGGAACCCTGGCGGTGGCCGCTCGTACCAGGGCCTCGACACCTCCTGCCGGGCGCCCTCATCTCGGCGGCAGAGGACTAGCCGTTTCTTCGGCGAAAGCGGGTTGGGACCCTCTCGGGGGGGCTTTCCCTTCTCTTCTGTGGAAAACCGGCGAATCGGAGCCATTGTCGCAATGTGGAGCAAGGGCAAAGTTGAAGAGAAAGGAGCAGCAAGAAGAGATGGACTGGAAGGGCTTGCCCGTTCCGTACTTATAACCGGAGGAGGCCAACCGTCGGCCTCCATGATCGCAGGTAATCATGACCCATTTCTGCATGCAGGGACTTGTCAAGTCATGCGGTTGCCGAGGCATCATGGGGAAGCTGAGACGCCCACAGCCAACCAATCGCCACGTTGTGCCCAAGGCTGCAGGCTATTGGGGCCCGCGGCGCTTCGCACTTGCCCTTCGCTTCTCTGCTAAGCCAAATCCGGGCGCACCTTGGGACCGGGGGCTACTGTCGGCGTTCTGGGAACGGGGGTCCCGAGACTTGCCTGCTTGCGGCCTGCGGCATGGCTCAAGTGGGGGCCCAGCGCGGCCCAGCTTCATCAGCTCAAGATCAAGACCCTCGCGAGGGGCCAAGCCTCGCGGGGCGGACGACAGGAACCTTCCTCAGGAACAACCTCGTCAGGCAGGCTCGCGAGGAGGCGGAGAGATCAAGGCAGGGTACCTCACGAGGGTGCCCCCTGACGCAAGCCATGACGAACGAGACCAAGCGGGCGCGCAAGGTCACGCCACTGCCAGATGTCCTCGCTTCCCCTTTGGTGCAAAGGAGGCAAGCACAGCCAAGGCATCGTGCAAATGTTACCACTTGATTGCAACAAGACCAAGACCAGTGAGCGGCGGGGCCGGAGGTCATCGTGGAGCCCAAGACGGCGTCACCGTCAGAGCCTTTGGCAGCCGAAGACCAACTTTAGTCAAGATAAGAGTACTAGATGTTCCCCTTCAAAATGGCCAATTGTTGGAGCCCTTCCCGCTCGTTATTTGGGAAGAGGCCCAGGGCCTCCCTCTATAAATAGGACTAGCCACCACAGGGAGAAGAAGGACGGAAAGAGGGAGACAAGCTGAGAAAACACTAGCAGAGAGAGAGACAGAGAGGCGACTGAACTCACCCAAGCAGTTCATTGCACCAGCTCAAGAATAGCCCCTCGCGAGGTTGTTCCCCCTTTGTATTGTTCATCATCAGCCCTTGAGGCAATCCACCACACCACACACCGGAGTAGGGTATTACACCACAACGGTGGCCCGAACCAGTATAAACCTCGCGTCTCTTGTGTTGTTCATCGTTCCTAGTTTAGATCCCTCACAATCCATTCACGCGTGAGCTGGTAGGGGAAAGATCTCCGCGCGCACCCCAGTGTTCGAACCTCAAGGGTCTGCCGGAACCCGAAATCCGACAAGATTCTTCATAGTGATAAATTGATAATAATCCCAAGTGACTCGACAAATATAGCTATGCTTCCTGGCAACGGCGCCAGGAAAAGGTCTTGATAACCCACAAGTATAGGGGATCGCAACAGTTTTTGAGGGTAGAGTATTCAACCCAAATTTATAGATTCGACACAAGGGGAGCCAAAGAATATTTGAAGGTATTAGCAGCTGAGTTTTCAATTCAACCACACCTGGAGATTAATTATCTGCAGCAAGTAATCAGTAGCAAAGTAATATGATAGTTTTGATAGTAGTGATAGCAGCAACGGAAACAGTAATAGTGATAGCGGTATTTTGTAGCAAGTGTAACAGTGATGATACCAATAGTAACTTAGCAGAAACAATATAAGATAAATTCGTAGGCATTGAATCGGTGACTTGTTGGATGATATTCATCATGAGACAGTTATAACCTAGGGCAATACGGCACTAGCTCCAGTTCATCAATATAATGTAGGCATGTATTCCGTAAATAGTCATGCGTGCTTATGGAAAGAACTTGCATGACATCTTTTGTCCTACCCTCCGTGGCAGCGGGTCCATATTGGAAACTAAGGGATATTAAGGCCTCCTTTTAATAGAGAACCGAACAAAGCATTAACACATAGTGAATACATGAACTCCTCAAACTACGGTCATCATCGGGACTGGTCCCGACTATTGTCACTCCGGGGTTGCCGGATCATAACACGTAGTAGGTGACTATAAGTTGCAAGATCATATCTAAAACATGGATATAATGATGATAACATAAATGGTTCAGATCTGAGTTCATGGCACCCGGGCCCAAAGTGACAAGCATTAAGCATAGCAAAGTCATAGCAACATCAATCTAAGAACATAGTGGATACTAGGGATCAAGCCCTAACAAAACTAACTCGATTACATGATGAATCTCATCCAACTCCTCACCGACCAGCAAGCCTGCGAAGGAATTACTCACTCCCGGTGGGGAGCATCATGGAATTGGCGATGGAACAGGGTTGGTGATGATGAAGAAGGAAGATCCCCTCTCTGGAGCCCCAAACGGACTCCAGTTCTAGCCTCCCGATGAAGAACAGGAGGTGACGGCGCCTCCGTCTCGTGGATCGCGATAATTTTTTCTCCCTGATTTTTTTTGAAAAAACAGGATTTTATAGCGGCGGTTTTAGGGTCTGCGGGGCCACCAGGTGGGGACAACCCACCTGGGAGCCTGGTGAGCGGGGCGCGTCCTGGTTGGTTGTGCCCACCCGGGCCCCCCTCTCTGGCACGTCTTGGCTCTAGATATTCTCTTTTATTGTATAAATATTCCTCGCAAAGTTTCGTTCCATTCTGAGAACTTTTATTTCTGCACAAAAACAACACCATGGTAGTTCTGCTGAAAACAGCGTCAGTCCAGGGTTAGTTTCATTCAAATCATGCAAATTAGAGTCCAAAACAAGAGGAAAAGCATTAGGAAAAGTAGATACGTTGGAGATGTATCAGTATGTCTTGCTATGAATACCCGTGGTGACTATGGGGTATCATATTGATTCACTTGATATGTGTTTTGGCACTCAACTCGCGGATTCCCGTGACATTGGGGTAATCTATGCGTAGGGGTTGATGCACGTTCTCATCTTTGTTTCTCTGGTAGAAATCTTGGGGAACTCTATGAGGTTCTTTGTGTTGGATTGAGTATTATGGATGTGAATTTGTTTTGGTGTTATTTTAGCACGAACTCTTGGTAGATCGATCGGAAAGAATAAGTTGGTGTTAGTATGAACTCTTGATAGATCGGTCGAAAAGAATAACTTGGTGTTATTTTAGTATAAACTCTTGGATAGATCGATAGGAAATAATAGCTTTGAGGTGGTTTCGTACCCTACAACAATTTCTTCTTATGTTCTCCGCTAGATAGGAACTTTGGAGTGATTCTTCATCGCACATTGAGGGATGGTTATATGATCAGTTTATATTAGCATTGTTGAGAGATTGCACTAGCGAAAGTATGGACCCTAGGCCTCATTTTCAAGCATTGCAATACCGTTTGTGCTCACTTTTGTTACTTGCTACCTTGCTGTTTTTTATTGTTCCTATTACAAAAATCAATATCTACTATCATTACTACACTTGTATCACCATCTCTTCGCCGAGCTAGTGCACCTATACAATTTATCATTGTATTTGGTGTGTTGGGGACACAATAGACTTTTTATTATTTGGTTGCAGGGTTGTTTGAGAGAGGACATCTTCATCCTACTCCTCCCACGGATGTTTAAACATTAGGTCATCCACTTGGGGGAAAATTGCTAGTGTCCTACAAAACTCCGTGCTTGGAGGCCCAACATGAGTCTACAAGAACAAAGTTGCATAGTAGACATTAGAGACCCACGAGGCCATGTCATAGCGAGAAGGTGGGCACCGCCTCCGGAGCGGAGGGCGGCACGGCTGGTGACGGTCGGCATAGGGCGCTAGGGGGGAGAGAGCGCTAGTATAAAACATACTCCCTCCATCCGGGAAAATTTGTCACCAGCGGAGTTCAATTGTTATTTTGCCAAAAAGACCTTATCATTTTAAATCTCGTGCTAATTTGCCCTTCTTCCTCCCCCGACGCCCACGGGCACCGCGCGCCCCAGCCTCCGTCTCCCCTTGTTGCTGGCGGGCACCGCGTGCCCCATCCGCCGTAGGGATCAGCCGGCGATGAAGTCGCACTTGCGCCGCCACCCACCTATCCCGCTGCTGCAAACTTGTGCCTCCCCTGCTTACCTGCGCATACAGAGGCGAGCTTCGCCGCCACCTGCCTGCTCCTCTCCGGCGACAACTCGACGGGGGGTGTCTCCACGGCTGATGGGCGGCATCTCCCTGTCGTCCTGCTCCCATCCCCAGCACCGCCGCCCACCTGCATAGCTGCCACAGAGGTGACCCCCGCCGCCTACTTGTGTTGCTCGCAGGGCCTGGGTCGTCCGCTTCGGCCGCCGGCACGCTGCCTTCCGCCACTCAGACCTCTTCTGTTGTTGCCATCTTCCTCCGCTTCTGTTGCTTCTGCTAGTGATGGTGCAGCTCCCAATCTTCGTCCAGGCGGCCCCAATCATCTTCTTTGTCCCTCGTTGTGCTGCTATTGAAGGTACCAGCGCCCCCGCCCTGAAATTCTTGTCATATGGACAAATTGGTGTGAGATTGTCTGGGTAGCATCATGGCAGCATCATTGTAGATCAAATTGATGTGAACTTGATAAGGATTAGAGCACCAGCGGATCATCCAGTTGGATCCTGAATCAACACATTCACGGCCTTCTCTTCATCGTCCCCTTCTTGACTGAATTACGAGCAAGCATTCTCTGGTTGCATAGAAAACACTCACAATTTCACCTGTAGCAAGCTTCAATTGATGAGTCATCTGTGTACCTAGGCTCAACATGCATGGGTACCACAGCCTAGGAAGAATAGAACGGTGAACAAGTCATTATTAACGATAATATCACAAAGAGGTCAGCAAATTCAGAGAGACAAACTTAACAAGGGTAATTTCCATATAATTTTTGGAACAATATTCATTTTTGATTTGAACTTGCAAAAACAGGCAACTGTTGTTTTGAACTCTTAACTACAGTTTGATCTTAGACTCACTCCTTACTAAAATATCCTCTCCCTCCTTGCTGCCTTTTTCCTTTTCTTGTGCATCCATTCAGTGTTCTACAAGTCATTTTGGGCGGCAAAAGCTGCAACAGAGGGCTGAAGAACAAACCTTGAATTACAGAATGTTTTAATAGAACTTTAGCTCTTCTACGGGCATGTACGACTCCCAGGTTCTAACAAAAAAGTTTAGACAACTCCCAGGAGTACATGACCTGAATTTAAAGGACCACGGAAATCCCAGAAATAGTTAACTGTTATAGATAGTTTCAGTTTACTGTTTTTCGGGTCATGGATGTGGCTCAAACTATAGAGAGAAAATCATTTTTGAGTTGAACGAATACTGCCATTAGTTCTCCCAATTTGCTCCATGTTCTAAATCACACGAATACTGGCGTTATTTGTCGCAATCAAGAGCAACACTCCACACTGTATCAGTATTCCACACATACAGATTGCATTCAGTAAGCGAACTTGTGACTAAATTCAAGCTGACTAGTCACCACTTTGCGGATTAGAACAAGCAAAAAAATACATGACAGTTTTAATCAAGGGATAAGTCTTAGACCATTGATAACAAAACAAAGTACATAAAGAAAAATAAGAATATGAGAAAATTAGTTCTGTTAATAGCCTCTTCAACTCTGATGCTTGCAGTCTAGAACATCTTATGCAAATCAACATATTGTTGACTAAATCAACTTGTGTACAGTAGAACCTAAGAAATCTGGTCTTGCTTCTAAACTGTAGCATTAAAATGATCATGGTCTAAAATGGGAGAAGGAAAACATCTATGAAAACATCCCCAAATCCTTCCTGACAGAAAGACAGAGAAACCACAACACAGTAAGAGTACAAAGTGGCTTACATGATGAGTGCACAGTGAAGGTCTTCACATGCAAACCTGCATCACATAGCTTTTGTTTTCAATTAACCAAAATAACAAAATATGGATGTAATAACAGTTTGCTGTCAATTTTAGACTGAATTTCACTAAACTTGGTAATTTTGCTTAGCATAATCCATCACTAGTGACTGAATTTTTTGATTTTAATTGAATTAAGTTGGATTTATTTGAATTAAGTTAGAATTATTTAGATTCTTCATTCAAAGATTAAATCCAGTGTTTACTACATTTAGTCAAGCTTAAATTTCGGTGTTGCTTCCTGTACAAATTTAAATTCAGTGCTGCTGCTTGTACAAATTTAAATAGAAATTCAATTTTGTCAGTATAGTGCTACTGCCTGTGCAAATTCTTAGCTTTGCTTGAAAAAACTGTTTTACTTTACCAAAGTAGGCAATGTTGTTCAACTAGACAGGGCAGGGCAGGGAGGAATGCTCTTCAACTCACCAAAACGAACTGGGAATTATCCCCTGTACACCACCACCATGCTTCCTCCTGACAGAAGAACCCTCAGCACCCAAATTCCCTGCAGCCCCATTGCAATGAGATTTGATTTAGCAGCAAAGCAGAGCATTCGGTTTAGCAGCAAAGAAAAGCAAAGCAGAACATCTACTGTACTTGAACATCTATTGTACTTGAACACCGAAAGCACAACAGAGCATTTGATTTAGCAGCAAAGCAAAGTACCTGAGCTCTGAAATTTAGTGAGCGTTGAAGTTCTCACCTTTACTCTGTTTTGCGGGGGCGGGAGTGGTCGGCTGAGCGTCCATATCCGGCGAGCGGGCATGGCGGGGATACGGTGGCCGCCAGAGGACCCGAAGATGTTCCCGACGCGGATGCTCGGGTCTAGGGTATGGGGCGGCCCCCCGCCACGACCGCGGGGGGAGGCCCACCCGGTGAGATGGCATCGGACGACGACCAGTCCATGGCGGCCGACTCCTGGTCCATCAAGAGCGACTACGGGAGCACCCTCGACAACAAGGAGCACTACGCCGACACGGCCGAGGTGCTCCTCGCCTCCTGCCCCTCCTCGGTCTCCTCCTCCGCGGCCTCCGCCACCGTGCCCTTCGCCTGCTCCTCCTCCCTCAGCGCCCAAGCATGTAATTTGGGGAGCCCGCTGATCCACCTTTACTCTGTCTCCCGCGGGGGCGGATGAAGGTACCAAGGAGGGGGATCTCGGGCGATGCTCAATGAAGCTGTGCGGGAGAGCTCTGGCGCGGGGAGGGGAGCAGGAGCTCACGCTGGGAGCCGAGCTGGGAAGCGAGCGGGGGAGACGAGTGGCGGGGCTGCGTTGCTTGTCGGGAATTAGCTGAGGGTGTTTTTGTAAAATGACCATGGCTACAACTTTTCTCGGACGGAGGGAGTAATAAATAACAGTAGGAAAACATGATGAAAATGGACGTATCAACTCAGCCAAGCTTAGACCTCGCTTGTCCTCAAGCGAAAGCCGAAATCGATAATCATGACCACATGTTGAGAGAGAGATGTGGTGATAAAAAAATACATACTTGAAAGCATGATGATCATTATTATAACATCAATATGCCATCATAAAACTTCTCATGATAAAGTAAGAATTCAATCACAAAATAAAGTATGAACCACAAACTTTATTGAAAACTAACAAACTATGATATTGGTCATCGAAACAATTGCAATTTATCATATTATCAGAAAGAGTCTATGTAAGAGCTTTGATTGGCAAGTTCACATACTCAACTATCATTTAGTCTTCTATGATTATTGAGCAAAAGTTTCAGTTAGACACATAGAAACATAGGGGCTTATAGTTTCGCCTCCCAACTTATTTACCTGGAGGGTAATGTCAACAATAATAATTCATGATCACCCACATCCAACTGGATATATATGCCTGGATCTTTCCCACCACATTATGCTTGCAAAGAGAGAACATAAAAATGGAATAGAGGAGAACACTATTGACTCCTACATAAAAGTAAATACATAAAGGAAAAGATGGGCCCTTCGCAGAGGGAAGCAGAGGTGGTCATGCGCTTTTTATTTTTGGATGTGCAAGCTCTTAATGTAAAGGAACGTCCCTTATATTTCCCCTTGTGATAGCAACCTTTATTATGCGGTATGTCACTTTTATCTCTTCACCATCACAAGCTCGTATAAAGCTTATTTTCCCTTATAATAAAAGATCATACATATTTTAGAGCAATTTTATTCCTTTTGCACCGATGACAACTTACTTGAAGGATCTTCTTCAATCCATAGGGAGATATAGTGGAATTTCATGACATTAAACTGGGTTTAAGGCTTTTTGGATGTACAAGTAGTATTTCTTCTTAGTGTGGATTTTGGCTAGCAAAATATAGTGAGCAAGCACCATATGTTAGAGGATCCATGACAATATAACTTCTATGTGAATATAAGCAAACATAACTCCTTACATTGTCTTCCTTGTCCAACGTCAATTATTTGACATAGAATAGTTTAATGGGGCTCACAATCTTAAAAGATGTCCAAGATAGTGTATCTATATGTGAGACCTCTCTTTCTTTATTAGTTTTCATGAATTGCAACAATGACCAATGCTATGTTTATTAACTTTCAACAAATTTCATCAATTATACTTCTTTTATGTGAAGTCATCACACCCCATGGGATTAGCATATGATATTTTTGTTATCCTTATTCTTTTTATTTATAAGATTGAAACAAGAAAGCAAAACAACTCAACTCAACTACTCTTTATTATATAACTCTCACACTCGATTACATAGATAGATAGATCACTAACAAGCACTCAGAAATAGATCAAACTAAAACTTTATTCTTCTAAAGCAAAAAAAACTCTATTCTTTTAGTAATGCACTATGCTGGTATGAGATACCTTGGTTGATTCATGGAATGCTCTTTGCACTTCAATTATATCTTTTGAGTATGGCTTTATAGAATGCTTCATGTGCTTCACTTATATCATTTGAAGTTTGGATGCTCGTTTTTCTACATAGGAGAACCGTTATTTGTAGAATGCTCTTTTGCTTCACTTATATTTGTTAGAGCGTAGCCGAGTCTTTTGTAGAAATAATTAAACTCTCATGCTTCACTTATATCTTTTCAGAGAGTTAAACAGGAATTGGTCATTCACATGGTTAGTCATAAAATCCTACATAAAACTTGAAGATCACTTCGTATGATATGTTTGATTCCTTGCAATAGTTTTGCGATATTAAGGTGGTAATACTGGGTCATTCTAGTAAAAGAATTAAAGTTGAGTATTAATAATGGTGATTAAGGTAAGTAAGTCTTTACAGTAAATCCTCACACATGTAAAGTGGTTGCCACTGACATTAGTAGTGAGGTCAGAGAATATTTTATCAATATTACCACCTCACGCATGTAAAGTGGTTGCCACTGACATTAGTAATGGGTCAGAGCATGTAGTGAGGTCAGAGCATATTTTATCAATGATTGATCTTTTGTGTTGTCTAAATCAAGGACGAGCGATGATTAACTCCTCCCTAGGGGCATGTGAGTAATACTTTGCTTCGAGGGATTTGGAATTTTCACAATAAGTATATGAGTTCTTTAGATTTGATAAAATGATACATAGATGAGGATATGGAAGAACTGTAATGGCTTTCCCCCTAAAATGTAGAACTCTAATGGTATTTTTCTAATTCACCAAATTTACAGTGACATAGATACAATTAATACTTTTAAACTAAGTTAAATATTCACCCCAGGCAATAATTTAGAAGACTAGAGTTGGTCAATTGATTAGCAAAAAATAGGCAAAATGATACAAATGCTCACAACTGTTGTCATGGAGCATGAGCACATAGGACACCCATAGCTGATAAAGCTACCAACACAAACCGCACACGGGTTGTCCAGAAGAGAAATCTCTTTGAAGTGAATGTGAATGTCATCGTCACCACTCCTCCATGGGCTAGTCACTTTGACTTCACCGCAAGCAAATACCAATTAGGTCATGATACATCCCCAATGTATCTATAATTTTGTAGTGTTTCATACTATTATATTACCAATCTTAGATACTTTATATGCAATTTTAAATCATTTTTGGGGACTAACCTATTAACTCAGTGCCAAGTGTCACTTGCTATTATTTTGCTTGTTTATGGCTTTTTAGAAAATCAGTACCAAATTGAGTCCAAACGCAATGAAACTTTACAGTGCTTTTTTCTGGACCAGAAGGGATCCTAGAACATTCGGGAGGAGGCCATAAGATCTAGGGGAGAGTCACGAGCTCACACGGTGCGCCCCATAGGTTTTATTCTATCTACATTATGTCATCATACTTCATGCATTACACAGTTTGTCATGAACTTAAAACATTGAGAGGCAAGCATAGAAGCGCTCCCAAAGTGGAGTAATAGTAGTAGACGTAGGCAGGAGTCGTTCTACTAGTCACGGACTTAACGCATATGTACATGATCATTGCCATGAATAACATCATAATTATGCGCTTTTCTATCAATTGCCCGACAATAATTTGTCTACACACCGTATGCTATTTATTCGAGAGCCTCTAGTGAAAACTATGGCCCCGGGGTCTACTTTTATCATATTACAAAAACCAAAAATACCTTGCTACAATTTATTATCTTGTATTTTACTTGGCACTTTATATATCTATGACTACCAGATTTGATCCTTGCAAGTAACGAGTTCAAGGGGATTGACAAACCTCTTGCCCGTGTTGGGTGTAAGTATTAGCTCTTGTGTGTGCAGGCACTATTCACCAGGCTTGTGTGATTCTCCTATTGTTTTGATAACCTTGGTTCTCACTGAGAGAACCTCCATCGATCTACTTCTCGACATCACCTTCACTCGCCGGCGGTGGTTTTTGAATGGAAGAGGAGAGGAGCAGCGCTGGTTTTGGATTAGAACGGGAGAGGAGCGACGCTGGTTTTGGATTGGAACAGGAGAGGAGGGGTGGTGGTTTTGAAATGGAAGAGGAGAGGAGCGGCGGTGGATTTAGATTGGAACAGGAGAGGAGCAACGGTGGTTTAAGAGAAGAGGAGCGGTGCTGGTCTTGGAAGTATTTTTTTTTGCGTATTTTGGGTCAAAGTTCGACCACGTAATGTATTTGACAAGCAAAATGTGAACGTATGTCACCAAAAATTGTATCGTTTGGTTCGTATCTGAATGTACTTTCAAATTATATTATTTTTGTAACATATAACATATATTTTATTTGTGAAAATCATGGTCAATTATGACCCAGAATAAAAGGGAGACTAGTTAATATGGGGTCGCTTTCTTAATTGAAGGGTAAATTGATTTTGATTTTGATCCAATCACAGCTACCGCCCTCTCGTCCAATCCTAAATCGCTGCCAGACGCCCTCTCCCTCTTCTCCATTGCAAAACCACCTCCTCTCCTCTCCATCATCTCCATTCCAAAACCACCGTCTCGCCTCTCCCTCTTATCCATTGCAAAACCACCTCCCCTCTCCTCGGACGAGGATCCCCTGACGTAGCCCATCCTGCCATTGAGACACCGACACATGGGTCCCACCAAGCGTGGGCCCACCTGTCAGTGACCGAAAGGCAGGGAAACCTCTCCTCTCCATCATCTCCATTCCAAAACCACCGTCTCGCCTCACCCTCTTCTCCATTGAAAAACCACCCCTCTCTCCTCGGAAGAGGATCCCCTGACGTAGCCCATCCTCCCATTGAGACATCGACACATGGGTCCCACCTGGCCTTGGGCCCACAGCCGAGACCGAAAGGCAGGGAAACATCTCCTTTCCATCATCTCCATTCCAAAACCATCATCTCGCCTCTCCCTCTTGTCCATTGCAAAACCAGCTCCTCTCTCCTCGGATGAGGATCCCCTGACGTAGCCCATCCTCCCATTGAGACACTAACACATGGGTCCCACCAAGCGCGGGGCCCACCTGTCAGTGCCCGAAAGGCAGGGAAACCTCTCCTCTCCATCATCTCCATTTCAAAACCACCGTCTCGACTCTACCTATTCTCCATTGCAAAACCACCCCTCTCCTTTCCATCATCTCCATTCCAAAACTACCATCTCGCCTCTCCTTCTTCTCTATTGCAAGACCACCGTCTCTCCTCCCATCTTCCAAAGCTAGCACCGGACCACTCAGAAGGACATCTATGGAGAGGATGTAGCAGCGAATCAGGCAGATCGCCGGCGGCGACCAGGCAAAGTTAGCCAGGTTGAAGGAGATCCTTACTTGGTTTGACAATGAGTGGGAGATTTCGAGGACGGTGAGGGCCATGTGGCAATGTATGCGAAAGAGCGAGGCGGCGACGATGAGGGTGGCGATGTACTCCTCGACGGCAGTCACGCCGCAGTCCTTCGAGTTCATCGAGTATCTCCTCTGGGTAATGTGGCAGACAGAATCACCCGAGGCGAAAGTCAGGCGGAGGTGGTGGGCATATAGGTCGAAGGTCGAGCACCAAGAGGATAATGAATCGATCGAGTATGGTGTGCCGTTCGTGAGGGTGCAGAGCCAGTAGGAGCCATAGGAGTATTCGTTCTCCCACCACAAGAGGAGGCCGGATGGCGCGACGTCGCTTCCCCACCGTTCTCCACGGTTCCCTCGACGCTCGCCTCGTTTCAACGGCTTCGGTAGGGTTTAAGGTAAGCTTCGCACTAACCTAATCTTCTCTCTGCTCATGCTTACAATCAGTGTGACAGCTAATAAAAATCATGATTACAATCAGTCTCCGAGTACTACGCCAATCACCCTAAAATAGCTCTGGACCTTTGGGTCAAAGTTGTGACACTGTGTACAAATAAAGAAAAATAGATTGGTGCTTCTTTCAGAAAAGAGTACTCCCTAGAAAACTGCCAATATAAGCTACTAGTATTTTTTTAAGTCTAAGCTACTAGTATTTGGTTAGAGGATTTGCTGCCGAGAAAGATCCGTCCATAGTGAGCGCCACACATCCCACTGATGGTGGTGGATGCCAATGCTTAGATGGAGTAGGGTTGGTGTCGGTAATTTTTACTTGGCACCTCGCACTCTGCATATATGTCGGTTCCATCTATACATTTGTGCAGTTCCACCAAAATGCAACTAAATAACCCTGTTTGCACAGATAATGAAAAAGCATGATTACATTATAGTGGCACTAGTTGATGAGACATACACTAATAAATATAATAAAATATTGCGATAATATCATAGTATGCCATGCTGCGAGGGCGAGATGGGCCCTGCGACGCCTCATATGGTACGCCTCATACTGGAAATCGACCCAAGTCTCCCTGATACACCTTCTGCCAGTGATGAACATCAGTGTACAACGGTAGTACAAGGTGGGGCCTTGAGACATTCAATCTATATTTTTGTGCAGATCAACTAAAATTAAGCACCCCAGTTTGCAGAAATGCTTAAACATTAACAATGGGACTAGTTGGTGAAACATATACTAACAAAGAGAAGCACTTTCTTTATCTACATTGGAAATGAAATGATAGAGAGGACACACGCTCTATTTTAACTGTATTATTACTTCATTTTATCAGTGGCACTAGGGTCGAGCAGGTGGCAAACGAGGTGTACTGTGTGTCGCAAGGATGGAGGCCGGGGGTGCTTAGACTGGGATGCTGAAGCTGGCTCTTTCAGTCCCTATCTTCCCCTATGATGTTTCCGTGGTAGCATTTGGGTTGTAATCCAAACTTGGTCGAGCTGGTGCTGCGTCCCCCTACCTACCTAGCTTATGCGACAAACTTGTCTCCTGCTAGTACTTAGTTCGTTCCAGTAGTAGTTGCATAACTGCCCGTTTACACTGAGATGTTGTCGGATAATGGTTCTCTATGGTTGGATTTCTTTAATGAAATCAGAGGAAACCCCCTCTTTCGATATATAAAAAAAATCAGTGGCACTAGCGGTGCCAAAACATTGCCTCAATTAATAGTGCCACTAGATTAAGGTGCAAAATAATAACATTACTGCTTTATCATGGTAGTGCCAAAACAGTAGCGCAAGAGCAGACTCAGCATGCAGGATCTTTGGCAAACGGTCAGACCAAAAAGGAACATACCTCGTGATGGGAACCATATCTGTAGTCAACGCCATCGTAGAAGGGATGACACCAGTCACCAACATGGATGATTCAATTCATGGGACCTTTTGGTGCAGTTCACCTAAAATGAAGCAATGTCCCATGAGCTAGCAGCTTCTTCTTCATTTTTTTAAGAAAAGGGCTCCAGCGGTTCCATTTCCATCAGAAAACGAAACCCACAGAGCTTCTTCTTCATTAGTTGCAATAAAATTGAGCAACATCAAGGTTGGTTGTGAAGCTCCTGGAATGTTCAACTATAATTTGGATATCATTTGTGCAGTTCAACTAAGATCAAGCGTGAAATGTATGTCTCTATTTGCACAAAAAAGGTGGAAAGGACGGTGACAAACAAGTGATGAAACATACATCAAATGAAAAGAAGCATGTTCCTTATCTGAATGGCAATCCTACAAGGACAGTAGCAATTTCTAAAGCGGCAGCATTGCTAGATATTTGTGTGGGCATTAGGATTAACTATGACAACCGTTAAATACGACATTACTTTAATGGTGCCATTGCTTCATTTTACCAGCAACATTACATTAACAACTGCTACAGAGTCAGTATTTGGGCACGGGAGAGTAGGCGGACTAGGACAATTGCATTTCTAACGAAAAGAAGCAACTTATCTTAATGGGAAATTTAGCAGGACATGAAAAAAGTGCCATTGATTCATATTCTTTGGAGGCATTACATTGAAAACAACATTGGTTTAACGTGTCCTTACTTTTAGCGGTCGATCGCTACATTTTACCGATGGCATTACATAAGAGTGGCTCGGGGCAACAAACATCAGAACAGGATATCTGGGTTGGTCCCATTTTTGTTCGGTATAGCCACCATATACTGTGTGAAGCTAGCAAATCTAGTGCTGGACTTACTCTGTTGACTTGTCCCCCAGTCCCTGATACGTCTCCAACGTATCTATAATTTTTTATTGCTCCATGCTATATTATCTACTGTTTTGGGCAATATTGGGCTTTATTATCCACTTTTATATTATTTTTGGGACTAACCTATTAACCGAAGGCCCAGCCCAGAATTGTTGTTTTTTTGCCTATTTCAGTGTTTCGAAGAAAAGGAATATCAAACGGAGTCCAATTGACCTGAAACTCCACGGAACTTATTTTTGGACCAGAAGAAGCCCACGGAGTACCGGAAGTTCACTGAGTCTGGGCTGCCCACGAGGGTGGGGGCGTGCCCACCCCCTAGGGCGCGCCCCCTACCTCGTGGACAGCCCGGAGGTCCACCGACGTACTTCTTTCACCCATATATACCCGCGTACCCTAAAACTTTCGAGGAATAGAATAGACCGTGAGTTCCGCCGCCGCAAGCCTCTGTAGCCACCAAAAGTCAATCAGGACCATGTTTCGGCACCCTGCCGAAGGGGGGAACCCTCACCGATGGCCATCTTCATCATCCCGGCGCTCTCCATGACGAGGAGGGAGTAGTTCACCCTCGGGGCTGAGGGTATGTACCAGTAGCTATGTGTTTGTTCTCTCTCTCTCTCGTGTTCTTGATTTGGCACGATCTTGATGTATCGCGAGCTTTGCTATTATAGTTGGATCTTATGTTGCTTCTCCCTCTACTCTCTTGTAATGGATTGAGTTTCCCCTTTGAAGTTATCTTATCGGATTGAGTCTTTAAAGATTTGAGAACACTTGATGTATGTCTTGCCGTGCGTATCTGTGGTGACAATGGGATATCACGTGATTCACTTGATGTATGTTTTGGTGATCAACTTGCGGGTTCCGCCTATGAACCTACGCATAGGGGTTGGCACACGTTTTCGTCGTGATTCTCCGGTAGAAACTTTGGGGAACTCTTTGAGGTTCTATGTGTTGGTTGAATAGATGAATCTGAGATTGTGTGATGCATATTGTATAATCATACCCACGGATACTTGAGGTGACATTGGAGTATCTAGGTGACATTATGGTTTTGGTTCATTTGTGTCTTAAGGTGTTATTCTAGTACGAACTCTAGGGCTATTTGTGACACTTATAGGAATAGCCCAACGGATTGATTGGAAAGAATAACTTTGAGGTGGTTTCGTACCCTACCATAATCTATTCGTTTGTTCTCCCCTATTAGTGACTTTGGAGTGACTCTTTGTTGCATGTTCAAGGATAGTTATAAGATCCAATTATGTTATTATTGTTGAGAGAACTTGCACTAGTGAAAGTATGAACCCTAGGCCTTGTTTCCTAGCATTGCAATACCGTTTACGCTCACTTTTATCATTAGTTACCTTGCTGTTTTTATATTTTCAGATTACAAAAACCTATATCTACCATCCATATTGCACTTGTATCACCATCTCTTCGCTGAACTAGTGCACCTATACAATTTACCATTGTATTGGGTGTGTTGGGGACACAAGAGACTCTTTGTTATTTGGTTGCAGGGTTGCTTGAGAGAGACCATCTCTTCATCCTACGCCTCCCACGGATTGATAAACCTTAGGTCATCCACTTGAGGGAAGTTTGCTACTGTCCTACAAACCTCTGCACTTGGAGGCCCAACAACGTCTACAAGAAGAAGGTTGCATAGTAGACATCAGTCCCCACTTTCTTTCCTTTTTCAACCAATAGATCGGGTTTATATTGAGTTTGTACTGCGTGCCCCTTTATTTCCCTATTAGACCTAGAGACTAGTTGGATAGCCAGTCTCTGCTACTTTTCGCCCCCATTATTTCCTCTTTCGACCAAGTCCTAGATTCAGGTAACAAATCTTCCTCCACCCCCCACCCCACCCCCTTTCTTCCTTGTTTGAACCAAGTAATACTAGATTCGAGTGCATGAACTAGTTTTACATCTTAATAGTAAAAATTTAGGTGGCTTTCGAACAGCCGATCGATCCTATCTACGAGGGGGCCTGAGAAATAGTAAAAGATACAAATGCAGCAACGTCGGGAGCTCAGGAAGTAGAGCAAGGCTGGTTTCGAAGGAAGTTATACCTGAGGGTCGCTGGGATGTCGCTAGGTGGGCGGCGGGAGGTCGGATCTGCCCACACTACGGCAGCGAGGAAGAAGGGGTCGGAGGCCTTCCCTAGCCAGCGGTGCTTGGGAGAGAACGGCAAGGCACGCTGATCGGGACGCACCGGCAGTGGGTAAGAGCCGTCGCCGAGGACGACCGTGTGAACGTTGCACCTTTTCACCTTCCCCGACGGAGAGGATCCAGCTGGATTTGTGACCAGCGGTGAGCAGAGAGAGAGAGAGAGTGTGGCCACCGCTGTCGTGTTTCAGTATGGAGAGGACGAGACAGTGTGAAGAGAGCAACACTAGCAAGCAAGCGCGGAGGCTCCTGCCTATATAGTGGAGTACTACTAGTTTTCTTTTGTCTACCGGAGTCAGCTTGACCTCGTCAATGAATGTCGAGAAGTCTTCATGCACGTGCCCCGGAGGCACAGTTGTCCTCATTTTGATCTGAAGCACTGGATTATAACATATAACACGAAAAAATGTCACCTGACAAGAAACCATAACATCACTGCCCAAAGGAGACAACATGAATCCCGACGGACAAACTAGATGAGGATCAAAGCTCAAATTAAAGATAAACTCGTAGAAAAGGGGTCCATCGATAGATGCCCTGATTAACATAGCCGGCTTGACGTAGATGGAAGCCGAGTAGTCTTCGTGCATGTGCCCCCCATGACTAGAGCCTTGGAGGAACTCAGTTGTCGCTGTTTAACCCTCGCAGTGATCCGAAGCACATGACACCTAATTTTGCGAGATGACAAGAAACCTTTTTTTAGATTTCTCACTAGAAATACAGCCCTGTACAACACAGCCTGCACGATATGTAGACGATAGCCAATCCAGATGTGTCTGCTGGAGTCTGGTCACATGCATGGATGAACTGATCTTCCGTGTCATGCAGGGATCGTCCAGGCACCAATGACTGTACAACACTTCTCTAGTACTATCGCTCGTCTCTCTCTTCTATTAACTCACCCGACTTGTGGGGCCGGGGAGTGTGCCTAAGGTCGGTTCTCAATTGCGGTCCCACATGCGTGTGCAAATGCAATATGACGCACGTTCCATTTGGAGAGCGGTATGCTAGACCGACCGATCACCTGGGGTGCGACGCGAACGCGACGGGCGTGTTTTATACTGTACTCCGTAAATGTGTACCGCCGTTTTCTTGAGGCTTTGCTCCATGGCGCAATCCATGGATACAAAATTAGTATAATGTACTATTTAAAAGTCGAGAGCGGGGCTCTTCCTACGCGGTAGGTGGGGCAGTTCCGCCTAGTCGGCTCGACAGAGACGTGAGAAGATGAGGGAGTAGGCTGCTGCAAATGTAGGGCTGTGTGATTTGACAATGAAGTTCTTCTTTGACAGGTCTTGGCGCTTCTGACCGGCATGAGTCTCCCGATTCCTGACCACCTCCATACAGGTGCCTCTCCCGATGCTCCAACATGTAGAGGCTGGCTCTTATATGAGAGCCCACTCCTCCACTTTTTCCTTGCCTCTTTCCCCCACATATGAAAAAATGCCATGTAAAGCGGGCTTATAGCCCACTATTGTACTTGATCCTACAGGTGCTAAGCCTGCCACATAGGCATAAAGTCTGATGTGGCAAGTTAATTAAGAAGAGAGAGACTAGTTTGGTGACCCCAGGAAGAAACGGTGCTAAGCGCATGTACCTAGATGAAGCAAATTCAGCAACAAAAAACTAAGCACCTATGCATTGGGGACTTGAGTTTCTAAGCCATTTAATGCCCATAGCACCTCATCTAAGCACCATTCATTGGAAGAGGTCACTCCTTGGCAAATGCAATAAATACTACAAAGAAAGAGATAGAGAGAAGTAAACAAAAAATACTCTTATAGCCAACCTTATAGCTAATCTTGCTATAGTATGAGTGACTAAGTGATGACTATGTATGACATGCCAACATCAGATAGCCTAATGCACCGTGTTAAATCTCCAAGGGCGCGACCGCGCGAGCTAGGCGACGGTCGTGGTAGGCGGGACCATGATATGGGCTGCTGGCAGCCCTTGGATCTGAGATCGAACGGTCGCATGCTAAGTTGCTGAAAATTTGCATAATAACCCTCCAGGATAGGATATTCACCCATAGGTCTAGAATCACGCCATCCAACCATTTGATCTCAGATCCAAGGGCTCTCGGAAGCTTCGTATCACGTGTAATTTCCCCGACGCTTGACATGACATCGAAAGCCATTTAATTGCGCGTCGAGTAGACATGACATCTAATTGGGCCCCCATAGTACTGTGCATGAATCCATTTATCCACCAGGCAAGCCACTACCCTGCCGTTCGCACGCGCCCCCCACTCAGCATTTTTACAATCGATAAACCGCTCCTAGTCGTCACGTCCTTTCACATTACAGCAGTTCCACTAATCCTAACCCTCCTCCCAAATCCATGGCATCCCAAATCTTCATGGTCGGTGATGAGTACAAGGTTAGAACCATCACCGGTGATGAGTTCGACGTCGTCTACACCCGTTCTTCCGCAACGGTGAAAGGATGCCTTGATCGCTTCAGACGCATGTTCGAAAACTCAAATGATGAGTGGGTCGCTGTGCTAGATGTTGAGCACACCACAGTCCTGGAAAAAGAGAAGAATCTAAAGGAGGAAGAGAGGAAGAAGCCCGCCGTGATCCAGGTTTGCATGCATGACTTATGCTTGGTCTACCACATATGTCATGCCGACGTTGAGTGCGAGGAATTTAAGAAGTTCCTCAAGGGCGGCCGAGTCAAATTGGTTACTATAGACTTTATGAATGGCATAAGAGTCCTGGAACGGATAGGCCTCATTGTAGGCAAACCCTTCGATCTCCAGAATAATGGGCTGGTGTTCTCCCGTGATAAGCCTTCAATGCTAACCCTGGCAGGAGCCATGGTTCATCCTTCGTACGCTAAACTAAAGAAACTTCCGCACACATTTTGTCGTGCATGGCAATGGAATGTACTAGATATAGACCACATCCACTACGCTGCAATGGATGGCTACCTTTGTTTCAATATCTACAAGGGTTGGATGAATAGCAAGAGCCAAGTGTGCGGTTCAAGCAAAGAAGTATCGGCCAAGAGGAAGAGGGACAAGGACGAAGTCGAGGATGTGGACGAGGACTCCGAGTAAGGTTGCAGTGTCTTTGCTCATGGTGGTTCTAATGCAACGGTGTCTACGGATTACTTGCTTAGTTTAATTTCTGGTGTGCTTAGTTTTATTTGAGGGTGTCTTGTCTTTGAGCCCCAGTGAACTATGTTATGTTTCTTCTCGTTACTTTAACTCTTCAGTATGTACATACTAGTATTTCTTACAGTTCATCTTTTAGTTGGTATAGTAATACGACTACCACTCGTTTCTTCACATTATATACGTACAATACATATGGCCAACAACATATAGCCAGCAGTTTGGTTGTCAAAGAATTTCAGGGGCTTAGTTTTGTCAAAGAATTTCAGGGTGCTTAGTTTTATTTGAGGGATGTGTTGTGCTGGACACCATTATTGTGACTCAAATCTCTTTTGACATGTTATAATGACATAAATACTGATGGACCAACATGCCAGCTCTCCCTCTATCTCACTAAGGTAAAATAAAGTGTGGGGCCTACTTGATCCCAACAACGTTCTTATTTTCCTGTAAAATTGTTCGCTTGGTTACTCCTGAGAAGCTGGGCCACACTTATCATTGTGAGAATCGGCTTATTTTCGTCATGTAACATGGTCAACGGGTTTGACGTGAAAATCACAATGTCTAATGGCATTTTTTAGCAAACATCTAACTTAATGATGGCATTTTTGAGATATCTAATTGCATTTTTGAGCAGGCATCTCATGGATCGATGGCATTTTTGAGTAGCTGTAACTTCTAATGGAAAAACTAAGTAGTGATACACAAACTAGTGGCATAAATAATAAGAACCCAAGAATTAAATAGGTATGATAATTTCTTTAATAGAATTTAGCACCCCATTTAAGCACGTACTAGATTTTTTAATAGTACTATATGCATAATTTGGCGACGAGCGCTCTCTATATGTACCACCTTATTTATTTAATTTCATCTTGTTAGTTTTGCTCCATGGCGCAATCCATCGATCCTACTACTGTACAAAAGTATACATTTTTTAAAAGGCTAGAGGGCGGGGCAGTCTAGCTAGGTCGGTTTCAAGAGAGGCGAGGGCCTTTGTGATTTGACGGCTCATTACTGCTGGAAGGCGGGGCCTTGTGATTTGACTGCTCGTATAAATGTGCCTACGACCTGAGGAGGAGCAAAGAACCGTGTGGTATACTCAAGTTTTCCACTGGAGTATGATGGAGGAGCACGAAACACGGCAGCCCAGTGCCATATCTCTACTCTCTACTCTTATTATATATTACTAGCAAGAGGCATTGTTCTATTGGCGATAAAGAATGATCTAATTTGCTAGTCATCTAATTTTTAGTATTGTTCTATTCATGCATCGCAAAGAACGTGACACGTGCGGCGAAACACCCGAAGCAAAAGAAGAAACACATGAGCAAAAGAAGGAGGAAGATTATCAGCCCCAAAAAAGAAGGAAGACGCACACACAAGTCTGGGGTGCTGCTCTCACTACATGAAGGGCTGCTGGCCATGGAGTCGTAATTGCTTCTTCATCGCCTCCACGACCTCCATCTCCTTGTGTGTCTCCTCCGCCATCTTCTTCATTGTGTCCATGACGCGGGATTTCTTGACGCGAGCCTTCATCATCTGTTCCACAGCCACATTACGTACCTTGACAGCAGCCGGGTGCTCGATGCAGAGCTTCGCCAACTCCTCCTTCTATTCCATGACGGGTTGGCCTCGGTCATTATGTATTGAACCAAGGAAAAAGCCTCTGTAACGGTTGGTCGGTAGTAAAAAGTCATAGCAAAACCGGTAGCGACTTGTACTAGAAAACAAGTAAGTGTAATTCCCCCTAAACAATAAAATATGTTGACATGGGGAGGAACATATTTACTAGTTATATCATCTGCAATTGCCTAAGCGATTTTATTTATTACTAAAGCCGAAGCCAGTAGGAGTACTATTATGAAGAAATTTAGCCTGCAACATCTTTATCGAGGAACTACTATTCTCATGCAGCTTCTTCCAGCCGGCGTTCTCCTCCTTCATCAGGTCGAGCTCGTGGCAGAGCTTCGCCTTGTCCTCCTGAAGTTGCAGGATTTAGACGGTCGCCTTCTTCTCCAAGGCAATTCTCTTCTTCAGCAGCATCACCAAGCCGGTGGTTAACTCCCCCTACTCATTGAGCTCAACGGGCATGTCGTCGAGGCTCTCCTTCAGCAGCTCCACCAAGCCGTGGATGAACTCCTTCTACTTATTGAGGTGCTTATTGAGCTGATCGGGCATGTCGTCGAGGGATAATGACTCCAGCTCCGCCAGCTCGTCATGTTCGCCTCCGCGGCTAGGGCGCTCCTCGGAGCCATCGCCTGCCCGTGAGAGATCTTTCGAGGTCTCTGCGTGGCGGCGAGCCCTCTCTTTTTTTCCGTAGCCTTGGTTGCCGCTCCCTTGTTACGAGTAGTTCTCGACCTAGAGCTCTGCACACCGGCCATGGCAAGGACGGACGAAGAAGGAGTACTTATGAGGAGGAAGGTAGAGTAATTTTTGGATAGGTAATTCCCCTTTTTATAACCTACTAAAACCTTCATGGTGGGAACACGTTCAGGTTTGGTACGTACTGGTAGGTGTGAGCAGGCTTGCACTTAATTGTAGCACTAGTACTTTGGAATGTGATGGGAACAAGGTAAAGATTAATTGATGGTTTTGGTTTCGAGGCCTGAAACGGCTCCCGATGAGTATAGTGGAACATAAATTTCAAATACTCCTGATGAATTTAGTAGAACATAAATTTTTTAACATAAAAAATATATCATTAAAAATAGAATATTTTAAGTTTGTAATGATATTTTTTTCGTAATGTATGCCTCTTGTTAAGTTGGTCAAATTAACGACCTAGGTACACGTGCAAGACTTGTAAACTGAGATAGAGGGAGTACTACACTGCTCAAATGCGGTTGCCCAAGTCAGTGATGTAACTGGTCGTATATGTCAGACAAGGCCGATGCGTGTCCTTCGGTGAGACGCGGGCCCGACCGACCGTCTGTTGGTGCGACTGACCGTAAAGTACTTACGCGATGGAGACTTCTGGTTGTGGCTTCGGTTGATTGTCACGACCAAGCATTCTAAAACTAGTGATAAATCAATTACCATCTTTTTCCAAATGACCAAGTATTTTTCACAGGACAATACATATAGATGGAGTGATTGTCAAGGTTGCAAACCGACATGGCGTTGCAAGTTCACTGCAGCAGCAACTGACTAGGTCACTGCATCGCTGGCGGGGAAGGAGGGCAGCTCACCTCGCCTACGATGCATGCCCAGCGGCGCCGCCGCAACTGGTCCCGGGATTTGGCTTCTCCTACCGCCCATTTGAACAGTTGCACCGACTGCTCATGCCATTGCGTAGGCATGCGCGTTCTTTCCTCCGCAGTCGACTCTGTGAATATGATCTCTGCCATTAGCCCTAGCTCGAAATCAGCGCGACGATGCCAGATGCTGACATCCCTCAGCATCTCTCCCCTGAGATCGACTTGCGCCTCCGCCTTGTGCTGCGCTAGGCGCGGCTCCTTAGAACTTCTCTCCAATCGATGTGACGCTTCCTCGATCCAATTTTCCCTTGCTGCCCACCACCTGAAACGCAGCCCTGGCATGTCCTCCGGCGCCACCGATCTGTGATTCCAGAGCAATGGATCCCCTCCAAAACACATGTGGGTTTTTCTCAAAGGCGGTAGTGCTCCGGGCCGCAGCGAGAGGGCAACCTGCGGGATCCTGGGATCTAAGGGATTATCCATGGCGGGATCCGGTGGGCGAGGCGGGGAGGAAAGCCTAGGCGCTGGGAGAGCCCTACGAGGCTAAGATAAAGATAGTACTACTCCACTCCGTCCATTTTTAAATACAAAGGCCACCAAGAGTAGCCCTGGCAAAAATTGATCATGCTGTCTGCGTCCTAGTTTATTGGCCCCCTTTTTTTGTGCCACTTTTTATGACATGCATATATATTATGTTACTTACAAATATGGTCAAAAATTGGCACAAAATACAAAGGAGACAAATGGAAGTACTGGCACCCCATGATTTAACTACTTGCATGCGCGCAGTGGAGTAGTAATGTCTTTCTTCCGCCCTCACGTCCACTAAATTTGCATGCGCTGCATTAATTGACCATCAATGAAATGAAGGACTTTACACGCGTCAAATTATCACATGGGGTGGATCTTCATACAAAAATACATCCCCCCGTGTACCCGCGTGTGCGTGCGAGGGAATGAGTGCGTGTGTGGCATGCGTGCACATCTTCGCTTCGTGCATGTACCGCCAGTGTGGCTCAGGGAGGACGAGTACATTCTTCTAGAAGAAGCAGCACGTCACTGTGATCAATCCACACAAGGATGTCGCGAAAACGCCTCCATATGTTCCACGTAGCTTCATGAACTGTAAGAGAGACACTGTGTAGCGTGCCATTGGAATTCTAATTTATGTATTTTGCACATACTCAAAGTACTAGTAAGGTACACGTGCATTGCACGCATCAGATTTGGCAACCAAATTATGAATAAATACCACACTATAGCATGTAAGCTCTGAGTCATATATGCCTGATGTAGACCTTCGTTTAATTCTTATAGTTCATCTCATTCAAAATAAATTAGTTTTTATAAAAAAGCTAGGGCCTCTTTGATTCGTAGGATTTCCAAAACGCGGGAATAGGAAAAACATGGGATTAGAGTGGAATGTCGTCTTGAATCCTACAGGATTGTACGAGTGTTTGATTGTGCATAGAAAAACGCAGGATTCTTTCAAAGTGATTTGAGTGGATGGGATGTTTCCTATGAAATCTAGTGCAAATGAATCCTATGAAAAAATTTCTACGGTTTACAATCCTACCAATCAAACAACCAAGATAGGAAAAATTCCTAAGGATTAGAATCCTCCAAAATTCCTTTGAGAATCCTTTGAATCAAAGAATCCCTTAGGCCGCACTTGGTTCGTCGTTTCTCCGCCGAATTTATTTTCCACCTGTAACCTCTTACACCCATATTATACTGGCCACCTGTAAAAACCGGGCGGAAAGAAAATGGAGCATGGGAGCTGTGTATTAGTTTCCAGGCGGAAGGCACTAACCGCCGTTTTTTCGGATCTAAACAACCAACCAAGCGGCTGTTTCGAAAAGCACGTATTGATTTTCCGGCTGGATGTTTTACGCCTGTAATCGTCCCTGAAACGACAATCCAATCACGCCCTTAATCTATTTTATGATTCATGGAATTGTGCGTTGTAAAGCATAAAGTAAAAAACAAATAATGGCAATTAAACTAGAAAAAAAGTTTGGGCAGTTATGATACGGAAGATTCTAGAACAAAGGAGAAGCACTTGTGTTTTGAGGTTTGTGCATTATGCTTAGGTTCAGCCATGGAGTCTGCTAGATTGTATATGTGGCAAAATCCGGTGGGGGGGCTAGAAGATGGTGCGAGGGGCCAAGTGGAGGGAGACTATGAAGGAGTGCACAAGAGCGAGGTCGATATTTGAAGAGAGGGGGCGAAAACGTGCGCTGTTGCGCGCAGTGGCGGAGCCTTGAAAAATAAATGAGCTAGGGGGCCAAGCATTGCTAATCCTTTAAGGAGGGCAAATTCATCAACTTAAACCATTTTACCAGCAATTGTCTAATGATCACATTCATGTTAGCCTCGATATATAGTGATGTTAGGGGGGCAGGGCCCTTGCTGCCCCTGTCTTCGTCACTATGTGCGCGTTTGAGAGATGAAGCAGAAGGCATGGATGATGAGAGGGGGACACTGGATATATAATTAATGTGGGTGTATTCGCTATGTAATCCTATATAGAGAGGTATAGATTGATCGTTGTGGATGTGGGAAAGAGGGTGAGACCTCACTAGATATATAGATTAATCAGTTTGTGTGGAAAGTTGTGAAAGACCTAGCTATATATACACACACATAGAGGAACATCGATCGTTGCGCATGCACGAGAGATAAAGAATGTCCGATATAATGGAGAGGGGGAGGTGTGTGTGTGCATGCATGGGAGACCGACCTGAAGAAAAAGATTGCATGTGTGCGATGGATAATGCCGACTGATACTGTGTGTGCATGCATGCATGAGAGAAAGTTAGTGGTACAATTATAAAGAGAAGATGACTGTGTGGGTGTAAAAGACTAGGTGAGGTCATAATCAATGTAAAGTAGAATTAAAATATTTGAATAAGAGATCATGATGTTTGAAAACCATGCATGCATGAATATAACTGACATATGCGTGGTGTGGTTTGGAAACGAGCATGTTGTACTGTATACACATTGAACAAGGTCAGACTGATTTGAATTTGAGATATCGATGGCAGACATCGTTTGGCCACATTGCATCCGTGCATGGACACACTATTCTAATTGGAGATGATGGGTGGCTTTCGCATCACATATCTATATCTATACCCCTATATATATTATATTTTTTATTTTTTATATAGTGTGCGGATAACTTTAACTTTGAAAGATGGTCGTTGGATGAGGCCAATCCGATGGTGCAGAGATGGCAAATTTGAGCACAACTGGCCGTTGGATATCATCTAGATTCCACCAGATTTTGCCACATGTACAATCTAGAAGACTCCAACACAAGCACTTCTTCTTTGTTCTAGAATCTTCCATATCAGAATTGCCCAAATGTTTTTCTACATGATTTGCCATTATTTGTTTTTACTTTATGCCTTACAACGCACAATTCCATGAATCTTAAAATAGATTAGCTTTCTTATAAAAACTAGATGATTTTGAATGAAATGAACTATAAGAATTAAATGAACATCTACATCATGCATATATGACTCAAAGCTTACATGCTATAGTGTGGTATTTATTCATAATTTGGTTGCCAAATCTCTTGTGTGCAATGCACGTGTACGTTACTAGTCTAAATGGTGTTTGTGTGTGTGTTGTGCTTGTTAAACACATTGTATGTAGTATATCATACATGGTTTAGATTCCGAACATCTAGCTAGAGCATACATGTACTATGATTTGAATTCAACATAAAATGGATACATATATTTGAATTTGAGATCGTATGTACATGTAGTTCATATTTATATAGGAATTTACTTCTCCTATATTCATGTCATGTGTTGTGAACATAATATTTATATGGTTGTATAACTAACCCGAGTACAATCCCATTCAAATAGGGAAAATGTACTCAAATTTAGTCCATATGCTAGACAACACACATTGTTTTTTTATTGTTGAGGGAAGTGCAAATTGTTTTGGTACTGTACACGTTATGTTTGTTGTCCTAATTTTTTTAGTTTTTTTGTTGTATTTGAATGCATTTCTAGTAATATAGTAAAACGGGACATAGTTCTCTCTAGTGATGAGGTGCGGATTGTCTTTTTTTTTTGGGTACATGTTAAGCTTGTTCTCCCAAAATTTCAAGTCGCGCCTTGTTATGCCGAAATTTCAAGCTAGCATCTATGTCTATCGTGCTGCGAAACTCCCGCCTCTTCAACCCGCGCCTTGTTACCCCAAAATATTTAAGATATATCTTTGTCTCGTTGTGCTCCGACAACTCCATCCATCTCAACTCCCACCTCCTGTGAAATCCCGACATGCGAAATGCCCGTGATACCCCTGAACCGAAAGAACCGCCTAGGTCAAATCGGTGGGGGTACTTTCGTAACTTACCCCACATTTCGGACAAGCGCGTCCCTAAGCCATGGTTCCCCACTCCCATCCCATCCGCCCACCCATTCGTACACCGAGGCCGCGAAAACCCGCGAAGCCCCACACCCTCCTCCGCCTGCCACCCAGCTGGAGCCTCTTCCCCGACAACGTCGTCCACAGCAACACCTCGACGTCCCTCATCCACCGTACCGGATGAGGATCCATCGTCAATCTTGTCGTCCCGCCGGTTCAACCATCCCATCCTCCACCTCCAAGGAGTTTCCCCGATGTTTCCCTCGTCTTTCGCGCCACCTCCATTCCCATACCACCGCCTTCACCTGCACCACCGGAAGAGCGTCATCATCATCGTTTACTCGGATGAAGCTGAGGCCTAATCGGCGCCACCAAAGAGGTAATACACTAATCGCCGCATTTTCTTCTTGATTCGATCTCAAGGTACTGCAGGCGCTCGGTCCTGAGCCGACACGGCGCGGCTCCATCCACGGCGGCGTCGCCGGCCGCTTCCTCCACGGCGTCGCTCCCTCGGCGACGACGTCCACATCAGTAGGAGATGCTTATGCTTTAGCTCTCGCTCGCGTTGCTGCTCTACTCTTGCTCCTGGTCCCCTGCTTGGTCTGCTCTTGCTCTTGCCCTTGCTCGCGCTACTGCTCTCGCTCTTGCTCTTGCTTGCGATGCTGCTCCGATTTAGCTGCACTTCGGTCGACTGAATCGACTTTTGGGTCAGTCGATTTTCAGGGGTGGGGGCTCGCCAGAGTTAAGGAAGAACCAGCCGCATGGGAGGGGGGGCTCACGGAGAGGTACCCCACTATATATCTTAGGGTTCAGGGTGGGGGCGGTGGTCGCCGGCCGTGGTGGGGCAATGGCGTGGGGATCGCCGGAGAAAAAGCTCGGCACGGGGGGCCTAGATGGATGGCCGGGGCGGTGGTGGACCGGCGGTGGGGAGTGGTTTCGGGGCGGGCGGGGCGGCTCACCACCGGCCGCGGGCGGTGGGGGGCGGCTGTTTGGCCGGTGGTGGCTGGCGGCTCAGGGGGGTGGAGGTTGAAGATGAACTGCAAGCCCTTGATTTCGTATCCAACGGCTGGAAAATCGACTGGCCAGAGATGAAAAAGTTAGTCGACTGACGTGTAGCCTCACCTGATGCTGCTACACAACCAGCTACCCCGGCTCTCCACGCGTTGCTGCTGCTGCTACTGCTTTTCTGCTACTAGTGCGTTCAGTTTCGACAATACAATTCAGTTTCGACAGCAAAATTCAGTTTCGATAGTTAAGTTCAGTTTCTACAGTTAAATTCAGTTTCGACAGTTAAGTTCAGAGATGAACGGCTGATGTATTTCACATCTAGCACTTTGTGGTTATGTATTTTACGTCATCTATTGGAGATGCTATTAGAATTCCACTCAGGTTAACGTTGTCTCTCTTATCCTACTTCAGCCTCGGCGTCGTACAACTCACCGGGGCTGCTCCAATGACGAAACCCTCCATCACAGTGGAGCAGTACCTCGGGCTCCATCTCCAGACACCTAAGATCTTCTTCCCCTCCTCCGATAGCCAAGTCAGCTGGAGCATCCTCACCGACCAACCCAATCACGCTGAGATCGACATGGCTTCGCCAAAGAGGTTGTACACTTATTGCATCTCTTTTTTACTCTACATGTTATATATATATATATATATATATATATATATTGTCCACTGAGCACATGTAGTAACGTGAAATACGATTATTTTATCCTACTATATGACAAGCAGTGAGGTACCAGGCAACTTAGCTATCCGTGATGGACTCTCTTGAATGCCATCATTAATAATCTCTGCGCGTTTGAGCTGTGCATTTTCGATGGGCTTGGGAGTTGAGCTAGTAGGGCAGTGGCCTAGGTCCAAAGTAATAGAAGTAGCACAAAAACATTTTTTGAGTGTAGGCTTTTCCTTGCTCAAGCCTGCCTACTAGAATCGCCAGTGCTTGAAAGGAAAAGTGAAGGAAAAACATAGGAATTGGAAAGTTTCCTATGGTACTACTATTCATGAATTTGGTTCAAAGGAATGGAGCAAAGGGAAACTGTAGGATTTGTTCCTTTAGTATCTCCTTGAAAGAAAAACTATAGAAATTTTAATTTCCAATTGTCCTCCTTTTCAAATTCCTATTCATGAAGCACAAGACTAAGAGATAGTAGCATAATAGCATTATAACCATACATTTTCTTGTGGTTTGACTTAATCTCACCATGCTTCTTTGCATCCTGTGATCTTCCAATTCTTGTGAATCAAACACCCAGATTGGCATAAATCGTGTGTTTTTAAATTCTCTATTTTGCACGTGCATTCCTATCCTATTCCTGTCTATTTCCTATCCCTGCATTGTTAGAATCCTCAAATTCAAACAAGCCCTTACACAATTACTTCTATTACAGAAATGTGTCAAAGAAAATCTTGTGTGGTTTGTCCTCCTCCTGTTGCGTTGTGTTCCACCCCAGCTAGCTGCTCCAACAACGGAAGGGTTCACACAGCAGGGGTCCGCTCTCCAGGCTGTCTTTCGCCGCCTCAGATCTTCTTCCCCGCCGCCGGCAGCCACGACAACTGCATTACCATCATCAACTGAGAAGATGACCTTGAGGACTACACGGGTCCGCAAGAGAGGTCACACTCTTCCGTGTCTGCTTACATTATGCATCGCTTAATATGATGACATGCTACTTTATCATCGTGTTCACCTATTAGACTCGAGTCAGTCCAAACTAATGCTTTGAAACTTGAGTTTTTAAATGGTTGTGGGGTACATATTGGGGCAGCTATCGGTACTATTTGTCTACTATCCGTTAATCTCGGTGTCTACTATGAGTTTCATGTTGGGTGCAAACAAACATTAAAGAAGCCATTATCTGTATTTTTAACTAAAGCTATTATCTCACCGCTATCATTGGTTTTGGGTCTACCCACGCTTGCTACCACCACTCTGGATTTGTGCATGCACTCCTTACATAATCTCACTATGTTTTATTCCTATGCATGTCAGTTATTGTACACAATGGAACTGAACATGTAGAGCAAAAAAGACGAGCCTTGCGTGGCAATAAAATTTCATGCAGACGTCGCTCCATGGTGGGCGCAAAGGCAGCCCCCCTCCACCCATTTCGGATCATAATCAAGAGGAAGATAACTATTCTAAGGGGGATTCAGAAGGAGAAGACCACTCCTATTTACCCCCTGAGGTCTTCGGTCTAACTTGACATGCTGATGTTGGTAATATCATGCATATGGTGCCTTGCATTGCTTAGTGTATACATCAAATATGTCATGTGCTTAGTTTAGACATGATTTGTGTCAATGCCATCTGTTTAGTTTCTTTATCGTATATGTGAATCATGCAATGCCATCTTGTTTAGCCAGGCATCATATATGTGAATTTTGCAATGCCACCCTGGTTAGCCACCATCTTATATGTGAATTATATCATGCCATCATTTTTATTACGTGTTAAATTTGTTAACAATTTTAGTACATTCAATTACTCTTACTGTGCATCAGCCATTCGGCATGGTCATGGAAAAATCTGAAGTGGAAACAAGGTCTTCGTGAGCGCATAATGCTATCTCGACGAAGTGCATGTCTTGTCAAGTTACGGATAGCTCCTCGAGGAGGATTCGCAGACGATGACCAGTCCTATCCCCCGAGGTGCATGCTCTAACTTGGCAGGGTTATGTTGCTCATATCGTGTGTATGGTATCTTGCATTGCTATGTCATTTGCTTAGTTTAGACATGCTTTGTGTGAATGCCACATGTTTAGTGTCTAATTACCATATATGTGAATTATGTGATGCCATCTTGCTGCAAGACATTATATATGTGAATTATGCAATGCTATCTTGTTGCAAGGCATTATATATGTGACTTATGCAATGCCATGCTGTTTAGCCAAGCGTCATATATGTGAATTATATCATGCCATCCTTTTTTTGTATTTCTCGTTGCATTTTTCGACAATGTTTGTATATTCAACTGCTCTTCCTGTGCATCAGCCATTTGAATTGGTGATGGAGAAATATGGAATGAAAACAAGGTCTTCAGAGCAGACAATGCTACCTGCTGAAGCAGATATCTTGCTGGTTACAGATAGCTCTTCGGAGGAGGATTCAGAGGCAAATGACCAGTCCTATTATCCCCCTGAGGTGTATGCTCAAACTTGGCAGGGTTATATTACTCATATCATGCATATGTTGTATTGCAATGCTTAGTTTTTACATCATATGCACAATATTGAAGGCCATCTCCTTAGTTGACACATCATATATGCGATTGCCCTCTGCTCACTTGCTTAGTATATAAATCATATATTTGAATTATATCATGCCAAGATGTTTACATAGACAACATGTATCTAAATTATGGCATGCCAACCTATTTTCTGAAGACATAATATAGTTATATCATCTCATCCTGTTTACAATAGTCATCATATTTTGAATTATGTCATTCTATCCTGTTTAGTTAGCCATCATACATTTGAAATTGTGTCATGCTATCCTGTTTAATTAGCCATCATATATGTGAAATTATGTCGTGCTATTCTATTTGGTTAGACAACATAAATGTGAATTATTTCATGCCCTGTTTTCTTCCCTACTATCCATTGCACCTGTCTATCTTACAAAGTTTGTACATTCAATTACTTTTCTTGTTTATCAGCCATTTCAATTGGAGGGGGTGATGGCAGTATCTGTGGGAGTAAAAACACAGTCTTCAGAATAGATCGTGCTACCTGTTGATGCAGATAGAACCACGGTTGTACTTGCCCAAGAACCAGCCCTACCACACATAACTCAGACTCACGCAGATTGTACCCCTACCCAGTTGGACAGAGAACCAGCTACACCCCTTCTAACCCCAACCCCAGCAGATAGTAACCCGATTCCAGTTGACACAAAGACCGTCTCCACCACAGAGCACCCAAACACGAGCAGTTAGTAAGGCAACTGCAGGCCCAAAGCATGAGGACCACCACTCCGAACCCCAAGTCAACGCTTAAAGCGTAAGAAGAATTGTTCTCGTGTCAGGTTCCGTAGCTATGGTTCATACTACTTTGCTCTTGCATCATCAGTATTTACTCATACCAACTAATTTCAAATTTGAAGGATGCAATTGAAACTCCAGTGGCGCAACAGATATGTTTTAAACCTGTTTCTTTAACGTGTTTGTTGTTGTAACTTTCTCTATGTTGATTTTAGTTTCAATTGAATAAACAGTTATGTTCTCATGCCATGCACATTACAAGTGTTGTTATTGTTGTGTAGTTTCCCACACTTATATTATGTCTATGCTGCTTTGTCTTAAATAGATATGATTCAAATCAGTATCTATCTTGATTTGGCAACATAAACTAGAATGATATAGACCATACGTGACCATACTACATAGATATATGTTTGTTTCATGCTGTTATCCTGTCCACCTTACTACTGAACTGGTTTACCAAAATGAGTTTCATATACTACATTGTAAACCTGTGATGTGTTTGTTTGTTTCTCTTTTAGAACGCGGATAAAATATTGGAGAAGAGTACCCCGTTATGCAATGGGAAAGGAAGTAATGCAGATAAGGTTCAAGATAGTGAGACATCCCTGTTGGTCTCCAAGAAAGCTGATAAAAACTTTATTGAAGACAGTGAGACAACCCCAAAGTCCTGCCTTGATGTAGTGTTCGAGTTATTGGCTACTACTGCTGGCACTAGCTCTTCGAACTCGCTGCCTGAATCAGTTCGGCTTCTTGAGTCTCAACTTCAAGTTGAAAGACATCATCAGATGTTATGCGATAGGAAGCCGAAGGACTGAGGAAGTCCCTACAGAATTCAGATGCATACTTTACGGTGCAACAAAGAAGTGCTCGAGGATTTAAGCGCCAAACAAGAGAAAGTTAATAAGCTTGCTAAGCATCTTGCCAGCATTATGGGTACCCAGGATATTCTTTCTTGACCTCTTCTGAAGTGGTTTCAGTTCTGGACTTGTTTTGCTACGGCGTTTATTTGCACTGATCACCAACTTTGACAACCAGTGTATATGATATGTTGCTTTGTTCCCTATATTTGCACTGGTAGAGAACTTTGATGCCCAGTGGACGTAATATGTGTAATAGCCGTGATAGCCTAGCTTAAGTTGCTTGCTTATTTATTTCCTTGTTGTCTTGTTTATTTGTTTGCTTGTAGTCAGTGCAGTTCTTTTTCCGCGGTTTGCTAGTGGCCGCAATAACCTATTTTTAAAAACTAGGCCACAATAACCATGGGCTACATATTTACTGTAGTTACCATGGGCCTCCTACGGGCCGTAGAAACAATGGCCTTCTAAGGGCCGTAGAAACAATGGGCCTTCTACGGGACGTAGCATCAATGTGCCTTCTACGTGTCGTATGATCGATAGGCCAAACATGGGCCAATAACAGACCGCATTATGGGCCGTAAACGGGCTAGATTGGAACCGTTCGTTCATGGGCCGACAATAACAGGACATCGTTAATCGACCGTATTTGATGACGTTATGAAAACGGCCCAATGGGTTAACAGGCCGATTGTAACCGCGGGCTGAATTTGGCCCACAGGCAGAAAAGGCCAATGGTGGGTCGTAAGTAACCGAATGCTGGAAATGAGCCCAAGAATAAATGGGCCCTGAGAAGGCCGAAAGTTAACACGGGTTGGAAACGGCCCAATGGGATAATGGGCCGTTAATGGGTATAAAGGGGTATACTGTTCATTGCAAGCCAGACTCACCATGGGCCGCTAATGGGCTAAGAGCTACAAATGGCCTCGTATGGGCCGAAAGACATCATGGGCCATACATGGGCCGGAAGTTACAACAGGCTGGAATCATATTGGAGGCCCAGATGAAGCTACTGGGCTTAATTCGGATAGGCCGTAATGGGTCATGAGTTAGCGGGCCGTAAATGGGCTATATACGAACAGGCCGTTAACAGGCTTTCCGTGGGCCGGCCCGTTACCTTTTGACCAAGTCAAATGGGCCGGCCTTTTCACCGGAATGGGCCTCTATTGGGTCGTGCCACATGTCAATGTATCATAGGTGCCTCCTGTCCAATGAATGGATGACATCTGTCCCAACGGTGAGCCAACACGTGTTTCCTCCGGCCAATAAGAATTTTACACGTGGAAAATCCTCATTGGTCCGGGCTGTTAGCAGGTTATCGGATCCAAAACCGGACCCGATAGCTTAACGGTGACCCGTTACGGTGGATGCCACGTGTCGGTCACCCTTGACGAAAGCACTTCCATGACGCGCGATTTATCGTCATGGAAGTGGACACTTCCGTGATGATAATTTTGGTAATGTCATGGAACACTTCTATGACAGCACAGGTATGACTATCTTGATTCTGTCATAAAATTGTCATGGATGTACATGCATGACAGAAAACATGACCTACTGTGACAAACACGTATCATCACGGAAGTGTATTTTTTTTGTAGTGCTTAAGCGCGTGACCCCTTAGGTTCAAGTCGGCTTGGTCGCAGGCCGGATCACCTCCGACCAGCTCGGCTGGTATTGGCCTCAAGCAAGGCATGCCAACTACCAAGTGGGCTATGAAGCCGATTGGTCAAATTGTACAACGTGTCACACTTCTATTCCCTTTGCCACACGATATATATATATATGTTGTCGGGCTCAAGGCGAGTCTGTCATCCTTGTGCTAGTGATGCCGACCACAAATCGGAGTATCTCATAATCCTTGTCGTATGGTGATGTCTGCTATGACCATGTTGGTATTTCCCCAAAGAGGAAGGGATGATGCAGCACAATGACGGTAGGTATTTCCCTCACTGATGAGACCAATGTTATCGAACCAGTAGGAGAACCAAGCAACACTATGTAAACAGCACCTTCATGTTGGGAAACATAGTAATTTCAAAATTTTCCTACGCACACGCAAGATCATGGTGATGCACAACAACGAGAGGGGAGAGTGTTGTCCACGTACCCTTGTAGACCGAAAGCGGAAGCTTTAGCACAACGCGGTTGATGTAGTCGTACGTCTTCACGATCCGACCGATCAAGTACCGAATGCACGGCACCTCCGAGTTCAGCACACGTTCAGCCCGATGACGTCCCTCGAACTCCGATCCAGCCGAGTGTTGAGGGAGAGTTTTGTCAGCACGATGGCGTGGTGACGATGTTGATGTTCTATCGACGCAGGGCTTCGCCTAAGCACCGCTACAGTATTTTCGAGGTGGACTATGGTAGAGGGGGACACCGCACATGGCTAAAAGATCAAAAATTATCAATTGTTGTGTCTCTAGGGTGCCCCCTGCCCCCGTATATAAAGGAGCAAGAGGGGGAGCGGCCGGCCAGGGGAGAGGGCGCGCCAGGAGGAGTCCTACTCCTACTGGGAGTAGGACTCCCCTCCTTTTCCTTGTTGGACTAGGAGAGAGAGGGGAAAGAGGTGGACGAGAAGAAGGAAAGGGGGGCGCCGCCCCCTCTCCTTGTCCTATTCGGACTAGGGGGGAGGGGGCGCGGCCCTTACCCTGGCCGCCTCCTCTCTCTTCCACCAAGGCCCACTAAGGCCCATTAAGTCCCCGGGGGGTTCCGGTAACCTCCCGGTACTCCGGTAAAATCCCGATTTCACCCGGAACATTTCCGATATCCACCACATAATGGGTTTCTTCTCTTGAGCAGCAACTTGCTTGCTGTTCTTCTTGAAGTTCCCCTTCTTCTTCCCTTTGCCCTTTTTCTTGAAACTAGTGGTATTATTGACCATCAACACTTCATGCTCCTTCTTGATTTCTACCTCCGCAGCCTTTAGCATTGCGAAGAGCTCGGGAATCGTCGTATCCATCCCTTGCATGTTATAATTCATCACGAAGCTCTTGTAGCTTGGTGGCAGTGATTGGAGAATTATGTCAATGACGCTATCATCCGGAAGATTAACTCCCAGTTGAATCATGTGATTATAATGCCCAGACATCTTGAGTATATGCTCACTGACAGAACTATTCTCCTCCATCTTGCAGCTGTAGAACTTATTGGAGACTGCATATCTCTCAATCCGGGCATTCTTTTGAAATATGCTCCATGACGTTCAAAACGTCGTTGAAGTCCCGGTTCTAAGCCGTAAAGCATGGCACATTGAACTATCGAGTAGTCATCAGCTTTGCTCTGCCAGACGTTCTTAATGTAAATCGCTGCATCGCAGATGAGCACAGCACCCAGCGGTGCTTCCAGGACGTAATTCTTTTGTGCAACAATGAGGATAATCCTCAAGTTACAGACCCAGCCCGTGTAATTGCTACCATCATCTTTCAACTTTGCTTTCTCAAGGAACGCATTAAAATTCAATGGAATAACAGCACGGGCCATCTATCTACAATCAACATAGACAAGCAAGATACTATCAGGTACTAAGTTCATGATAAATTTAAGTTCAAGTAATCATATTACTTAAGAACTCCCACTTAGAAAGACATCTCTCTAATCCTCTAAGTGATCACGTGATCCAAATCAACTAAACCATAACCGATCATCACGTGAAATGGAGTAGTTGTCAATGGTGAACATCACTATGTTGATCATATCTACTATATGATTCACGCCGACCTTTCGGTCTCTCGGTGTTCCGAGGCCATATCTCGCATATGCTAGGCTCACAAGTTTAACCCGAGTATTCTGCGTGTGCAAAACTGGCTTGCACCCGTTGTAGATGGACGAGAGCTTATCACACCCGATCATCACGCGGTGTCCGGGCACGATTTAACTTTGGCAACGGTGCATACTCGTGGAGAATACTTTTATCTTGAAATTTAGTGAGAGATCATCTTATAATGCTACCGTCAATCAAAGCAAGATAAGATGCATAAAAGATAAACATCACATGCAATCAATATAAGTGATATGATATGGACATCATCATCTTATGCTTGTGATCTCCATCTCCAAGCAATCGCCATGATCACCATCGTCACCGGCGCGACACCTTGATCTCCATCATAGCATCGTTGTCGTCTCGCCAATCTTATGCTTCTACGACTATCGCTACCGCTTAGTGATAAAGTGAAGCATTACAGGGCGATTGCATTGCATACAATAAAGTGACAACCATATGGCTCCTGCCAGTTGCCGTTAACTTGGTTACAAAACATGATCATCTCATACAATAAAATTTAGCATCATGTCTTGACCATATCACATCACAACATGCCCTGCAAAAACAAGTTAGACGTCCTCTACTTTGTTGTTGCAAGTTTTACGTGGCTGCTACGGGCTTAGCAAGAACTGTTCTTACCTACGCATCAAAACCACAATGATAGTTTGTCAAGTTGATGCTGTTTTAACCTTCACAAGGACCGGGTGTAGCCACACTCGGTTCAACTAAAGTTGGAGAAACTGACACCCGCCAGCCACCTGTGTGCAAAGCACGTTGGTAGAACCAGTCTCGCGTAAGCGTACGCGTAATGTCGGTCCGGGCCGCTTCATCCAACAATACTGTCGAACCAAAGTATGACATGCTGGTAAGCAGTATGAGTTATATCGCCCACAACTCACTTGTGTTCTACTCGTGCATATGACATCTACGCACAAAACCAGGCTCAGATTCCACTGTTGGGAAACGTAGTAATTTCAAAATTTTCCTACGCACACGCAAGAACATGGTGATGCATAGCAACGAGAGGGGAGAGTGTTGTCCACGTACCCTCGTAGACCGAAAGCGGAAGCGTTAGCACAACGCGTACCTTCGTAGAATATGTAGTCGTACGTCTTCACGATCCGACCGATCAAGTACCAAACGCACGGCACCTCCGAGTTCAGCACATGTTCAGCCCGATGACGTCCCTCGAACTCCGATCCAGCCGAGTGTTGAGGGAGAGTTTTGTCAGCACGACGGTGTGGTGACGATGTTGATGTTCTACGGACGCAGGGCTTCACCTAAGCACCGCTACAGTATTATCGGGGTGGACTATGGTGGAGGGGGGCACCGCACACGGCTAAAAGATCAAACAGATCAATTGTTGTGTCTCTAGGGTGCCCCCCTGCCTCCGTATATAAAGGAGAAAGGGGGGAGCAGCCGGCCAGGGGAGAGGGCGCGCCAGGAGGAGTCCTACTGCTACTGGGAGTAGGACTCCCCTCCTTTTCCTTGTTAGGCTAGGAGAGAGAGGGGAAAGAGGTGGAGGAGAAGAAGGAAAGGGGGGGCGCCGCCCCCCTCTCCTTGTCCTATTCAGACTAGGGGGGCGCGGCCCTTGCCCTGGCCGCCTCCTCTCTCTTCCACCAAGGCCCACTAAGGCCCATTAAGTCCCCGGGGGTTCCGGTAACCTCCCGGTACTCCGGTAAAATCCCGATTTCACCCGGAACACTTCCGATATCCAAACATAGGCTTCCAATATATCAATCTTCATGTCTCGACCATTTTGAGACTCCTCGTCATGTCCGTGATCATATCCGGGACTCCGAACAACCTTCAGTACATCAAAACATATAAACTCATAATATAACTATCATCGAAACGTTAAGCGTGCGGACCCTACGGGTTCGAGAACTATGTAGACATGACCGAGACACGTCTCCGGTCAATAACCAATAGCGGAACCTGGATGCTCATATTGGCTCCCACATATTCTACGAAGATCTTTATCGGTCGGACCGCATAACAACATACGTTGTTCCCTTTGTCATCGGTATGTTACTTGCCCGAGATTCGATCGTCGGTATCTCAATACCTAGTTCAATCTCGTTCTGCAAGTCTCTTTACTCGCTCGTAATACATCATCCCGCAACTAACTCATTAGTTGCAATGCTTGCAAGGCTTAAGTGATGTGCATTACCGAGAGGGCCCAGAGATACCTCTCCGACAATCGGAGTGACAAATCCTAATCTCGAAATACGCCAACCCAACAATTACCTTCGGAGACACCTGTAGAGCACCTTTATAATCACCCAGTAATGTTGTGACTTTTGGTAGCACACAAAGTGTTCCTCCGGTAAACGGAAGTTGCATAATCTCATAGTCATAGGAACATGTATAAGTCATGAAGAAAGCAATAGCAACATACTAAACGATCGTGTGCTAAGCTAACGGAATGGGTCATGTCAATCACATTATTCTCCTAATGATGTGTCAAGACCGGATTTTTGGGATATTAATTTCCCAGAAAATGGCCCTTGTGCTCACCAGCCCCAGGATTACTGTTAGCTGATGAGGCACCAACTTGATATAGAAATTCCAAGCAAAATACATAATATGTAGTGCAAGACCATTCTGGCCTATGAGCACAACAAATGGTTGCTAGTGGTTGATGGCGGAAGCGGTTTGTGGATCATCAGCGTCTATGGGACTCCATTTCCCACAGGAACAGCCGACGTGTTAACTCCTATCTTCGCGAGGCTGCTATCACCATTGCTTAGGTTCCGGGCTGTCATCGCAATGCTCCTCCAAGCAAGAAATCTGGCCAAGACAATAGCCGGGGACAAGCCAAAGTGAGTACTTTGAATGTACTGCAAACATTATGAACACGGGTATAATATAACAAACGATAATCATGCTCTGAAATATTCTACGATCACAACGTCAGTCACAAAATAAAGTCTCTGATGCACGCAAGCAGGTTATTTATATACATGAAAATGCAATAACAGAGTAGTAATAAAATGCACCGATCGGGTGTCTGAAGCGACGCCTCTAAAGGTTAGTAAATAACGAGCATGCCTCAGTCGGGCGTCTGAGCGACACCACATAAAGGGCTTATAAAGTAAATGAATAACAAGCATGCCACAGTCGGGCGTCTCAGCGACACCACATAAAGGGCTTATACAGTAAATAACAAGCATGCCACAGTCGGGCGTCTGAGCGACACCGCGTAAAGGGCTTATGAAGTAAATAACAAGCATGCCACAGTCGGGCGTCTGAGCGACACCACATAAAGGGGCTTGTAAGAAAAATAATCACAGTGAATATCCAGGAGGTAGAACCGTCCCAGGGATACTCAATAAATCCAAATAATATAATGGGTTAGTCCATAATAAAAATAAACATAATCATCACCAGTCATCAGTCATGATCCAGGTTCTCGGTTGGTAGTTTCTCCTCCGAAGACCGACACTAAGACCGAAACTTGACCCATCCCAGACTGTAATCCTTAACCATGGACACGGCTATTCGAATAGATTTAACCTCTGCAGAGGGTGTACTCTTTACCCACGAGTAACGGATTCCTTTAGTCCATCGGGACTAATTTCGCTTCACGGTCTTTTAATTGAAAACACACCGACTTGCACGCACTAGCTTAATCTTACCGATTGTCCGGAATCACCCACGACACCGTCAAGCAAAACTCTAAGTGGGAGGCTACAACCTCGATAGCATTATATCGCCGCTCTAAGGGGTGTCCCCCTCTCGTCCCAACTGAAACACCCATGCCCCCGGACCAGGTGGCATGCCTACCGGCTGCAATGCAGTATCTTCCACCATGGCCTCTCAGACGGTGTGTGCTAGAAAGGGGTTTACAACTTATCGAACTGCACCCTACCTGCTGCAGGGACAAGTGGCGACTGAAACAAGTATGGGGGTTATCGAACAAGACTCGATCTACGGTCGACTCAGAGGTTTGAAAATTTCCTGCATGATTAGCATGACGAATATATTTCAACCAACAGATTCACCACTCATTATACCTTACTATGCCATACCGGACATAACCGTCTCCGGGACGAAGACCGGAGACAAGCTCACGCCTACCCAAGGCGTAGGCTTTCCCGGATTTCTTTCCGGCATGCATGCAAGGCACACGAGGACGATTACTGTCACAAGTATATCCACTTCCAACAGCAAGGAAGTTTCCAATATGCATTCATGCAAATGATCGTATCACCACATAAAATAACCAGTTCTCCGCATTAAGGTGGTGCTATAATCGTGTCAACCAACATACAAAAATATTATGCTAGGGTTCAGGATGCTTGCCTTCAAGTTGTGGAGGGGTGAGGTGCACTCCAAAACTTTTGAAAGTTTTCTTCTCCTCCAAAAATCCTATTTTTGAAATTATTCAAATTAACACATAGCCTTAAAACAGTATAAAAAAGTTGTCTTAATTTTTTTCAAATAAATCTTAAAATAAACTAGACTAAATTTGAGAGAGGTAGGAAAAAGAATCAACTCATTTGGAGTTATATTTAAAAAGTTATAGCTAGTCCAAGTTTTGGTCAAATCTGTTTTTAAAATAAAACTGAAAAAGAAAAACGCTTTGAAAAGGGGTACACGTCGAAGACGTACTTTGGGGATGCGCCTCCACTTAAAACACGTGGTGGCGGGCTGGGTCACTGATAGTGGGTCCAGTGGGCCCACTGGTCAGGTTTGACTAGTCATCTCTTCCTCCCCTTCCTCTGCCCGAGCGGAGGCGGGACTCCGGCGATGCTCGGCGGCGAACGGCGGCACCGTTCGAGAAATCGAGGCCATACGCGGGCTCAGGGGGTTGAGGCGGTCCCTTCGGTGGTCGCTATGGTCCACAGGGTGGGACGGAGTCGCCGCGGCCTAGCTTCGGGCGGACGGTGGCCGTCGGGTGAGTTTGGGGTTACTGGCTGCGGTGGTTCCCCAGGGTTTGAGGTGTTGGGCGGCTCAGCAGGTCATGGGGAGTCGAACGGTAGCGCTTAGATGGACGGGAGGGCTCGGGTTGCGATCGAATGGAGCTGGGCGTGGCGGCAGCCGAGCCGGCCGGAGGCAGAGAAGAAGACCTCCTGCCGTTGATTGCTGGCCATGGGGGGTCCTAGGGAGATGGCTTGAGGCTGCCTGAGTGCTGGGACGAGCTCGGGGCTCTCCATTTATAGCCTAGCGAGGTCGGTTCATGGCGGCTGCGGATAAGATCGCCGGCGACCGCCATTCTGTAGCTAGGGCGACGTGGCGCGACGGGCGCTAGCGTACGAGATCATGGATGAGCTCGGGCTGTTCCACGAGCGAGCTGGCGCGCTGGGGTGGTTTGGGCGGTGCCGACCTGAGCAAGGGCGGGCTGCCGACGCCTGCGTGCCGCCAAAAGGCTTCACAAGGCGCGCCGCGAGGAGCCAAGGGTGGCAGCATGTCACGGGTGAATGGATAAGATCGTGGCTTGGTCCCTCGGGCAAGAAAAGGCCAGGAGGTGCAGAGCAAGCGCGACCTTGGCCAGTTCGGGCGCGGCTGCGGTTAGGCGCACTCTGGGCGCGCCGGGCACGCCCACCAACCGCCAAATAAATGCCATGGCACCCCAGAGGGCTTGGATGATACTGCAAGTCACCAGACTGGTTAGGGTGGTTGCTAAACCCCTAGTGGACAAGCTGGCTAGGCAAAGCAAGTTAGTCCAACGTGTAAACTAAAAACCATGCCAAAACTGGCTATGCACTCAAGGTGTTTGAAGAAATGCCAGAGCGTTTAGGCAACTCTTGGGGTGGCCAAAATCTCCAGATCCTAGTCTCTTTAGATGATAGAGAGGGTGGCAAGGTCATTTGGGCAAAACCATAAACTTGCTAATGCAAGTTTTGCAAACCTTCAGTTTTGGACAGAAAGAAAAAGGCATGATTGCATGCACTTAAAATCCTCCAATGGGTCCACTCTCCTGGACTTAAGGGTTTTGCAGGGTGGTCTATAAGCAGGAGAAAGAATCATAGCTAAAAGGGCAAGTTAAAATATGGTTGCTGTACAAATCACCATGCTGGACCAGAATGAAAAAGAGGTTGATTCACTCAATTTTTTCAATGGAAATCACTGGGTTTTTGCATAAAGATGGATAATATACTCCTACTGACCTCCCCTAATTTTGGTGGAAGTTTTAAAGAAATATTTAAATAGGTTGTAGTGCAAAATTGCCCACTGGACCAGATTTGAAAATTTGGTGTAGAGCTCAAAATATCCAAAAAATGAAATATATTTTTGCATAAAAGTGATTTAAAAACATCACATGACATCCCCAAATTTTGGTGAGATTTTTAAATGAATTTATAAAAGGGTTGCAGTGCAAATGGGACCCTAAAACTAAAGAAAAACCATTTTAGAGAAATAAAGCTCAGGAAAAATAATGATATAAATAATCCTACTGATAAAAGAATTTTTCTATTTGAGGGTGTAAATAAGTCCAATAATGTTTGAAAAGTTTTTACTTGGGGTAAAAACCTCATAAAAATAAAGAAAAGAATGGTTCTGAAATCAACAGGAAATCTAGAAAATAAAAGTTTAAGTTTCCTGGCAAAATTTTAATAAACAAAACATGGTTAAATTTTTGGGGTGTCACATGATGTGATCCCGTTAATCAAATGACAACTCATGTCTATGGCTAGGAAACATAACCATTTTTGATCAACGAGCTAGTCAAGTAGAGGCATACTAGTGACACTCTGTTTGTCTATGTATTCACACATGTATTATGTTTCCGGTTAATACAATTCTAGCATGAATAATAAACACTTATCATGATATAAGGAAACAAATAATAACTTTATTATTGCCTCTAGGGCATATTTCCTTCATTGCATACAAATAAAAAATACTCGCAACCCGACGTATTAAAGGGGTTGTCAATCCCTTTAGGGTAACAGTGCCAGAAATTGGCAAACAGACGTGAGAGAGTTGTAATAATTTGATAGATCGAACGCCAAATGAAATAAAGTGCGGCAAGGTATTTTTGTATTTTTGGTTTAATATATCTGAAAATAAAAGCAAAGGAAAATAGATCGCGAAGGCAAATATAATAAAGAAGAGACCCGGGGACCGTAGATTTCACTAGTGGCTTCTCTCGAGTAAAATAGCAAATGGTGGGAATTACTGTTGGGAAATTGATAGAACTTCAAATAATCATGATGATATCCAGGCAATGATCATTATATAGGCATGACGTCCAAAATTAGTAGACCGACTCCTGCCTGCATCTACTACTATTACTCCACACATCGACCGCTATCCAGCATGCATCTAGTTTATTAAGCTCATGGAAAAACAGAGTAATGCAATAAGAATGATGACACGATGTAGACAAGATCTATTTATGTAGAAATAGACCCCATCTTGTTATCATTAATAGAAACGATACATACGTGTCAGTTCCCCTTCTGTCACTGGGATCAAGCACCGTAAGATCGAACCCATTACAAACCACCTCTTCCCATTGCAAGAAAAATATAATAGATCAAGTTGGCCAAACAAAACCCAAATATCGGAGAATAAATATGAGGCTATAAGCAATCATGCATATAAGAGATCAAAGAAGACTCAAATAACTTTCATGGATAAAAAGATAGATCTGATCATGAACTCAAAGTTCATCGAATCCCAACAAACACACCGCAAAAAGAGTTACATCATATGGATCTCCAAGAGACCATTGTATTGAGAATCAAAAGAGAGAGAGGAAGCCATCTAGCTACTAACTACGGAGCCGTAGGTCTACAAAAGACTACTCGCGCATCATCGGAGAGGCACCAATGGACATGATGAACCCCTCCGTGATGATGTCTAGATTGGATCTGGTGGTTCTGGAACTTGCGGCGGCTGGAATTGATTTTCATTGACTCCCATAGGGTTTCTGGAATATTGGAGTATTTATAGAGCAAAGGGGCGGTTCGGGAGGCAACCGAGGTGGGCACAACCCACCTGGGTGCGCTTGGGCCTCCATGCGCGCCCTGGTGGGTTGTGCTCCCCTCGGAGCACTCCCAGGTGCTTATCCGGCCCACTGGATGTCTTCTGGTCCAAAAAAATCCACAAAAAGTTTCGCTGCGTTTGGACTCCGTTTGGTATTGATTTCATGCGATGTAAAAAACATGCAGAAAACAGCAACTGGCACTTGGTACTATGTCAATAGGATAGTACCAAAAAAGGATATAAAATGACTATAAAATGATTGTAAAACATCCGAGAATTATCATATAACATCATGGAACAATCAAAATTATAGATACGTTGGAGACGTATCACATGGCCATGCTTATCTTGGTCAGATCACACGAGGGGCTTAGAGTATATCTCTCCTGATTGGAGGGGCAAATCCCATTTTGCTCGACCATGTCTTGCAGCATGGGTCTAGACAAGCCCGAAAACTACCTTTCTAACTACCCAGTCATGGAGTAGCGTTTAGTCGGCCCAAAGTAGGTCTGTTACAATCCCGAGTACATGCGCCAGCTCAGGTCTTAGGACATAGAATGTATGTTGTACTAGAGACTCACAGATGACATATCACTACGTCTCATAGGTGGGTGAAAGTGCAACTATCCCTAGGTGGTTTTGGTAATTCATAACAAGATATAGCTCATTGAGCTAATGCTATTCCAAGATGAACATTTCAGGAAAGCTCAATGAATGGCATGGCATGGATGATGAAAGTGGATCCCTCAAAATGCTATTGACAAAGGATTGGCTCAATCTCAAAAGCTCAAGACTCTTCATTTTATATTTTAGTGATTCAAGATCACATTGAGTCTATAGTAAAAGCCAATACTATCAAGGAGGGATGAGATGTTGCTTAATGAGCCTCTTGCTTCATGTGCTTAGTGATATGCTCCAAAACTCTCAGCTACTTTCTCACATCCACATATGACCTAAACCTAAAGCCAAAATAGGTCTCACCGATTCTTCCTATCCGGCGCCACCGATTCCATATGTCATCGCCACTGCCACAAACCCTAGGCAAAACGGTTCTACCGATAGGGATCTCGGTCTCATCGAGATGGGATTGTAATCTCTCTGTTTCCTTTTCGTAACTTTTCGGTCTCACCGAAAGAGCGGATCGGTCCCACCGAGATTGCAATGTAAACTCTCTGCTTCCCTTTTGTAACATTTCGGTCTCACCGAAAAGAGCAAATCGGTCCCACCGAAGTTTACCTCCGACCAACTCTCCGATTAGCTAATTACCAAAATCGGTCTCACCGAGTTTGTGTAATCGGTCTCACCGAGATTACGTTATGCCCTAACCCTAACCATATCGGTCCTACCGAGATGCATGTCGATCCACCGAAAACCCTAACGGTCACTAGGTTTACTAAAATCGGTCTGACCGAGTTTGTTGATTCGGTCCCACCGAGATTGGTAAATTGTGTGTAACGGTATGATTTTGTGTGGAGGCTATATATACCCCTCCACCTCCTCTTCATTCTGAGAGAGCCATCGAACAAACCTACACTTCCAACTTACCATTTAGAGAGAGAACCACCTACTCATGTGTTGAGGCCAAGATATTCCATTCCTACCATATGAATCTTGATCTCTAGCCTTCCCCAAGTTGCTTTCCACTCAAATCTTCTTTCCACCAGATTCAAATCCTATGAGAGAGAGTTGAGTGTTGGGGAGACTATCATTTGAAGCACAAGAGCAAGGAGTTCATCATCAACACACCATTTGTTACTTCTTGGAGAGTAGTGTCTCCTAGATTGGCTAGGTGTCACTTGGGAGCCTCATACAAGATTGTGGAGTTGAACCAAGGAGTTTGTAAGGGCAAGGAGATCGCCTACTTCGTGAAGATCTACCGCTAGTGAGGCAAGTCCTTCGTGGGCGACGGCCATGGTGGGATAGACAAGGTTGCTACTTCATGGACCCTTCGTGGGTGGAGCCCTCCGTGGACTCGCGCAACCATTACCCTTCGTGGGTTGAAGTCTCCATCAATGTGGAGGTATGATAGCACCACCTATCGGAACCACGCCAAAAACATGTGTGTCTCCAATTGCGTTTGAATCCTCCAAACCCTTCCCTTTACTTTCTTGCAAGCTGCATGCTTTAATTTCCGCTGCTCATATACTCTTTGCATGCTTGCTTGAATTGTGTGATGATTGCTTGACTTGTCCTAAGATAGCTAAAATCTGCCAAACTCTAAAACTGGGAAAAGGCTAAGTTTTTAATTGGTCAAGTAGTCTAATCACCCCCCTCTAGACATACTTCAAGGTCCTACAAGTGGTATCAGAGCATTGGTCTCCATTTGCTTTTATTTCCATAGCTTTTGGTGGTCATAGCCTTGGTTTCACAACCTAGGAGAGTATGGCGTCTAGCGAGGGAAATTATCACCGTAGAGGTCCTTACTTTGATGGTACTAATTTTGCTAGTTGGAAGCATAAGATGAAAATGCATATTCTCGGACATAACCCCGCCGTTTGGGCAATTATTTGTATTGGCTTGCAAGGTGAATTCTTTGATGGGAGAGAGCCGAACTGTGAAGCTAATGCGGAAGAATTGAAGATGCTGCAATATAACGCTCAAGCTTGTGATATCATCTTCAACGGATTGTGCCTCGAAGAATTCAACAAAATCAGCCGTCTTGAGAATGCAAAGGAAATTTGGGATACTTTGATTGATATGCATGAAGGTATCGAGTCCGTCAAGGAATACAAGTTGGATGTGCTCCAAAGTCAGCTTGACAAGTTCAAAATGAAGGATGGTGAAGGTGTCATTTGAAATGTACTCTAGGCTTGCACTTATCACAAATGAAATTGCCGGCTTAGGGAGTGAAGAGATGACCGACAGATTCATCATCAAGAAGATCCTAAGAGCATTGGATGGAAAGTATGATACCGTGTGCACATTGATTCAAATGATGCCAAACTACAAAGATCTCAAACCAACGAAAGTCATTGGAAGAATTGTTGCTCATGAGATGTCACTTAAGGATAAGGAGGAACTTCACAACAAGTCAAGTGGTGCTTACAAAGCCTCAAGTGAAGCCCCCACATCATCAAGTGAGAAACAAACCTTCAATGAAGAATTGAGCTTAATGGTGAAGAACTTCAACAAATTCTACAAGAGTAGAAGCAAAGGAAGAAGCTCCAAGTCAAGGTCTTACAATGACAAAAGATCTTCTAGTCTAGAGCAAAATTGCTACAATTGTGGGAGACCCGGACACTATTCCAATGAGTGTACGGCACCCTACAAGAGAAGAGAAGACTCTCGAAAAAGAAGAAGTAGAGGAGAATAATCACCACCAAGAGAGAGGAGGAGTAGAGATGATCGTTATGAACGAAGACCCTCACGGAGAAGCAAGGATTCGGAAAGGAAGGACAAGTCATCAAAGAGCTACACAAAACGAAGACATCAAGCTCATGTTGGAGAATGGGTATCCGGCTCCGACTCCGACCATCACTCCGAGAGAAGCTATCACTCCGACTCCGAATATACTCAAGATGAAGGTGTTGCCGGTCTAGCACTTGTGTCAACCAACTCCTACGACATATTTGAATCACCAAATGAAGGAATTGGTAGATGCTTCATGGACAAAGGTCCTAAGGTAACACACCCCGAGTATATTGATTTTGATGTTGATGAAGATGACTTGCTAGGTGATGATGATTTACTTGTTGACAACTCTAGTGATGAATACTATGAGGAAACGTCAATTAATCATGCTAATCAAGTTGAAACGAATGACAATGATAAAGAGAAAATTGAGCGTCTAACTAAAGAACTAAACACTCTTAAGTTAGCTCATGAAACTATCTTTGAAGATCATCGAGAACTTTTAAGGGCTCATGAGAAGTTACGCTTTGAAAAGCTCAATCTTGAGCAAGAGCATGAGTTCTTAAAAGCAATCAATGATGATCTCCGTAAGAAAAGTTCTTCTTACATTGCCAAGCGTTTACTCTTATCTACTTACATGCCTCAAGTCAAGTCTAGTAACAAGAACAAGAAAGATTCTTCTTCTACTAGTAACAATAACAATGCTAAATCCAATATTGTTGCTTCTAGTAGTTCTCTTGATTCCACTAATGATTCTCTTAGCCAAGTTACACTTGAGCAAGAAAATAGATTATTGAAGGGAATTATAGAGAAAGGTGTATACAAGAGCCTTGCCGAGAGTAAGCAATTCGAGGAAATTGTACGCAAGCAAGGAAGGCACCGGAAGAATCAAGGTGTTGGTTTTGAACGAAAGTTCAATGCCAATGGAGTTGAGTGGGAAGAAGATCAATACCCCAAGACGAAGTTTGTTCCTCAACAAGTGAAGTATGATCCTACTTCCTTCAAGGGAACACAAGCACAAGATGATCTTCCACCACAAGACCACAAGGGCAAGGACAAGCTTCAAGAAGAGATTGATGCATTTGAAGAAGCACCTAAGGTCTCGTTCAAGTGGATTCCCAAGACTACGCCAAGTTCTACCTCAACAAGTACAACTATAACTCCAAGGATTCCCATCAAGATGATGTGGATCCGTAAGAAGAAGAACTAGAGAGTTCTTGAGGGTGACTCCGCCAACATATTTCACTCATATCATTATGGCAAGGACAAGTGCAATCATCTTCCATATCTTGCACTGGTTCAAGGAGTCACAAACCCTCATGTTGGTAAGGCAAGGGACAAGGTAACCTAATGATTTCATGGACATCATTTTGTGTGTGCATCACTCTATGTCTATGGATATACTTGTTTTTTCCTTGTGGGACTAACCCATGTAGGTATTGAAAGTGCAACTCACTCCAAAGGATTGCTCCAAAAAGATCTACATCAACATTGAGCATCCACATCTTCAACACCTACATGAAGTCATCATCGACAAAACCCAAGGATAGTTCATCCCTCTAAGGGGGGATCTCACATATAGGGGGAGCTTAACTCTAAGAATTGAGTCAAAGCAACTCTAATGATGTGAACACATAAATGCTTTATGTAAAAGTGGTAACCCCACTTGAGCTTAAACGATGAGTATGACCTATGATCAAATGTTCTCATTTGACTCCTAAGTCAATATACTCATATATAGATGACCTAGTCATCGCCAATTGTTTGATAGATGCTAGAATTGGTTGTGCATGCTTTGTCACATATTTTATTTGCCATCTTATTGTGTGAGCATGTTGGTTGCATACTTTACTCATTCGAGGACATCCACTTGTTGTTTTGATTGATTGGCTTCTATTTGTTTGGCCAAGTGGATGGACAAGAATGCCTAAGAACCTTCTCTAGCTATCTATGCTTTTCTCGTCTCAAACTCTATTCATGCTACATCACAAAATATGATCAAGTCATAAACGAACCACACTGTGTGAGGAGCACTCAGAGTCACCGATTCGTCATAGACTTAAACTTCCAAAACTTCTTTGTGATTTTCGGTCCGACCGATTCCTCCATTTCGGTCTTACCGAGATCACTTAGTCGATCTAGGTTTTCAATCTCGGTGCAACCGATTTGAACTCTTCGGTCACACCGAGTTGCAATAACTGTACACAGTTTTGCATCTCGGTGCCACCGAGTTGTTCCACTCGGTCACACCGACATGGTCGGGCTATATATAGTCACGGGCAAAAAATTGGAAATTTCTCCGAACCTCTTCGCCCGCGCAATAGCTCGCTCTGCCTCCGTGGTCTCTGGATCGTCTCCTCGTCTGTAAGTGCATCTAGTGCCCCTTAGTGATTTTGGTGTATTGAAGACTTATAGGTTAAGGGACTAATGTGTTTGTGAGTGTACACAGGTCTATAAGTCTATGAGGAGTTTGATATTTACAGAGAAAGTCGACCCCTAAAAATGAAGTTCTTCGACTGAAGACTTTGATATTCTGAAGACTTTCTGAAGACTTTCTGAAGACTTTGAAAGTGAAGAAATTGGTGTGACCTTGAAGACTTGGTATTCATTTGAGGAACATGAAGCGTGAAGACTTTTTTTTCGTAGTTTCGTTTTCTCTTTCTTGAGTCATAGGAAACACCGTCTTTGTTAAAGGGGGTCGAGGAAATACTAAGGAAAATTTTCCATGTGATGCTCAACTCAAAATCCTACACCTACCAATCCCTTTGAGTGAAGCCTTTGAAAATCTCATACAGATTCAGTCAATTTCTTCAAAGGATGTGAGACGAAGTTCTTCTGGTCGCTGAGGAATTTGTTCTGACTGAGGAGTTAGGAATTCGCCAGTGTGGATTGCCTACACAGTGAGGAACATGATAGCCCTGAGGAATTTGAGATTCAAATTTCCGACCGTTGTTGTGCTGCGCGCCAACTGTCCCAAAATATGTTATCCACCTAACGGTCACATCATTGAAGGGCATTTATGTCTTATCATGTAGGGATGCTCCCTAGGCTATAAATAGCCGCCCCCTACAACCACTAGCTGGTTGGCTGCTCCGAGAGAAACTTGACACTTGTCATTTGAGAGCAACCCATCCTCCGAGGACTTTGAGCAAAAATCATCGAGTGAGGAAAAACCCAAAACCAAACCCTACAAACCCAAAGTGATTGAGCATCATCAAGATATTGATCCTGCGTGGATCCGACGCTTGTTACCTTTGAAGACTGTGCTTCTTCCAGACGGTTAGGCGTCATGGTCTAGAGCATCCAAGAGGAATTGTGGATCGTCGAGTGACCAAGTCTGTGAAGGTTTGGAAGTCGCCTGAAGACTTACCACGAGTGATCGGACGAGGTCTGTGTGACCTTAGTTCAAGGAGAATACGGTGAGGACTTGGTGTCCTGAGCTACGTGCTCGCCGATCGGGTGTCCGGACTGTGTGTCCTCGAGTTTAAATACTCACCGCTCCAACCGTACGCATAACCGAGACAAAGAAGCTTGGAACTGGTCTACCAAATCATTGTCTTCACCAACCTCACTGGTTCTATCTCCTCAACCCTCTCATTTCCTCATTACTGTGTTGTGTGTTCTTTCATATCTGTGTTTGAAGACTTTGACTGAAGACTTTCTCAATTTCCTCAGTTCAATTTCTTCAGTCTGTTTGTCTTCATCTTGTGCTATCATGTGCTTACGCTTTCTGTACTCTTTGATTGTCTTCATTTCATCATGATGACCATGCCCGCATTCTCTTATGCTTACTTCTGAGTACTTATTCATTGCAAGTAGTTCTTCGCTAAGGAATTTCCTCACCGCAAATTCCTCGTTGAAGAATTCATAAAATCTCCTATTCACCCCCTCTAGTCGATATAACGCACTTTCAATTGGTATCGAGCAAGGTACTCCCTTGTTACGTGTGATTTTGGTTTAGCCACCGGAGTTTTAGTTATGTCGACCGCAGGTATGATCAAGGTCTCGGCAGGGTGTCCTACCTTTGATGGGACGGACTACCCCTTTATCGAAGAACAAGATGCGAATGCATCTTGAGGCAATTGACAACGATCTACGGTATGTTGTGGAAAATGGTGTTCCTCACCACACCTTCTCTCAGATGCTGCCGATGTGAAGAGATTCAAGCAACTCGATTCTCAAGCGAAGAATATCATATGTGGCCAATCGAGCAAAGGACAATATGGAAGAGTGAGTGCTTTGGAAACCGCCAAGCTCATCCGGGACAAAGTGTCCAAAGTAAATGAAGGAGTCTCAACTCAGCGTGACTCTCGAGTTGATGTTCTTCGCAATCTCTTCAACCGCTTCAAAAGACTCGACAACGAAAATGTTCAACAAACCTTCGATCGCCTCATCGACATCTCAAATGAGCTTCAAGCGCTTGGTGCCATCGACATCACCGACCATGAGGTGGTGAAGAAATTGTTGAGATCGCTTGATTCCTCATTTGACACTCGCACCGATGATACAAGAGCGTCGACTACAAGTCACTTGATCCAGCCGATATCCTCGAGAGGCTAAATACTCATGAGTTCCAACTTGTCAAAAGAGAGACCTCTATGGTTCTAGCTATGGAAAACACGTGCCACGAAGGCCAAGGCGTATGTCTGAATCTGAGTATGAAGACTCCGTAGTAGCCTTGGAGATCCTGAAGAATTAAGCCAGAGCTAGCACCGCTCGTGAAGAAATTCCAAGTTCTCAAGACGTGGTCGCTTTGGAAAATCCTCAAGAAGCTTGATTCCTCATCCAAAGGACTATAAGAGAAGACTTTGCCACAAATGCAAGAAACCTGGTCACTACATTCAAGATTGTCCTCAGTGGGAAAAGGAATTAAAGAAGAAGAAATACAAGGATTACAATTCTGATGACGCTAAGAAGAAGAAGAAGAAATCGTCGAAATCTTCATCATCAAAATCCTCAAAGCCCTCTTCTCACAAGAAAAGCAGCTCCAAGAAGGCTCGGGCATTCATTGGCAAGGAAATGGACTCTGAAGCTGAATTTGAGGAACATGAGGAAGAGGAGCCATCAGAAGAATCTGAGTCTGGTGTGGCAATTCTAGCTCTAGCTACTGCTTTCGTCAGCAAGTCCATCTTCAACTCTGAAAAAAATGACCTCACCAACAAAGCTGATGAACATAGTGATGACTACGCTCCCACCTATTGCTTCATGGCAAAGGGTGCCAAGGTACTCAAATATACCTCCTCTGAATCTAGTGAAAATGAATCTGGTGAAGATCTAAAGCCTAGTTACTCAAAACTTGCTAAGATTGCTGTAAAACAACAAAGGGCTTTTGAAAAGGTTCAAAACATGCTAGATAAGAGTGATGATGTGTTAGGTGAAGAAATGGATCGCACTAAAGCCCTGACTGAAAATCTTCAGAGACTTCAGTCTAGGTTTGATAGCCTTCAAGGTCATCATAACTCTCTCTTGTCTGATCATGAGAAACTTTCTTATGAATTTCTTCAAAGAAAGCAAGATCTTGAGAAGCTAAGAGTGAGTAATGAAGATCTTCAGAAGGAGCGCGATTCATTACTTGCTCAACAAATCAGCGCTTCTCGTGAAGAATTTGTTCCTCCATGCTTAAAGTGCATTGAACGTGAATCGCTAATTCTTCACCGAATGTTCAAATGCTTCAACTGTTACAAATTTTTCACCTGCCTCTGCTATCACTAATTCCTCATCCGAGGACATTGCTAGTATCACCGACGATGCAGGCTGAAGGAATTGTACATGACAGGCATATATAAAAGCCTCAAAGGGCATCGACTCTTTGTGATGTGCTTAAAAGCAGATCCTCAACAGAACCCTAGGAAAGAGGGTATTGCCTTTGAGAGGAAACTCAATGTCGATGGAACATATTGGAAGCCCGAAAAGATCCCAAAACCTCATGGGTTGCTGCAAAGGGACCTCCAGTTGATCCATCTAACTTATCTGGTTTTACATGCGAATCTCCTCATTCTTCCGATGAGTCATTTGACTCCAACTATAAACTGTTCAAAAATCGTAATGGTGAAGTATTTGCTAGGTATGTTGGCACTAATCGCAGAACGGTTCCCTATGAAGAAAATCTGGGTTCCCAAGAAGTGCCTTGAAAGTCTTCAGTGAATGTCCTCATGACACCACCTGTGAAGAACAGAACCCCAGATCAAACTCTTCATATGGACCAAATTCTTCATATGGATCCAAGTCCTCATACGGACCAAATTCCTCACGTGGATCAAATTCCTCAAAAGGATCAAGTCCTCATATGATTATCATCGTGCTAACAACTCGCTTTCGCAGGTAGAGCTAAGGGCTATGAATATGTGCATTATTCTTCAAACCAATATGTTCATAAGTCCTCAAGAATTTCTCCGCTTATTCATATGCTTACCCTAACCCCTCTTATGTGAAACGAAATGGATTGGCCTCTATGCCACCATTCTCATATGGTGCTCGCAGAGTGATGAACTCTTTGCCACCCCTTCAGATGTGGGTGGTGAAGAATAAGAACTAACCTCTTCTGCAGGGTCGTGTCTCCGGGCGTGCATTAAACGTCTGAAGGATTTCTTGGGGCCTCGACAAAATGCTGAAAGGACGCGGGCTAATCATGATGAAATGAACTTTCATTTCACACGTCCTCATATCGCTTATCTGTTATAACGCTCGATGAAATTCATCTCGATGAACTTGATATCATATTCTTCACCGATGAAGTATATGAGATCGTAAGTTGCACTAATTCATCTGCAGGATGATCAACCCAAAGCCACCGAGTGGGTTCTCGATAGTGGATGTACAAATCACATGACCGGTGACAAGAATCTATTGATGGATGCTCCTTATCACCGCTACATCTGAAGCATATCATCTTTGTGACAAAGGCAAAAGTCATGTATTGGGTCTTTGTAAGGTTGCGATCTCTAAGGACATACACATGGACAAAGTCATGCTTGTTGAGTCCTTAGGATACAACCTCATGTAAGTCTCAATGCTTTGTGATCTTGATATGGTTGTTATCTTTGGCAAGTATCGTTGTGTTGTGATTATGGAAGTCGACAATTCCAAAGTCTTCAAGGCTTTAGGAGAGGAGACTTGTATATTGTTGATTTCTACAGACCACAACCAGCCGTGTGTCTACTTGCAAAAGCTTCGTATAGGCTGGCTATGGCAACGACTTGGTCACGCAGGCATGAGGAATTTGCACACGGTTGCAAAGAAGAAGCATGTCATTGGCATTGAGAATGTCAAATTCCTCAAGGATCACTTGTGTGGAGCTTGTGAAGCTGGAAAAATGACCAAGGCCAAGCATCCAGCGAAGACTATCATGACCACTACTCGTCCCTTCGAATTGCTTCACATGGACCTCTTTGGTCCTAATCATTACTCAGCAGTCACTAATGATGCATCTCTATATGGCTTTGTTATTGTTGATGATTACTCTCGTTACACATGGGTACACATTGTTACTTACAAAAATGAAGTGCAGGAAGTCTTCAAACGATTTTCCTCGAGGGCTTCAACTAACTTTGGTGTGAAGATCAGACACATCAGGAGTGACAATGGAACTGAGTTCAAGAATTTTGGTCTTGATGCCTATCTTGATGAACTTGGTATTACTCATGAGTTATCTGCTCCCTATACTCCTCAGCAAAATGGCGTCGTGGAGCGCAAGAACAGAACTCTTGTTGAGATGGCTCGCACTATGCTTGATGAATACAAAACGCCTAGTCATTTTTGGATTGATGCAATTGATATTGCATGCCACATCATCAACAGAGTGTATCTTCACAAATTCTTCAAGAAGACTTCCTATGAACTCCTCACTGACAAGAAACCCAATGTGAGTTATTTCAAAGTCTTCGGTGCAAAATGCTGGATTAGAGATCCTCATCACAATTCTAAATTTGCACCGAAAGAACATGAAGGTTTTATGCTTGGTTACGGAAAGGACTCGCACACCTAAAGAGTCTTCAACATCGCTCTTCACAAGATTGTTGATAATCAGATGTGCGGTTCGATAAAACTAATGGCTCGCAAAGAGAGCACCTACCTTCGTGTTAGACGAACCAGCACCGAGGAATCTATCAAGTTCAAGGCAACCGAGGATGTCATTCCTCTTGAAGAATCTGCTGAAGAATTCATTCCCGTCTGTGAAGAACGCCGAAATGATGCACCAAGATAATGTCAAGACAATGGTGCCGAGGAAAATGATCAAATTCCTCGACGACAACCAGCTCATCCTCGCGTTGCAAAAAGAAGTGCAAGTTGACAAGATCATCGATGACATTGAAGCGCCAGGTCCTCTCACACGCTCAAAAGCTTCACATTTATCTAACTTTTGTGGGCACTATGCTTTTGTCTCTATCACAGAGCCCACTAAGGTAGATGAAGCATTTCTCGAGCCCGAGTGGATCCGGGCCATGCAAGAAGAATTACATCGATTCGAGCTCAACAATGTCCGGGAACTGGTCAAACGTCCGAGATCCTCGCAAGCATAATATCATTGGCACAAAGTGGATCTACCGCAACAAGCAAGATGAAAATGGCCTTGTGGTGAGGAATAAGGCACGACTTGTAGCTCAAGGATACACACAGGTTGAAGGAATTGACTTCGATGAAACTTTTGCACCTGTTGCTAGACTTGAGTCTATTCGCATATTACTTGCCTATGCTAACCATCACAATATCAGTTTATATCAAATGGATGTGAAAAGTGCATTCCTCAATGGTAAGCTTGAGGAAGAAGTATATGTTGCTCAACCCCGTGTTTTGAAGATCCAAAGAATCGACAAAGTCTTGAGACTCAACAAGGCCCTCTATGGTCTCAAACAAGCCCCCGCAGGCGTGGTATGATACATTGAAGGAATTCTTCGTGAAGAATGGCTTCACACCAGTTCACTTGACCCTACTCTCTTTACTAAATCATATGATGGTGAACTGTTTGTGTGCCAAATATATGTTGATGATATTATCTTTGGTCAGATCGACCAACGTTATAGTGATGAATTTGCCTATATGATGAGTGAAGAATATCAAATGTCTATGATGGGAGAGTTGAAATTCTTCTTAGGTCTTCAAATTCGTCAACAACACAATGGCATATTCATATCTCAGAGAAATACCTCAAAGATGTCCTCAAGAAATTCGGCATGCAAGATTGCAAAGGCGTCAAAATTCCTATGCCCACAAATGGCCATCTATGCAATCGATGAAAATGGTATTGACTTCGATCACAAGGTATACCGCTGCATGATTGGTTCTCTATTGTACTTATGTGCATCTAGGCCAGATATAATGCTTAGTGTTTGCATGTGTGCCCGATTTCAAGCTACAATCAAGGAATCACACCATAAGGTCATGAAGCATATTCTTTGATATCTAGCTCACACACCAACACTAGGATTATGGTACCCCAAGGGCTCTACTTTTGATCTCATTGGATATTCTCGACTGACTATGTCAGGTGATCGTGTGGACTGCAAGTCAACATCTGGTACTTGTCATTTCCTCGGACGATCTTTGGTCTGTTGGTCCTCGAAGAAACAGAATTGCGTATCACTGTCTACTGCGGAAGCTGAATACATTGCTGCTGGCTCTTGTTGTGCTCGATTGTTGTGGATGAAGCAAACTCTCAAGGACTACGGCATCAACGTGAAGAATGTGCCTCTCTATTGTGACAATGAGAGTGCCATCAAGATTGCTCACAACCCAGTTCAGCACTCGAAGACAAAGCACATTCAAATTCGTCATCATTTTCTTCGTGATCATGTGTTGAAGGGCGACACCTCCATCGAAAGGCATGTGAAGACTGAAGAACAGCTAGCCGATATCTTCACTAAGCCCTTGGATGAGAAGAGATTTAGCAAGTTGCGGTGTGAGCTAAATATCTTAGAATCTTGAATGTTCTTTGAAAAGGACACACATCCGACACTTATGCAAAATTGATGACTTAGATGTGCAACACATGAAGAAACGCGTTTTCTTCAATCAATGAAGAATAACACTCTAAGTGTGAAGAAATTAATGAAGAATTTGATTCTCGTAACCCCACGACAATTGTAATGCGGTGTCTGAAATCATCATTCTTATAAGGTGGGTCACGCCATCACCAAAGTTGAAAATCTTCAATTTGAGTTTTCCTCAGCTTCTGAAATTCCTCAGTTTTTCAAATCCTTCAACTTTTCAAAATCTTCACTGTTTCCGTCATTTTTCTTCATTAGCTATATATAAATATATGGGTTTATGTCCTCAACAACATACACTTATGGCTATTTCTTCAAGTTGCTTTTTACGCTAAGTGAATGTGATCGAACCTTCCTCTATGCTATACTCAACCCAATCTATTCACAAATTCTTCATGTGCGTTCTATTTGAAACTCGTTCAAAATCTTCACTGTGTCCTTGTCAGCTGAAGAAATTGCGAACGGAACTTTAAAACTGATTTTATCCAAACCTTCGGTTTTGCCGCTCAAACCGTTCCGCATCCCACGATGGATTTATCTACTCACCCACGATCTAACACGATCTCCACTTTTTAGTACGTGGGTGACACATGTCAAGTGAATGAGAAGGGTCAGGGGCACGTTCGTCCCAAATCTTCGGGCGAACAGTTTTTCATCGTGGCTATATATACCCCCACTCCCCTTCCTCACTTCCTTTACTCCGCTCGACCGCTGTCTCTCGCTCGAGCTCCTCAAACCCTAGCGCTGCCGCTACTCCATCGTCGCCGGTGAGGAAGAGCTTCACTGCCTCGACCTCGTCGCCCGGCGATACTTTCGCGCCGACCGCGGAAATCTTCACTCCGCCGCCGCCGTAGCTGTCTTCCTCCGCCAAGTTAGGGCGTGGAAGATCTGAACTGACGAACTTCCCAACTGTTCTTCTTAGTTCGTCGTGTTCTTCACTTTGGGTAATTAAAAGTTACTTTTATTACTCGCTTTGATTCTCAAACCTTCCTGAAAATCTTCAAAGGTGTTTATTCTTCAAATCTTCACACATATGAGCACCTCAAACAAAATATGATCTTGATTCGTTTCTCTAAGAAATGATTTTCTTCAAGATTCCTCAATTGTGTGGATCCTCGATCTATACAACTCTGGAACCTAAGACAAAGATCGCTTAGTGAAATTCTTCAAGGCTCATCTGGTCAAATTCCTCAAACTAGTTCTTTCTGAAAAACCTTCTGAGAACGTATATGACTTCTCCAAATTCCTCGCAACTATACTCTGTTCACAGGTACTCATGTCCGCTGCTGAATCACTAGGTTCTCATCAACTTAACTCATTTGCAATTCCTCGAAGAAAAGTTGCATACTTCTTCAGAGAATTCGTTTGTTCAAATTCCTCACCAAGAATATGGCAGAAGGAAAGAAGCCACAGAAAGGAGGAAAGAGGCCTGAGGTCATGACTGCGTTTGAAATCCCTGAGGAAATATATGTTGATTATTGCACACCTGATGAAGCCGAGTTTGGCAAAGAAAACAAAAATCAGTGCAAGGTGCACATTCAAAGGATTGAACGGAGATGGGCAAGGGAATGGAGGGAGTACAGATATGTAACTCCAAAGTACATGAAGAAATTCGCACTCAACCCTCCATGCCCAAGAGCTCCATTGGCACCTGGTCAAGAAGCTGATCCCACCAGCATCAAGCGTGGTGAGGACTTTCCTGAAGAATGGGCTAAGCGCCAAGCCAAATTAGCAAGACAAGCCAACGAGGCAGTGAGGAAATTCAATGAGGACTCTGCTACTGCTGCCACTTTGAGGCCTCTGTCAAGCCAAGAAAATCTATGGCAAAGAAGCCCGCACACAAGCCAAGTGCTTCACCAACAGTGCCCTCACGGCCAAGTTCCTCAGCTGTGCCCTCACGGCCAATTCCTCATGCTGCTCCTGCTCCTCCCAAGTCCTCAGCTGCTCCTTAAAAATCCTCAGCAGTTCCGACAAAGTCCTCTGCACCTGTGCATCTGGCCACGTGCCAAAGGACTGCAGGCTTCTCAATTGCCTCTGGAGTTTCAGCAAGTTCCTCAGCTGCACCAAAGTCTTCATCTGGCCCGACTCTGCTGAAGACTAAGGCCACAGCTGGACGAGGTCCTCGGCCAAGTCCCAAGAAGAAACAGGTCGCCTTCCAAGAGCCACACGAAGATGATGAGGCTGATGATGATGAACTTGCGGAAATCATCGAGACCGCCAAGAAAGGGCCGCTAGAGCCAAAGGCACATCTGCCTCTCGCTGTTGGATCCGAGGAAAATCCTCGATTACATTGATCTCGCACAAGGATCCAAACACCCCTATGCCTGATTTTCATCGACCCACGGACAAAGTCACATGTCAATTCCATTTCATCACTAAAGAGAAATGGAAGTTTGAAAAGGCAAGAGAGATCAAGAAAGCTCAATACGAAAGGAGAAGTTCTCAAGAAAAGCGTTGTCGTAATGACACCGAGGAACTTCTCAAGGTCCAGACCAAATCCAAGCCCTCAAAGAAAGACTTTGATGCTTATTATGCTGATTGGCAAGGAGCCAAAGTCGATTCGTCAACCCGACGAAGAAATTCACCAATGTTGCTGCCCTAACGCAACATGAAATTCCTCAGTGGAGCCTCATTTCAGCAGATCGAAGAACATGTCAAGACTACCGATGAAGTTCAAAGGTCTTGAAGAAAATGCTAGTTCCGAGGCTGATGATCCCATTCCAAATTACCAAGAAATTGCCACAGCATCCACTAGTGGTGCGCCTGAAGAAACTGAACAAGACAGGGCAACTGCATCAGTTGCGCCTGAGGAAAATCAACCAGATTCCTCAGCTCCTCCTGTGCCAACACCAACTCCTATTCTTCCATCTGCCTCTGATGTGAAGAAGACCAAGGCTGCAGAACGAGCTGCAGTGAAGAAACGAAAAGCATCAGCTGCGACAAATTCTTCGGCTGCAAAGAAAATGAAGCCAATGACCAGCTCCTTTGAAAATCCTATTGATGTTGTTCCAATCTCCTCAATTCCATCAAAGGACCTTGTTCCTTTTGATGAAGATTATGAGATCCCAAGCGGATCTGATGAAGAACATCATTCTGCTGCTTCGTCAGAGCAGATTGATGAAGAAATTGAAGTGGAAGCAATCCCTTCAACCCCAATCATTTCCTCGCCTATGCCTCAGTTCACAACTGAAGAGGCCGGTGTTGAGGAAATTGAAGAAGATGTGGATATTGGAAGCACAACGCCCGGTGATGAACGATGACTTTTGGGAAAGTCAAGATCCAAATTATCCACTCTTCACCCCAATCCAACAGATACCTCGGTCCCTGCTCCAACAGTTCAAATGGGCTCAAGAAACTCATCCCACTTCATTTGTCCATGAAGAAATTCCACCCACTAGCGCCGATGAACTCTTCTGCTGATCCTCGATCAGCACTGTAGAGGAACAAGAAATTCCTCACCAAGAACATGAGATTGCGATTCCAGAGGTCGTGATGCAACTCATCGACACTCCACCGCCAAAGCCAAAGAATCCCTTCTCAACAAAGCAAAAGTTCAAGGCTGAAGATTTCTTCAATGAGCATGTATTCTTCATCGATTACAATCCATATGATTACGCTCGCATAAGGAAGAGGAGTTTCGGACTGCCAGTCAAGCCAATTTCTATTCCTCGGTGCTCTTCAACAAAGACAAAGTCTTCGATCATGCACATATTCCTCATGTGGACATGGAGTCTCCGCCAGCTTTGAGCCGCCCTCGGTGTTCTTCACGATGCAGGACTTCTGAATTTTTGCACCGACATCTGTGATTGGAATGAAGAACTCATTCTTCAATTCTATGCAACCTGCACATCATCGGAGACGTCAAGACGTGAACTCATGGGTGTTAGACCGGATGTCCAAAATACTCACTACAAGGCACCAAAGAATCGAATTGCTTCGTGCCCTACCACTCAGTCCTCCACTTGATGGTGCTCGTTGTATCTACAACGAACCAGAACTTTCAAATAACTATATGCAAATGCTGATGAAGCCTTTGAAGCCAGGGCGGGCCCCAAGAACCAAATTCCTCATCAAGGAATTATTGTATGTGCCTCGGACTGTCTATCGGATTCTGACGAAGACAATGAGTTCTATCAAAGGACACGACTCAAATGATGAAGAAGTCCTTGGCATCATGAAGAATATGCTTTTCAATATCATTCATGGCGTTCCCGTCAACTTCCATGATTTCTTCATGAGGACTCTGGCAAACATTGCTATGTCACCATTTGAGCTGAAGCCTTATGCGCCATGGATAATGAGATTCATCAGACAAGGTCTTCACTCAATTACAAAGGCTGATACTACGAACCACCGCAGCTACTTGCCCCGATTGAAGTCCTCAAACGGACATTTACCTCACCGATGACAAGGTCAAGGCAACTGCTGTGATCGATGAAGGCATTCGTCCATTGGATGGACAGCCAGCAAAGCTGCATCCTACTCCGCCAATGATGACTCGCCACACATGACTCTCGCCAAATACCTCACCAAGCAAAGTCCTCAAGCCACAAAGACCTGTGGTGATGATCGATCGTGAGTTACTCCTCGGTCTTCATCGGAAGGTTGATCGCAATCATAAATGGATCAAGCGTCGGTTTGGTTCAATTCTTCACAACATGACCTCTACACACAATGCAAAGAAGAAAACCACTACTACCTCCATGAAACCTTCAAACGCACTGGCTGTTCTTTCAAATGTCTACGGGCGGAAGAACCGACGACAATGGGTCTCAAGGAAGAATTTGACTGGTCCGCACCTCCTCCAAGAAATACAAGAAGGTCAAAGTTCCTTCCTTGGTGGCTAGCTCCTATTCTTCATCACGAGACACCGATGAAAATGAAGACTTGGGCGACACGCGGCAGGCCCTACTACGACAATCGACCCCAACAACGCTGGCGCTCCTTCCTCAACTTGAAATTCTTCAGGGGCGTTAGTCCTCAGTTTCGATCCTTTTTGGTCATTCGATGACAAAGGGGGAGAAATTTGAGTTAGTCTTCAAGCGGGTCTATTATAAGGGCAACTTTTTTGTTAAGTTACAACTCTCGTTCTTCTAAAACTTTTATTGGATCGAGTTGTAATCTTAAACCCAACGGTGCTTTGATACTTTTGATGCACTGAGCTCTGATTCTCCTGTGCTCTGATACTCTTGATGCGTTATTTTGCATGCCTGTTCCTCATTAATGTTATTGCACGCATGCTGAATTTCATCAAGCACCATATTTCATCGTGCATTTCAAATTCTTCATATTATATGTCAAATGCGTGTATGAATTACAAGATATAGGGGGAGATCTCCATGATTCAACTCTTCAAATGTGCATTGCCTCAAAAGCAAATTCCTCACTATGCACATCTTCCGGGAGTTCTTCTATATCTTGCAATCAAATTCCTCAATATCAGTATTTACACTTCATATGTTTATCCCGTTGAAAACTTAACCTATATTGTCATCAATCACCAAAAGGGGAGATTGTAAGTGCATCTAGTGCCCTTAGTGATTTTGGTGTATTGAAGACTTATAGGTTAAGGGACTAATGTGTTTGTGAGTGTACACAGGTCTATAAGTCTATGAGGAGTTTGATATTTACAGAGAAAGTCGACCCTAAAAATGAAGTTCTTCGATCAAGACTTTGATATTCTGAAGACTTTCCGAAGACTTTCTGAAGACTTTGAAAGTGAAGAAATTGGTGTGACCTTGAAGACTTGGTATTCATTTGAGGAACATGAAGCGTGAAGACTTTTGTTTTCGTAGTTTCGTTTTCTCTTTCTTGATTCATAGGAAACACCGTACTGTTAAAGGGGGTCGAGGAAATACTAAGGAAAATTTTCCATGTGATGCTCAACTCAAAATCCTACACCTACCAATCCCTTTGAGTAAAGCCTTTGGAAATCTCATACAGTTCACCAATTTCTTGATGTGAGAGGACGAAGTTCTTTTGGTCGCCGAGAATTTGTTCTGACCGAGGAGTTAGGAATTCTCCGGCGGATTGCCTACACAGTGAGGAACATGATAGCCTTGAGGAATTTGAGATTCAAATTTCCGACCGTTGCTGTGTTGCGCGCCAGCTGTCCCAAAATATCTTATCCACCTAACGGTCACATCATTGAAGGGCATTTACGTCTTATCATGTCGGGCTGCTCCCTAGGCTATAAATAGCCGCCCCCTACAACCACTAGCTGGTTGGCTGCTCTGAGAGAAACTTGACACTTGTCATTTGAGAGCAGCCCATCCTCCGAGAACTTTGAGCGAAAATCATCGAGTGAGGAAAAACCCAAAACCAAACCCCTACAAACCCAAAGTGATTGAGCATCACTGAAGAGATTGATCCTGCGTGGATCCGACGCTTGTTACCTTTGAAGACTGTGCTTCTTCCAGACGGTTAGTCTAGAGCATCCAAGAGGAATTGTGGATCGCCGAGTGACCAAGTATGTGAAGGTTTGGAAGTCGCCTGAAGACTTACCACGAGTGATTGGACGAGGTCTGTGTGACCTTAGTTCAAGGGGAATACGGTGAGGACTTGGTGTCCTGAGCTGCGTGCTCAGCGACTGGGTGTCCGGGACTGTGTGTCCTCGAGTTTAAATACTCAGCCGCTCCAACCAGACGTACAACTGAGACAGCAGTTGGAACTGGTCTACCAAATCATTGTCTTCACCAACCTCACTGGTTCTATCTCCTCAACCCTCTCATTTCCTCATTACTGTGTTGTGTGTTCTTTCATATCTGTGTTTGAAGACTTTGACTGAAGACTTTCTCAATTTCCTCAGTTCAATTTCTTCACCGCTTGTCTTCATCTTGTGCTATCATGTGCTTACGCTTTACATGCTCTTTGATTGTCTTCATTTCATCATGATGACCATGCCCGCATTCTCTTATGCTTACTTGAGTACTTATTCATTGCAAGTAGTTCTTCGCTAAGGAATTTCCTCACCGGCAAATTCCTCAGTGAAGACTTCATAAAGATCGCCTATTCACCCCCCTCTAGTCGATATAACGCACTTTCATCGTCACCAGCCGCCCCTTATCGCTGGTATCTGCCGCCGTCAACGGAATTCAACCCCGCCGTTGCCGCCGTAGCGAGTCTCCGCCGAACTAGGGTATGGACTTGATCACAGTGCTTTCCTCGTCCGATTCTCAGCACATTGTGTTCTTATTGATTCTTGCCACGATAACACTCCTATCCAGTCAATGCAATCCTTAGAATAGTTTTGATTCGAAAATTTAGGGTTAGGTTTCATGAAACCATCTCGGACCCACCGAGTTGAAAAACTCGGTCCCACCGATTTGGCTTATGCCATTGCACTAGTAAGACTCGGTCTGACCGATAATTGCTAATCGATGAGACCGATTTTAGGACTTTGTGAAACCCTAGCAGTCTCGGTGCCACCGAACTGTGACTCGGTCCAACCGAGTTCATCAGTTTAGGTTCCAAAACTGCTTCGGTATCACCGAGTTGAAAATCGGTTGATCCGAAATGCTTTCGTGGAAAACTAAAACTGAATTTTTGAGTCATTCTTTGCAAAATCTCTGCATTTTGTGATGCTCATCCACTCTACCTCATCTATAACTCTTCACAAGGTCACATCAGATGTCGCATCAGAGTGACAAATGTAACAGTGTCGAGGAACAGGTGAACATGAGTGAGGGCACTAGTCCCTCTAGCTCTTCAGATGAAGGCAGCAGGAGCACCCCAAGCAATCTGCCTAAAGCTGCCACCAAGCAAAGGAAGAAGAAACCTCAGATTCTGAAGATGAGGATTATAGGGCAGAAGAGGATGAAGCAACCTCCAAGAAGGTTGTGCTCAAAAAGGAGTATGGCTTAGCACATAGCTTAAAGCCTGGAGTCAATAAGAAGGTTCCTGCCAAGAGGACACCAATGCCAAAGGCCAGAGCATCAACTCAAATTCCTGAAAAGCCTTATCCCAAAGAGCTAGCAGCTGCTTAAGGGAAGAAAAGGAAAGAGAGGGTCAAGAAGACCACAGTCAGAGTTATTGGGAAGCCTTCCATGATGGAAGAGGAAGAAGAGATAGCTGCACCGGCACCAAAGGCACCAAAGCTAATGGGTGATGCAATAAGATCGTGGGCTGCCACATCTAAGCCCAAGGAAGCACCCAAAGCTGCCCCCAAGGCCAAGTTCTGCACCAAAGAGGAATACCAGGAGTATTCCACCATCGAGAAGAACAAGGCCCCAAAGGCTCGAGGTTGTCAAGAAGAGGAAGATGGAGAAGGACAAGTTCTGAGGAAGCTCAAGCCCAAGATACCATACCACAATGATGCCCATCCTGTGGCTGAGGACATGAACATCAGAAAAGATTCAGGGTTGAGGCTATGGAGGTTGGCAGATCCATATGCCACAAGGATAAGGACTGCTGTGGACTACAGGTTCCACACCAAGGAACAGCAGGACTTTTATGAGACTGTTCTACTGGATAAGAAGCCCATAGTCTGTGATATGAGGTGGGTCGACTGGACCTACATGAAAGAAAATGTAGAGCACTATCCTGGAGTGCAAGACAGTTTTGTTGCTTGTGGAGTTGCAGATTTTGTTGGGCAAAAGCTCACAAACTGGAATGATGAACTTATCATGCAATTCTACTCCACAGCACACTTTTATCCAGATGGCAGGATAGTGTGGATGTCTGAAGGTACAAGGTACCAGTCAACTGTAGAGGAGTGGGAAAAGCTGATAAATGCCCCAAAGGAAAATGATGATGACCTGGTGTATATGCCAAGAAGAAAATGGGACACAATACCATGGCACATATGTACAAGGAGATCCTGCATAAAGCCCTAGAGACTTTCTCTTTTGGATCAGTCCACTTTCTTCTGTCAGGGCTGCCTACAATCAATTGGATCCTAAGGCACACTCTACTGCCTAAGTCTGGTGACCACAACATGATCAGAGGGCATGCAATCAACATGTTGCATTTGTTTGATGTGCCTCAGAAATTCAAGGTCATGAGCCTTATAGTTGAAACCATTAAGAGGACTGCAGCAGATCATAAGAGGAGTTGTGGATATGCCCCTCAGATTCAGGAGTTGATTAACTCAAAGATGGGCACAGGAAAATATCTATTGGATAAAGAGCATTTTCCAATTTATACAGACTTTGAGGACAATGAGGTTGTCATGAATGAGAATGATCCATCGTTAGTTCAAGCACAAGAGAAGAAGGAGAAGGCAAGGAAGGAGAAGGCTACCAGGATGCCAACTCAAGAGGAGGCATATGAGTATTTCTTGAAGAACAAGCAGGAGCAGCTCGGATACTTAATAGCATCAACACTGAGGATTGAGAAAGGATTGGCCACCCTCACTCAAAATCAGGAGAGCTTGGAGAGAATCATAGAACAAAAGTTCTATGACTTACATGTGAAATTAACTGAGATTCAATCTGCAGTGGAGCAACTACAAGATGACATGCAGGAGAGGAAGGGCAAAACAACAAGCATTTGCCAGAGTGCATAGAGCCCAGAGGTCATCTGTTGTGCCGATTCGACACGAGCCACTTAAATGCACCAGCTATAGCCTCGGTGCCACCAGCTCCAGCACCTACATCAGCTCCAGCTCCATCTACTTCAACTGAAGCTTTCGTCCTTGGCGCTATCCAGACTCCACCACCTGAAGATCAAGCCCGAGAGTCGATCTAGCACTATGCATTTTCTATGAACTTTTTGGTAACTTGTTGCCAAAGGGGGAGAAAAATGTATAGATCATAGGCTTCGAGAGAGAGAGAGTGTTGCTTTTGTTCTCTCTTGATTTGGTGGTTTTGGTTTTTTCAAACTTGTTTGCTTTTGGTTGCTTGATATACTATGTTTGTGAGACATTGATGATCATGTGTTTGATCATAAGCTACACTTATGCATGTTTGATGGTATTATCTTATCTATCCTATATGATCATTCACTGTGCTTGGTGATGAGTGCATGTATTCAATTCATATCATTTTGAGCGCTCCAGCAATATGTATGTGACATGGAAGAGTAACCCATGAGCCTAATTCCTTGTGCATTTGCAGTCCAAAGAAAATCATAATCTATGCACAAATTTAGGGGGAGCTCTTGCTTATCACATACTTCTCAAAGCGACGATGTTTTTCAATCTTATTATCATTTGTCGAAGCTTTGATCTATATGTTGTCATCAATTACCAAAAAGGGGAGATTGAAAGTGCAACTATCCCTAGGTGGTTTTGGTAATTCATAACAACATATAGCTCATTGAGCTAATGCTATTCCAAGATGAACATTTCAGGAAAGCTCAATGAATGGCATGGCATGGATGATGAAAGTGGATCCCTCAAAATGCTTTTGACAAAGGATTGGCTCAAGCTCAAAAGCTCAAGACTCTTCATTTTATATTTTAGTGATTCAAGATCACATTGAATCTATAGGAAAAGCCAATACTGTCAAGGAGGGATGAGGTGTTGCTTAATGAGCCTCTTGCTTCATGTGCTTAGTGATATGCTCCAAAACCCTCAGCTACTTTCTCACATCCACATATGACCTAAACTTAAAGACAAAATCGGTCTCACCGATTCTTCCTATCCGGCGCCACCGATTCCATATGTCATCGCCACTGCCACAAACCCTAGGCAAATCGGCTCTACCGATAGGGATCTCGGTCTCACCGAGATGGGATTGTAATCTCTCTGTTTCCTTTTCGTAACTTTTCGGTCTCACCGAAAGAGCGGATCAGTCCCACCGAGATTGCAATGTAAACTCTCTGTTTCCCTTTTGTAACATTTCGGTCTCACCGAAAAGAGCAAATCGGTCCCATCGAGTTTACTCCGACCAACTCTCTAGTTAGCTAATTACCAAAATCGGTCTCACCGAAGTTTGTATGTCGGTCTCACGGAGATTACGTTATGCCCTAACCCTAACCATATCGGTCCTACCGAGATGCATGTCGATCCCACCGAAAACCCTAACGGTCACTAGGTTTACTAAAATCGGTCTCGACCGAGTTTGTTGATTCGGTCCCACCGAGATTGGTAAATTGTGTGTAACGGTTAGATTTTGTGTGGAGGCTATATATACCCTCCACCTCCTCTTCATTCAGAGAGAGCCATCGTAACAAACTACACTTCCAACTTACCATTTCGAGAGAGAACCACCTACTCATGTGTTGAGGCCAAGATATTCCATTCCTACCATATGAATCTTGATCTCTAGCCTTCCCCAAGTTGCTTTCCACTCAAATCTTCTTTCCACCAGATTCAAATCCTATGAGAGAGAGTTAAGTGTTGGGGAGACTATCATTTGAAGCACAAGAGCAAGGAGTTCATCATCAACACACCATTTGTTACTTCTTGGAGAGTGGTGTCTCCTAGATTGGCTAGGTGTCACTTGGGAGCCTCCGACAAGATTGTGGAGTTGAACCAAGGAGTTTGTAAGGGCAAGGAGATCGCCTACTTCGTGAAGATCTACCGCTAGTGAGGCAAGTCCTTCGTGGGCGACGGCCATGGTGGGATAGACAAGGTTGCTACTTCGTGGACCCTTCGTGGGTGGAGCCCTCCGTGGACTCGCGCAACCGTGGGTTGAAGTCTCCATCAACGTGGAGGTACGATAGCACCACCTGTCGGAACCACGCCAAAAACATCCGTGCCTCCAATTGCATTTGAATCCTCCAAACCCTTCCCTTTACTTTCTTGCAAGGTGCATGCTTTAATTTCCGCTGCTCATATACTCTTTGCATGCTTGCTTGAATTGTGTGATGATTGCTTGACTTGTCCTAAGATAGCTAAAATCTGCCAAACTCTAAAACTGGGAAAAGGCTAAGTTTTTAATTGGTCAAGTAGTCTAATCACCCCCCCCCCACCCACCTCTAGACATACTTCAAGGTCCTACAGTTGGTATGTCCGACTCGGACCTTATCTCGACTCGGGATCCAACTACGTCCTATCCGACCAGATCCTTCTGAGTCCGTATTATCCGGTTAGCATCTGCTCCATGGCTAGTGAGACCGAGCCATCCACCGTGTCATATGCTAGTCTAGTCGGCTGCACGTCCACACAACCCTTTCGACTAGGGACCTTTTAGGACAGTCGTCATACAATGCATAGTCCCACAAAAAAGTCACGTACTTGTTGATACACACCATTGATAATGTCCAAGGACTATCTTTATTCATAAACACATAGGAAATATCATCATACATGATTGCCTCTAGGGCATATCTCCAACACCTCTTACTCTCGCTAAAAATATATAGCAACTCATAACAAGGTGGAGGGGGGTTCTCTCTCACTTGGTTGTGGTGGTATTTGTCTTGTCTTGTTTATGATTCCCACACACGATTCATGGTGTATACCTTACGACTCAAATAAAAGAAATCCTTGGTAGAAAAATGATGATGATGTCATCTTTTATTCGTTTAGCTTAAGAGGTTGTCGACCAACTTTATGTTTCATTCTGAGTGATATGTGTATTGAAAGCACACTCAAAAAAAGTCTTCTAATGATAATGCCATAGCACCAAACCCATCATTAGAGTCGGATGTCCTTTCAACAAGTTGTGACTAGAGTGAGTCATTTGCCCCTAGCAGAGTGGACTCACTCAGCCCCACAAATGCCGAAGCATCCATAGCCCGCCACCAGCTTGCACACTCTAGGGCAGACATGGGAATGCCACTGTGCACCAGGAACCGCAACAGATGACACGCCGAGTGATGCCACGAGCTAGATCGTAGCGCCCCCAGGCCCATATGTCGTGTTGCTCCCATAGCCATGGCGATCGCTGATATGTCTCCAACATATCTATACTTTTTTATTGTTTCATGCTATTATATTATCTATCTTGGATGCTTTATATGCATTTATATGCTATTTTATATCATTTTTGAAGATTAACCTATTAACCCAAAGGCCCAATGCCGCCTCGTTTTTTGCTTGTTTTTTGCTTTACGTAAAATCAATACCAAAGGAAGTCCAAACACAATGAAATTTTACGGTGATTTTTTAGGACGGAAGGACCCTAGAAGGTCCAGGAAGGAGGTCAGAAGAGCTATGAGAGAACCACGAGCTCATAGGGCGCGGAGCTTGTGGGCCCCATGCAACTCTGTTTATACTAATTCTGCTTCTATAAATTCCCAAATATTCCCAAAATACTAGAGAGCCACCCGAAACACTTTTTTCGTCACCGCAAGCTTCTGTTCTTCCGCGATCCCATCTGGAGGCCTTTTCCGGTACTCTGTCGGAGGAGGAATCGATCACGCAGGTCTTGTACATCATCCTTGCTGCCTTCCGATGATGCGTGAGCAGTTCACCACAGACCTACAGCTAGTATCTAAATGGCTTCTTCTCTCTTTTTGATCTTCAATCCAATGTTCTCATTGATCTTCTTGGAGTTCTATCCGATGTAATCTTCTTTTGCGGTGTGTTTGTTGGGATTCATGAATTGTGGGTTTATGATTAGATTATTCACTAAAAGTAATTGAGTCTTTTCTGAACTTTATTATGCATGATTATTATAGCTTTGTATTTCTCTTCGGTCTATTCATTTGGTTTGGACAACTAGATTGATTTATCTTCAATGGGAGAGGTACTTTGTAATGAGTTCAATCTTGCGGTGTCCTCACCCAAGGACAAAAGGGGTAGCAAGGTACGTATTGTATTGTTGCTATTAGGGGTAAAACGATGGGGCTTAATCATATTGCTTGAATTTACTTTGTCTACATCATGTCATCTTGCTTAATGTGTTACTATGTTTGTCATGAACCTAATACCATAGATGCATGCTGGATGGCGGTCAATTGGTGGGGTAATAGTAGTAAATGCAGGCAGGAGTCGGTCTACTTGTCACGAACGTGATGCTTATATACATGATCATTGACATGAATACGTCATAAATATGTGCTTTTTCTATAAATTGTCCAACCGTAGTTTGCCTACCCACCATATGCTATTGTTTCAAGAGAGAAGCCTCTAGAGAAAACTATGGCCCTCGAGGAAACTAAAAATACTTCGCTGCAATTTATTTCCTATTCTTTTGTTCTGCAATTTATCTATCTAACACTACTAGATTTAATCCTTGCAAGTAACGAGTTCAAGGGGATTGACAACCCAGTTGCCCGCGTTGGGTGCAAGTATTTGCTTTTGTGTGTGCAAGTATTGTTCACGGGGATTTAGTTGGTGCTCATATTGGTTCGATAACCTTGGTTCTCACTGAGGGAAATACTTATCTCCATTGTACTGCTTCATCCTCCTCTTCAGGGAAAAACCCAACGTAGTTTACAAGTAGCAATCGTCGGCATCAACAAACACGAGCCACTGCCCACAAGACGAGAAAGTCCTGTCGCCGTCCTCTTCATGCGGGCTTAGCCCGGCAGTGTCGTTCAATGACGAAGAAAGGGGTGGGGAGGGTATGGTGGGGACGGATCTAATTCCTGCCGGGCCGGGGAGGGGAGGCCACGCGAGGACGGGAGAACATTGAGTTTGAGAACATTATAGCCTATGTGTTGCCGAAAATTGACATCTGAGCACGGGTGCAACGGAGCACTTTATTTTGAAGTTCAAAAAACCAGATTTTTACTACTCGAAAATTTTCAAAATTTTGTATGCATGAACGTATATCAATGCAGTATATGGGGCCAAAATTTCAGGAATATACATGCTTACATGTAAAAGATACAAAAAGGACAAAATACATGAAAATTAGGGGTTTGTTTTGTTGTTCTGGGGCTGAAATTTTGTCTTTTTTGCGCAGCACGTAATACAATGTACTCCCTCCGTAAACTAATATAAGAGTGTTTAGATCACTATTTTAGTGATCTAAATGCTCTTATATTAGTTTACAGAAGGAGTATTATTGAACGTAAATTTCACAGGTATTTAGACAACATGCATGCGTATTCATGTAAAAAAGTCAAATCTTTTAAGCACCTTTTTAGGGCAGTTTAAAATAAAGTGCTCCATTGGCCCATGTTCTGAAAAACCGTGCTACACGTAGGGCGTTTGTGTCTGTGTGTTATCCCTTTTAAACCGTGTCCGTGTGACTATAAAATAAGACACAGAGAGTGAAAAGCATTGACCCTCAAGGAAACGAGCATCGCTTCAATCTCCTATGCTCGGCATGGGGCCCAAATGCGAAGCGGTTGCCTCATCTTGATATCCCTTTGTCTCCCTCCTCCGCTCATGTTCAGTGTACTTCTAATCCAGGAGAGAGAAGGGTTCGATTCCGTTCACATCAAACTCGTATACGTATCTGTTATGTCAACATAAATAAAATATTATCCTTCTCCTAGAGTATACGCAGCTAGCGCCTAGCTACAGGCTTTCATGCTTCTCTATGCCAATGCCGTTTACACGTGTGAAAATGAATCAATGCCACGTGTAAACTACTAGGACAGCTAATGCCACGGCTATAGCTTCGGTGCCGTGCTGAAGTTTCAGGTTTTACGATCTACGCGATTTGATGCCATGAAGCATGGCAAAAAGGCAAAGGTGATCTGTACGCATGGGCGTCAACCTTAACCTTAGCCCCTCGGATGCTACATGGCCTATGGCTCGCTACTTGCCGCGATTAGGAAGAGAGCATGATTGCACCAGCCGACCCGCGTCAAATTGTACAAATTGACGCATGTGTATGTTGGCTACTCAAACATGGGGCCAAAGTACTCCGCGCGCTGCTGTGAAAAATGGTTGCACTATATTTCGATGAAATTTTATTGTACTTTCTCCGTTTTAAAAGATTTGGAGTTAAAATTTTGTTCTAAATCAAACTACTCTAAGTTTAACAAACTTTATAAAAAAAATGTACATATCAAATATATAGAGTATGAAGATATATGTCATGATGAATCCAATGAAGCTAATTTTGTGTTGTACATATTGGTATAGTTTTTTACAAATTTGGTCAAACTAAAACAAGTTTGATTTAGGACAAACCTAAGGCTTCAATTATTTTGAAACAGAGTGTGAATATTTGGATTACGAATATGTGAACTAAAAGTCAAAGTACATATTATATACTTTATTTGATTATTGTATAGTTAGAAAAATATTTACTAAATTGAAGTAGCATAATATAATCGGAAACCCTTTTTCATGCATGTTGTGGTGGGCCTTGATGAGATGATGTGTGTGGTGCGATGATATGTGTGCGTCTTAAAGTAAATACAAGTAGTGAGATTAAGCAATAATATTTTTTTGGGTGTGTCTAAGGTTTATCTAGATGTGACATAACTATTTCACATCTAAGTTCACTTAAAGTGTTTGTGGCCTAAACACTTGTTTCTTTGCCTCTTGTTTCCTTTGTTGAGGTTGGATTGATTCTCGATTACATGCAGGTGGCTACAACACAGAATCTAACCAGTGCATGCAAGTGATTATGTGTAGCAAATCAGTAGCATGCATGCATCGCTGACGTACCGAGGAGAGGAGGGACTTGAAGGAGTGGCCCGTGAAAGTTTTGGTTTTCTCCTTGCTGTTTTTGGTTGTTTTGCTTGTTGTTTTGGTTCTTTTCTTCTTTTCAGTTTATTCTTTTTCCTTCTTTTTTTATTTTCTTTCCATTTTATTTTTTCTTATGTAAATCTACTTTTTTATACATGAACATCCTATCAAATATACCATGAATATTTTTTCAAACATGGTGAAGATTTTTTAAATATATTCTGAACATTTTTTTGAATATAGGATGAACATCTTTTTATATACTATGAAAATTTTACAAATATACGATGAACATTCTTTCATAATGTCATGAACAATTTCTGAAACAAGGTGAACATTTTTAAACGTATGATGATTCTTTTTTGTAATATATATTGAACATATTTTCAGCAGTAATCATGTGCATTTTGTGTTCATTTTGCAAAACAATCACTTAGTCAAAATTTGACAACAACGTTGTACCTTCCTTCTTTTGTTAACCATTTATCTTTTAGAATTCTTCCCCAGGTAGGCATTTTTGTTCTAGATAAACGTGTGCCCAAAAAGTCAACACCTGAATGCAACAATAAATAAAAAAACAAAAAAAATGAAACAATCAGCCAAAGCAGTCAGGAAATTGGAGGAAGAACGCACACTAAAAATATGAATACAATGTACAAAAGATGAAATAAGGGTAAGGAAAGTTAATGGCCATAAAACAGTGAGACTCGTCAATTTGACGCTAATAGGCGTCAACAAGGAACTCTCCAAAAAAATTGACACCACCAAATCTGGGGCAAATATATCAAAGAACTTAGTTGCATGTCAATAGTGGACTTTCGACTGAGATAAAAAAAATTGTCAACCTAGTTGCGAGTCGATAGTGGATTTGCAGCTAGGATAAAAAAAGGGTCAAGCCGAGTTGTGAGTCGATGGTGGACTTGCAATTGGTCAAAAAATCGTCGGGCCTAATTGCGAGTCAAGGGTGGACTTGCAACTAGGGAAAAAACGATCAAGGCTTAGTTGCATACCAATGGTGGACTTGCAATTAGGATGAGAAAAAGGTCAGGCCCAGTTGTGAGTCGTTGGTTGACTTGCAATTGCGGCAAAAAAGATTAGGAGCTCAGTTGTGAGTCGATGGTTGTCTTGCAACTGGAATAATAAAGGGGCGGTCCCAATTATAGTCGATGGTTGCCTTGCAACTCAGACAGAGAAAAAGCTCCGTCCCTAATTGCGATACGATGGCGGACTTGCAACTGAGTAGGAAAAAAAAGTCTGACCCAGTTACAAGTTGAGGGTGGACTGACAACTAATGGAAAAAAATCAGGCCCAGTCGTGATGCAAAAGGAACGTCGAACCAGTTGCGATTGAAGGATGTAATTGCAACTAGGGCAAAAGCAAGATCAAGGGCTCGGTTGCATGTCAATGGTGGACTTCCAACTCGGAAAAAAGGTCAGACCCATTTGCCAGTCATTGGTTGACTTGAAACTGGGCAAAAAAGGGTAAGGCCCACTTGTGAGTTACTGGTTGAGTTGCAACTGCGACTAAAAAATGATAAAGAGCATAGTTGTGAGTCGATGATTGTCTTGCAACTGCGATAAAAGAAGGATGTGCCAAAGTGCGAGTTGATGGTTGACTTGCAACTCGAACAAAAAATTCAGTCCCTAGTTACGAGTCGATGACAGACTTGCAACTAAGGGAAAAAAAACAGGTCCAGTTGCATGTTGAGGGTGGATTTGCAACTAATGCAAACAAAGAGTCGGGTCCAGTTGTGATACAAAAGAAAACACCGAGCCCAATTGTGAGTCGATGATGAACTTGCAACTGGGACAAAAATGAGTTAAGGCTATTTGCATAACGAAGGGTGGACATGTAATTAGGACGAAAAACAAGTAGGCCCAATTGCATGTCAGGGTTGGACTTGCAACTGGGACAAAAGGGTTGGGACCCCCCTAGTTGCATGCCGATGAACTTGCAATTGGGACAAAAATGAGTCAGACTTGGTCACGTATCGAAGGATGCTCTCACAATTAGGACAAAAAAAGATGAGCCCAGTTACATATCGAGAGTAGACTTGCAACTAAGACATGTTGCCGGGTTGGTCGAGTTCCACGTTGAGGGTGGACATACAAGCAGGCGAGTGAGCATGTGTGTCGAAAGTGTGTATGTAACTAGGTCGGGTCAAGTACGTGTCAACGATGGACATGCAATTGACCATAATTTCTTTTTACTAACTGACACAAAAGATTCATTAATATATTCTTACTAAGAAAAAAATATGTATTCGAAAATTTTTCATGATTTTAAAAAAATCTGAAAATTTTCACATTTGTTTTTTCAAAATTAAAAAATAAAGATATATTAAAAAACAAGGAATTTGTTTTTTACAAATTTAAAAGAATGTTTACTCATTCAAAAAGTATTCATGATTTAAAAAATGCCCATAGATTTTAAAAAAAGTTTACAGATTAAAACTAGAAAATAAACAGAGAAGCATTAAAAAAAGTTTTAAAAAACAAAGTAAACATGAAAAACAGAAGAAAAAAAGAGAAAAAAAAAGCAAGATGGGTACGTCCATGTATTCTCAACTAAAGTTTATTCCCAACAGCTCCCCTCCATCCCACAAAACAAAAAGATACAGAAGAACCCAGCAGCCCAAAGAAGTACAATGCGACGAAGGCCGGGTGGTGAAGAAAATGGCGGCAACCACATGCTGGCAGAAAGAAGAAAAATGGTTATTTTTCTCATGTATGTTGAGATGGGCCTTTTTTTGCAAAATATGTTGAGGTCCTACTTAAAGACGGAATTTGAACAAAATACATCCATGTCCTTGGGATGTTGAAGTCTTTCTCTTCCTTCACCTATGATGATGTGTCGTGAGCAAAGCTCGTTGTCGGCTTTGGGCATGCGGTTCAACAGAACAAACTTGTTTAAACTCCGGAGTTTGTAGAAGCAACGATCGAAAGTTGTAGATGAAGAAAAGACGTCAGTGACCGCGATCTAGAGTAGCAAATCATTGTTCCAAAGAAAGAAAGAAAGTAGGAGAAGGGTTATAGAAGATCCCAAGTCTATCCAGACGAAGTCTGGGGACACTAATCTCACACGTTCTCCGACGAGGCTAAGACCAGCCAACCTTCATCGGCCGAAATTAGAGCCGAAGGACCAAGACACATAGCCACATTGTCTGCTCCGTAGTATAGCATCGGCGAGACAAACCTGCAGACGAAAAAGGCAGACCTGGAAGAACTAAATATAGGGACACACTATCCTACGCATGCCTCTTGATGATACGAAGAAGCACCTCCAGAGAGAGAGTGAGGCAGGAAGACCTTATTCTACGTCGACGATGATGGGGTCGTCTCATCATCGTCGAACAAAAACAAAGCATTAGTTTATTCCTAACCCTACCACCACCCGAACCGAAGTGTTGGGTCCTCACCACCTCTCATCCCCAGAGCGACAAATTAAAGGAGAAGGGACCAACGGTCTCGCCAGGAAGAGGGTAGATCGGGCACTGCCCCTAGACACCTAGGTCATGGGAGCTAGGAAGAGGGAAACGATTCCTTAACGGGCTTATATAGTTTTTTTTGGCAGATTATTTTAACAAAGTACAATCACTTATATAGTTGAGTACTTAGTTTACCATCCAGGATGTTCCAACATTTTACTTGGATGCACTAAGACGTTTTTTGCTTCATGCATGTTTGAAGATGACATGTACTTACTCTGGAATTGTCTTCTCTCATTTGTTATTTTCTTGAGCAATGCTATTCTCACATTGAGCTCCAAGCGGTTATTATCCCTATCGTAGTCGCTTTTCTTTTAAGTGTATGAAAGAATAGGATTTTTGTATTTATTAGTTTGTTAAATCAAAGAGCACCCTGCATCTAAAAGGAAACATAGCAGCCTACATCATAATTCCATTGCTTGATTTCTAGAAGGGAAAAAAGGGAGAGATGACTGTCTCTGAACTCTGTGCTAGGTTTAAATTGTCATGCTTATATCAGCAAAAATCTGGGTTAACCAAGTGATCAATATAATAGTCAACAAAACCAGTTTGATATGTACTTAAATGCCCAAGATCTTGTAATTTTGAATCAAGTATTGTGATTAGAGAATCAATTGACATTATTCGTATTTTTATTTTTATTTTGCAGGAGAACTGACATTATTTGTTGTAGCATGTTATTTTTCACTTTTAGATTTCTATCTCTTATGCAATGCCGTAAAAGTTGTTTTCATGTTTTTTTTTTGCAACAATTGCAGCATTTGATTGTAGACTATTATTTATTTTCTTTCTAGAAAGATGCATATTAATCCGCAACTCTAGAACAGAGGTAAAATTAGTACATATGAACAACCTAGCTTGCCGATTTGCATGCTTGCCACTGAAAGTCTCAGCAACAAGGAAGCAAGTGCCTATTATTTCTGTTATGTTTCCCCTCACTAAAGACTACCCACATGTTTCCCTCCAAAGAAAGTTCCTTACACGTTTCTCTTAAGGATTTTAATGCAAGCATCTAGTATAAAACTGAGCAAAATTATTGATATTGTCATACTGCTTTTGTAAAATATGATGTTTTGATGAATCTCTTTCTGCAATTTTGGATATTCCATAGGAATGTCTATCTGAAGTAGACCGGTCGTTTGATCAGTATCTGTTTTTTCTTTCCACGGTCACTAGCCTATTGTTTGCCTAAAAGGCATCGGGATATTAGCCATGAAAGGTCGATGAGCAGTTGAGCATGGTGGCAGTTTTACCAGGAACCACGCAACAAGCTCACCACAGCGCAAGTTTCCACCAAAATATGGTAATATGCACAAACGGTGAAAGCCAATGCATGCGCAGTGGCATCAATGAGTCCATCCAAACATAGAATCAGAAAACCGAGACCAGGTTTGACACAGCAAGGTAGAAAGCAAACAATGAATTAGGCACACCAACTTTTGAGATGAAGACGATTAGTTTGAAAGCGACAGGTTTTAGGCAAGCTGGCTTCCAAGCAGGAGGTCAGCCTGGACACAATGAACCATACAGACAGAGTACATCGACGCAGGTGGTAAACTGCTGAAACCAAACACTTCCAGTTTTCACCACATGGATAACAGAGATACAGGCCAGTTCATCACAGCATCATTAACAGAGATCACTTCCCGCCAAACAAGTAGCCCAGGGACGAGCCACCGCCAGGAGCAGCATGAACCTTGGTTGAAGGACGGTCCTGCAAGGGTTAACGGAGTGATCAGCCATTTCTCAGCACACATGGTAAACAAAGACAAAAAAATCAGAGCCCAAAAATGACGAACGAATACCTTTCCAATACTCAAAAATCAGAACATTCAAGTAGTCCGAATAACAAGATTCTTTAACCCATTTGTCTAGCATTACATTTCAGGGGGGTAATGAACCGGTACATTCTTGTTAAACTATTAACTATAGTAACAAATAACACGGCGAGATAAATTCTTGGTGGCTTAACATGAACCCACATAGGTAGTTGCAAAAACTGTACTGGGCAGATGACTCTTTTAGCAAAAAGAATTAATGATGGAGGCTAACAGTGATTAAACTTATGACAATGGAAACTTCTGATATGCCTCACAGATGAAATTTTAAAGGGGAAATAGCTGGATCGAATTGGGTTCATTACAAGGGAAAAAACATACCGTAAGGAAGTTGCCCGTGTTCTGGCCATCTGCACGGTAGTAGTTGTTCGCCCGGCTACCTGGAATGCCAGCTGGAATCTGCTTGGTTACATCGGCAGCTGCCGGTGCTGGTTTCTCAGCAGGTGCGGGCTTCGCAGCTGGTGCTGCAGCAGGCTTTGCAGGCTCACCATCTCCAAACAGGTAACCCAGAGAACTTTGACCACCTCCAGCACTCCCGCCACGACTCATCTTGACTAAGAAAAATAGGTAAAGTGCAACATATGAGTGAACAAGTTCAGCATGATTGTCAGAGTGCAATACATTTTGGAAACAGCAAATGAAATCATCAGGGATAAAAGTTTATGAAAAAATTCAGATCTCAGAGATAAACTAAATAAGCCAAGTGAATCTTGAAATCATATGTCCATACCGGATATATTTTGACCACCAGTTACAACAAAAATGTTTAGATAGTGGCATTTCAAGAAATGTCGTGGTAATTTAGGAGCAGAAGACAGAAAAAAGCATGCATGCTGAACCAAGTCTTCAGACAAGAATGCTTGGTAAGAATAAGTAACCAGTGCTGCTTAGACTGAATGAAGTCAAACAGGGTCAGATATTATCACAAGCCACAAGGTATGCTGTCAATTAAAGCATATAATCTACACAGGTTAGGTAAGATCAACTTCTGTGAAAAAGAAAGATAAAACTCTAAACATGAGGAAATATAGTTTGAGTGCGGCCATGAAAGAATATCTAACAGTTGCTCTTAATAAGAACTTCAAACAAAGGGCATAGAGTATGCTTGCAGGACATGTTGCTAAGGATAATGGTGGTTACCAATCAATACTGGGCAGCCTGGAAAATGAGCCAATCCAAACCCAAAATATAACTCAATCCAGGGCAACTACTCACATCAAACAGTAGATATCCGCAGTATTGTGTTTAATGAAAACATTTAGATCTCTGTTAGAGTGCATAATCAATAGAGGAGATGATAGCATCTCGAAACCTTATATGGTTAAACCAATGACAAAGACAAATTTCAGCATCTTTGGGTTGAGAAGATAAAAATAAGAGGGCAACAGGTCCCCCACCACAAAGTGCGGTTTGGAAACACGATGAAGAAGTGAACTACACATTCATACAGACCAGCAAGTTAATAGAAACTCAAGGTCACTCAAGTAAGAAAGATATTAAAAAAATAAAATCTCACTTCAAACAATCCTAGGATTGATTTTCAACTGGAATGCAATTTGGTGCCTTCATAGACCAAATTACACAGTACATGTGGGGCCTAGCACTGCAGCCAGCACCCAAGCATGTAACAAGCAAAATCCAGAGAGTAGGTTCGATTTAAATTAGCATAGAAACATATCATACATTCATACCGATCCATTGTATATTTGATGACATTTAAGGACACTTTGAGATTGTTGGATATAACTAGGGTGTTTGGCATACTTCAGTTTCAGTTAGGCAGTTATCCCTTAGGTTTTACTGCTACAAGTCATCACCAAAGAGGTTGCCTGAGACTAATCATTAGCATCAACCACGATATACCAAACAGGCCAGATAGGTTCCTACAGGCCTACACCATACATTGGTTGGAACAATGCTAACATGGCACAACAACAAGTCCATTTGAAATTCCGTTGTATATGATCCAAAAGTTTGCCCTGAATTGGCTGACCATCTTGTGAACGTCAGCACGTTTTCCATCAAAATAAGATCATTCACCTATAAACGACAAAACACAGCTGGTACCACCACATACCAGCACATCTTTGCTATGATTTGTTATAAAATTGCCATAATCCAATTCCAACCTTCTCTACACAAAACAGATGCACATCACAAGTCTAGTTGGCAGTTCCCCGCACCAGCTAACCTGAAACTTCAGTGACATTGCTACGGTTACGAACCACATGCCCTAGAATCTTCAAATCTAGGTAAGGTCAGCCCTCACGGAGAAACTGCCGTGAGCACGCGGGCTTTCCGCACCCAATTCCGCAAATTACAAGCCCGATCCCCACAAATCTATCATGGGCAAAAGTGAAATGGACGCCATTACCAACAAATCAACGACCGACAAAGGTAATTAGGCGCAATTCCGAGATATACGCATCCTACATCGACGGATCCTGAACCACACGGGCACAGAAGCGCACGATCCATCTCATTTCTGAGAGCCTGAGGCCAGATCCAGAACTAAACATCTACCGGAAAAACAACGGCGGGGGAGATCCGCCGCGCGTATCGCCGGACAAGGCGGCGGGAGCTAAGAGGGAGAGATCTGGGGAGGAGGAGAGGGGAGGCGACGCGATTGGATACCTTAGATCGGGCGCCGACGAGGGGACGGGGACGGGGACGGGGACGAGGGCGAGACAGGAGGAGGCTCTCGAAGTGGTGGGAGTGGTGGTGGGGAAGCGCTGCGTTGTTGGTTTCCTTTATAGAGTGGGACGTTTGCAGGGAGGGGGGTGGTTCTTTTGCAGTTTGGTCCTCGTGCACGGTCGCAAATTCGGAGAAAAGATGGCCCTGGCTGTGAGAGCAGTGGGTGATTTGGTAAGATGTGATTTCTTTTAAGTTGTTGCATGATTGGATGGTGTCGATGGACAATCCAGGGAATTGTCTAAATCAAATAGCTGGACAGAGGTTACGTCCCTTCTGTGACCGGCTACCACAGCTAGCTAAACCCTGATATTTTGGGAAATGTGTTATTTGGCATTTTAAGTTTGGAATGTCATAAATGTGCTCATATGTCATACTAAGATTAGATGGCAAAAATGGAAGCTAGAGAAAATGACAACTTCTAGATTCAAGCTTGACCATGAATTTAACCGATGAAATGTGGGCTATGTGCCACAAATAATTATACCATTGAATATGTATTCATAAAAGGTTTTCTGTAGTACAGTACTAACATTTTAAGCCGCGTGAATTATGTACTCCCTCCGTTCCTTTATACAAGGTGTTTTTTTTTGATAAAATTCCATAATTTAAGGTGCATTTTTTCTAATTTCTCGTAAATTCCGGCATTAGCCCTTTGGAAAAAAGAAAAGTATTTCTCCCCCAATTGCATGTATCTCTCGTAGAGAAAAAAGGAAAGTATCTGTCTCTTGATTGTGTCTATCTCTTCCTTTCTAGCCTAAATGATTTACTTGCCGCTAATCAATGACTTAGCCAAGGTTAATTTTGTCCTAAATTGTTTATAATGTGCCTTGGTCACTCTTTCAAAAATAATACACTTTGCATAAAGTAATGGAGGAAGTATTATTGTGATATAGTTGATGTTCAAAACTAAATCTCGAAAAGTATGTGCGCCTCCTAATCTGAAACAAGGGAAGTCCTTTCTAAATATCCACCAAATAAAGATACGAATTAGATCATTTTGTGTTTCCGAATAGGGGGAAATGACAAGTCATGCATGAACCCTGAAGAGAAAAAGGAAATATCAACCATGTGTTTATATTTTTGGTGAATCCTTCATTGTCAAAAAAATAATGAGTCCCAACAATGAGCTATCGAAAAAGAGTTAGGCATTTGGATTCACAAAGCTATGTGACTGGAATGATGAGAATTTGAGGATATCATGGCTTGATTAGTATAACAAGAGATGAAAGCAAATTCCTCAACAACAACAACAAAAAAAGACGAATGCAAAAGCAAAAATAGGGTCTTCCAATGATGGTGGAGGAGGTAGGGTAGGATGATTATGATCTGAAACAGAGGAAGGAGAAGACGTTGCATAATACATGTCAGATTTGATACATATACGTAGTCGTGATCTATGTAACAATCAGATGTAAGATATTGTTTTTTTTCCCTTAGTATTTCTCAAAACTTCCGAAAAATGATTGAAAAGATGACTAAAACATACATCAGGTCACAAATAAACTTGATTTTTTGACAAATAAAGTTGATATTAGATAAAATTAATTAACCATTAAGTGATTTTAGATATACATACTACCTTCTTCCCGGTTTATAGGGCTCAATTAAAAAATCTTACCAACTAAGGTAGATAGTGAGTGGTGGAATGATTTTTGTAGTTTGCAAAAGCACTCAATTAATACGCTCATTTTTCTCAAATATTATGTCTACCAATGCATCAATTGCATGCATGCATGCATGAAGTACACGCATTGGTCAATTTTCTCTTAATCTTTGCCTGCAATGATTTAATGCACTTTGAAATCTGAACATGTGTTGGGGAACAATCAAATTGAGACTTATAAAATGAGAAATCTAAAATTTTGAGATAAGCCCTATAAACCAAAAAGAAGGGAATATAATCGATGCCGACACCATGCTCACTAGACCCGTTACCTTCGGGGCCAATTGTCCAATCATTGACATTCTCGAAAACTACATATCTCTATAGCCATCTCTACAGCATTTAATGATTATGCAAACATACTAAGTGACATGGTTCTGAACAGAGAAAGAATCTATCTTGATACCTAGCTTGACCACTCAACCTATACGAAAATCTTGTGACATATGGCATATGACCTAACATGTTACAAGAGACTGCCGACGCTACCAATTGGCAATTGTACAATCCTCCAAAGGATTGTGTGTCGGGTCAAAAGAAAAGAGGATGATTCGCAAAAAAAAAAAGGATGATGTGTTAAATAATTCCCCATCTCTCGCAGGACATATTTGCAAGAGGCCAAATAAAAACTGTTTCCATAGCATGTTGACCAAAGTCGCCCAAACGCAGGCCGCAGAGACAGCACATGGACGCTGGTGTGGTGTGTGGTGCGAGAGCGGCACAGGCAAAGCGCCTCTTGGGAATGGCACGAGCCGTTGATCACACTATTCACGGTCGAGATCGCGCGGCAGAGTGTAACCCGTCGGTGCGAGTCTCCTCCGTGCGGGCCTATCCGTCCGTGTGCATGTGACCCGTGGGCCTGGCGACAGCTACAGAATAACCACGCCAAGATGGATGGGTCGTCCCTTTCCTTCCTCTGCCGATGGCCGTAGCCTAATCATACGCCAGCTGACTGCCCCCACCTCTCTTAAGTTTGGTCTTAATCACATGAAGAAAAGGAAAGCACAGAATATTATGAAAAAAATTGCGTGTTAGAAAAATACGAGCCTGACAGAAAACTGCGCCTGCCTCTCTTAATCATATGAAAAAGATGTAAAGCCTATCAGAATGACAGTGACATTAAGTTTATACTAAAAAATGGTTGGTCCAAAAGAATTCTTAGTTGCATGAGAAAACAAGGCATCTCAGAACCACATTAGATGAATTACTAAAATAATATGCCTTTGGAAAAGAAATACAAGGCTATATTTCTTAATCACATGAAGGTGCAAAATAGTCCCTGCAGACAAAGAGCGAAATATTCTTGTTCTCGAAAAAGCAAAATATTCTGCTTCGATTAGGCAAAATATTAAACTATATTTCTTAATCACATGAATTACTAAAATATTCGGCCTTTGGAATGGGCCCGCTGACAATTGCTTTTATGTTGATTAAATGAGGAGTGAGTATGGCGGGTGCTAATTTGGAAAAAGAATCTCCACACCAGGATGTTATCACAAGTGGAAAAAATATCTCATGCCCTGGGAGCACCTAAGTTCAGGTGCTCCCGTGCGAGCTCGATCGTTGGATCTCAGAGTCAAGGGCTCTCATGAGATGACAAACATTTTTTTGCAAAAAAGCCCTTGAGGAGTTCAAAAAATACGTACAAGTGCAGCAGTTACAGCAACTCCTCAGATGCCTCTGAGATCCGGTGGCCCGAAAGCCACAGGAGCATGATGAGTCCAATTTACGTGATAATTTTGATTGTTATTTTGTGCCTTTATAATAGGCTTTGTGGAATTTTACCGCGTACGTGCACTCTTTTTTGTTTATTTTCCCATGAAACACTTTTGGAGCGGATAAAACACTTATGGAAGAAATCCCAGAAAATTATGGTGGAGTCATGTTATTTAATGTGATAATCTCCTACCACAAAAGAATAAAAGAGGAGGCACTGGGGGGGCTCCTGAGCAAAAGACTGCAAACCATACGACCGTAAGCGCTCGTATGAGCGGTCATATGAGGTGCCAGGAGGACCGCCTCGTCGACTATTTCCACCCTATGGAATTGGATCAGAGATCAGACGCACAAAGACACCAGAAACTCGCCCCGAAGGAGGAACCCTTGTTGGATGGTCGACTTCGCCCAACATCAAGAAGACCAGTAACATAAACATGCAAGGAGGATATCAAATCCTAGTGTCAAACGATCTTTAAACGCTAGGGTTCATCCATATCCCCGAGAACTAGGAGAACTACTCACACATCAAGGCAACAAACATCATACAAGTGGTGGTGATGAACACCGATGGAGTAGACATGTAATACTCAAGTTGATCACTAGGGTTCTTGATGTGTTACAGTGAGAAGGATGTGGATGATGATGATGATGATGATCATGATGATGATAGTGGTGATGATGTTGAAGCCCGCCATGTGGATGGTGGTGAAGATCAAGATCTCCTCCTTGGCAAGTTCCCTCTCCGGATCGCCCCAGAGGCTATGCCAATTTTGGACGGTAGGTTATTACTGTTGGTGAACCAGCTGGTTGTGGAGGTAGGTGGCATGACAAGCCCTATCTCCCTTATCGTTGCAGTAGGGGGTAAAATAGAGACCAATTATAGGTTGCATCCATGGGGACCTTTTTCCCCTTAATCACCGTTTGGTAACCGGAGTGGGGAAGAACGGTGGTGGCGTATGTGATACGGGGATGTCGTGTGTATGCACGTATTTGTACCGGCTCTGACCACAAATAGAAATATGCAAAGTGGCTCAGGAATCCGGCATAGCATCGTGTTTAGGCACCGCTTTAGATGCACGCTAGTGGAGAATATGGACTCCCTCGGAACACCTCAACACTACTGATTTCAACTCTCTTTTGTGCAACACTTGTTATTTACTTTTACTTGCAATATTTAGTTTTACGCTCTCTACACCCTTATCTTTAATTTATCACCGCTTTGGATAACTCACAGCTTGCAGGCATACTCTTGAAACCCTTCAAGAGACAAAATATTGATATGTGTGCTACTTGTGGGATCGATACTCTTACTTCGAAAAATCTACAACTAAACCATGTGCACTTGCAGGAAATCAAGTTTTTTCTGGCGCCTTTGCCGAGGAAAGGAGTGCTTTTGATCTTTGTCTTAAGTTTTGTTTGAATTACATGTACTAAGTTGTTTGCAGATTCAGAGCAATCATGGTTGAGTTTGGACACCATTACCAGCTCGACACCATGCGCCTTACTGGACCACCTATGCAGGAAATGTTCACATCATTGGGCCCTAACCCCATTGGTGTAGCTTATGAGGTGAATCCAAGTGTCCTTGAATTATTGCATAATAAACAATTTAAAGGTGAGGAAGGTGTGCATCCTTATCAACATTTGCAATTTTTTGATGACATATGTGGGATATTCATAGTAAATGTTTTTGACCCATATGCTATGAAACTTAAGTTATTCCCTCACACTAAGGCTGATGGAGCAAAAAATGGTTAGTATCTCACCCTGCAGGTACCTTTGATACATGGGATAAATTGACAGCAACATTATTATCAAAATATTATCCAGAGATGAAGTCTTATAAGAAAGATGATGGGTTTTAAATTTTGGCGGAGGCCTGGGGAAATTCTGGTAAACGCATACCAAAGGTGCCGAACTCTACTAAATGATTGCCCTCGTCATAAACTCCCTGATTGGCTTGTACTAAATCTCTTTTATGGAGGACTTCAGGATGATTCCAAAGAGGAACTAGATTGAGCTTCTACAGGTTCTTTTATTACTAGCTTAGTGCCTAAAGCGTGGGAAATACTGGATGGTAAACTAGGTGATAACCCACAAGTATAGGGGATCACGACAGTCTTCGAGAGCAGTATTTCACCGAAATTTATTGATTTGACACAAGGGGAACCAAAGAATATTTATGAGCCTTATCAGCTGAGTTGTAAATTCAACCACACCTCAAAAGTAATTTCTCTGCAGCTAAGTGTTTAGTAGCACTATAGTATGATAGTTTTATAGTAGCAGTAACAGTAGCAGTAGCAGTTTTGTAGTGATTGTAACAAGAGCAGCAGCAATAGTAATTAGCAAATACGGTATGAGAAAAGCGTAGGCATTGGATCGAAGATGGATATTTGTGTTGGATGACATTCATCATGTAACATTCACAACCTAGAGCGATACACAATAGCTCCAATTCATCAATTCAATGCAGGCATGTATTCCGTATATAATCATACATGCTCATAATAAGAACTTGCATGCCATCTTTTGTCCTACCCTCCCGTGTCAGTGGGGTCCATAAGGAAATCTAACCGATATTAAGGCCTCCTTTTAATAGAGAATCAGAACAAAGCATTAACACATGGTGAATACATGAACTCCTCGAATTACAGTCATTGCCGAAGAGCATCCTAATTATTGTCACCTTGGGGTCTATGGATCAGAACAATAACAAGTGCAAGCAGATAGGATCAAGAAATCAAATATATTGATGATAACATAGAGGGTTCAAATCTGAAATCATGGCACTCGAGCCCTAGTGACGAGCATTAAGCATAGCAAAGTAATACAACATCAATCTCATAACATAGTGGATACTAGGGATCAAGTCTTAACAAATTGACTCGATTACATGATAAATCTCATCCAACTCCATCATCGTCCAGCAAGCCTACCGGTGAGTGATAATTTTACACTCGTTTCAACCTTGTTTAAACTGAGATATTTCATTAAAAGAGAGATATTCGCTCCGATATTGCCATTAATGACTAATGAATGCAAAGGATTCTACAAATCCTCTCTTTGATATTTTCCCATAGGAAATGGGCTAAAAAGGGAAAAAATCACGTGGGAGAAGGGAAAGGAAGGAAAATGGAGAAGAAATAAATCACCAGGAGGCGTCAGAAGGCCACACAGCCAAAGACGGCGTTCCATGCGACCGCACACGCTCGCATGAGCGGTCATTTGCCGTGGAAAACTGAGGTAGGTCATCCACCTGAACAATTTTTATTAAGGTGACCCCGTCGAAATGTCAATAGAAGTGGGCAGAGGAGGAGCGTCGAGCACAGCCACAACCTGTTCATCATGATCTTCATCCACAAACCTTAGTCGCCGCCATTTTCACCTCCATGGCCATCTCCACTACCGTAGTGCTCTCTCATTTAGTTCATACTTGTAATCGTGCATCGCACAAGGCCTCCACTATAAGACATATTGCAATCAATCAATCTCAAGATGTATTCTTCAATGATTTCTTCCTGTGATCTGATCTCCATGTGTGAGTAGTTCGGTAAGGTATGGGGTGAGGCATGAGCCTTGCAGACCCAGGTTGATTACTCTTCATAGTTGATGCTAGTTGATTTATTTGGTGGAATATCATTTGTTTAGATCCTTAATGATATTCGAGTAAATTGAACAGAAGTACCACAAATTGGGGCATTGGAAGCAGATTGGTACCAAGATTGGTAATTTTTATGTGTCAGTACCAACTTTGGCGCGAGTCGTTGCAAAAGAGGCTAAAACGATGGTTTATATGTATTGACAGGGAAACTGACCGGTTGGGCCCGCCCGTCAAGTGCCACATTAGCCAGTGAGCGCGTGCCCGCGCGCTGACTCGGACGAGGCCGGGTCGCACCGTTTAGGTGCGGCTGGTGCGGCCCGAGCCACTCCCCACTCACTCCCTGCTCTGCTCTGCCTTCTTCCTGCTCGCTCCCATGCCGCCGCCTGCGCCCGCCCCCGCAGGCCACCACACCATGCTGCCGCAGCCATGGTTTTGGAGGACGAGAGCAGCGATGACAACTCGAGCCTCCCGTATGATGTCTGCTAGAACTATGTCGGTATTTCCCCAAAGAGGAAGGGATGATGCAGCACAACGACGGTAGGTATTTCCCTTAGTGATGAGACCAAAGTTATCGAACCAGTAGGAGAACCAAGCAACACTACGTAAACAACACCTGCATACAAATAACAACCACTCGCAACCCGACATGTTAAAGGGGTTGTCAATCGCTTTCGGGTAACAGCGCCAGAAATTGGCAAACGGAAGGGGTAAAGTTGTAATAGATTGATAGATCGAACACCAAATAAGATAAAGTGCAGCATGGTATTTTTGTATTTTTGTTTAATAGATCTGAAAATAAAAGCAAAGGAAAATAGATCGCAAAGGCAAATATAATAAAGAAGAGACCAGGGGCAGTAGATTTCACTAGTGACTTCTCTCGAGAAAAATAGCAAATGGTGGGTGAACAAATTACTGTTGGGAAATTGATAGAACTTCAAATAATCATGATGATATCCAGGCAATGATCATTATATAGGCATCACGTCCAAGATTAGTAGACCGACTCCTGCCTGCATCTACTACTATTACTCCACACGTCGATCGCTATCCAACATGCATCTAGTGTATTAAGTTCATGGAGAAATGGAGTAATGCAATAAGAACGATGACATGATGTAGACAAGATCTATTTATGTAGAAATAGACCCCATCTTGTTATCCTTAATAGCAACGATACATATGTGTCGGTTCCCTTTCTGTCACTGGGATCAAGCACTGTAATATCGAACCCATCACAAAGCACCTCTTCCCATTGAAAGATAAATAGATCAAGTTGGCCAAACAAAGCCCAAATATCGGAGAAGAAATATGAGGCTATAAGCAATCATGCATATAAGAGATCAAAGAAGACTCAAATAACTTTCATGGATAAAAAGATAGATCTGATCATAAACTCAAAGTTCATCGGATCCCAACAAACACACCGCAAAAAGAGTTACATCATATGGATCTCCAAGAGACCATTGTATTGAGAATCAAACAAGAGAGAGAGAGGAAGCAATCTAGCTACTAACTATGGACCCGTAGTTCTACAAAGAACTACTCACGCATCATCGGAGAGGCACCAATGGACATGATCAACCCCTCCGTGATGGTGTCTAGATTGGATCTGGTGGTTCTGGAACTTGTGGCGGCTGGAATTGATTTTCGTCGACTCCCCTAGGGTTTCTGGAATATTGGGGTATTTATAGAGCAAAGAGGCAGTTAAGGGGGCACCCGAGGTGGGCAGAACCCACTTGGGTGCGCCTGGGCCTCCAGGCGCGCCCTGGTGGGTTGTCCTCCCCTCGGAGCACCCCCCCCCCCAGGTGCTTCTCCGGCCCACTGGATGTTTTCTGGTCCAAAAAAATCCACAAAAAGCTTCGCTGCGTTTGGACTCCATTTGGTATTGATTTCCTGCGATGTAGAAAACATGCAAAAAATAGCAACTGGCACTTGGCACTATGTCAATAGGTTAGTACCAAAAAATGATATAAAATGACTATAAAATGATTGTAAAACATCCAAGAATGATAATATAACAACATGGAACAATAAAAAATTATAGATACGTTGGAGACGTATCATCATCCCCAAGCTTAATTCCTGCTCGTCCTCGAGTAGGTAAATGATAAAAATAGAATTTTTGATGTGGAATGCTGCCTAACATGTCATCTCATATTCTTTTCTTCATAGCATGGACATTTGGACTTTTATATGGTTCAAAGCAATGGTCTGGTTTTGACATGATAACTTCAATACTCAAGCATATCAACAAGCAACCATGTCTTTCAAAATATCAACGCTAAAGTAAGCTATCCCTAGCCCATTATGCTCAACCATTGATCCATCCATGAAACACACTCGGATATTAACTACATCCAATGCTCAAGTATGATCATAGTGCCCCCTAGTTGGTGCTTGTAAGTGCATCTAGTGCCACCCCTAGTTGGTTTTGGGGTATTGGCGACAAACTTGGTTGAGGGACTAATTTGTTCGTGAGAATTGCAGGATAACACAGGTAGTAGTCCGTCATTGATTTGGTTTACCTACCAGAGATGACCCCTAAAAATGTGTAAAGACATTGAAGACAATGGTGGTTCGTGAAGATATTGATGATGAAGATTATGACATGTGAAGACATTCACTTGAGACTATGAAGTGCGAAGACATAATTGTTTCGTAGTTTCCTTTTCTTCTTTATTGAGTCATAAGAACCACTGTACTGTTAAGTGGGGTCCAAGTGAACAAAGTCAGAATGACCGATGTGATGCTCAACCAAAATCATATGTCTTCGAGCAAAGACAATGAGAGAAAATCTTATCCAGAGCTGGATGAGTCAGCTTTTCTTGTAGCCCAAGTCAAGCTGTCGCGTGTGTTGGAAATCCGACCGTTGGACACGTGTCGGTTCCTTAGTGACCCAGGGTCATTTAGGACATATCATGTCAGGTTTCCTCCAGGCTATAAATAGCCCACCCCCTACACCATAAATTGGTGGCTGCTCAGAGTTAGTGCACGGCTTTTGTCGTTTGAGAGCAACCCACCTCCGAAGCCTTTGATAGAGAGATCCTTGCGAGGACAAAGCCCAAAACACCCAGAGCCAAAGAGTGTTAGGCATCACTGAAGTCTTTCTGTCTGCGTGACCTGAAGACTTGTTACACTTGAGGACTGTGAATCCTCCAGCCAGTTAGGTGTCGCGTTCTGAGCATCTAAGACCCATTGTGGATCGCCGGTGAACGAAGTCTGTGAAGGTTTGGAAGTATACCTTGAAGACTTACCAGAGTGATTGGGCGAGGACTGGGTGTCCTTAGCTCAAGGGGAATAAGGTGAAGACGTGGTCTTATGAGTTCAATCTCAGCCTCCCTAACCAGACGTACAGTTGTCACAACAAATGGAACTGGTCTACCAAATCCTTGTCTTCACCAAGAAACTAGTTCCATTCCCATCTTGCTTTACTTTTAAGTTTGTCTTCAGGAAGTCATTGCTTGCCTGTCTGATCTGATTAACTTCACTGTGTGAAGACAATTACCTGTTTGGCTTCATATTGTCTTCCATTCTGATCCATTCTACCTAGATGTTGATAGTCTTTGTACTTTCACTGTATTGCTTACTTGACTATGGCTTGTCTAGTGTAGTCTATCTTCCGCTGCATATCAATAGGTTCATTTCATCTGTTTGTCTTCAAAGACCTTGTGTTTTGAAGACTTTCATAAAATTCGCCTATTCACCCCCCTCTAGTCGATAACTAGCACTTTCAACTGGTATCAGAGCAATGTGCTCCTTGTTACGTGTGTTTCGCTTAACCACCGGAGTTTTAGCTATGCCGATCGCAGGATAATCAAGGTGTCCGCCGCTGCGCTCCGCCTTTCTGTGGCACTGATTACCCCTACTGGAAGAATAAGATGCGCATGCTCTTGAAGCCATTGACGCCGACCTCTGGTATGTCGTCAAGACAGGCGTTCCCAAGGTCGGTGAAGGCGTCACCGTTGCTGATGTCAAGAGGTTCGCTCAACTAGACTCGTCCGCCAAGAACATCATCTGTGGTCATCTAACCAAAGGACAGTATGGCCGTGTGAGTGCACTGAAAACTATGAAGCTAGTCTGGGACTGGCTGTCCAAGGTCAACGAAGGAGTCTCTACTCAGAGAGACTTGAGGGTTGATGTTCTTCGCAACCTCTTCAACCGCTTCAAGAGAAACGACAATGAGAATGACCAGCTCACATTTGATCGCCTCACTGATATCACAAATGAGCTTCGCGCTCTTGGCGCCACTGAGATCACCAAGCATGTAATCATGAAGAAGCTCCTGAGATCACTTGACAACTCATTTGACACGCTGGCCCTAATGATACAAGAACGTCCTGACTTCAAAGATCTTGATCTGTCTGACATACTTGAGAGGCTCAACACACATGAGTTCCAGCTATCTGAGAAGAGAGACATCTATGGCCCCAACTATGGCCGAACCTGTGCTTTGAAGGCAAAGGTTGTTTCCTCATATGAAGAAGAATCTAACTGCAGTTCTGAGGATCCTGAAGACATTGGAAAGGAGCTAACTATGCTCGTGAAGAAGTTCCAGAAGTTCTCCAAGAAGAATCGCTTCGGAAAGTCTTCAAGATCCAGCTCAATAAATGACGAGGCTTCCACTCGTGATCACAAGAAGAGAACATGCCACAAATGCAAGAAGTCGGGCCACTACATATTTGAGTTTCCTCAATGGGACAAGGAATCTAAGAAGAAGAAGAAGAAGAAGAGCAAGGAATATGATTCTAATGACAAGAAGAAGAGATCTTCAAAGTCTTCATCAAGGTCTACGTCTCACAAGAAGAGCTCATCCAGCAAGGCTCGTGCATTTGTTGGCAAGGACATGGATTCAGAGGAGGAGTCTGCTTTGAAGGAGGCAGAGGTGGAGTCTGAGGAGGAGTCGATTGGGGCGTGGCAAGCCTGGCTCTAGCTTCGGCATTCGTCGCCAAGTCCATCTTCAACACTGAAGACAATGGTCACGCCGCCAACGCTGAAGCCGATGATGTGGACGACTCTGCTCCGACCCTCTCGCTTCATGGCACGAGGTGCCAAGGTAAACTCACGCGATGCTTACTTTCAAACATCCAAAGGAAGATGACTCTGAATGTGAATCCAAACCTAGCTACAAGACTCTTGCTAAAATTGCAACTGACCAACAAACTGCTATGGAACATATTCAAAAGTTGCTAGACAAAAGTGATGACCTGTTGGACGCGGAAATGAATTGAACTCAGTCCTTAATTGAAGACATTAAAAACTTCACCTTAAGTACGAAGAACTTGAAAGTCGTCATAAAACACTCTCAGCTACTCATGAGAAGCTTTCCTATGATTATATTCAAAGGAAGCAAGATCTAGAGAACCTGAGAGCGTCTCATGCAGATCTTCAAAAAGAGAACGATTCACTTCGCGCTCAATAGATTAGTTCCGCTCAGGAAGATTTTGTGCCACCATGTTTAAAATGTCTTGAGCATGATAATGTTGTCTCTGTTGCTGAATGTTCTACTGCTGCTAATGTTGCAAAATCTTCAACTGATGATGTGGTGACTAACCACTCATCTGAGGATACCACTACTATTGCTGATGAGAATGCTAGGTTGAAGACATTGCTTGAAACAAGCATGTACAAAATCCTCAAAGGACATCAGACACTATGTGATGCCCTCAAGAAACAAATTCTGAACCGAAAACCTAGGAAAGAGGGTGTTGGGTTCGAGAGGAAAATGAATGTTGATGGTTCATACTCCCTGAGCAGTACCCCAAAACCACATGGGTTCTTTGCAAAGGGCCCTTCATCGCCCCATCTACCTTATCCGGCTTCACTTGTGCTAACCCCATTATCATTGATGAATCCTTTGACGCCAATTATAAGCTGTTTAAGAATCAGAATGGTGAAGTGTTTGCCAGGTTTATTGGTACTAACTACAGGAATGGACCACCCTTGAAGAAGATATGGGTGCCCAAAAGTTGTCTTGAGAAGTTTCCTGTGAATGTCATCATGGCACCACCTGGGAAGGAGACAAACCCCAGACCAAAGGCTTCATATGGTCCAAAGGATTCATATGGTACAAAGACTTCGTATGGTCCAAAGGCTTCATACAGATAGAGGACCCCCCGAGGATCACCCTAACACCAATGTTTTGCAGGGAAACCGTACTCAGACTTATGAATATGAGCATGTTTCTTCAAAACGCTATGTTCATAAAACCAAGAACTTTTCTGCTTATTCTTATGAGTATTATTCACCTCCTGCAAGGCTATTTGCTAGGGCTCCGAAGCCAAAGTTCTCCGATGTTGCACTTAGACTCATTGCTTCTAGGCCACCCCTGAAGATGTGGGTGGTTAAGAAGAATTAACTTTCTTTTGCAGGGAAAGTTCTCCAGCCGGAAATCAAAGGCTTCAGGCACTAATGCTGGGACCTAAAACATCTTGTGGGACGCAAGATAAAGTGCCAAAATGGTCTCACTATGTATTTCGTCCCAGGGTTTCTTGACAATCATCCTATCTAGCCTAACAAGGATCTGAACTTTGATAGTATGATTGTTCATAAAAATGTTTATGCTTCACACTTCTCTTTGTGAACCCTATCCCCTAAGCGCCTTTGTAGGGTACGGCTCAAGGCCTCTTGAGTGGATTATGGACAATGGATGCACTAACCACATGACTGGTGATCAAGTCTTCTTATGGATTCAACCCCTACGACCGTCGACAAAAGTCACATCACATTTGGTGACCCGGTAAAAGCAAGGTATTGGGCCTAGGTAGAGTTGCAATCTCAAAGGATCAAGACATGGATAAAGTGATGCTTGTTGAATCCCTTGGTTTCAACTTAATGTCTGTCTCAATGCTTTGTGATCTGAACATGATTGTGATATTTGGAAAGTATTGTTGCCTTGTGCTTATGGAATCTGACAAATGTCTAGTCTTTGAAGGGCATCGAAGAGACGATCTGTATATGGTAGATTTCTCCGCAGGACCACAACTTGCCGTATGTCTTCTAGCAAAAGCTTCAGAGTGTTGGCTCTGGCATCGGAGGCTAGGGCATGCGGGCATGAGGAACTTGCACACTCTCGCGAAGAAGAAGCATGTCATTGGCATCAAGCGCGTCAAGTTCAAGAAGGATCATCTGTGTGGTGCCTGTGAAGCCGTAAATATGACTAGGTCCAAGCATCCCTCGAAGACAATCATGACGACAACACGTCCCTTCGAGCTGCTTCACATGGACTTATTTGGCTCTACTCACTACTCTACCCTTACTACCACTGCATGCCTCTATGGCTTCGTCATTGTTGATGATTACTCAAGATATACATGGGTGCACATAATTCTCTATAAGATCAAGTGCGGGATGTCTTCAGACGATTCGCCAATCGTGCCATGACCAACTATGGCATCAAGATCAAGCACATCAGAAGTGACAATGGCACAGAATTCAAGAACACCAGCCTCGACACTTATCTTGATACATTGGGCATCACACATGAGTTCTCTGCTCCATACACACCTCAGCAGAATGGCATCGTGGAGCACAAGAACAGAACCCTCATTGAGATGGTACGTATGATGCTTGATGAGTACAAGACACCAAGGAAATTCTGGCCTGAAGCCATTGATACTGCTTGCCATATCATCAACCATGTTTATCTTCACAAGTTCCTAAAGAAGACATCCTATGAGATCCTCACTGGTAAGAAGCCAAATGTCAGCTATTTCAGAGTCTTTGGTGCTAGGTGCTGGAGCAAGGATCCACATCACACTTCAAAATTTGCACCGAAAGCACATGAAGGTTTTATGCTTGGTTACGGAAAGGATTTGCACTCCTACAGAGTCTTCAACCTCTTTCACTACAAAGTGGTTGAAACTGTGGATGCGCGGTTCGATGAGACCAACGGCTCGCAAAGAGAGCACCTGCCAAATGTGCTAGATGAAGCTACACCAAGTGAATCTATCAAGCTATTGGGTACTGGAGAAATCATACCTACAAAGAACAGGCTGAAGAGGAAATCATCATTTCTACACCTAATCAGCATGAAGACAATGATCAGCCTGAAGCCAATGCTAAAGATGAAGACAATGATCAGCAAGGGCAAAATCTTCGTCCAGTACATCCTCGCGTTGCAAATGAAGTCCAGATTGAGAAGATAATCGATATCATCAATGCACCTGGTCCACTCACTCGATCGAGAGCAACACAGTTGGCTAATTTTTGTGGGCACTTTGCATTTGTATCTACATATGAACCCAAGAAATTTGATGAAGCCTTCATGGAACCTGAATGGATTCAAGCTATGCAAGAAGAGCTTCAACAGTTTGAGCTCCATAATGTATGGGAGCTAGTAAAGCGTCCTAATCCTCGCAAGTACAATATCATTGGCACCAAATGGATCTATTGCAACAAACAAGATGAGCATGGTCGAGTTGTCAGAAACAAGGCTCGACTAATTGCTCAAGGTTACACACAAGTGGAAGGTATTGACTTCGATGAAACCTTTGCTCCTGTGGCTAGGTGAGGGAGTCCTGGATTGGGGGGTCCTCGGGTGTCCGGGCTATTCGATATGGGCCGGACTGATGGGCCGTGAAGATACAAAGCGGGAGACCTTTCCCCGTGTCCGGGTAGGACTCCCCTATGCGTGGATGGCAAGATTGGTGTCCAGATATGTAATTTCCTTCCTCTACAAGCTGACTCTGTACAACTGTTGGCCCCTCCGGTGTGTATATAAACCGGAGGGTTTAGTCCATAGGGACAATCAGAATTCTAATAGGCTAGACAGCTAGGGTTTAGCCATTACGATCTCGAGGTAGATCAACTCTTGTAACCCCTATACTCATCAAATACAATCAAGCAGGACGTAGGGTTTTACCTCCATTAAGAGGGCCCGAACCTGGGTAAACATTGTGTCCCACTTGTCCCTTGTTAGCTCGATCCTCAGACGCATAGTTCGGGACCCCTTACTTGAGATCGTCCAGTTTTGACAACGACATCAGTGCTTTCATTGAGAGTTCCACTGTGTCGTCGGCATAAGGTTTGATGGCTCGTTTGATCATCGACAACGATGCTATGTCCATGGAAACCTTCCTCCCTGGTCAACTTTTCATGTTTGGCGGCTTTGCTCTGCGTGCCAATTCAATTGGTCGCCTTGAATAGATGACAGCTACGCTCCTAGTCACCAGATCAGGTTCGGAAGCCTGAACTATATCGCTGATATCCGAGGAGACTTGATCTTCGAAGGGTTCTCGGCCACGACCGCCGTCCCTCATCTACATGAAGGAAGCCCGTCGGATCCACCACCAGGCTTCGTTCAAGGATCTACTATCGTTCCTGCCCTGGCCTTAGATCCAGAGCGTACCACCCTGTCCGAAGATGGAGTATGAACCCCACCGGACCCTCTCCTACCACGGAGCTCTTTGCCGGAGACCCAGAGGTGACCATATTATCGGCAGACCTGGAATCAAACAGGGCTCTCCCTGTCATCAGGAAGCCGGGCTCACCTCTGGATGTTAACTCTGAACTCTTGAGGTATGCGTCCATTGAGCACGACCGAGCGGCGTTTACCAGGCCCAGCTCCGCAGATCCTCAGCCACCCGTCCAGTTCTCGCTTCTAAATGAAGCTCTGGACTTAATGTGATCTCTCGCCATCACGGAAGCGTCGCTTCCGAACTACTCCCAGCCCGAACTAGGGGCTGAGAGCGGGGAATTTTGTGTCCCACCCACCACCCACTTAGTAACCACTGTCGAGGACTTAACCGACATACTAGACTACCCCTCCAAAGACATCGACGGTATGGACGATGATGCCGGAGCCGAAACATGCCAAAACCCACCTATCACCGGGCGTTGGACGACCACTTCTACATACGACATGTACATGGTGGATACGCCCAAAAAGGACGACGACGGCACTAAGGATCTGATCAAGGACAATCCCGTCGAGGCACCCCCAAAGCGCCGCAGTCAGCTGTGCCGCTCACGATCACGTCAGGAAAAGGAAAGTAATACCGGCACCGGAGACAACAACACCCTAAACAATGCCGAAGACCCCGATCACCCCGCCGAGCCTGCGTTCGAGCAGGATGAGTGGGAAGAAGGACAAGTCAACCCAGACGAACTTGTCGTCATGAGTATTCGGAGGATAGCAACTATCTACCAGCCTCCGAGGAGGATGCTAGCCTCGATAACGAAGATTTTATCATACCATAGGAACCCCTCGAACAAGGACGCTTCAAGCGGCAGCTCATCGCCATTGCGAGGAGCCTGAAAAAGAAACAGCAACAGCTTCAAGCTGAACAGGATACGCTCAACAACAGCTGGACCAAGGTCCTGGCTGCCGAAGAATACGACCTTGAGCGTCCAATAAAGAGTTATCCAAAGCACAGGCTACTACCACAATTTGACGACGAGGCCCTTGAGCCAATACCATCAAGATATAATCATGTTGACGAACCAGACCGACCAGCACGTGGACGGGACAAAGCGGCTACTTACGCCGAATACCAGCCCACGCCACCTCGCCATCGAGGCAAAGAGGTAGCGGCTCCGGGCTATACCTATGACTTATGTCAGGACCTGGACAATAGAGCCGGTCAGACTAGATCAATCTATGGATCAAGGGGACGCGCTCCAACACGAGACGACGCCCATCAAGCTTGGCGCGATAAGCATAACCAAACTCGGGCCGAACATCGAACACGGATGTCATCCAAACTCCGTCGTGACATTGCCCGATACAGAGGCGCCGCACACCCCTTGTGCTTTACCGATGAGGTAATGCAGCACCAGTTTCCAGAAGGGTTTAAACCCGTAAACATTGAAGCATACAATGGAACGACAGACCCCGCTGTATGGATTGAAGATTTTATTCTCCATATTCACATGGCTCGCGGTGACGGTCCATCTAATTTGGATAAGATACTAGACAGGCCCTGCCAGATTCATGCCACCCCCGACAAGCCTACCAACCACTCCAATAGAAACTGCTGGGTTTTTAAACAGGCCGGTAAGTTAAATACCGAACACAAGGGGAAAGGGCCTCAAAGCGAGGACGACGATGAGCCCCGTCCACCGAACACAGAGGGGCAGAAGAAATTCCCCCCCGAGGTGAAAACAATGAACATGATATATGTCACACATATCCCCAAGAGGGAGCGCAAGCGCACACTAAGGGACGTCTACGCCGTAGAGCCTGTCGCCCCAAAATTCAACCCTTGGTCGGCTTGTCCGATCACCTTCGATTGCAGGGACCACCCAACTAGTATCCGTCATGGAGGTTTGGCGGCCCTAGTACTCGACCCAATCATTGACGGATACCATCTCACTCGAGTCCTTATGGACGGCGGCAACAGTCTTAACCTGATATATCAAGACACTGTCCGTAAGATGGGTATTGACCCGTCCAGAATCAAGCCCAGTAACACTACCTTTAAAGGAGTGATTCCTGGCATAGAGGCCCGCTGCACGGGCTCCTTAACATTGGAAGTAGTCTTCGGTTTGCCGGACAACTTCCAAAGCGAAGACTTGATCTTCGACATTGTCCCTTTTCACAATGGTTATCATGCGCTGCTCGGACGAACTGCTTTTGCCCGTTTTAATGCACTCCGACACTATGCTTACTTAAAGCTCAAAATGCCCGGACCGCACGGCCTTATCACAGTCAATGGAAATATGGAGCGCTCCCTCCGTACTGAGGAGCACACCGCAGCCCTTGCAGCCGAAGTACAGAGCAGCCTCATCAAGCCGAACAAGTCATCGGTCATTAAGACCCCTGACACTACCAAACGAGTCCGGTCCACCCTGGAGCACGACAATTTGGTGGATCTAGAGCTTGAATAGCAGTTTCGCCTCCGCTGATCGCCCCATAAAACCGCAGCATACGTACCGCACGTGCATAATTACGCACTTAAAATACCTTGGGTAGCGATGAAGGCATGATGTCTACTACGCAACTTTATTCTTGTAGACACGTGTTGGGCCTCCAACCGCAGAGTTATGTAGGACAGTAGCAATTTTCACTCAAGTGGATGACCTAAGGTTTATCAATCTGTGAGAGGTGTAGGATGAAGGTGGTCTCTCTCAAACGACCCTGCAACCAAATACAAGAAATCTCTTGTGTCCCCAACACACCCAACACAATGGAAAATTGTATAGGTGCACTAGTTCGGCGAAGAGATGGTGATAAAAGTGTAATATGGATGGTAGAAATATATTTTTATAATCTGAATAAATAAAAACAGCAAGGTAGCAAATAGTAAACACGCACAACAACAATATTGCAATGCTTAAAAATGAGGCCTAGGGTCTATACTTTCGCTAGTGCAACCTCTCAACAATGCTAACATAGTTGGATCATATGATTATCCCTCAAAGTGCAACAAAGAATCACTCTCGAGTTTCTATTAGCGGAGAACAAAAGATAGGAATTTGTTTGTAGGATACGAAATTGAAAGATCGTGGATGTCGCCTAGAGGGGGAGGGGGTGAATAGGCGCTTTAAAATAATTACATTTTAGGCTTGAACAAATGCGGAATAAACCTAGCGGTTAATTTGTCAAGCACAAAACCTACAACAACTAGGCTCACCTATGTGCACCAACAACTTATGCTAAGCAAGACAAACTACTAGGTGATAGCAAGATATATGACAAGAAACAATATGGCTATCACAAAGTAAAGTGCATAAGTAAAGAGCTCGGGTAAGAGATAACCGAGGCACGCGGAGACGATGATGCATCCCGAAGTTCACACCCTTGCAGATGCTAATCTCCGTTTGGAGCGGTGTGGAGGCACAATGCTCCCAAGAAGCCACTAGGGCCACCGTAATCTCCTCACGCCCTCGCACAATACGAGATGCCACGATTCCACTAAGGGACCCTTGAGGGCGTTCACCAAACCAGTACAAATGGCAACCCTTGGGGGCGGTCACCGAAACCCGTCAAATTGCTCGAGGCGATCTCCACAACCTAATTGGACACCCCGACGCTTGCCCGGAGCTTTACACCACAATGATTGAGCTCCGAACACCACCAACCGTCTAGAGCGCCCAAGCACCCAAGAGGAACAAGCTCAAGGGTACCAAGCACCCAAGAGTAATAAGCTTCTCAACTTGTAACTTCCACGTATCACCATGGAGAACTCAAACCGATGCACCAAATGCAATGGCAAGGGCACACGGAGTGCCCAAGTCCTTCTCTCTCAAATCCCACCGAAGCAACTAATTCTAGGGAGGAAAATGAGAGGAAGAACAAGAAGGAGAACACCAAGATCTCCAAGAACTAGATCCAAGGGTTTACCCTCACATAGAGGAGAAAGTGACTGGTGGAAATGTGGATCTAGATCTCCTCTCTCTTTCCCTCAAAAACTAGCAAGAATCCATGGAGGGATTGAGAGTTAGCAAGCTCGAAGAAGGTCAACAATGGGGGAAGAACACGAGCTCAAAGGATAAGGTTCATTGGGGAAGAAGACCCCCTTTTATAGGTGGGAAAAAAAATCCAACCGTTATGCTCACAGCCTGCACAGAGCAGTACTACCGCTCGTCCTCACGGTACTACCGCTAGGGATAGCGGTACTACCTCAAAGGGTAGCGGTGCTACTGCTTGCTAGCGGTACTAAAAAAGTACATCCGCGCCTACCACCGCTGGACTTGTGACGAGTTTTTGGTCTGAAGTGGAAGTAACCACGGAAGTAGCCACGGTAGTACCGCTCCCAAGAGCGGTAGTAAAAAATTGCATCCCCTCCAAGCGGTAGTAACGCCCCCACGAGCGGTAGTACCGCTGCAGCTTTTATACGGACACGAAAACTGACACAACTTCTGCAAACGGACTCCGAATTCAACGAAACCAAGTTTGTTGGAAAGCTAGTGACAAGGGCTAACACAATCTTGATAGAAATGACAATAAGAAGCAAATTAGAAAAGGCCCATAAGAAAATGGTGAGAACCCTTCCTCGAACAAGACTGATAAAACCTCCAACACCGAAAACGCAATAGAAGAAGCATGTGAACTCCGTTTTCAATGTACTAGAGCTTGTCACGAAGATAACGACAAGCTCTAAAATATCAAAAGAAAATACAAATAAGAATCAAGAAATATGATGCAAGGATGCAATGGTTTGAGCTCTCTATGAATGATACGATCAAGCAACCAACTTGATAGCCCCCCTTGATAGTATGGCAAACGATCCTATAACCCGGTCTCCCAACTACCACCATGAGACCGGTAAAATAGAAAACCTATCAAGGGAAAACCTTTGCCTTGCACATGATCCACTTGAGCTAGATGATGACTATCTTGTCCTCCTCAAGATGGACCACCTTTCTTGATTGCGTTGGGTCGATGGAGACTAGATGATTGCTCCCCCATACTCCACTATGGGCGAGCCACTCTTCGGCACATCTTCACAAGTCCATTGACACCACAATGGATGGAAGCTTCAAGCACTTGATCTCCTCATGATGCTACACTTGAAATTGCACACGACAATCTTGATGACGATCACCACTTGATGTCATCCTTTCCATGGGTTGTATGATATCTTCCTCTTGACGCAAGCCCATGGACATGTACCTAACCCCACATAGAACTCTCACATAGACCATGGGTTAGTACACAAAGTGCAATGGACAATGCTTACCATACCGTGGGATCACTTGATCCCTCTCGGTACATCTTCTACGCTTTGTGAGCTGATCAACTTGATTCAATCTTGACTTAGTCTTGATCAACATTGAATCTTTCCAACTCTCTTCATTTGGATGATGTCTTGAAGGTAAACATGAATGATAACACAATATTATTCTTAAAGACATGCTTGCAATAAGATCTACACTCAAATGACCAATCTTTGGATAATTCCTTAATAGCACCTTGGTCAACTCATAAACTCCTTGAAACCAACACATGGACTTCAAGAAATGCCTATGGAAAAATCCTTCAAACATAACTCAATGCAACCATTAGTCCATACAAAATGTCATCAATTACCAAAACCACACATGGGGGCACCGCATGTCCTTTCACCACTCAAAGCTATTCTTTTCGTTCGATCTATTCAAGAGTTCTTACTAAGATAACACAAGGCTATTCTTTCCGTTCGATCTATCCTAGAGTTCGTACTAGAATAACACCAAACCAAATTCATATTCATAATACTCAATCCACACAAAGAACCATAAAGAGACCCCAAAGTTTCTACCGGAGAAAAACGTGCATCAACCCCTATGCATAGATTACCCCAATATCACCGCCGGAATCTGTTAGTTGAATGCCATAACATATGTCAAGTGAATCAATAAGATACCCCAATTGTCACCTCAAGTATTCATACCGCAAGACATATATCATGTGTTCTCATCTCTGAATATTCAATATGATAAGACAAAACTTCAAAGGGTAAAGATTCAATTCATCATAACAAGAGTATAGAGGGTAGAAACATCATATGATCCAACTATATTAACAAAGCCCATGATATAGATCACGAGAGAGAGAGAGAGAGAGAGAGATCAAACACATAGTTACTGGTACAAACCCTCAACCTCGAGGGTGGACTACTCCCTCCTCATTGTGGTGGCCGCTGGGATGATGAAGATGGCCACCGGAGATGATTCCCCCCTCCGTCAGGGTGCTGGAACAGGTTCTAGATTGGTTTTCGCGAATACAGAGACCTTGTGGCGGCGAAACTTCTGATCTAGGTCTACCCCCGATGGGTTTTAGAATATTTGGGAATTTATAGTGCAAAGAAGGGGTGCGAGAGGCCACCGAGGTGGGCACAACCCACCCGGGCACGCCAGGTGGGCCGGGCGCGCCCTGGTGGGTTGTGCCCCCATCGAGGCACACCCTAGGTGCAGCTCTGGCCCATTGGGTTCCTTCTGGTCCATAAAAAATCCCATGGAGTTTCGTTGCGTTTGGACTCCGTTTGGTATTAATTTCCTGCGGTGTAAAAAACAAGCAAAAAACAACAACTGGCACGGGCACTGGGTCAATAGGTTAGTCCCAAAAAATGATATAGAGTTGCTATAAAATGATTGTAAAACATCCAAGAATGATAAAATAATAGCATGAATATTTCATAAATTATAGATACGTTGGAGACGTATCAGCATCCCCAAGCTTAATTCCTGCTCGTCCTCGAGTAGGTAAATGATAAAAGAAATAATTTATGAAGTGTGAATGCTAGTAAAGTGCACAAGTTTGATCAATGACAATTTCAATCACTTTTCCTAGCATCATAACAACAATTCTTTCTTATGAAACTTCTCATGTTATAGTAGCAGCCAATTCACATGTTAAGGTTCAAACAATGAACTCTCTTGAAACCCAACAACCTATGTTCTTAGTCACCAAGAAATTGCAATTCAACTTATTCAACGGAGTCTAAGTAAGAGCTCCACATACTCAACCATCATATAGTCTTTTATGATTGCTAACACTCACCGCGTACACATGAGCAAAACGTTTCAACCGGACACATAGAAAGATACATATTCACCTCAAGGGTGATGTCAACAATAATAACTCATGCTGCCCATATTCAACTGGCCATATGTGCCTAGATCTTTCCTCACCACATGATGCTTGCCAAAGGAGAAAAATAAAAAGGAATAGAGAGAAAAACATTGACTCTTTGCATAAAAGTAAATACTGAAAAGTAAAAGATAGGCCCTTCGCAGAGGGAAGTAGGGATTTGTAGAGGTGCCAGAGCTCAGAGCAAAAATTAAGAGATAATTTTTTTTTGAGAGGTATAATTCTCCCACCAACAAAAACGACTTAGAGCTCCCAACACTTTCCATGCTAGATATATCATAAGCGGTTCCCACACAGAAAATAAAGTTTATTCCTTTTTCCACCATACTTTCACTTTCCTTGGCTAGCCGTATCCACGGGTGTCCTCCATACCAACACTTTCCAAGGAATTTATTATTTGACAACATAATGTAAATTCATTTTTCATTTTGGACTGGGCATCCCTAAAACCTTTGCCTTACTCTCATGCAATGACAAGTGAATAAACACTTATCGTGAGAGTAACACATCTAGCATGGAAAATATTGGCCACCCCTCACCGCTTCGCGAATGGTACGAGCACACAGAAGAGAAATTTATTTTTGAAAATTAGAGATGGCACATACAAATTTGCTTAGAACGGCATGGAAATACCGCATATAGGTAGGTACGGTGGACTCTTGAAAATAAGATTTGGGTTTAAGGGTTTTTGGATGACAAGTAGTATCTCTACTTGGTGCGGAATTTTTGGCTAGCAAAGATGGGGGGCAAGCACCACATGTTAAAGGATCTATGCCAATATGACTTCTATGTGAATATGAACAAACATAAACCATTACGTTGTCTTCCTTGTCCAACGTCAACAATTTTGGTATATAATATTTTGATGGGGGCTCACAATCACAAAAGATTTCCATGATAGTGTATTTGCATGTGAAAGTTCTCTTCCTTATAATAATTATCGTGAATTGCTTGTATGACCAATATTGTGATTTTCAAGCCTCAAAAGATTTCACTTTCTAAACCCAATGTGAAGCTACGACTAGGCATGATATGATTTCAACTTCATGACATTAAATTTATTCAACAATTTACTCATAGGATATAAGTGAATCACAAGATTAAATGACAAACTACTCCAAAAAGATATAAGTGAAGATCATGCGAGTAGTTAAGTAAATAGGTAGCTCTTTGAGGACTATCTCTTATTTAAAAAACTTTCAGATCTAAGTAATTTATTAAAATAGCAAGAAAAAAAAAACAAAATGACATTTCAAGGAAAGCACACATCATGTGAAGTAGCAAAGACTTAGGCTCAACCGATACTAATCGATAATTGTTGAAGAAGAAAGGTGGGATGCCTACCGGGGCATCCCCAAGCTTAGATGCTTGAGACTTTTTGAAATATTATCTTGGGGTGCCTTGGGCATCCCCAAGCTTGAGCTTTTGTGTCTGCTTAATTCCTTTTATATCATGGTTCCCCTAAATCTTAAAAGCTTCATCCACACAAAACTCAACAAGAACTCGTTAGATAAGTTAGTATAAACCAATGCAAAAACCTTATCATAATCTACTGTAGCAAATCACTAAAATTATTATTCAACATTGCATACTAAATTCCTCTGCATATTTAATACTCCTATCCTCAAATAGAATCATTAAACAAGCAAACATATGCAAACAATGCAAACATAGCAGCAATCTGCCAAAACCGTGAATGCAAGATTCATCATATTTCCCTAACTCCAAAAATTATTAATATCTACCAAACTGTAGAGAATTTATCAGAGCTTATTATGCAAAAAGTTTCAACATTTTATCACACTCTGACTTTTCTAGGGAATTTTTGCAACAGCAGTAAACTTTTTGTTTTCAAACAGCAACATGTAGACTTGCAAAATAAGCATGGTAAAGGCTATCCTTGACATTTTTATTGAAATGAAAGATGGAAAAAATTATTCTAAAAACAGAAAGCAAATCCTAACAAAATAAAATAACGCTCCAAGTAAAACTCATATCATGTGACGAATGAAAACATAGCTCCAAGTGAGGTTACCGATAATGTTGAAGACGAAAGACGGGATGCCTTCCGGGGCATCCCCAAGCTTAGTTGCTTGGATCTTCCTTGAATATTTCCTTGGGGGAACCTTGGGCATCCCCAAGCTTAGGTTCTTGTCACTCCTTATTCTCCTCATATCGATATCTCACCCAAAACTTTAAAACTTCAATCACACCAAACTTAACGAAACTTCGTGAGATAGGTTAGTATGATAAAGATCAAACCATTTCACTTTGCTACTGTCAAAGACAAGATTCATAATTGTTCCCACACAATTCCTACTGTAGCATATCATTTCCACAATTTATATTGAGCAATATAAGCCATAGAAACTAGAAAGCAAGTAAACTATGCATTGAAAACAGAATCTGTCAAAAACAGAACAGTCTGTAATGATCTGGATAACTACCATACATATGCTACTCCAAAAATTATGAAACAAATTGTAACACTTGATCAATTTGTATATTATACTTCTTCAAAAAGAATCAACTCAAAAGCACTCTTCTGTTAAAAATGGGACCCATTTTCGTGAGCGCAAAAGTTTCTGTTTTTCAGCAGGGTCAAATCAACTGTCACTCAACATGATCCCAAAGGCTTTACTTGGCACTTTATTGAAACAAAGCAATAAAACATGATCAATACAGTAGCATAATCATGTGAACACACAAAAGTAGTAGGTAAAAGTGTTGGGTTGTCTCCCAACAAGCGCTTTTCTTTAATGCCTTTTAGCTAAGCATGATGATTTCAATGATGCTCACATAAAAGATAAGAATTGAAACACAAAGAGAACATCATGCATCATAAGTTCCTCTCTCATAATAATTTTCAGTAGCATCATGAATAGATTCATCAATATAACCATTATATAAAGCATTCTCTTCATGATCCACAAGCATAGAGTTTTTATTACTCTCCACATAAGAAAATTTATTCTCATGAATAGTAGTGGGAGCAAACTCAACAAAATAGCTATCATGTATACTTGATTGGCATAATCATATTGAAAATTAAAATCATGATGAGAAGTTTAATGGATATCATTACTCTTCATAGCATACATGTCATCACCATAATCATCATAAATTGGAGGCATGCTTTCATCATAGTAAATATTCTCATCAAAACTTGGAGGACTAAAAATATCATCTTCATCAAACATAGCATCCCCAAGCTTGGGAAAAACATTAATTATAGCAAATAAATTCTCAAACATGTCATTCTCATCAAGCATATCATCCACAAGTTCGTGGCTTGGCATATCATAAGCATAATCATTCTCATCATTAATAGTATGAATAGCACCAACGGTATAACAATTGCTATCATCATAATTTCCCAAGTTGGTACCAAAAAGATTTCCAATATTTTAAGAAGTATAATTATATCCCAATCATAATCATCACAACAAGCAATAGGCATAACAAAATCATCATCAATAGTGCTCTCGGCCATTGTGCCATAAGACATAGAAGCAATATCATCATCAAGTGCATCATCTTCCATAATTATTTTTGATTCATTTTCATGAGGCACAACAATAATAGGAGCAACATTATTTGGGAGAGATACCTTTATACCTCTCTTCTTTCTTCTTTTCTTCTTCTTCACCACATCATGTGTGAGTTTAATTAATCTTTTCAAGCTTCTTTATGAAGAGATTGATTGGATATGAAGCTCCTCCTCATTACCTGATTCATCATAATAAACACTAGGAGGGTATTGGGAAACTTTTTCCCTTTCATTAGTACTCTCTTCATATTCCATTTGTTTTCTTGACTTTAGATAGTTGGCAATATAAGGATTCTGAATGCAATTTACCACACAAAATATATAAATTTCCTCTAGATCAAAATCAAGAAATCTATTGAGATTAAATTTTGGAATACCCTTAGTTATACGTTTCATTTCTTCATACCCCAAAAGAAGACTAAGCTCTTTATGATGCTCAAGGGTAATCAAGTTATCACAATTTTTGGACACTATTTGATCATGAAAGAATCTGCATATTGAAGATTTAAATGACCATGTTCATTGCAAAGTTCACAAGGATGGCGGAAAAATTAAATCTTTCAGGACAATCATCTAGCCTCTCTTGCAACTTTTTTGTTTCTAAATATTTATGCTTCTTGCAAAATCTATATTCCCTTTTTGGTGTGCAAAGGCACTCCCAATTCACTCCGCAAAAAGTGACATGCTTATAAGAAACAATTTTTTCATGACTTGTGCAATCATCATTAGAATTTTGGATATTCAAAGAATTCATACTATCAACATTGCAATCATGCTCATCATTCAAATATTTTGTGCCAAGCATTTTATTGACTTCTCCTTCTAACAATTGAGCACAATTTTCAGATCCATCATTTTCAAGAAAGATATTATAAAGATGATCGATAATATGATGCAACCTAAATTCCATTTTTATGTAGTTTTCTTTTATAAAACAAACTAGTGATAAAACAAGAAACTAAAAGAGTCATCTGCAAGATCTAAAGATATACCTTCAAGCACTCACCTCCCCGGCAATGGCACCAGAAAAGAGCTTGATGTCTACTACGCAACTTTATTCTTGTAGACACGTGTTGGGCCTCCAAGCGCAGAGTTTTGTAGGACAGGAGCAATTTTCCCTCAAGTGGATGATCTAAGGTTTATCAATCCGTGAGAGGTGTAGGATGAAGGTGGTCTCTCTCAAACGACCCTGCAACCAAATACAAGAAATCTCTTGTGTCCCCAACACACCCAATACAATGGCAAATTGTATAGGTGCACTAGTTCGACGAAGAGATGGTGATAAAGGTGTAATATGGATGGTAGAAATATATTTTTATAATCTGCATAAATAAAAACAGCAAGGTAGCAAATAGTAAATGGGCACAAAAACGGTATTGCAATGCTTAAAAATGAGGCCTAGGGTCCGTACTTTCGCTAGTGCAACCTCTCAACAATGCTAACATAGTTGGATCATATGATTATCCCTCAAAGTGCAGCAAAGAATCACTCTCGAGTTCCTATTAGCGGAGAACAAAAGATAGGAATTTGTTTGTAGGGTACGAAACCACCCAAAGCTATTCTTTCCGTTCGATCTATTCAAGAGTTCGTACTAACATAACACAAAGCTATTCTTTTCTCCGATCTATCCTAGAGTTCGTATTAGAATAACACCAAAGCAAATTCATATTCATAATACTCAATCCACACAAAGAACTATAAAGAGACCCCGAAGTTTCTACCAGAGAAAAACGTGCATCAACCCCTATGCATAGATTACCCCAATATCACCGCGGGAATCCACGAGTTGAATGCCATAACATATGTCAAGTGAATCAATAAGATACCCCAATTGTCACCTCAAGTATTCATATCGTAAGACATATATCATGTGTTATCATCTCTGAATATTCAATCTGACAAGACAAAACTTCAAAGGGTAAAGATTCAATTCATCATAACAAGAGTATAGAGGGTAGAAACATCATATGATCCGACTATATTAACGAAGCCCATGATATAGATCACGAGAGAGAGATCAAACACATAGCTACTGGTAAAAACCCTCAACCTCGAGGGTGGACTAGTCCCTCCTCATCGTGGTGGACGCCAGGATGATGAAGATGGCCAGTGGAGATGATTCCCCCCTCCAGCAGGGTGCCGGAACAGGGTCTAGAATGGTTTTCGCGGATACATAGACCTTGCGGCGGCGGAACTTCTGTTCTAGGTCTACCCCCGATGGGTTTCAGAATATTTGGGAATTTATAGTGCAAAGAAGGGGTGCGGGAGGCCACCGAGGTGGGCACAACCCACCTGGGTGCGCCAGGTGGGCTGGCCTACAGTGGGTTGTGCCCCCTCGGGCACCCCAGTGTGACTCTGGCCCATTGGGTTCCTTCTGGTCTGTAAAAAATCCCCATGGAGTTTCGTTGCGTTTGGACTCCGTTTGGTATTAATTTCTTGGGATGTAAAAAACAAGCAAAAAAACAACAACTGGCACTAGGCACTGGGTCAATAGGTTAGACCCAAAAAATGATATAAAGTTGCTATAAAATGATTGTAAAACATCCAAGAATGAGAAAATAACAACATGAATACTTCATAAATTATAGATACGTTGGAGACGTATCAAGGCACACTGCGGAAAAGGTCTATAGTGCGGCTTGCACTACAAAAAAAAAGACACATCAGTGACATTTTGGGCCGAACGTATTTTTTTTCTGTCATACATATGACACTTCTATGACGATAATTGTGACAAAACCCGGTATCATCATAGATGTGGTGGGCTCCTACTTCTATGACAAAAAATCATGACAGAAAATGGGCTTTTCGTCCTGGGCGGGCCAGAGTTGCAGATGCATGAAATTCTTTGGGCCGTCCATGACGGAAAAACCGTGGTAGAAGCGAGGGCGAGGAAATTTTTGGGGAGTTGCGGTTACGGTGGGAGGTCGGGGCCAAGTGATGCTGCGTTTCTCTCGTGCGTCTGGCGTGTGTGCTAAGCGTTGGCTCTAATCGAACCCGGCGAGGCGTTGGGCTCTAATCGAACGGCGATTACGCTGCGAACTACAGCGTTCTTGAACCCGAGCGATCGATCGATGGCTGTTAATCGAACCCGATGGAGCGATTCCTCGCTCTGCTGCTAATCAAGCCGATCGATTGGATGAGCGATGGCGTTGCGAAGTGGATGAGCGGTGGCGGTGGCGTTGCCTCGGGATGAACAGGACTCCGTGGTGTGGAGGCTGGATGAGCGATGAAGCGGTGGAGGGGTGGCCGTGGAGGAGTGGTTGAACAGGACCCGTGGTGTGGAGGGCTGGATGAGCAGTGAGCGGTGGAGGGTGCCCGTGGAGGGTGGTTGAACAATGGCCGGTGGAGTAGCGCGGTGGAGGCTGGATGAGCAGGAGCCCGTGGAGGCCGGAGGAGGTCGACGGTAGCCCGTGGAGGCCGGAGGAGGTCGACGGTGGAGATGAACAGTATCCCGTGGAGTCCCGTTTTGCGATGCGCCACACCCTCCCGATGAACATGACCCTCGTTTGACCGTGGCGCTCCAACACAAGTCCGTTTAAATGCTTTTTGCGATGCCACACCCTCCCGATCAACATGAACCCCATTTCGACCGTAGGGAGGTCTGCTTCCTCCATTTTGCGATGCGCCACACCCTCCCGATCAACGGGACCCGTTCGAGCGTGGGAGGTCTGTTTCCTCCGTTGTCTTGATGCGCCAGCCTCATTTCCATCGCTGTTCCGTCCAAGCCCTCTGATGAACACGACCACACATTCCGTTCCGACCCAGCCGGTTGGCTCCCCATGAACACGACGACGATGTTGTTTCTCCGTTCGACCCAGCCATGTGCGTATGTCGCGAGTAGGCGTTCGAGACCCTGCCCGTATGTATGCGTGCGTGGCGTATTTTCTTTCTTGCACCCTCTCCGGCATGCGTGCGTGTACATGCTACGTGCGTGCCTCTACTACGACACGCGTCGGCGCCTCTACATCCACCGGTATATATGCGTACCGTTCGCGACCAGAATGACAATGCTACGTGCACGCTTCGACCAGGTGGGTCCCGGTATGAGGCACTTCCTTGCGTCGCGAAGATGTAGCTGTGGGTCCCTAGCGATCGAGGCGAATCGTTTTTGCGGACGCACTTCCTTGCGTGCAAAGATGTAGCTGGTGGGTCCCAGCGATCGGGAAACGTTTTTTTGCGAAATATGGTGGCCCATCCGGTGGGTCCCCGCTGTCAGGTGGAGGAATGATTATTTTGCGCGTAATAAGGAGGCACTTCCTTGCTGCGGCCGTGGACCCAGCTGTCAGCCTCTCCACGAACAGTCCACGTCCGATGGAAGCCGTTCCTTGACCATGTTGACCACGCCGCGCCGAGAGCACCAGGGCGGTGGATGACGACGAGGCCTAGGAAGGGGACGACGCGGAGCCAGGGAAGACGCGGCAGTGGATGCCCACGCGTAGAGGAGTACGAGGGTTCACTGGTTCGCTGCGGTGTGAGGTTGTCGTCGCCGCAGAATAACATGGGGTGTGGGTGAGTAGAGGGATGGCCTGGCCAGCGGCGGGAGTAGTAGGGGGCGGTGAGCCTCCGCCGCATCCCAGCCGGCCACGGGAGGCAGGAGCACGAGGCACGACCGGCGCTGGTTTGGGCGGCTGGAGCAAGAAGACCAGAGGTTGAAGAAGCACTACGGCCGTTGGATGGACATCGTACGGTCACTGGAGCTAGAATCGTGCATATTGACTAAGTTGACAAAGCCCTCCGTCCCCGTCAACTTAGTAGGCCCACAAGTCAGCCTGCCACTATACTGGGTCCCAGCTAACAGGGGGAGTATTCATTTTTTGTGCGTAATAAGAAGGCACTTCCTTGCGTGCGAAGATATAGCTGATGGGTCCGAAAGTCAACGCCGTAACGGTTTTTTCGCGAAATCTGAGGCCCTTCGATGGGTCCTCGATGTCGATTGGAGGAATCATTATTTTGCGGCGTAATAAGGAGGCATTTCCTTGTGTGCGGCCGTGGACCCGGTATCGGCCTCTCCATGTACAATCCGCCGGATGCATGTCGATTGCGTTGACCACGTTGACCGAGCAGCGCCGAGAGCACCGAGGCGGTGGGCGGCGATGATGCCTAGGAAGGAACGACACGGATCACGAGGAAGACTCGGCGATTGTTTCCCACGCGAGGGGAGTACGATCTGTCTGAGGGTTTACTAGTTAAATGCTGCCGTCGCCGGAGAATAACAACAGGTGTGAGTGAGTAGAGGGATGGCTAGGCCAGCGATGGGAGTACGATGGGCGGTGAGGCTGCGGCAAAGACAATGCCATGGGAGGAGGGAGCAGTGCTACCGTGGCGCTTGTTTGAGCGGCCGAGCAGGAAGAGCAGAGATTGAAGAAGACGACGGTCGTTGGATGGACATCCAACGATCCTTTGCTGTCGTCAACCTTTTTTTAGGAAAGCCTCAAATATGTGGAAAACAGCATACAACCCATCTGCCATTATTTCAAATAATTTACAGCCCATTTGCTAATTCTTAAGGTTTTTTTGGAGCCCATATTCTTTTTGTTAGCATTACAGCCCATACTTGTACACGGTTAATTTTTTGCATATTTCAAAGGTGCGGTCCGAACTGTTTTAATCCCGAAATTTCGACTCACATTCAAACTGATTTAAAAAATAAATGTATATCAATATAAAATCCAACAAATTCTCCACGCATAAAAATTAATGTAATTTAAAATCTCGAAATGAAAAAAAGATATTTGAAACTAATTGCCGGTTTGATGTGTTTTAAAAATGTACGACCCATTTCTCATTACTGATGGGCCATTTTCTCGGCCAGCCGAATGGCTCTCCTTGTCTTGAAAGATTTGCAGCCCAACAGGCCTGACAAAGCGACTTACTTGGCAAATGACAAAAAAACTGGGCTGTGGCCATGGACCCAGCTGTCAGCCTCTCCACGTACAATACTCTTCCGATGGAATGTCATTGACCATATTGACCACGCCGCGCCGAGAGCACCAAGGCGGTGGACGACGACGAGGCCTAGGAAGGGGACGACGCGGAGACGGGAAGACGCGGCAAAGTGGATGCCCACGCGTAGAGGAGTACGAGGGTTCACCGGTTGGCTGCGGTGTGAGGCTGCCATCGCTGCAGGCCTGGATAGCGATGGGAGTAGTAGGGGCGATGAGGCCTCAACGGCACAACCGCCACTTTGGAGGCGGAAGCGGCGGTTTCCCGGCGCTGGTTTGGGCGGTGGTGCAAGAAGAGCAGCGATTGAAGAAGCGGCAGGACCGTTCGATTCAAATCCAACGATTCTTCGCTGCTAGAATCGTTGTTGACTAAGTTGACAAGCCTGCGTGCAGACGTCAACGTAGTAGGCCTGTGTCAGCCTCCCAACCGTGCGCCCGGATGTCGATGGGAGGAATCATTTTTTTCGCGTAATAAGGAGGCGATTGATTGCGTGCAGCCAGGCCAGCGGAGGGAGTAGGGTGGGCGGGGAAGCTCTGCAGTATCACAACAATGAGCCACAAGAGGAGGGAGCGAGCAGTCCAGCGGCGCTAGTTTAGGAGGCTGGGCAGGAAGATCGGAGATTGAAGAAGCACGTCGGCCGTTGGATGGACATCCAACGATCCTTCTTTGCTAGAATCGTGTGTTCACTGACAAAGCCTTGCGTAAACAAGTCATCCTCGAAATCTGTGGCGTGTACAGCCCATTTGCTATTATTTTTATAATTTTTACTCATTTTCTAATTCATATGGAATTTATTGCAGCCCGTTTTCCATTTTTAGAATTGCGGCCATTTTACGAGTCGATGCGAGGTCAAAAAATTAACTAAATATGTGGTAAATTTTGAAAATTCGCAAATTTTTATTTGAGGAACAAAACATTCTTAATCCAAAAATTAATAGCCATACTAAAACAAATTTAAAAATATAGTAGTACTATGTCATGTTAAATCCAATGAAATACGTATAAGATATCAGTGAAGAACAAAATTCAGAACAAACTAATATCCCATTTGCTATAATTTTTTTGGAATTTTCAACCCCTTTTGATATTAGTTCTAACAGACATTGACCATACTCTTTGGCCAGGATGGAATGCATCCCTGCTCGTCTTGAAAGATCCAGTAATTCGGAGAAAACAAATAGGCCTAGCTTGGGTATTCTTCAAAAAGAAATACTGGGCTACCTATTTTCCCAAAGAACTGGTGCATGAGCATATGCTTTATTTATTTATTTATTTATTTACTTACTTACTTATTTATGTATAGGGGACCATGAGCATGTACCTGGGCCGGATTCATGTGAGAGCCTCCCTTCCAGTTAATTATGGGCTTCTATATTGGGCCTTCATCAGTGGGCTGCATGTTATCAACAAGTGGAAAATGTGTTTCGTACGAAAAATAGTATGAGCCATGTACGATACGGGGCACTAAAGGATCGAACCGTGCAACGACTTCCAAAACAACACATTTATTCAACCAATGCATTTAAATATACTCACGATTGTACATTGAAAACAGCGGCGGCAACCAGGGCTGGGGTGCAATGAAGCGATAAGCGAGGCGGAAGAGTGAAGACGCAGCTCTCTCTTCCAAACCAAACATCAGCCATCATTACAAAAGGGCTACCAAAAAGAACAAGTGTATGCATCAAACTAAATAAAGATCCTACTACACCAAGTGTATGCGCATCTAACTAAGCGGCTCGGTTAGGCGTTACTATTTATTAAGCTGTGGAGATTGGGCGACGGCTTGAACCGGATGGGTGCTCGACGGGAAACTCCAGCCAATTCGAAGTCGATACTTGCGACCCTCTCTCCTACTTTGGGCTGCGGGCGTGGCGGCACATATCAGGGTATGGTGCATGCAGAGACGCATGGTACGCTGTGTACACACAGTTTTGCCTAATGAACGAAACCGCGCTGCCATCATGATCCTTGCCGTCGGTTATCTCCTGGTTAATCGGATAATTTAGTCCGAAGAACAGAGAGCGTGTACCAAGGCTACTTACCAGCCTCCAGTCAAAAATTCCTGAAGGCCCAGAGAAGCTGGGATCCTGCTCAAAGACCTGGGAGTGACTGTGATTGTATTCCGCGAAACAACACGTCCGGTACGTGCGAACAATCATCAATCTTTCGCCGTCGTCTGATCGAGCCAGGAACCACCTGCAACTGCCATGCCGCTTTTCTTTGAAAGGTTTTGGGATTAGGAAGGGTAGGGACACCAGGCAGCCTACAACATCATATCAAGTTGGAGTCAAATAAAAAAGGGCTCTTGATTTAGTCAATCTTAAGAACAACATGTTATGAGCATGAATATTTTTGATAAATGTTGACATTAATATAAGCAAGCCATCATGATATCATAGGAAAGTAACATACTGCTATAACAGCCGTTTGTAGCGATGACTGGAGTAGGCCAACAATACGTCCAGCCATAGAAGGAGTCGACAGTGTAAATGAAGCCCTTGTGTTCAATGGCATCAGAGAACCATGGAGGATGTATGATCCTGCGATGGATGTGCAGATTTATCCACTTACCGCAGTGACTGCCGAGATAGGCATGACCGCGGTTGAAGAACGCAATTAGCCTGAAATCTTTATAATTCGCGAGATCTTGTGGGCACTTGGCAGATTACAACCTTGAGCAAATCAAACTTGGTATCATGTTGGCTCTTGTAAGATTCCGAGTATTACGGCCACGGTGCCAAAGCGATGCATGTTAATCGAAGGAAGGGGATCAATCGCCGGTGTAGACCTCCACGAGCATCCATTGCCGCGACCGTCGACGAGCACCATCCAAGGCGTGTTCATGCCGCACCAGTACATACCGTTAATGTAGCCGAGGCCGACGGGATCGGATCGCGATGAAGGGGTTGATGCTCGCCACCCTCGATCGTTATGCTGCGTGACACGCCGTTTCGAAGATCGGTGACATCGGCAAGCAAGGAGCTGGCTTAAAAAGTTCCGGCCTGAGGGCTTTGAGTAAACGGTATAGCCCCGACGAGCACACGGCGAGCGGCATGGTACTGAGATTGTCCACACGCAAAACAATGAGCTTGATTACCTCTGTGGGGAGCGAATTCCAGCCACTCTTTCGGCGGACCTTTGCTCGGTTACGCCATTGTTAGTGCTTGGGTTTTGGGCCGAGGAGGCGCCTTAGCGAGGATGGAAGCTTGGGCGAGATTATGTGCGGACAAAGATGGAGAAGCGAATATGTGCTGCGGGAAGTGGACAGGTGATGATGACTACAACACGCCGCTTGACTTACGAGACACGTATCGACAACGTAGGGTCATATCGATGCCAGACAACTTGCTTGAGTGATCACAGATCTTGGTACTCCCTCACGGTACCTACTATAGTACTATGCCCTAGCTTGCTAGAGTAGAGTAGTAGAGTAGGACTCTGCTCTACTACTAGCACCGGAGGAGTAGTATATTCTAATCTAAAATAGTTACAAACTTCAATGCCCGAGCATGGAACGACTATGAACCGTGCTCAAAGACCGTGTCTACGTGGTGTTTGGACTTATATGCAAAAAAATAGCAAGATGCCCGTGCATTGCACGACACACCATCATCACCAACTCGGTTTTTTCTCTACTCCTACTCCTATAAAAGACTCAGTTGGTGATGATGGAGGCGAGGAGGCGTGTTCAGCCAGGCGTGCAGCGGACGGCGTAGCACTATTCGATTTGTTATTAAAAAAAGTAGTAGAGATAGAGACATAGGGAGGAGCATGAGGTTGTGGGAGATAAGGATGAACGAGGCAAGGCCTTATTTGTAAATGTGGAGAGAGGTGCGGGTATCTTTTGTAAAATTGTCATAGTTGGCTTTCTATCCGTCAGATATAGATCGGACGGTCTATATTACAAGATGGCAGGCATACCATCGTCACCAACTTGGTTTTCTATGAGAGTAGATATATATATAGATATAGATAGATAGAGACTAGGGAGTACTAGTAAGGACACCATCTCTTTGCCGTGTGCTACTCACATGCTCCATTCGGTGGCATAGCGTCCCCTGACCACTCCCTCCTGCGCTCCATTCAGCGGGAACTGTTGAAATCTGGGGAGCGCACTCTCGCGACTGCTGGAAGACACGACTTCACCGACGACGACTTCTTCCTCGACCTCGGCAACCTCTTCCTCAACGACATGGGCGACAACCTCAACGCCAATGTGGTCTGCTCCCGTTACCTGCCGTATGTGTTCTGTCCTTCTGTTGAAATCGTGGTAGAATTCATGTTTCTACTCTGTATCCTACTACTATGCTAGTCCACATGATTAGTTTCATCTCTGTTATAGCCGTCATGATTTATTTTGTGCTTATTTGGATTAAATCTCGTAGTAACTTGCTCACATATTCAATTGGCGCAACGTCCCCTACAGCCACTCCTGTTTCATGGACGGCCTGGCCGATGCCTCCAAGGAGCCCTTCGTCCACTGCTATGAGTGCCCGATGCCGTTTTGTGGCTCGCCGGCGGACATGGTGCATCACCTCACGGATGCGTGCAGCGGTCATGCTGGCCCTTGGTGGAGAACATCAAGCACGACACGTGCTACCGGTTCACCATGCCAGAGTCGCTGGAGGATCACCGCCGCCTGCTAGTCTCGGAGGAGGACGACTGCGTCTTCCTCTTGATCGTGGGCACCGGCGAGGCCCGCGCAGGCCGCCACCCCGTCTTTGTAGCGTCGTCGTCGTGGCGTCGCCCGACGCCGACACACGAGGCAGATGTATGGGTGCGAGGTCAATGTTACTACCCCTCCGGGTCACGTGGGCGGCGAAACCAGCCTCATCGGACAGACTTTGAATCTGAGGAGCTGGGACTATCCCGCCAATGTGGACCTGGAAAACCCATGGCATCCGTTCTATCCTTTACTCGCCGACTCGGTGCACGGGGACTCCAAGGAGGTTCACCTGGACATACGCATTATCAAGTGCACTTAGAAAACATGTAGTGTGTGTGTGGGCGCTTATGGCCCGTGTCTTTGCCGCTTTTGATTACGTAAGCTTGTCGTTAAACTTGAGTGGCTTTAAATCAGTCCTTCCTTTGAACTGCTCCTCTCAGTGAGCTGATGTAAGACACTTCGGGTTTCATTTGATAATGGAACCGGGAGGAGCCTCCCTGTTCTTCTAAAAAAATACGCATTATCAAGTTAAATGTTGATCATTAGTCTTCGCTCAATGTAATCCGATGTCTAAGCATGTGGAGACTTCCATGCAGGATCTTGCTCTATTGGAGTATCGCGCATGAATATAAGTGTATCCGTTTATGGTTTAGTCTAGAATCTTCCATGTATGAATTTTTACTACAGTATTGGTGAAATACTTACGATGAACCATTTCTTACATCTCCTCTGCCCCCTTGCAAGTCATCCTGATCTAATCCCTCCGTCTAGGTGTATAAGGGCATGGTTAATATTACTTAATAGTATAGCCAACTATTGACTATAAGAAAGTGCCATGTCATCTGTAGCCAACATGTATAACAATCGATACTCAAAAACTAATTCTTAAAGATCATTTCTTGCAAAGCACAATAAGTGTTATTTCTTCACAAGTTTTGGATGCAGGTTGAGCAGTTGAACGCTTTTGTTTGCAAAAGATACCTTTTATCTATTTCACCCGGACGTTTGTGAGCTCTAGAGATAGATAATATCCGAAGAAACCTATCGATACCCGTTACACATGAGATGACCCCCACATCCTTTGTCAAAATAAACAACTCCCCGATCAATGCATTTCACTCTTCGGTGCAATGCACAGGCACCTTACTACTATAGATTAGTACGACCAAAAATTGAACCAACATTATATATAGTACGATAAATACTGACGCATGTCACCTAAAATTATATCATTCAAAACTATGTTCAAATACGAATCCAACGATATAGTTTTTGTTGACATGCACTAACATTTTGTCGGTTGAATCTTGATCAAATTCAATGGGGAGTAATAAACCACAACCGATGTAGTACAAGTGTAGAGGCGGCGCTGCACGGAGTCTCACCTCTCACTCGTGGCGCGGCAAGAAAGTCATTCATATCACAAAACCCAACCACTCCTAGTAATAAGTGGCACAGTAAAATAAGCGGACAAGCAACCATCACATCCCTCCGTCTTTTTTGCATTTCATCTCTCTGCATTTACTTTCGCCGGTTCATCTCCCACACTCGATCCCTAGCTACTACTCCTATAGGGCCAGTTCTTTTGGCGGCTTCCCCAGGTTTTCCCACAAGACTAGTCACAGTGGAGAGTAACAATAAGGCGCCTCACTCATTTATTTAGGCTTCTAAACTACTACTCCGTCCTGGTTTATTCCTCACCATTGTAATTTGTGCTAAAATTTGACCAAAGATTTAACTGATGAAATGTTACTCAAAACACTTAGGCGAGGTGCATCTAGGTGTGTAAGTCATCTTACGAAAACCAAATAATCCCAAAACACTTAGGCGTGGTGCATTAACTTCTACCTCGTTTCTTGTTTCTTGACATATCAACCAATAAGAGATAAAGAGTGTGCATGCTTTTAATGACTTGAGATATCAAACATGACATGCAATGGTTAGTTCATTGCATGCAATACTATTAATTAGAAAATAAACATTAACGTTCTCGTTTTCTCCTTCTCCTTGGTCACGGTGCACAGCCTAAGATGACTTACTCACCTAGATGGATGGAGTAGTGCATGTGACATGCACTAACATTTCATTAGTTAAATTTATGATCAAAATTTGACACAGATACAATGGGGACCAATAAACCAGGACGGGTAGTAGTTATGGGATTACTAATCTAGAAGCCTAAAAGAACTGGCCCCTGGTACTCCTACTAGTAGTAGTACTCACGTTGGAATCGTTTCACAAGACTAGTGCTGTTTTTCTACTTTCACAAAAACCGCATCGTAATGTTTAAACATGCATTTGCACGTACATAAGTAATAGTAGTACTCCCTCCGCCTAGGTGTGCAAATCTTCCCTCCTTCTTGGTCACCGTGCACAACCAAAGATGACTTATTGACCTGGACGGAGGGAGTAGAAAAGTCTGCAAGCATATATCGAGAGAGACGTGTAGTCCGATAGTCTATAGTAAAGTTTGTGCTATATGCACGCATTTCTGCAAAATGCGTAATAATACACAACGTTTCCAAACTTTCCCTTTTACATACTTAATTAAGGGCGCTAAAATCCCTGAATTTTTCGGGATTTATCATTTGCGTCCCAAAACTAATGAGATCGCCTTCTACGAAACAAAAATTATACTCCTCCCAAAAGCCACGGCGCTCGCAGAGGCGCTTGCGGCGCCACGAGTGCCCAGTGCGTGGCCGTTTCCCACCAGCGCCGACAACGCCTCTTCCTCAGCCTGCGCCTTTCGCGAGGTGCTGATTAATGACTTGCTTGCGGCGAGCGCGATCTCACCGGTTTGGTGATCCGGCGCCAATAGGTACTCCTCCTGGCTGGAAGCGTCCACCCGGTCCACGTACTGCCAAGCGTAGATGAGGCGCTTGGGCCCGACTGCACTCAGGGCGTCGGCATGGGCGTCCTCCGCCACCCTCACGGCCCTCGCACGAGCTTTCTGCCAAAGAACCAATTGCTTGACTCTCTCGGACGCGACATAGATTTCCCAAAAAGCTTGTTGTGCGGTGCGCTTCTCTTCCTCGTCCTTCTTCTCCGCCTCTATTTTGGCCCGCTCTGCTGGAGGCAAAGCCTCCCACAAGGCGACATCCATTTCTTGCCAAAGCTCCTCAAGGCTGGGGGGCTCGGCGGGCGTGCGCGGCGTTCTCCTCGTAGCGGGAGGCCGACGTCCTCCGGCAGCGTCTTTGGGAGATTGGGAACACCGACGCGTCCACCTCAACACGTCGCGGCGAGGAGCGGAACACTGACGCGTCCTCCTCGACTAGTGGCAGCGAGGAACGGAACAACGATGCGTCACGTCGCGGCGAGGAGCGGAACGCCAACGCGTCCTCCTCGACTAGTGGTGGCGAGGAACGGAACGGCGACGCGTCGCGTAGCGGCGAGGGAGCAGCCGCCGACGTCCTCCTCGACTAGTGGCGGCGAGCGAACGGCAGCGACGTGACCGTTCACAAGGTGCAGCGAGGGCTCCTAGGGCTTGGGAGGGGCGATGCCATGGTGGTCGACGTGAGAGGGAGGGGGAGAAGATAGCGATGAACGTGAACATGAGGGGGAGGAGATAGCGATTTCATGGGAGGCGCAGTATTTATAGAGAGCAATGGCACACCTACGTAAGATATGGACTGAGCTGCAATGACTTAACTGCAGGTCCAGTTGCGTCACTGACATGTGGGCCAGTACACTGCTGGGCCCGTATGTCAGTGACCCAATGCAACTGAAGTTAAGTAAAAGCTACGTGGGCATATTTGTTGGAGTAAATTACGGGGGAGCGAAGGGGTGGAAATATTGCTGGTCACAACGGATTGGACGAGCGTGGGGGGAGGAGGGTCAAGCATGCAGATTTTTGCACATGGGGTGGAGTGGTGGGACCGCCGGAGGGAGAAGGAGAGTTTGGCAGGCATATTGTTTCCACACATGGAGAGGAAAAGATTTGGAGATGAATGGGCTTCCTGCAGGTATGGGGAACGATGCATAATAAGTCATCTTGCATGCCCGGCTAGGTATAGTCTCAAGTCATTAAAAACATACACGCCCCATGCATGTTCATATTTCAAGGTGCACTAAATTATTGCATGCGATGATTAAGGCTGGTCATAATGGTGGTATCTTAGCTGGTATCATGCACACGGGAATAGCAAACATGCTGATGTGGCAAAGAATTAAAGAAGAGAGGGGGGTTAGAGTAACTAGTGTTCATGCATGCATTGGTCAACACATTTTATTTGTGAAGAACGACACAATTAGTTGAGTACTTTTGCAGACTTCAAAACTATTCCACCGCCTCTACTATCTTGCTCGAGTAGGTGAAATTTTTGAGTCGAGCCCTTTAAACTAGAAGGGAGGTAGTGGTACTCTAATAGCTAGGTGTGTAAGTCATCTTACAAAAACCAAATAATCCCAAAACACGAGGTAGCGGTGCATTAACTTCTACCTCGTTTCTTGTTTCTTGACATATCAACCAATAAGAGATGAGGGTGTGCATGCTTTTAATGACCTAAGACTATCAAACATGACATGCAATGGTTAGTTCATTGCATGCAATACTATTTAATTAGCAAATAAACATTAATGTATCTCGTTTTCCCCTCCTCCTTGGTCATGGTGCACATCCTAAGATGACTTACTCACCTAGACTGAGGGATTATCAACATTCACAATGTCAAATCAATATTTTTACACTCATTATAAAACGTAGTTCTTATACTCATTATAATCATGTAGATATTGATATTTTCAGTATAAATTCGATCGTGGGATTTCATTGATGCCTGTCAAAGCATGGAGGAACCGGAGCTTAGGGCTTGAATTCTCGGTCTCTACATAGGTATTTCTCTTCCTAATCCTGTAATTTTAGAGACTGATTGCGCTTTTGTGGTAGCGTCTCTTGCATCGGGGGACTATGACAGGTCTGCTATGCGTGACCTGAAAATGGAAGCGTTGAGCATCTCGAAGTTGATCAACAATCTTCAATTGTCAAAGATTAGCCGTTCGGCCAATAAGGTGGCACCCTTAATTGCTAAGTATAGCTTTGACAATAGATTAGATGGTATCCTTGTAAATAATGTACCGCCCTGTGTGGTGAATATTGTATCGAATGAGTGTACTAGTGTGGCTGATTAATTAATATAAGGTGGTGTTAAAAAGTATATATTTGGTCAAACACTTTGCAAATGGTTGACGGGAGTAAAAAGGACCAGAGGGAGTATCATGCATGCGGAGTAGGCAAAAAAAAGTTGCTCATTTATAGCCGGTCGAAGTCTCAAAGGGCGCGCGAGGGAGGCGAAGGTCGTGGGAGGCGCGACGGTTGACGGAATTAAGTGAAGTTACATCCACGCACCGGCATGGCGTGCGAACAGGCAGAAGCTATACCGTCAGGCCTATGATATGGGTCTAGTAGACATGACATCTAGTGGGTCCCGCATAGTTCTCGAGAACTCTTTGGGGGCTTGCAGCCGTTTATCCACCGGGCAAGCCAGCAACCCCACGCTGTTCGCACGCCCTACTCGTCCCCGTCTTCTACCTCACAACAGTTCGCTCCCAGTCGTCCCGTCCTTTCACATTAGTTCGCTCCCAGTTTTTGCGGGGTACAACAGTTCAACTTCTCCTAACCCTCCTCCAAAATCCATGGCCTCCCAAATCTCCATGGTCGCCGCTGAGTACCAGGTTAGAGCCATCACCGGCGATCAGTTCATCGTCATCTACACACGTGGATCCGCGACGGTGAAAGCATGGCTTGATCGCTTCATACGCATGTTCAACAGTTCAACGGATGAGTGGGTCGCTGGGCTAGATGTTGAGTACACCACAGTCCTGGGACGAGAGAAGGATCTAAAGGACGAAAAGAGGAAGAAGACCGCTGTGATCCAGGTTTGCGTACGTAACATTTGCTTGGTCTACCACATATGCCATGCCGACGTTGAGTGCCAGGATTTTAAGAACTTACTCAAGGACCAAAGAGTGAAATTCGTTACTGTAGGCTTTAATAACGACAGAGATGTCCTGCGTCGGATAGGCCTCGTTGTAGGCCAGCCCTTCGATCTCCAGAAGGCAAGCCTGGTGTCCTCCTCTCAACCTTCAATGCTGACCCTGGCAGCAACCATGATTGATACTTCGTACGCTAAACTGAAGAAACCTCATCACGAGTTTCATCATGCATGGGAGTCAAAGACATTAGATGAAGATCACATCCTATACGCAGCAATGGATGCCTACCTTTGTTTAAATATCTACATGGGTTGGATGAAGAAGCAGAGTCCAGTGTCCGGTTCAAGCAAAGAAGCGTCGGCGAAGAGGAAGAGGAAGAGGGACGAGGACGAAGTCGAGGACGTGGACTCGGACTCGAGTAGGTGGCGATGCCGTCGCTCATGCTGGTTCTCTTGTAGTGTCAAGCGGACTAGTTGCTTAGTTTATTTTCAAGGGTGTGTTGTCTTTGAGGCCCCAGCAGAACTATGTTTATGTTCTTTCTCATTATTTGAACTCTTTAGTACGTACAGTAGTACTAGTACTATGTCTTACTACTGTTCTTCTTGCAGTTGGTACTACTGCTCGTATCTTCGTGTTCCTACTGTACTTAATACGTTTGTACTAGTAGTATAATTTGGGTCAGTCGATTTGTGAAAGAAGTTCGACGGAGCGAAGGAAGAAGACGGCAGAAGAGGTGGAAGAAGCCCTTCTAGCCATCCATGTTGCATCAAACGGCTCACATGAGTCGAGTGACCCAAATTGCTCCTTCAGATTGCAGGATCCACGTGGCATTCAAGGTCTCGAAGGTAGATTCCGCATCCGCACCCGGTTTGCGGGCTCGACGCACGCGCGACCGGCTTCCGCCGTGACAGCCACCATGCGCGCCTCCTCCGCGCGGGCGGAGACGACAATGACACGCTAGTTCCTCCTCGCTGGCGTGCTGGAGCACGCACTCGTCCTCCTCTTCGTACGCTGCATGCATAGACACGGCTCCACCAGCTGCTCGTGTGCTTGGCAGTGCGGTGGCATGGCGAGAAGGGACTGCAGACAATGTGAGCGGGCGAGCCTTCGGCTTCATGGCACAGGGATGGCGGCGACACGACGGTGATGGGCGAGAAATTGTTGCCGGAGCGGTAGGCGCCCGGCATGCGCATAGCAGTGGCGGCATATTGATGAGTGCGCGTATGGGAGCTTACTTTAGTTTTATATAAGGTTGGTCAAACTTAAAAGAAAGGGTCTGCCTATGTCACATCTAGATGTGAGATATTATCTCACATCTAACTCCCTCACCCTTAAAATCCATGGGAGACTTTAAAAAAAATCATGGGTGAGTGAGTGGAAGACTTTAAAAAAATCAAGGGTGAGTGAGTTAGATGTGAGATAATATTTCACATCTAGATGTGAAATAGCAAACCCGTAAAAGAAAACCGTACTAGTACACGTAAACATTAGACTTAGGCAGCGCTTTTATTAAAAAAAAATTAAGTTAGTACCACAGCCACGATACGGAATCCTGTGCAAGTGCGCGAACCGCGGCCGCGCGGTCGATCGAACGGTGCGTGAAAACAATCCTCCAATATTACTCAAGTTTTTTTTCCTGGGAAAGTTCTTGACGCCGCAATAATTCCATATATTTGAATTTAGCTCCAGTTTGTGTTTATTTGGATTTGGACGTTTTAGGTGCGCCCTAGTTTTTTTAATACTTATTTTGTGTGTGTGACTGAGAGAGAACGTGTGTATGTGTCCATATGTGTGTTGTGGCGGAAGGGCAGTGTGGAGACGGTGTGCGTGTGATACAGACATAGAGAGGTGTGAATGTGCAAATGATCATGCATGAATGAGACATAGATAGATGCCGATACGTCGTGTATACATGAGAGAACGGTCTTCTAGTTTACTTGTGTGTGTGTGTGTGAGAGAGAGAGAGAGAGGAGCATTCGTAACACAACAACCATCTCTCTCGATTCGTCTGGTCCCTCATGCGATCACATGCAACACATGCATCAACGCACACATTTTGACACCCTCACTGGCCCCCGCCCCACCTCAAGGCCCGCACAATCTCTTCGTGAATACCCATTTCTCTCCTTAGGTTTGTTTTCGCTCAATATCGACACACACACACACACACCACACACACACACCCAAACACGCAACACAACACACACGCACACTCCCGAGCACACAATTCATCCCCATCCAAGGTTATACTGGTGACCACTCTAAGCTTGTGCTTCTTTGCACCCCAACATGCACAACACCTTAATCTTCAAAGAGGGCATCGAGCAGATCGAAGGCGGCGACACCGCGCTAGAGAATGCGGGTCATTTGGAAGGTGGTGATGTGACGATGGCTGGTGACTCCTCCCCCACCATCTCTCTCTCTTGCACAAAATTACCAATCCCTCTCTCCCCCGCAAAAAATTTTCAATTCCTCAACCCATGAGATCCTTCCCCTCTCGTCCATGTTTTTCCAGCTCTCTCATCAAACATGTTGTCTCTTGTCCTTCCACGTATACAGAATCCGGATGCACACGCATCTCACGTATATTATATGTCTCCATCTTTCTCACAGACCTAACTTCTTCCTCTCTCTTTCTCTCTCTCTCTCTCTCTCTCTCTCGTTAGGTTTGTCTCATACTCTCTCATCCACATACATACAATCTTTCCCACCCTATCTGCTCCATCTTCAAAAGCTCTCTCTGCACGTTTCATTAACACAATGGGATATGTCAAAATGTTGCTTCCATAATGGCTGATGTAGAGTTTTGGTTGTTTTTGTTGCATCCTACAAAGTAATAACTATGAAATGCATTTAGATTCTCATTTGACTGGGATTATGTGAGTTTGAGCATGTTGTGAAGTACTATAGACCTTGTATACATCTTGGGATTCGACAATGATTGTAACTATTGAATTGTATAGACCATTATGTTCGAAGTCAATAGCCTAAGATATTTATTTCACAATTTCAACAAATGATTAGTTCACTACAAACTAAGAAAACAAATGTGTACTCCTCCGCTTTTATTTAAGTCCGGCGTATTAGCATTGGTCAAAGTCAAGTTTTGTAAACTCTCGTAAAGCTTATAACAAAAAGCGAAAACTTTGTTTTTGCCACTCTAGTTTTTGCCCACTTTGCTTATGCCACTCTAGAATTTGACATTTCACTTTTGCCACTCTTAGCTTTTGACAATATATCACTTTTGCCTTGTCGTGGCAAAAACAAAATTTTCCAAGTGGCAATTGTGATACATGTCAAATGCTAAGAGTGGCAAAAGTGAAATGAAAAATTATCGTTTTTGCCACGGAATGGCATTTGTGATGTACTATCAAAAGCTAACAGTGGCAAAAGTGAGATGTCAAATTCTAGAGTGGCATAAGCAAAGTTGGCAAAAACTAGAGGGGCAAAACAAAGTTTTCCCTATCAAAAATATTAACATATACAATAACAAATAAATACCATTAGATTCATTATTGAATGTACTTCCACATCATACATATTTGTTATGGTAAATGTTTATATTTTTATATAAACTTGGTCAAACTTTAGGAAGTTTGACTTGGTCAAACCTAATATGCAGAGTTTACTACTACTACTCGCTAGTTGCTTAGCCGAATCACTCAACACGCCACACGGGAGTCCGGTGTCACAAAATTTTGAGGTCGGCGGAAAATCTCCCGAGACCCTGATTCGAGCAAAGGAAGTTACCATCATAGCCTTCGGAACAGGCCTACGGACGACGCTTGGTAGGGGGCTGTTTTCGTAACTTCAGGTTCACCCTACCCAGCCAACCCCACCCTGACACCCAAAGTAGTACACCTGAATACTCCCCATTTTCTATCCCCACCGCAAAATAGACTTCTCCACGGCACCGCAACCTTTGTGCTCCCCCCCTTTACATCGACAAGACTTTTCGTCCACCGCAGCCAAGATCTGCCTCATCGACGACCTCGTACGCCGCCGGAAGCCGGGTCCACCATCGTCGTCAGAGACGGAGCCTCTTCCCAGCATCGTCTTCCACGGTCTCGGATCTGCTTCCCGGAAGCCGACGCCAAGCGCAGAAGTACCACCGTCGTGGACAATGAACTGACTCCCGTTGCCGACCATGACTCACAGAGGCTGCTGCGACCATCGTTCTCCTCCTCGATTTGTAATGTGTGTACTGAATCACTTAGCAGTACATGTGCAGTTACAATTTTGTTCATACCTACCCTTCAATTTTCCTGGGTGCTATTGTTCCCGTAAAAGTAATTGGTTATAGCCTCCATTGTCCAACAGAATATCAGCTGGTAATTGTGCGTTGCTCCTGTATCGCGCTGTGCTTGGGTAGGTTTTTCATCTGCATCCTGTAGTGTGGCAAATGATGGAAAGGTTTTTAGAAGTAGCAAGATGCCCATGCGTTGCACGCATCAAGATGCATTTGTATGAGTAGTTTATCTTGTGGGAGAAAAGGATGAACGAGGGAAGGCCTTATTTGCAAATCTGGAGAGGGGTATGGGTATCTTTCTGCAAAATTCCCATTTGCTTCCTTCCTATCTGTCAGATATAAATCGGACGACCTATATTGCAAGAAAAAAAAAGTATAGAGAAAAAAGTAGACAGTAAAGGAAGTAGAGATAAATATTAAATATTAAATATTAAATAAATATAACCGTAGAGAAGAGAGTAGAGATAGCGTCGGGAAAGGATCGCGCACGCGCGGGAAAAAGCGGCCGGGCGTGCGCTAGTTTTGGCGCGCGGCATTCGGCGCGCTTTATAAAATCCAACGCCCTCCCACCACTCTGTGCCTTGACATCGCTCTGTGCCTCGCCACCGCTCTCTCCCCGCTCTTTTTCGCCTCGCCGCTGCCGCGCCACCATGCCGCCGCGTCGCTGGGCAACTTGGGGATACCGCGGCGTCCGCGTGCGCCCCTCTGGCGGCTTCTCCGTCGAGATCCGGTTCCGCGGGATGCGCCTCGGCCTCGGCAATTTCGACACCGCCAACGAGGCCGCCCGCGCGTACGACGTGGCGGCGTGGCGCCTCCGGTGGCCTCATAGAACATTGAACTTCCCCAACGTGCCGACGCGGGAGCGGGCGCAGGAGCTCGCGCCTCTGCCGCGGCTTAGCACCGACGAGGATCGTCGCGACAACCGGAGGCGGGTGCACCGTCTCGGCATCGCCGAGATGGACGAGGAAGCCATGCCGCTGTGGCGCCAACACTTCCCGCAGGACATCATCAACGAGCGCGAGTTCTACGCGCAAAGGAGGGCGGAGAGGGATAAGAGGAGGGCGGAGCAAGCCGCCTATCACGAGGACAAGCGTAGGCGAAAAGCGGACGCTCAATTCAAAATGAGGCTAGGAGCAGCGTCGCCCTGGGAATCCGACGACGATCGGTATCTTCACGCCTCTGATCGGGGCGTCGGAGGAGGACATCACCGAGGAGGAGTCGGTAGACGAGGAGTAGTTGAATTATCTTTTTTTATCTATCTATGCTGAGAACTATCCTCTACTCTCTAGTATCTACTTCTCGATCTCAGCACTATAAACGCTTTTTTAAAGCGCCGCGCGTTGCGATTCTATTGGAGATGCTCTAATATGGCAGACGGGTGCTTTAATGTTGCCCACAAGATGCGCGAGTATTACTAGTAGTATTTTTCTTTCCATGTTGAGATTTTAAAACCACGAGTGTGAACATGCAGAGGAGCAATGAAGACCAAACACGGGATATTCGGGACATCTTCAAGGAGCGTGGCAAGTTAAAGAGGAGCTGCACCGAACCTGTAAAACGAGCTTTGGTAAGTAACACCCTTTCAATTACTTTCGTTTAGCCTCGTGTTCTTCGATGTGTATATGTTGTAGTTTCGGTTTCTCTTAAGCGTGGTGTTCTTCGATGTGTAATAAGAAGAGTCTTAATCGTCTTAATGCTTTCGTTTTTAACTTGATGTAGGAAGTGGGTGTTCTCACCTTGTAGTCTGTTTTTATATTTCTTTTCCTTCTGAATTCACTTCTCCGAGTTCTGTTTATCTAGCCTCTACTAAATGGATCTAGGTTTCTCTGAGTATTGATCTAAAAAAGAAGTAACTTCATGTCAGGATGCAGTTCCTGCGAGGAGGGAAGTATGGTCAACCTCGAGATCATGTTTCCAAAATGAGGCTGGATTACACACAAGTTGACGGTTACTAAATGATGCTGGATTAGACACAAGGTGCAAATTCCCAGATGATGTTGGATTACACACAAGCCAGGTGGAGTCGTCAGCTGTTCGTGTCCTCGTGGCATTAGTAAAGGCTGAAAGAAAGCGTGCAGCAACCCTTGAGAATGTAGCTGAGTTCCTGAAGAAGCGAAAAGAGCAATCAGATGCTCTCTTCACCCAAGCCAAAGAAGAGATGGAAGAAGCCAGAAATAAGCTAGCAGAGGCAGAGCAGGCTAGGCGTCTCCTGCTATCTAAAACTGTTGTCAATACAAAATTTCCTTCATAATAGCTAGGTTCAAATGTTTATCCAGTCAGCATGCCTGTTGTGATGTATGTGCATCTACTGATGTGGCACAAAAAGTTTTTTTTCGGGTAATGTAATAACAGCAATTACTTTCCAAACAATAACAGACGAAGCATTGGACATGGTATAGTTCACACGCAAGCCCGACATTCCAAGTTCAACTTCAAAGATATCTGCACATTTCATACATAATGTCCACAACCATGATTCACTTCAAAGAAAAAAAAGTGAGGAGAGTTATAAATAAAGAAGAACCTCTACTAGTTCCTGCTACTAGTGGGAGCACAACAAGTCAAGACCATGAGTATATTTTAGTCATGTTTTCTGTTCTAAAATGCCTGGCGACTTGCGGAAGGACGTGTTGCCGCCACACGCGCGGATTCAATGAAGGCAGGTGGAGCAGTCTTAAGCTGGTTGCACGCGGCGAGGAGGCATGCTCAGTAGGCCTGCGGCGAAAAGTGACCCTCTTGGCGGCCACGGTTCTATGCTGCGCTATGAGAGGTCGCGTCCGTGTCGAGCAATCACTCCCTCCAAAGACTTTTTGTATGGGTATAACAAAATCTCGTTTTCCATTCACATTTTACAAGTAAAATTCATGGACAAACTTTGACCCAAAGTACGATGGGGACTAGTAAACCAGAATGGAGGTAGTAGTTTTTTTTAATCAAAGAAGGGTTTCCCCTTCCGATTATTGAAAACCAGCATCTAAATCTAAACCATAATATTTGCCCTAGAACTACCAGGTTCAACATCTCGCAACATAAACCCATACAACCATACGCCAAGGAGGTACGTAGTACTATGAATTCCATTTTTGCTCCATACCAATCATTCTAAAAACTACTTACTACTTATAACGCGCCATTGAAAATCGGAACTCTTAACCCCGCTTAAAAGAACGATATTTTAAATGTGGCTACTCGATCTGTGGCAATGGCGAGCCACCGCGCTCAAGTCGTTCACTGTGGTCCCAACCATCAACTCCTACAAAGGTGCCCCACCACGCACCAGTACCCATGAATGCAGCAATCGTGCGCCTAGGGTTTGAGGGTTTATTCGTTAACGTCGCCTTTTACGTAACACTCATGTGTGCGAGACAATGAGAGGCCCATTGCGTGCGTCGCCTCTTCTCTTCATATATGTACTCCACCGTTTGTCTGGTGTACAAAAAATTATAATAACTACTAGCAATGTGCCAATGCGTTGCCACACGATCAAAGTAGATTAATACATATTCACCGATTTGATAGAAAAAAAAGTCTAGTTTTGAAATACATATATCACTAAAAATATGCTATGTTTCACTCAAAATATATTCCTTTGGCGGTTTTGATGAGACAAGGGAGGAATGTTGTTGGTTTCAAGATTCGAGAAATGGTATATGTCTAATTTCTACTCTTACTAGCAAGATGCCCGTGCGTTGCACGGAACATCAAGATCTTGCGGGAGAAAAGGATGAACGAGGGAAGGCCTTATCTGCAAATGTGGTGAAGAGTGCGGGTAAATTACCATATTTTCCTTCCTATCAAATCGAGATATAAATCGGGCGACCTACATTGCAGGATGGCAGGCCCACCATCATCACCAACTCTATTTTTTATCCCTACTCTTATAAAAAGCATTGTCGGTGATGATCGTGTGCCTGCTATCCTGCAATATAGGCCGTCCGATCTATATATGATGGATAGGAAGGAAACTATGGCAATTTTGCAAAAAGATACCCAGACCCCTCTCCACATTTGCCAATAAGGCCTTCCCTCGTTCATATTTTTCCCCCACAAGATAAACTACTCATACAAATGCATCTTGATGTCCCGTGCAACGCATGGGCATATTGCTAGTTGTTGCAAAGGGCTCATGTGTGTGTGAGAGAGAGGGAGAGTGGAGGAGGGCGGAGTGCATGTGTGAAAAAGACACAAGTAGTGTGTGTGCGATAGGTATCAGCTTAAAATGAGGCGATAACGTGTGTGTGCACGATCGAGAGGGCGTGTCTCAAGAAGGGAAGAAAAAGCTACATATATACAAGGAGCGGGAGAGAGACATGTATGCGATGGTGGAAGCACGAGTGTGCGGTTGTATAAACCTATCTAGAGGCTAGCCAGTCGATAAATGTTTGTGAGAGAAATACGAGTCAGGGTGCGAAAGTGAGAGTTTTGTGTGTGTGAGAGAGAGAAGGTAGTCGGGAAGGGGAGTGGAAGCAAGAGTTGTGTGTGTGTGTCTGTGAGAGAGAGAGAGAGAGAGAGAGAGAGAGATAGAGGAGACGGTAGTCGGGGTTGTCTGATCGGTAAACAAAATAATAATGTCGATGCAGGATGGAGATTTAAAGGAGACCACAACAAATGTTGTGTCTACAGGAGAGAGAGAGAGAGAGAGAGAGAGAGAGAGAGGGTAATTTTAGTGGTATGAGTCATATGTAGAGACATATAGGGTGTGTGAGAGAATCCCATAGAGAGAAAGACAAAGTGAAAGATGAGTGGAGAGTGTGTGTGGCAGTGAAAAAGAAAGCTTACGTACCGAGTGATACCAGAGAACAGTAGAGACGTGAGAGATAATGAAAACCGTGTAATGTATAATGATAGAGAGAGTGTGATACTTCTCAAGGAAGACGTCGAGAGACCATGTTTGCGAGGATAGGAGAAACATGAAGTGAGCGTGCGGGTGAGCTGGAGAAAAGAGAGTGATAGCTACCTGAAGGAGCATGCATGCGAGGGAGATGGGCGTGAAAGGAGTGAACAAAAAAGGGATTCACATATTTGAATTCGAGATGATGATACATGTAATCCATACTCGAACCAAAATTGATCTATCAAACATGCATACTCATATGAATTCACGCACATCTATGTTATTTAATATGTAGATATTACTGATCCATACATTTTAGTAGAACATAATTTGGTTAAATTTTTTTGAATTCAACCTTAAGATTTCCAGATCGTTGTATTTGTAAATCATATTATACATATAAAGGAGCAGAATTCTTTGTTGTGCTTTTGAAAGTATATATAAAAAAATGATGTATATAGAATGTAATTCTAATTGAAAATGGATCCCGCCCGAAAAAAATTAGTAGAATACAAACGGGATTCGAATTGAGTTGGAATGGTAAACGTGCACTATGCAAAATTTGAACGAAGCGGGGAAAGTCGCAGTAACCCCGCCCGAAACCAAAATCTGCTAGATGGAAATCACTACTGCCTATCCCTGCCACGCAAAGCCTATCTGCTGGATTTCTATAGGTTTCGATAGGGGTAGGTTTGTAATTTCACCCAAACATGACGTAACCGCCTCTCACCCGGATTCATACACGGTGGGCGCCAAAACACAGGCGCCCTCGGCGAAATCGACTCCTCCCCTATTCATATTCATACACGATGGGCGCCAAAAACAAACTCTCGTCGGCAAATATTCGGTGTATGCGAGATTACCGTCCTATCCCCAACCGACTAATGTTGCTGTGATGTAGTAGAAATTTGAAACGGGGGCTAAGTTTGTAAATTTCCTCGCATTTGAGACAAACGCCACAGAATACATGGGTCCGCCCTTCCTCTCTACCTCCCTTTTCCCCATTCGTACTCCGTGGGTGCCAAAACACCCTCTCCACCCCACCCTCCTCCGTCCGCCACCCCATCCACCGCCGTCCTCCTCCACCATGCCGGAGCTGATACCACGACACCGCCGTCCATTACAAGAGATCGACCTCTCTCATCCACACCTTCGGACCAGGATACTTGCATCCTGTCCTCTTGCTTCATCCTCGCCGTCGTCCACCTTGTCGGCGCCGCTCCTACGACCGTCTCGTCCACTGCGCCCCGCCGCCACCGTCTACCCTCCTAGATCTGCTTCCACGCTGCCGACAGCCATCGCTACCGCAGCACCGTCAAATTCTCGTGAGATCGTGCAGCGCCGCACTGCAGGCGGTACTCTTTCAGATTCTGCTCAACTTATTTATCGCAGCAAGAAAATAGATCACCACCGCTTTACTCGATTTCTTGTCTTGGTTGCGAAGTTGCCTTTGTCCGGTTTGCACCTTCAGATCCGCCATGGCACGCTCCAAACTATACTCCCAATGCTTATGGTTTTCCCTTTTATATTCCACACTAGTTAAATCACGATAGACTAAATTTCAAAATTGGGTCGATCGATTTTTAGAGCTCGCGGAGTTTGCGGTGCGATCCAAGGGGCTCGGGTGGTTGTGGGGCCTCGCCGAACAAAGAAAACTTCGGCAGCAGTGGGGGGTGGGGTGGCGGAGGAACACAGCGGTGGGGGCGGTGGTCCGGCCCGGCAGCCCGTCTTGATTGTTCTGTATGGGAAGAATTAAGAGACGAGGAAGAAGAAGGGTTAGGAGGCGTGGGATCTTCATCCAACCGCTTTGAAATGGTCGAGAGATACAGGGAGTTGCATTCTTAATGCGCTCTGGTTCATCTTAGGTGGGCACTCATGCAACCAACATTTTATTATCCAAAATCTGATTGCTCTTCTTTACCATGTTCCTCCTCCCTTCTCCTCTAATATGTACTCTCTCCGTTCCTAAATACAAGTATTTGTATAGATTCCACCATGGACTACATATGGAGCAAAATGAGTGAATCTACACTCTAAAATGTATCTAGATACATCTGTATGTGATCCATAGTGGAAATCTCTACCAAGACTTATATTTTGGAACGGAGGGAGTATGCTAGTAGTAGAGTATGTTCCTTGTAATCAAGATGAGCAGGGACATTTGCAGTGTAGAGTTCTATACGGTCGGTTGTGATCGACACTTTGAGCCTCTTTGATTCGTAGGATCTTGTAAACATAGGAATAGGATTTGTAGTGGCCTGCCAACTTGAATCCTATAAGAATAGCAAGGAAATGCGGGGAGCTGTGTCGCCTTTGAGAGTTACACTGATATTAATGAGACCGCACCTTCACTTGAAGAGAGATGGTACGAAGCCTTTCTAGCCGTCATCGGCAATACTAGCACATATATTCCAGCAAGTTCCACTTTGCTGATTTTACTCGATGCTTAAGGTTTTCCCGTGATATCTACACTATGATCTGTGTATACGCTTTGTGTCGCACTAGCGACAGTCCACTCTTGAAGCTAAACACCGCAATGACTTACAAAATTGGCACCAAGGCATTGGGTGCCATTCTCGATGCAATGAAACTCATACGCTCCCCACTGTTGACTCTTGTTCAGAATATGATCCTAATGACTATTCTAACCTTGAGGAGTCAAAGGCGGATGGCTTTATCTGTTCACCCATCAAGGTGCCTGTTCTAATTTGGCAATGTTTTATTGATTGCGGGTATCTTGCATATGTTGTCTCGCATTTCTTCTACTTTGTTGCACCGCCATCTGCTTAGTTTACTCATCATATATGTCGAGATGCCATGCCCATCCATTATTAATACATATTCCATCTGTCATCATACCATGTTTTTCCACTCAAATGCTGTTCGTGTGCATCAGACGTCAAAAAGGAAGAGGGTGATTGCCGAACCTGAAGGAGCACCAGCAAAGTCCTTGAAAAACATGGTGGTGCCGGAGAAATCAGACAGCACCCCACTTATATTGGCTGTACAACTAGTGACACAAAACGTAGGACCGACTCCAGTAGCCTGTACCCATACTTCACTGGCCACACCACTAGCCCCACCATAGAGGACCTGCACTCCAGCAAAAGGTATACCGATTTCATTTGCCATAGCACCAGCTGTACCATAGAAAAATCCCACTCCAGCAAAAAGTATAGCAAGTCCACCGGCCAAGACCTATCGCAACTGCAGAGACGGCCAATTCCTGCAGATTGGAACCCCATTCCATTTATTCCCAGTTTAAAAGACAATGCTTTCAATGTTGTTAGGGACTAAGTGCATATATTCCCATCATGGGAAGATTATTGTGAAGACAAACATCATTTTCACATCTTCCTGTCCAACTTACGTGTAAGTGCTATTATTCATGGTTATTATTTTCCTGTTTTCTGCTGATTGAACACATCAATGATTTACATTACATTGTTGTAACTAGGTGAGGGTCAATCTGGATAGTCATGACGAGCAAAGCTTGCTTGTGCTTTTCAAGGAAGCATTGCAGCGATGTCGGTGTTACCTGAGGAAATCACACTTTGATGGCAAGTCTATAAACGAATTTCCGGTGAAGTCTCTGTGCTAAATTTAGAAGACATTGAATGGAAAAACCTTGTTATGCACTGGTCTCGTTCCCAGGATGAGGTACTGTCTATGAAATCACATGACAATTTGAACTTCTACTTTTCCGCATGTGCCTTACGGATCTTTTTTGCAGGAAATCTGCTCAAAGAAGAATTCCGGTTTGAAAAGAACGACAGGATATCGCAAATATGCTTCCCGCTGCTTTGCTCTTGTTAGTACCTGTTGTCTGTATCACCGTACTTGCATACATACCAGTTCATTATGTGACAGCAGTATTTATGATAGCTTGCTTATCAATTGTTCGCTCCAAATTATCTGATCTGTATGAATGGTTACATTAGTGTAGAATATATCCAATGCCAATGTTTTTTTTAGCTCTGCATTGTTCTTATAAGTACATGCTGTCCTTTATCAGTGTACTTATAATGACAGGTAGTTGTTCATGTACCATCACTCTGCAACTTATTTTCCTTTGCCCTCCATTTTCTACACATCGGATCTATATTTACTCTTACCATAAGGTTGGTCTTGAAGAAGTTTAGTCATGCATTGCTCTTGGCTGTACCTTTTGCCTGCATCAACTGCACTTACATTTATAGCTACTTGGTTATGTAGCATCACTCTTCATCTTATCTTAAATATTCTCCATTTTTTCGTACATTATCACATCTATATTTACTCTTAACAAAATGTAGAATAAAGGCAATGCTTTTGAAGAAGATTACATGGTAAACTTCTTGAATTGCCCCCCATCAGTATGGACAAGGCCTTTATAGAGCCTATCTTCACCAATAATGTAAGTTTGTCCATCTCAAGCCTTCAAACTTTGTTGTATATATTTGGTTAGGCATGACTGCAACAACTGTTTATTTTTGGAGTTTGCATCAAATTGCTCATTTAAAGTTTATTATGTAGTTCATAAACAAAAGTTTGTCCTTCCTCAATTTAAGTTTTCAGTTGTACAACCAAGTTCCTTCTTCATACCATGTAAATTAAACTATACTGAGCAAGTGATCTTATTTTGCACTTTGCATGTATGCTTCATTCTTCATCCGTAATCCGGTGGTGTGGTGAACCTACCCACTACGGACAATGTCATATTCTGCAATGTCTTAACTATGAACAATGTCATATCATTCTACTATTATTTAAACCGTCTCTTTATTTGCCAATTTGAAATGGTATAAATTGACACACTAACCATTGATACTTATGAGTTCTTGATCTGTAATCCAGTGTTGTCGTGAAGCTGCCAACTCCTTCACAATGTCATTTCCTGCCATGTCTTGACCTGAACAATACCGTATTGTGTTAATGCAATTTTAAATTGTGTCACTTTATTCGTCAGTAAGAAATGTTATGAATTGTCAGCACTGGTACTTTTACGTGCAAAACCTGTCATCTGTCTGCTTGTTTATCTTCCAGAGTGAGGAAGATATAAGTGTTGAACAAGCACAGTCTCATCATCTTGCTTTCGGTACTTGCTTTGCGGCTCCCAATGAGGCTAACCTTTCTTGAACTCTATTGAAGTGTTGTCGGTTTTGTATATTATTTTGTCAGCGTGTTTATGTGCACTGGTGGCGATCTTTGATGCCCAGTGTATGTAATCTGCTGCCTGCTTATGCTTTATTATCATAGTGGTGAACTTTGATGCCCAGTGGATGTATTATGTCGTAATTTCTTTATTGTATAGTCTAGGTTTTTTATTATTCACGATGTTGTACTTATTTTACTGTATATATATCCTGTGTTCGGAGTAAACCGGCCAAACCGTAAAATTACGGTACATAATAGGGCCGTCATGCAATCACGATGTAGGTTGGGCCTGAAACAGCTCACGGGCCTGCAGCAGCTCAAAATGAACCCCGACCCATGATTGTGCGAATCAAATCACGGGCTTTTAACAGGCCAAAATTGTCTCGGTCCTTGTTTGGCCCAATCAGATATCGGTCACTGCGAAAGGCGGTTGCAAATCGGGGCGTTGTTAGGCCCAATTATATGACGGGCTTTTAACGGCCGAGTGTCTGAGGCGAAATGTTAAACGGGCCCTTAACAGGCCAAAACTAATATCAGACCGAATTACTAAGTTGGCCTTTAGCAAGTGGGCCCAAAAGCATAGTGTCCGTTGCCGTGCCGAATTTGATATGGGCCATAATTGAGCCCAAAGCCTCTTAAAGGGCCGGACCTGATCTGGGCCGTAATTTGGCCCAGAACATGGTAGGCTTATAACGGGCCGGATCTCATATGGGCAACTTTTAGGCCCGGAACGTGGCAGGCCATTAATGGATCGGATCAGATATGGGCCGGCATTTGGCCCAAAACATGGCGACCAGTTAATGGGCGGCCTACTAGGGTCCTCAAAATCTTGTGGGCCTCTGGTGGGCTGGCCCATTAATGTCGGCGAAATCTAAATGGGCCTTTAGTTGGGCCGGCCCATTATGATCCATAAGAATCTTGTGGGCCTTTACAGGCCGACCCATTATAGCACACAAAAATCTTGTGGGCCTTTAGTGGGCGACCCATTATGGCCCGCAAAATCTCGTGGGCCTTTTAGCTGGGCGGCCCATTATGGTCCATAATATCTTGTGGGCCTTTAAGCTGGGCCGACCCATTATGGTCCGCAAAATCTTGTGGACCTTTAGTGGGCCGCCCATTATGGTCCATAAAACTTGTGGGCCTTTAATTGGGCCGCCCAATTAAACTTGTTGGGCCGTGCCACGTGTCGACGTATCATAGGCGTATACATCCAATGAGTGGATGACATCTGTCCCGGTGTGAGCCGACCGCAGCTTTTCCTCCGACCAATGATGATTTTACACGTGGAAAATCCCCATTGGTCGGGGTGATAGCAGGTTATCGGATCCAAAATCCGACCCGATAGCTTAACGGTGTTCCATTACGGTGGATGCCACGTGTCGGTCACCCTTGGCGAAAAGCACTTACGTGACGCGCGATTTATTGTCATGGAAGTGGACACTTCCGTGATGATAATTTTCGCAATGTCATGGAACACTTCTACGACAAAGACAGTATGACTATCTTGATTCTGTCATAAATTTGTCATGGATGTACATGCATGACAAAAAACACGACCTACTGTGACAAACACGTATCATCACGGAAGTGTATTTTTTTGTAGTGCTTCTCCGGTTCAACAGCCACGTTATAATCAGCCGGTTTATTTAACCGAGCCTTCTTGTTGGGTCTAGGCTTGGCGCTGAGAAAAATAAACATGAGGATCGGTACAATATGTAAGAATAACACATCAAGGATAAAAACAAGTGCATAGATCACATTGATATTCAGCTGGTCGGTGATTCGGTGACCTAATACAAATCATTAGTGATTTACTCCATGTTATACGAAGGGCTGGTCTTTGCCCAATCATGCGACAAAGGCATCCTCGTTCGGATTGCCGCATACGCACCAGGGACTAGTACTTAGCCCCACCGTCAAACTCCTCTGGCTAAGTGAAAGTAATAAAGCCGCATAGTCTGATTGCACGGTTCCTTTGTGCGGACACCTCCTTCTACGGACCAAGGCGTTGGATAAAGTGTGATCACGCAGCTATCTTGAACACCCTCGTAGCATCTATGTGAAATTTGAAGTCGACGGTAGCAAACTTTCAGAATTAAAACGACCGCACAGGAGGAAAATAACTCACAATAAAAGCATAAATATATGACAAGGCTTGGTTCACAAAACAATGTTTTTACAGCCCGGATACATTTACTCAAACATAACATCCTTTGAGCATTGGCCCTCTAATATTCGGGCACCCGCTAGGACATCTTCAAAGTATCTCTCCGTCTTGCGTTGGTCCTTGCCTTCGGGCGGGCCTGCAGTTGCCACGTCGGTGGCCTTCATCTTTGCCTAGTGCATCTTGACATGGGCAAAGCCCATCCGCGCACCCTCTATGCACGCCGAGCGCTTCATAGCTTCAACTCGAGGTAGCACATCGACGAGTTGCCTCACCAAGACGAAGTAGCTGCTAGGAATTGGTTCGGCTGGCCAAAGCCGGACTATGAGATCCTTCATGGCCAAGCCGGACACCCTATGCAGCTCTGACAGCTGCTTCATCTGGTTGTTCAGAAGCGTTGGATGCTGATGCGTCTCCAACGTATCTATAATTTATGAAGTATTCATGCCATGTTTACAACAATTTTATATGTTTTTGGTATGATTTGCATGGAACTAACCCGGACTGGCGTTGTTTTCAGCAGAACTACCGTGGTGTTGTTTTTTGTGCAGAAATGAAAGTTCTTAAAATGAGCTGAAAATTTTTGACGATTTTTTTGGAACAAAAGAGACCCCCAAAGCTTCGTGGGAGGGCCAAAAGAGCCAGGAGGAGGACACAACCCACCAGGGCGCGCCTAGTGGGCCTGGCTTGCCCCGGTGGGTTGTGCTCACCTCGAGGCCCATCTTCGCGTGAAACCGACGCCAAAAAATCCTATAAATGGAGAAACCATCAGAAATAACCCTAGATTAGAAGTTCTGCCGACGCAAGGCTCTGTAGCCACCGAAAACCAATCCATACCCTTTCTGGCACCCTGCCGGAGGGGGGAATCATCTCCGGTGGCCATCTTCATCATCTCGGCGGTCACCACGATGAGGAGGGAGTAGTCCACCCTCGGGGCTGAGGGTTTGTACCAGTAACCATGTGTTTAATCTCTCTCTCTCTCTCTCGTGTTCTTGAGATGTCACGATCTTGATGTATCGCGGGCTTTGTTAATATAGTCGAATCATATGGTGTTTTCCCCTCTCTATCTTGTTGTGATGAATTGAGTTCTCCCTTTGAGATTTTGTTGTTATCGGATTGAATACTTTCATGGATTTGAGAGCACTTGATATATGTCTTGCAATTGAATACTCTTGGTGACAATGGGGTATCGTATTGATTCACTTGATATATGTTTTGGCACTCAACTCACGGATTCTCGAGGTGACATTGGGGTAATCTATGCATAGGGGTTGATGCACGTTCTTGTCTTTGTTTCTCCGGTAGAAATCTTGGGGCACTCTTTGAAGTTCTTTGTGTTGGATTGAGTATTATGAATATGAATTTGCTTTGGTGTTATTTTAGTATGAAGTCTAGGATAGATCGAACGAAAAGAATAGCTTTGTGTTATTTTAGTACGAACTCTTGAATAGATCAAATGGAAAGAATAGCTTTGAGGTGGTTTCGTACCCTACAAACAATTTATTCTTATGATCTCCACTAGATAGGAACTTTGGAGTGATTCTTCATCGCACTTTGAAGGATGGTTATATGATCCAATTATTATATGGTCGACAGCTTCATCAGAATGAACTGCAGAGCATATTCCAAAGGCCAGAGCCCAACATGAGCCAGATGCTGAGTATGATGAAGCCATTGCCCCATGACGCTGAATGCCCCAAGGAGTTCATTGTTAAGGACCTTGAGTACTTGCCCCCTACAATGTTTCACATTCTGAGGCGAACTCTCTGTGCAATCAAAGGCACCTCTTCTGAAGCCAAACTCGAGGGTGCCATGAAGACATTGGTCATCTATATCATCAATGGCATCAGATTCAATACCCAGGATTTATTCATCCGTCAACTTGCAGCTTCGGGCATTGATCTCTTTGGACTGAAGTTTTATGCTCCCTGGGTTATGCGCCTGATCAAGCTTTATTCAACAATCAATTATCAACCTTCAGCACGCAACCATATCGTATTATTGCCTGATGTTGATATGGACTATGAAGCCATCTACCCTGAGCCTGCCAAGAAGCCACTCCACCTTCAAAATGCAGAACACCAAAGCTTCACGCAGCCAATTGAAGGCATTCATGTACGAAATTCTGCAACACCTGCTTATCCTCTAGCTGACAACTTGCGTGTGCGGCATCGTGCCAATACTGAAGCCACTGCCAGCACAATTGCTCAAAGTCCTCAGAAGTGTCCCCGCGTCCTCAACGAACGTGAGATTCTGGTATCTCTACATCAAAAGCAGGATAGGCATCATGACTGGCTGAAGCGTCAAATGCAGAGTCTCTTGGTTCATGTAAATCGCATTCGCAACTCAGCCACCAAGAAATCATTCGTCGCGCATGAAGCCCGATGGCGGTCCTGGAAGAGCCTCACAGTGCTCTGTTCTGAAGATGATCTTCGCGAAGTTGGCTTCACAGAGAAATTCAAGTTTGATTCCAGGCCTCCACAGTCTGCAAGTTGGCGTCTGTTGGGGATATAACTATTTGAGTAAGCCGCCCAGGAGGGGCCGGGTTACGCAAAGAGGATTCACCAAGAAAGAAACTCAAGACCAAGCATGAAGATGACGGTTCAATAAAGGGCCTAAAGGCCCGCAGGCAACTTAAAGCCCGTTGTAGTAAACCGCCACAATGGCATGACTTGTATCATAAGGTAGATTTAACTAGTCACCGAGCCGGACACTGTTTATAAGTCGGCCGGGACTCTGTAAGCCGCAGGGCGTCAACCCGTGTATATAAGGGGACGACTTGCGGCTGCTTAGGGGCAAGAAACAACCAATCGAGAACCGGGCATAGCGTATCTCGCTCCCTGGTCATCGAAACCTCAAGCAATACCAACCCAACTAGACGTAGGATTTACCTTCACCGTAAGGGGCCGAACTAGTATAAAACCTCTCGTGTCCTTTGTCCCAATAACCCCTTTAAGCTTCCTAGTTGCGATGGCTCCACGACTAAGTCCTTGCAACAGGACATCTGCCGTGACAATTCCACGACAGTTGGCGCCCACCGTGGGGCCAGCACACGGTGGTTTTGAGTTCTTGAAGGGCAGCTTCAAAGGGCTCAAGGGATACGCAGTGGGCCGGATGACCAAGAGTCGTCGCAGCAAGATCTACATCGATAACGAAGGCTGGGGCCCCGAGGCCGACTCAATTGAGTACGGGTACCGGGTCCCCTTTGGCGGAATCCACGTCTTCATCGGCCGGATTGGTAAGCCGGGCCCGAAGCCGGACAGCTGCACCGACCTCGTTGAGACGGCTCAGCGTGCGAAACCCGCCCGGGTTCAACCTGCCATGAGGCGTGCCTTTGTGGGCTGTGTTCACGGAGAGGCATTTTCTGAAGGATCTAAAGATGGCGAAGAGAAGACCGTCCCATCGGATGACGATTCGTCCTCCGGTTCAACAGATTCTCTGTATCAGGTCCAAGAGGGCATGCTTGGGGGCTGTTCTGACGACTCTAGCATTCCATACTTCTATGAGCCGCCAAGCTGGGCAGGATTCTTCATGGCTGGTACTCAACCCGGCCAAAACTCGACGGCTGCGACAACAATAACGTCCGGGTCAGGAGCGGCCGGCGCAGGAGGCCTAACTTGGCGCCCGGGCTCAGTCTTGATAGATCTTATGGACAAGTTGACGGCCCTGTTAACCACCACGGTTATTCCTGCAAATCCAGATGAGCATAACGGAGGTGGCCAAGGTGCGTGAGGAGATAGCCACAGCCAAGGAGGCCTTGGCGGTGAGGACACCGAGCTAGGCTGCGGGCGGGTGGCTTTGGATGCACAGGCGCAACGACTCCGATCCTGAGCTTTCCAAATTTTAATATGAGTCTGAATGCGTCCAATGAGGTGATGAGAAGGAGACATCGAAGACCCAGTCCGTCGCCTCCGGTTTACGATCCTCGGAATCTTTTCCACGACACCAAGCTGGGCCTAGCAATCCGCCCAAGCCAATCAGTTTATGACACCCGGAGCTGGGGGCGGTTCAGCCTCGAGAGATGGCACCTCCTCACGGGAGTATGGCCCGCCCGATACATACCGACACCGCCGGGTCCACTTCTCCAACCCCATGGAGAACTTGATAGCAAGATCGGCGCGTCTGGCGGCTCTTCCAAAGGACGGTGATGACCCGACGACGGTGGAAACCCGGAGGGTCGGGGATCTTCTTCGACGGCCTTGGCACAAAGAAGAGACCTATTCTTCTGGCGGGGACATGTTTCATTCCACTCCTCGGCCTTGGTTAGCACCTCGTCCAAACCGGAGTCCGAAATTCTGGCAGGCACATGGAGTCAGAAGCTTTATCAAGCAATGCCCAGCGTCGTAACCAGCTCGGTGGCTATAACCCGGTACAGGACCGATTGCGTCAGGAGGATGAACGGGCGGCTCAATTAGCCGCTCAGCAAACGGCATATGAAGGTCTCCCAGAGTATCCAACGACTTCTGTTGGGGCAGGAGTGGCCACTAGAACCGATGGTGTCCCTTGTCTGGTGCCGGCTCTGCGGGATGTGCGTCTACCCAAGGATTTCAAGGGACCTCGAAAGGTGCCGAATTACACGGCCGACTTACAGCCATGGGCATGGATTGAAAGTTACGAGATGGCCATGGAGTTATTGGAGGTTAGCGACGCAGCAATGGCTAAGTATTTCACCATGATGTTAGGTGGAACGGCCCGATCTTGGTTGAAAAGCTTGCCTCCCAATTCCATCAGTTCATGGGCAGAGCTAAAGGCCCGATTTATCCAGAACTTCAAGGACACTTGCAAGCAATCTATGTCAATTGTGGACTTGACCAATTGTAAGCAGGAGGAGGGTGAGTCCACAACTCATTGGGTGCGCCGGGTCAAGGAAATAATACATTCATCTGATAAGATGGATGCCGGCTCTGCGGTGCTTATGCTCCATCAGAATTGTCGTTTTGAGCCGCTGAAGCAGAAGCTGGGGCGCCTTAAGCGTGATTGCAATGACATGGGTACGCTGATGGCAGCTTTGGTTAAATATGCCGGTTCTGATACTACCAATGATCCCGCGTCCGAGGAGGAAAAGACAGGGAAAGGAAAGAAGAACGACAATGGAAAGGGTCAGCAGCATCACCCGGTAAGTCAAGGAGGCAACAAGTGTAAGCCGGAGGGTAACCCGGAGTTTGTGGCCAATGCTAATGCCCAAGGTAATAATAAGAAGCGTAAGGGGAGACCACCCCCTCGATCTGGTGGCTCAGGTCCATCTCTTGAGCAGCTTCTGAATGAGCCTTGTCCAAGACACGGTACTCGGGAAAATCCTGCCACCCACTTGTGGAAGGACTACGCGATCATGAAGGCTTTCAAGAATTACAACATGTTTGATGGCAATCACGGATCAGGCGGCGGTTCAGGAGCTGGTGGTTTCCATGGCCCGGGTGGCGGCTCAAGTTCCGGCTTTCAGGGAGGTCAAGGTGGCTATAATCACCGCGGCTTTGGTCAAGGAGGACAGCGGCGGCGGTCGAGGTTATCGAGCCATCCAAAACAGCTGTCCGGTGGGCAATACCATGTGTTTACCACTAACTTGTGCAAACGTGACCAGAAGGTTCATAAGAGGGCTGTAAATTCGGTTGAGCCGGCGGTTCCCCGTTATTTGAGGTGGTCAGAGCAACCTATCATTTGGAGCAGAGAAGATCACCTCCTCCGGGTTAATAATCCGGGTTAGTTGGCCTTGGTGGTGGCCCCTCAGGTTGGTGGATATAAATTCACTAAGGTGCTCATGGACGGAGGAAGCATCATCAATATTCTCTATTATGAGACCTTTCTCCGCATGGGGTTGACTGATAAGGACTTGAGGACGTCCAACACTGTTTTTCATGGGGTGGTACCTGGTAAGTCGGCATATCCAATTGGAAAGATCGAGCTGGAAGTAGCTTTTGGAGACGAATATGATTCCAGGGTTGAGAAGTTGATGTTTGAGGTAGTCAAAATCAGGAGCCCATATCACGCTCTGTTTGGACGGCCGGCTTATGGCAAGTTTATGGCACGACCGTGTTATGTTTATCTGCAGCTCAAGATGCCGGGTTACAAGGGCACCATCACTGTGCATGGGAGTCGAAAGGTAGCCTTGGAGTGCGAGGAAAGCGATGCGGCTTATCTGAATCTGTTTGTCTTTGAAGAGGAGTGAAGTTTTCTCAAACTAATGTTGACCCGGCAGATATGACCTCTTTGAAGAAGCCAACCACAGAGCAAGACTCGGCATTGAAATTTAAGTCGGCCGCCGAGACAAAACTGGTCGACTTCACTCCAGGCGACTCTTCCAAGCAGTTCAGCATAAGTACCAATTTGGATCCCAAATAGGAAAGCGCGCTCATCGAGTTCATCCGTGAGAACCGGGACATCTTTGCATGGAAACCTTCTGACATGCCGGGTGCCCCGAGAGAACTCGCTGAGCACACTCTTAATATTGATCCAAAGTATAAGCCGGTCAGGCAGTTTCTCCGGCGATTCAATGAGGAAAGGCGAAAAGCTATAGGGGAGGAGGTCGCTCGACTCTTAGCGGTCGGGTTCATCGTGGAAGTCTTTCACCCGGAGTGGTTGGCTAACCCGGTGCTTGTGCTAAAAAAGAACGGCACCTGGCGGATGTGTGTGGATTACACGGACTTAAATAAAGCTTGTCCGGCTGATCCCTTTGCTCTACCCCGCATTGATCAAATCATCGATGCTACAGCGGGTTGCGAGCATTTGAGTTTTTTGGATGCTTACTCTGGTTATCATCAGATCAAGATGGCAGTTAAGGAACAGGAGAAGACGGCTTTCATTACTCCGTTTGGAGCCTTCTGCTATGTATCTATGCCGTTTGGGCTCAAGAGTGCCCAGGCGACTTATCAGCGGTGTGTACAGAATTGCCTCCACAATCAGATTGGGTGCAATGTGCATGCTTACATGGATGACTTTGTGGTGAAGTCCAGAGAGAAGGAAACCTTGATATCCGACTTAAAGGAAACCTTTGATAATCTTCGGGTCTACAAGATGATGCTTAACCCGGACAAGTGTGTATTTGGTGTACTGCAGCAAACTTTTGGGATTCCTGGTCTCAAACAGGGGCATTGAAGCTAACCCGGAGAAGATCAAGGCGATTACCTCTCTGGCTAAATCGGTGTGCATCAATGATGTTCAGCGACTGGCGGGTCGCGTTGCTTCTTTAAGCCGATTCATAAGCCGGCTAGGTGAGAAGGCTCTACCACTGTATCAGATGATGAAGAAAACAAACACTTCTGTCTGGAGTGAGGCTGCTGATGCTGCCTTTGAAGATTTAAAGAGATAGTTGTCTGAGCCGCCAGTTCTTGCGGCTCCCATTGACAAAGAGCCATTGCTGTTGTATGTTGCTGCTAACTCACGTGCTGTTAGTGTGGCCATTGTGGTGGAGCGTAAGGAGACTGGCAAGGAGCATCCGGTTCAACGGCCGTTTATTACATCAGTGAGGTGCTCATAGAATCCAAGCAAAGGTATCCACATTGGCAGAAACTTGTTTATGGGGTGTTCATGGCGAGCCGGAAGTCTGAAGCGATTTCTGGGTCATCCTATAACTATGGTAAGTTTAGCCCCCTTGGGAGACATCATCCAGAACAGGGAAGCCACAGGGTGAGTTGCCAAGTGGGCCATCGAGCTTGGGCCTCACGGTTTGAAGTATATGCCACGTATAGCTATCAAGTCTCAAGCCCTAGTAGACTTTATCAATGATTGGACGGAGTTGCAGGCACCAGAGGAGAAGCCGGATAACACATATTGGACTATTCACTTCGATGGGTCCAGGCAGTTGGAAGGCTCGAAATTTGGAGTCGTTTGACTTCCCCCCGAGGTGACAAATTTTGTTATGTGCTCCGGCTTATGTTTCCCTGTACTAACAATGCAGCTGAATACGAGGCTTTACTCCATGGCCTTCGGATGGCCAAAGAGATGAATTTGAGCCGAGTAAGATGCTTGGGCGATTCAGACCTTGTCGCTCAACAGTTGTCAGGCACGTGGGACTCCAAGGATCCCCTTATGGCGGCTTATCATCGTGAAGTTGATGCGGTCGCTGCGCACTTCAAAGGTTATCAAGTAGAGCACATTTATCGAAGGAAGAATGAGGCGGCTGATGCTTTAAGCCGGCTTGGGTCTCAGCATAAGCCGGTGCCGCCTAATACCTTTCTTGACGTTTTGCATAACCCATACAGCCGAGTGCCTACGGAGGAAGAGCTTGCGATGCGGACCCGGGCCTTGTTGGTGGCGGCTCTCCACGCCATCCCATATTGGACAATCCCATATTTGATGCTGGTGCCGCCTAATACCTTTCTTAACGTTTTGCATAACCCTTCTGTCAGAGTGCCTACAGAGGAAGAGCTTGCGATGCGGACCGGGCCTTGTTGGTGGCGGCTCTCCACGCCATCCCAGATTGGACAATCCCATATTTGGCCTATATGACCCGGGGAGAGTTGCCTGAGGACGAGACTTTGGCAAGACAAATCGTCAGGCGGTCCAAATCCATGACAATTGTTCATGGCGAGTTGCATCACCGCAGCGTCACTGGGGCGTTTCAACGTTGTGTATCACCTACGGAGGGCAAGGAGATACTTCGTGAGATTCACGAAGGAGATTGCGGTCATCATGCCGGTTCAAAATCTCTGGTAGCCAAGGCTTTTCGTCATGGTTTTTATTGGCTGACAGATGTCAAAAATGTGACAGATCTGGTCATGCTGATGTTTTTATTGCGGTCGTCATGCTGATGCGGAAGATCTGGTCAGCAAATGTGACAGATGTCAAAAATTCTCACGACGAGCTCATGTGCCGGCTCAAGAATTAAGGATGATTCCAATTACTTGGTCGTTTGCGGTGCAGGGCTTGACATGGTTGGACCTTTCAAGAGGTCTAAGGATAAGAAGACACACTGTTGGTGGCGGTGGATAAATTCACCAAGTGGGTTGAAGCGAGCCGGTCGATTAAGTGTGATGCAGCCACGGCGGTTTAGTTCATGAAAAAGGTGACCTTTCGTTTTGGCTTTCCGCACAAAGATTATAAGCGATAATGGTACTAATCTCTCCAAGGGTGCCATGGAAGAGTTACATCAACAAGAGCACATCCGGCTTGATGTTTCGCCGTTGCTCACCCCAGTCTAATGATCAAGCGAGAAAGAGCTAATCAAGAGATCTTGAAAGGTATCAAGCCCGGCTCTTAGTTCCCTTCTGACCAAACTACGGGTTGTTGGGTGGAGGAGTTACCCTACGTGCTATGGAGCATCAACACAACGCCTAACAGGTCTCTTGGTTATACACCTTTCTTCATGGTGTATGCGGAGGCGAGGCGGTTACGCCAAGTGATATCCGCATGATTCACCCCAGGTGGCGGCTTACGTTGAGGCTGATAATGAAAAAGCTCGTCAGGATGCACTTGACTTGTTGGATGAGGAGCGAGACTTGGCAATAGCCCGCTTGGCGATTTATCAGCAAGACCTGCGCCATTATCACAGCCGCCGGGTTAGAAGCAGAACCTTTCAGGAAGGCGATTTAGTGCTCCGGCTCATCCAGGATCAATCTGATATGCACAAGCTGTCCCCTCCTTGTGAAGGACCCTTTGTGGTCAGCAAGAATCTCAACAACGCGTCATATTACCTCATCGATGTTCGAGAGCACAAAGACTCACGTAAGTCGGAGGAAGAGACCATGGCCGTGGAACATAAGCGCATCTCGGCCCTACTATACTTAAGCCACGGCTCTCAAAGTATATTTGTTTTTCTTTTTAGCAATGTATATATTATATAAAGCAATAAAGCAGGACCTCTTTTCTTTCCATCCTACAAGGTTTATGTATCTTCTTTACTGTGTGGTGGAAACAACCAACGAGGCGGATCATATATCTGAATCCTGTTTTTCCTTTTGGTCCGGCTTATGATCATATCTGAATCTAGCCATGGTCAATTGGGGGCTTCCTGTTCAAACATAGGTCGTATTCGAACCAAAGAGAACATAGCTGTCGGTACCCAATTGATCGGCATACTGCCAAACCCACTTGGGGGCTTCTTAATCATATTTGAATCATAGCTTAACCCCTTTGGGTCTGACGTGGATCGTATTCGAATCAGCGTCATTAAACAACTCTAATGGTCACTTGGGGCTTCTGTTCAAACATAGGTCGATTCGAACCAAAGAGAACATAGTATCGATACCCACTTGATCGGCATAGCCAAAGCCATTGGGGCTATATGATCGTATCCGAATCTTAGCTTAACCCCTTTGGAGCAGTTCTCTTGATCGTATTCGAATCGAGGCCTTTGAAAATTAGGTTTACTTTATTCTATAAGGGTAAATAATATTAAGGGCCGTAAACATTATATGTGCCAATTTTCGAAGTTAAGTTTAACTGCATGCTTTTGGGATCACATAAGCGGTAATGTACGCTTCAATAAGATAGCAGGTATATTATTATGGTCATGATCATAAACCGGCTGTTTTTTATGATGTTTTGGTTCATCCTCCGGGTTAACATTATTCTATATGACCCCGGATGTGGTAGGACGCCAAAGGAATTTTTTGTTTTTATACACGTGGTAACGCAAAAGCTTTTGGATGTCAAGGAGCAATTCATATAAGCCCAAAGATACAATGATAGCGGCTTGTGACATTGTTAAGCACCACAAACATGCGCGAAGGTATGACAGAGTTAAGGAGTTTTTTCTACCCTATTACAAGACTCCCCGAGTTTGAATAATGAAGCATCATTTTTTTTCAAAGACTTAGTGCCAGGCGGGTTACTCCTTTGGTGGACTTGAAGACTCCGGGTTATCCTTCTCCGCCTCTTCTTTGCTGTTTTGTCCTGGAAGGTTGACGAGGTCCAGTCAATGCCGCTTAAAGCTTCAAATTCAGCTTCATCATCTATTAAACTGGCCGGGTCAACTTCAGGAGCAAAGGTATGCTTACGAGTTGGAGGGATCAGGCTGACGTCATCATAATGCGGGGTTGGAATTTTCCGGTGCTCGTTGTCATAACCCGGATGGTACTTCGTAAGATCAATATCATTGCCGATGATGGTGGCCACAGGGCGTACGACTCTCACACAGGTGGTGAAGTATGATTCATTGAATACAGAGCCGTCCTCCTTCAAACTAGGATATCCAAGAGCAACATCGGCTAGGTCTAGCTCTGGAACCGGTAACTTTGGCCCGGCTTAAGGCGGCTATGGCCCCGGCTCTACCAGATGCCCGCCTTAGCTCCTAAATCCGTTGAGGTAACACGGCAAGCCGTTTGAGCACATCCTGCAGGAGATAAGGAGTGTCATTTGATAAAGCCACAACGGCCAAGGCACGTTGTGACCCGGTGTATAGCTGTTCCACTAGAGTATACACCGCCTTAAGCTTGATCAACATATTCTACTTCAGGTTTGTGCTCCTGGGGCCTGCGTTTGTACATATAAGTTAAGCCGAAGATAATATCTGAAATAGTCATCAAAGAAACCATGGTGATGTTCACGGTTACACATAGTAACTTACCGAAGATTGCTGAGACCATTTGAGATATCTGGTGCTTTAAGACGGATAGCTCGGCAGTTGCTTGACAAGAGCTGCTTCATTGTCTCGGCCCGGGTCACAAGTGAAGATTTTTCATCTGCCCAGGTTTTCTTCGCCGTGTCAAAATCCTTCTTCAACTTTTCTTGCTCAGAGACGCTGAATGCGAATTTGGAGTTGGCTTTTTGAATCTCATGTTCTTGGGCCGCCAGCCGGGTCTTCAGGCCAGCAATCTCCAATTCAAATTGATGGTGGAGACCTGCATTGGCCTTGGGTTATAATTAAGGTTATGATTATGCATATTAAAGTCTCAAGCACTTTACAGGTAAAGGTACTTGACACTTGGGGGCTAATGTATGCTGAAGAAAATTTTACTTCATAATGCCATATTATGCATATTAAAGTCTCAAGCACTTTACAAGTAAAGATACTTGACACTTGGGGGCTAGTGTGTATCGCACGTTTTAAAGTTGCTATATTATGGCCGGGTTAAATATCCTTTCTTGTAAACCGGATGAACTAACAGTAAGCAGGTATCTAAGTCTACGGCATATTTACTTATAAGCGATGAGACTTGGGGGCTGGTACAATAAGTAAGATTCGTGAGAAATAATATAAGTTATACCTCGATTTATGTCAGATCTGCTTCACCATGTCAATTTCCAGGTCACGGCTGTTATGCACTTGATTCAGATAGCCTGAGACTATATCGCCAATGCTTAAGTGAGCATAATCAGCGATGTCCTGTTTGGTCTTCCGGTGTTTGACAAGTTCTTCCTTGGCCGTACATCTGGCAAGGACAGTAGGCTGCCCTGGTTCAACATACTGGCTCTTCAAGATTTCAACTTCCGGCTCAGCTGTCTTGACCGGGCTAGGAATTTCCGGATTATCGGAGCTGTTGAAAGTGTCTTCGGCATGCGGGTCAGAAGATGGTGTTGGAATTTCCTAGGCCGGCTCAGGAGGAGGTTGATGGGTAGAAGCGTCAGGGGCAGCTGTTCCGAGCTCCGGCTCAGTTGCTACCGGGTCTTCGATCGACTTATTCTTTTTTGCCCTCTTACTGGGCTTCACCTACACACTGGACAAAACAGAGGGATGAGTATAAAATATGAGTAAGGCAAAGCATGAGGATAACAAAGGTATATTACCCAGGGGCAGTCTTGAAGGCCGACATGTTGGATTGCATAGACTCGCCGGAGGAAGGAGAAGTATCCCGATAATTGGAATCGAGATGAATTGAGAGGTTGACGAATGAAACCCACCAAAGGATAAACAGAGCGTATAGGCGGAGATGACCTCGATCCGACGCTTCACACTCCGCGTCGGGTAAGCCGGAAGAGAGCTCTGCCCCATCGGGTCCGGTTTGCCTCCGGTTTTCAAGCTATTGTTGCTTCAAAAGAAATTGAGGATCTTGATAAGCTAGAGGATGTGAAAATCTTACTTTCCGGGTCACCCGTCGGGTTTTGTGCTTTGGCAAAGGCTCTGAGTCGGAGGAGATTATAGTTACCTCTTCACCAGGAGCTTGGCTGTTCCCAGTATCCTCCTGAAAGGTGGAAATATCAATAAAATAGTAACAAGGGAGTTAAGAGAGTAAGGGATTACCTCTTCCTCGTCTGAACAAGAGTCATCCAGTTTGAGCAAATCGGAGGCGCTGGGTTTCTTATTTTTTGAAGTTCCAGTCTTGGCGGCTTTCCTTTCAGTTTTCTTTGCCGCCCTGGCTTGTTGGGCAGCCTCGTGGTCATATTTGACTTTCCAAAAATTATCACTAGCCTGTGGAGAAAGATAAAGAGTTATAAAATACAAAGAAGGTAAACAGATTAAGGAATATTTATTAAGATGGATAACTTACTGCAGGGGCCGGGTTCTTTTTGCAAAAGGGGAGTAAACCGAAGGCATTGCTGGTAACAGTGCCCTCCTTCAGCAATGACTGGGTTGTAGCGTCCGCCACATCGTCTGGTAAGTCGTCAGGACTATGACGCATTGGGTCGCTCGTCTCGCCTGTATAAGTACACATTAAGCCGGAGCGGCGGCTTAATGGGAGTATCCGCCAAGTAACCCAGACTCGGACCAGGTCGATGCCATTTAAACCATTCCCCAAAAGGGCTTTGATCTTCTTGATGGTGGGATTAAGAGGCGACGTTCAACAGTGGTTAGTTTATCCGCCAAAGGATGGTTGGACTCAAAGGCGCAGGCGAAGCCGGGCAGAGGCTTCTCGTCAGCCGGAGAAGTATCCTGACAATAGAACCATGTCTGATTCCAATTTTTTGGGTGACTCGGCAGCTCGGCGTAGGGAAACAGGCAGTCTCTTCGTCGCTGGATCGAAATACCGCCAAGTTCAAGACTAGGCCCGTTGGCACGTTCATTCTGCCGGTTCAAGTAAAAAAGTTCTCTGAACAAAAGAAGACTTGGCTCTTCTCCCAGGTACACCTCGCAGAAGACTTGAAAATTGCAAAGATTTGACATGGAATTGGGTCCAATGTCTTGAGGTCTAAGACCAAAGAAATTTAGAACCTCTCTAAAGAACTTTGAGCCGGGAGGGGCAAATCCCCGGCTCATGTGATCCGTGAAAACTATCACCTCCCCTTCTTTGGGTTGAGGCTTCTCTTCAGATGGGTCAGGAACGTGATAAGACATGACCTCCTTTTTTGGCAGATGACCAGACTTCAAAAAATCAGCTAGTTTGCTCTTAGTAACTGTGGATGGGACCCAGTTGCAGGTTACATGAGCTTTGGTCGACTTAGGCGCCATGACAACAGTTGGCCTATTACAAAATAAGAAGTTCCGGTTTAAATTTTAACCTGGGAGAAAATATCCAAATTACCAAAGGTAGCGGCTTAAAGGGGCCTAATGACGTAAGGATAACTGGGCAACACTATTTAAGCCGCTACAAGCATTAACAACAGTTCAAAAGTTTTAAAGACCTGAGAAGGTGCCAAGGTTCACAGATCAGTGGTATGCATTTAAACCGGATACCTAGACAGTTATGTTAAAGGCATTTAACAGAAGGAGTTTTCCGGGTGATAAAAACAGGTTTCATAATCTTCTGCTATGATTTGAGATCAAAGGTCTGTTCTGATAAGAAAGTTTTCTAGACCAAAAAACCGACGCAGATGTGTTCATAGGCTCGAATGAGGCTTTCATACAGAGAAAGGGATCTGTTTTGTATCCAAGACAAGTGCGAAAACAACTACCACAGCTGTTTTATATCATTCTCAGATTGGAAGAGGTATCTAGGAGAAAAACTAACAAGGAAATGGCTCCAATGGTGATGAACTCCGACGAACTCGAGGAAGCTCTAATGCAGATGTAAGCAAGGAAGGGAAGGGAAGTTACGGATCTGGAAGAGCTGCAGAGGTTCGCCGACGTTTTCTGATCCGATTCAGGTTGATGCGGCGGCCTAGGTCGGTGAAGACAAGCAGCTTGACAGTGGCGGCGGCGGAGCTCAAGAGGAGGAAAGAGGAAGAAGATGACTGGAAGGGTAAAAATGAAACCTAGGTCACGCCTATTTATAAGGAGAGGATAACTGAGACGGCGCGGGAAACGAGGAGATAAGAATTATTATCCAATGCCCCGACGCCTCGATTTCGGAACAATCAATAAAGACAGAGATCCGTTGGGCGTCTGGCCGGAGTAAAAAAGGAAAGATGACGTCATGACGGGTTAACACGGATCCAGAGAATGACGTCACGGCGGGTTAAAGAAAGTCTTTTTACGCAGTCAGAAGACTGAAGATTTATAACTCAAGGTATTTTAAGATTGACATGAACAGGTTCAAATCAATTTGGGGCCTAATGTTGGGGATATAACTATTTGAGTAAGCCTCTCAGGAGGGGCCGGGTTATGCAAAGAGGATTCACCAAGAAAGAAGCCCAAGACCAAGCATGAAAATGGCGGTTCAATAAAGGGCCTAAAGGCCCGCAGGCGACTCAAAGCCCGTTGTAGTAAACCGCCACAATGGCATGACTTGTATCATAATGTAGTTTTAACTAGTCACCGAGCCGGACACTGTTTACAAGCCGGCCGGGACTCTGTAAGCCGCAGGGCGTCAACCTGTGTATATAAGGGGACGACTTGCAGCGGCTTAGGGGCAAGAAACAACCAATCGAGAACCGGGCATAGCGTATCTCGCTCCCTGGTCATCGAAACCTCAAGCAATACCAACCCAACTAGACGTAGGCTTTACCTTCACCGTAAGGGGCCGAACTAGTATAAAACCTCTCGTGTCCTTTGTCCCGATAACCCCTTTAAGCTTCCTAGTTGCGATGGCTCAACGACTAAGTCCTTGCAAGAGGACATCTGCCATGACAATTCCACGACAGCGTCGAACACCTTCCATTGAAGATTCTAGGTATTCCTCTTTGGCTGCAATTGTTGTTGTGAGAGTCTTCGATGAAGGAGACGACGCCACTTCACCAGCAATAGCTTCACTTCACCACGACTCTGCGTCAGGCCCGTCTACGCCGCCCATCTCCAACATGGACCCTTGATACGTCTCCAACGTATGTATAACTTTTGATTGTTCCATGCTATTATATTATCCATCTAAGATGTTTTATATGCATTTATATGCTATTCTATATGATTTTGGGACTAACCTATTAACCTAGAGCCCAGTGCCAGTTTCTGTTTTTTCCTTGTTTTTGAGTATCGCAGAAAAGGAAAACCAAACGGAGTCCAATTGACCTGCCAATTTTTGTGGATTTTTATGGACCAAAAGAAGCCCCCAGAGTGAAAGAGTTGGGCCAGAAGAGTCCCAAGCCGTCCACGAGGGTGGAGGACGCGCCCTACCCCTGGGCGTGGGCCCCTATCTCGTGGACGACTCGGAGACGCCCCTGACGTGAGACCTACGCCAAAAATTCCTATAAATACAGAAACCTCCAGAAAATAACCTAGATCGGGAGTTCCGCCACCGCAAGCCTCTATAGCCACCAAAAACCAATCGAGACCCCATTCCGGCACCCTGCCGGAGGGGGGAATCATCACCGGTGGCCATCTTCATCATCCTGGCGCTGTCCATGACGAGGAGGGAGTAGTCACCCTCGGGGCTGAGGGTATGTACCAGTAGCTATGTGTTTGATCTCTCTCCCTCTCTCTCGTGTTCTTGATTCGGCATGATCTTGATGTATCCCGAGCTTTGCTATTATAGTTGGATCTTATGATGTTTCTCCCCCTCTACTCTCTTGTAATGGATTGAGATTTCCCTTTGAAGTTATCTTATCGGATTAAGTCTTTAAGGATTTGAGAACACTTTATGTATGTCTTGCATGTGCTTATCTGTGGTGACAATGGGATATTCACGTGATCTACTTGATGTATGTTTTGGCGATCAACTTGCGGGTTCACTGACCTTGTGAACTTATGCATAGGGGTTGGCACACATTTTTGTCTTGACTCTCCGGTAGAAACTTTGGGGCACTCTTTGAAGTACTTTGTGTTGGTTCGAATAGATGAATCTGAGATTGTGTGATGCATATCATATAATCATACCCATGGATACTTGAGGTGACATTGGAGTATCTAGGTGACATTAGGGTTTTGGTGGATTTGTGTCTTAAGGTGTTATTCGAGTACGAACTCTAGGATAGATCGAACGGAAAGAATAGCTTCATGTTATTTTACTACGGACTCTTGAATAGATCGATCAGAAAGGATAACTTTGAGGTGGTTTCATACCCTACCATAATCTCATCGTTTGTTCTCCGTTATTAGTGACTTTGGAGTGACTCTTTGTTGCATGTTGAGGGATAGTTATATGATCCAACTATGTTATTATTGTTGAGAGAACTTGCACTAGTGAAAGTATGAACCCTAGGCCTTGTTTCCTAGCATTGCAATACCGTTTACGCTCACTTTTATAGCTTGTTACCTTGCTGTTTTTATATTTTCAGATTACAAAAATATATATCTACCATCCATATTGCACTTGTATCACCATCTCTTCGCCGAACTAGTGCACCTATACAATTTACCATTGTATTGGGTGTGTTGGGGACACAAGAGACTCTCTGTTATTTGGTTGTAGGGTTGTTTGAGAGAGACCATATTCATCCTACGCCTCCCACGGATTGATAAACCTTAGGTCATCCACTTGAGGGAAATTTGCTACTATCCTACAAACCTCTGCACTTGGAGGCCCAACAACGTCTACAAGAAGAAGGTTGCATAGTAGACATCAAGCAATTTCTGGCGCCATTGCCGGGGAGGTGAGTTCTTGAAGGTATATCTTTAGATCTTGCAATCGAATCTTTTTGTTTCTTGTTTTATCACTAGTTTAGTTTATAAAAGAAAACTACAAAAAAATGGAATTAAGGTTGCCTCATATGCTTCATCTTTTTAATGTCTTTCATGAAAATGATGGGAAGGAAAATTGTGCCCAAGTGCTAGAAGAGGAATGCTTTAGAATGTTTGGCACTAAATCATTGAATGATGAGCATGATTGCAATATTGTTAGTATGAATTCTTTGAATACCCATGATGCTAATGATATGCAAAGCCACAAGCTTTGGGATGCTATGTTTGATGAAGATGATATGTTTAGTCCCCCAAGTTTTGATGAGCAAATTTATTATGATGAAAGCATGCCTCCTATTTATGATGATTATTGTGATGGCACGCATGCTATAAAGAATAAATATAACCATGAAACTTGTCATCATGATTTTAATTTTCAATTGGATTATGCTTCACATGATAGTTATTTTGTTGAGTTTGCTCCCACTACTATTCATGAGAAGAAATTTTCTTATGTGAAGAGTAATAAAAATTCTATGCTTGTGGATCATGAAAAGAATGCTTTATGTGATGGTTATTTTGTCGAATTCATTCATGATGCTACTGAAAATTATTATGAGGGAGGAATATATGCTTGTAGGAATTGCAATAATATCAAGTTTCCTCCCTATGTGCTTAAAGTTTTATAGTTATGCTTGTTTTGCCTTCCTATGTTAGTTGATTATTGTTCCCATAAGTTTTTTTCTCAAAAAATACCTATGCATAGGAAGTGGGTTGGACTTAAATGTGCAAGTCATATTCTTCATGACGCTCTCTTTATGTTTCGATTCTTATCTTTTATGTGAGCATCATTGAAATCATCATGCCTAGCTAGGGGCGTTAAACATTGGCGCTTGTTGGGAGGCAACCCAATATTATTTTTGTTCTTTGATTTTTGCTCCTGTTTAGTAATAAATAATTCATCTAGCCTCTATTTAGATGTGGTTTTATGTTTTAATTAGTGTTTGTGCCAAGTAGAATCTTTGGGAAGACTTGGGTGAAGTCTTTGCGATCTTGCTGTAAAAAATAGAAACTTTTGCGCTCACGAGATTAGCTTCCATTTTTTTACTGGAGAGTGATTTTAGGTTTATTCTTTTTGCAGATGATTAATAGAAAAATTCCTCAGATCCACTAATTTATTTTAGAATTTTTGGAGTTACATAAGTATTCGAATGATAGAGATTACTATAGACTGTTCTGTTTTTGACAGATTCTGTTTTCTATGTGTTGTTTGCTTATTTTGATGAATCTATGAGTAGTATCGGAGGGTATGAGCCATAGAGAAGTTGGAATACAGTATATATTACACCAATATGAATTTATAATGAGTTCACGACAGTTCCTAAGTGGTGATTTATTTTCTTATACTAACGGAGCTTACGAGTTTTCTGTTAAGTTTTGTGTTGTGAAGTTTTCAAGTTTTGGGTAAAGATTCAATGGACTATGGAATAGGAGTGGTAATAGCCTAATCTTGGGGATGCCCAAGGCACCCCAAGGTAATATTCAAGGACAACCAAGAGCCTAAGCTTGGGGATGCCCTGGATGGCATCCGCTCTTTCATCTTAGTTCATCGATAACTTTACTTAAGGCTATATTTTGATTCATCACATGATATGTGTTTTGCTTGGAGCGTCATTTTATTTTGTTAGTATTTTATTGACGTTATTTATAATAATGTTTTGCATCTCTATTTTCAATAAAAATGTCAAGGATAGCCTTTACCATGCTTATTTTGCAAGTATACATGTTGCTGTTTCAAAACAGAAAGTTTATCGCTGTTGCAAAAATTCCCTAGAAAAGCCAGAATATGATAAAATGTTGAAACTATTTGCATAATAAGCTCTGATAAATTTTCTACTGTGTGGTATAATTTCATAATGTTTGGAGTTAGGGAAGTATGATGAATCTTGCATTCTTTACAGACTGTACTGTTTTGGCAGATTGCTGTTATGTTTAAATTGTTTGCATATGTTTGCTTGTTTAATGATTCTATTTGAGGATAGGAGTATTAAATATGCAGAGGCATTTAGTATGCAATGTTGAATAATAATTTTAGTGATTTGTTACAGTAGAAAATGATAAGGTTTTTGCATTGGTTTATACTAACTTATCTCACGAGTTCTTGTTGAGTTTGGTGTGGATGAAGCTTTCGAGATTTAGGAAACCGTGATATGAGAGGAATTAAGGAGACAAAAAATCTCAAGCTTGGGGATGCCCAAGGCACCCCAAGATAATATTTCAAGAAGTCTCAAGCATCTAAGCTTGGGGATGCCCCGGTAGGCATCCCACCTTACTTCTTCAACAATTATAGGTTAGTATCGGTTGAGCCTAAGTTTTTGCTTCTTCACATGATGAGTGCTATCCTTTAAATGTCGTTTTATTTTGTTTTGCTTGCTGTTTGAATAATATCCCAAGATCTGAAATTCTTAAATGTTAGAGAGTCTTCACATAGTTGCATAATTATTCGAGTACTCATTGATCTTCACTTATATCTCTCGGAGTAGTTTGTCATTTCCTCTAGTGCTTCACTTATATCCTTTTAGAGCATGACAGTGGTTTTATTTTGAAGAAATAGATGAACTCTCATGCTTCACTTATATTATTTTGAGAGTCTTTAGAACAGCATGGTAATTTGCTTTGGTTATGAATTTAGTCCTAGTATGATAGGCATCCAAGAGGGATATATTAAAAACTTTCATATAAAATGCATTAAATACTATGAGAAGTTTGATTCCTTATGATTGTTTTGAGATATGAAGATGGTGATATTAGAGTCATGCTAGTTGAGTAGTTTTGAATTTGAGAGATACTTGTGTTAAAGTTTGTGATTCCCATAGCATGCACGTATGGTGAACCGTTATGTGATGAAGTCGGAGCATGATTTATTTTTTGATTGTCTTCCTTATGAGTGGCGGTCGGGGACGAGCGATGGTATTTTCCTACCAATCTATCCCCCTAGGAGCATGCGCGTAGTATTTCATTTTGATAACTAATAGATTTTTGCAATAAGTATGTGAGTTCTTTATGACTAATGTTGAGTCCATGGATTATACGTACTCTCACCCTTCCACCATTGCTAGCCTCTCTTGTGCCGCGCAACTTACGCCGGTACCATACACCCACCATTACCTTCCTAAAAACAGCTACCATGCCTACCTATTATGGCATTTCCATAGCCATTCCGAGATATATTGCCATGCAACTTTCCACCGTTCTGTTTATTATGACACGCTCCATCATTGTCATATTGATTTGCATGATCATGTAGTTGACATCGTATTTGTGGCAAAGCCAATGTTCATAATTCTTTCATACATGTCACTCTTGATTCATTGCACATCCCGGTACACCGCCGGAGGCATTCATATAGAGTCATATTTTGTTCTAAGTATCGAGTTGTAATTCATGAGTTGTAAGTAAATAAAAGTGTGGTGATCATCATTATTAGAGCATTGTCCCAGTGAGGAAAGGATGATGGAGACTATGATTCCCCCACAACTCGGGATGAGACTCCGGACGAAAAATAAAATAAAAACAAAAATGGAGGCCAAACAAAAAAGAAAAAAAAGAGAAGGCCAAAAAAAATACACAAAAAAAAACAAAAAAATGAGAGAAATAGAGAGAAGGGGCAATGCCACTATCCTTTTTCCACACTTGTGCTTAAAAGTAGCACCATGATCTTCATGATAGAGAGTCTCCTATGTTGTCACTTTCATATACTAGTGGGAATTTTACATTATAGAACTTGGCTTGTATATTCCAATGATGGGCTTCCTCAAAATGCCCTAGGTCTTCGTGAGCAAGCGAGTTGGATGCACACCCACTTAGTTTCTTTTGTTTAGCTTTCATACACTTATAGCTCTAGTGCATCCGTTGCATGACAATCCCTACTCACTCACATTAGTATCTATTGATGGGCATCTCCATAGCCCGTTTATACGCCTAGTTGATGTGAGACTATCTTCTCCTTTTTGTCTTCTCCACAACCACCCTTCTATTTTACATATAGTGCTATGTCCATGGCTCACGCTCATGTATTGCGTGAAGATTGAAATTTTTTGAGAACATCAAAAGTATGAAACAATTGCCTGGCTTGCCATCGGGGTTGTGCATGATTTAAATATTTTGTGTGGTGAAGATAGAGCATAGCCAGACTATATGATTTTGTAGGGATAGCTTTCTTTGGCCTTGTTATTTTGAGAAGACATGATTGCTTTATTAGTATGCTTGAAGTATTATTGTTTTCATGTCAATATTAAACTTTTGTTTTGAATCTTATGGATCTGAATATTCTTGCCACAATAAAGAAGATTACATTGATAAATATGTTAGGTAGCATTCCACATCAAAAGTTCTGTTTTGATCATTTTCCTACTTGAGGACGAGCAAGAATTAAGCTTGGGGATGCTTGATACGTCTCCAACGTATGTATAATTTTTGATTGTTCCATGCTATTATATTATTCATCTAAGATGTTTTATATGCATTTATATGCTATTTTATATGATTTTTGGGACTAACCTATTAACCTAGAGCCCAGTGCCAGTTTATGTTTTTTCCTTGTTTTTGTGTATCACAGAAAAGGAAAACCAAACGGTGTCCAATTGACCTGTCAATTTTTGTGGATTTTATATGGACCAAAAGAAGCCCCCGGAGTGAAAGGGTTGGAACAGAAGACTCCCGAGCCGTCCACTAGGGTGGAGGGCGTGCCCTACCCCCTGGGCGTGGTCCCCTATCTCGTGGACGACTCGGAGACCCCCCCTGACGTGCGACCTACGCCAAAAATTCCTATAAATACAGAAACCTCCAGAAAATAACCTAGATCGGGAGTTCTGCTGCTGCAAGCCTCTGTAGCCACCAAAAACCAATTGGGACCCGTTCCTGCACCCTGCCGGAGGGGGAATCATCACCGGTGGACATCTTCATCATCCCGGCGCTCTCCATGACGAGGAGGGAGTAGTTCACCCTCGGGGCTGAGGGTATGTACCAGTAGCTATGTGTTTGATCTCTCTCTCTCTCTCTCTCTCTTGTGTTCTTGATTCGGCACGATCTTGATGTATCGCGAGCTTTGCTATTATAGTTGGATCTTATGATGTTTCTCCCCCTCTACTCTCTTGTAATGGATTGAGTTTTCCTTTGAAGTTATCTTATCGGATTGAGTCTTTAAGTATTTGAGAAAACTTTATGTATGTCTTGCATGTGCTTATCTGTGGTGACAATGGGATATTCACGTGAACTACTTGATGTATGTTTTGGTGATCAACTTGCGGGTTCAGTGACCTTGTGAACTTATGCATAGGGGTTGGCACACGTTTTCGTCTTGACTCTCCGGTAGAAACTTTGGGGCACTCTTTGAAGTACTTTGTGTTGGTTCGGATAGATGAATCTGAGATTGTGTGATGCATATCGTATAATCATACCCACGGATACTAGAGGTGACATTGGAGTATCTATGTGACATTAGGGTTTTGGTTGATTTGTGTCTTAAGGTGTTATTCTAGTACAAACTCTAGGATAGATCGAACGGAAATAATAGCTTCATGTTATTTTACTACAGACTCTTGAATAGATCAATCAAAAAGGATAACTTTGAGGTGGTTTCGTACCCTACCATAATCTCTTCGTTTGTTCTCCGCTATTAGTGACTTTGGAGTGACTCTTTGTTGCATGTTGAGGGATAGTTATATGATCCAGCTATGTTATTATTGTTGAGAGAACTTGCACTAGTGAAAGTATGAACCCTAGGCCTTGTTTCCTAGCATTGCAATACTGTTTACGCTCACTTTTATCGCTTGTTACCTTGCTGTTTTTATATTTTCAGATTACAAAAATCTATATCTACCATCCATATTGCACTTGTATCACCATCTCTTCCCCGAACTAGTGCACCTATACAATTTACCATTGTAATGGGTGTGTTGGGGACACAAGAGACTCTTTGTTATTTGGTTGCAGGGTTGTTCGAGAGAGACCATCTTCATCCTACGCCTCCCACGGATTGATAAACCTTAGGTCATCCACTTGAGGGAAATTTGCTACTGTCCTATAAACCTCTACATTTGGAGGCCCAACAACGTCTACAAGAAGAAGGCTGCGTAGTAGACATAAACCCTGCTCCAACATCTTCTCCAACTGGGAACGAGTAGATCCTCTATGTCTTCGAACCTTTTTGGTCCTTACTGACAGAAGGGGGAGAAGCATATGAGGTTGATAGTCTTCAAGCGGGTCCATATGGGGTGGTTGCATTATTTTTGCGAAGTTCTTACAACTCCCGTTTTGAAACTATTTGGCTCTTGAGTTGTAACACATAAACTTAATGGTCGTCTGCTATTCTTGCTTCTACTTTGTGATGTGATGATAAATCCGCATGAAGTCATTCTGCAGACACCCATTTCTCATTATGCATGTCATTATCTTCGCTATTCTTATATATGCATGATGAATTGTCTTCGTAAGTCGAAGAGGGTCTCCACAAAGTAAAACCTGCCATGTGCATTTGCATTCAAAAGCAAACTAATAATATGCACATCTTTAGGGGGGAGCCTTTTGCATCTTATGAAGACAATATCTTTGATCTCTAACCTTCACATACTTTTTATCCCCGTTGAAAACTTCAACCAGTTTGTCATCAATCACCAAAAAGGGGGAGATTGTAAGTGCATCTAGTGCCACCCCTAGTTGGTTTTGGAGTATTGACGACAAACTTGGTTGAGGGACTAATGTGTTTGTGAGAATTGCAGGATAACACATGTAGTAGTCCCTCATTGATTCGGTTTACCTACCAGAGATGACACCTAAAAATGTGTGAAGACATTGAAGACAATGGTGGTCGTGAAGACATTCTCGATGAAGATTATGACATGTGGAGACATTCACTTGAAGACTATGGAGTGCGAAGACATAGTTGTTTCGTAGTTTCCTTTTCTTCTTTATTGAGTCACATGAACCACCGTACTGTTAAATGGGGTCCAAGTGAACAAAGTCAGAATGACTGATGTGATGCTCAACCAAAATCCTATTTCTTTGAGCGAAGGCAATGAGAGCAAATCTTATCCAGAGTTGGATGAGTCAGCTTTTCTTGTAGCCCAAGTCAAGCTGCCGCGTGTGTTTGAAATCCGACCGTTGGACACGTGTCGGTTCCTTAGTGAACCAGGGTCATTTCAGACATATCATGTCGGGTTGCCTCCAGGCTATAAATAGCCCACCCCCTACACCATAAATTGGTGGCTTCTCAGAGTTAGTGCACGACTTTTATCGTTTGAGAGCAACCCACCTCCGAAGCCTTTGAGAGAGAGATCCTTGCGAGGACAAAGCCCAAAACACCCATAGCCAAAGAGTGTTAGGCATCACTGAAGTCTTTCTGTCCGCGTGACCTGAAGACTTGTTACACTTGAGGACTGTGAATCCTCCAGCCGGTTAGGCGTCGCGTTCTGAGCATCCAAGAGCCATTGTGGATCGCCGGTGAATGAAGTCTGTGAAGGTTTGGAAGTCTACCTTGAAGACTTACTAGAGTGATTTGGTGAGGACTGGGTGTCCTTAGATCAAGGGGAATAAGATGAAGACGCGGTCTTCTGAGTTCAATCTCAGCCTCCCTAACCAGACATATAGTTGTCACAGTAACTGGAACTGGTTTACCAAATCCTTGTCTTCGCCAAGCAACTGGTTCCATCCCCATCACTACAAAAAATAACTTCCGTGATGGTACATGTTTGTCACAGTAGGTCACGTTTTCTGTCATACGTGTTTGTCATAGAAGTGTTCCATGACATTACCAAAATTATCATCACGGAAGTGTCCACTTCCATGACGAAAAATCGCGTGTCATAGAAGTGCTTTTGTCAAGGGTGACCGACACGTGGCATCCATCGTAACGGAACACCGTTAAGCTATCGGGTCCGGTTTTGGAACCGATAACCCGTTAACAGCCCGGACCAATTGCGATTTTCCACGTGTAAAATCATCATTGGCTGGAGGAAACACGTGTCAGCTACCCGTTGGCACAGGTGTCACTCATCCAATGGGCGAGATGCGCTTATGAAATGTTGACATGTGGACTGGCCCAAAAGTGGCCCATAAAGTTTAAATGGGCCGGCCCAACTAAAGGCCCACAAGATTTTGCGGTCCATAATGGGTGGGCCCAGCAAAAGGCCCACGAGATTTTGTGGACCATAATGTGTCGGCCCAGCTAAAGGCCCACAAGATTTTGCGGGCCATAATGGGCCGGCCCAGCTAAAGGCCCGCGAGATTTTGCGGACCATAATGGGTCGGTGAGGGAGTCCTGGACTAAGGGGTCCTCGGGCGTCCGACCTGTTAGCCATGGGCCGGACTGATGGGCTGTGAAGATACGAAGACTGAAGACTGCACCCGTGTACGGATGGGACTCTCCTTGGCGTGGGAGGCAAGCTTGGCGACCAAATATGTAGATTCCTTTCTTTGTAACCGACCTTGTGTAACCCTAGATCCTCCCGGTGTCTATATAAACCGGAGGACTTAGTCCAGAGGGGGAGATACTCATTACCATTGTCATACATGCTAGACTTCTAGGGTTTAGCCATTACGATCTCGTTGTAGATCAACTCTTGTAATACTCATATTCATCAAGATCAATCAAGCAGGAAGTAGGGTATTACCTCCATAGAGAGGGCCTGAACCTAGGTAAACATTGTGTCCCCTGGCTCCTATTACCATCGACCTTAGACGCACAGTTCGGGACCCCCTACCTGAGATCCGCCGGTTTTGACACCGATATTGGTGCTTTCATTGAGAGTTCCACTGTTCCGTCCCCAAAAGGTTTCGATGGCCCCTTCAATCATCAAAAGTGACGCTGTCCAAGGAGAAACTTTCCTCCCCGGACAGATCTTCGTGTTCGGCGGCTTCGCACTGCGGGCCAACTCGTTTGGCCACCTGGAGCAGATCGATAGCTACGCCCCAGGCCATCAGGTCAGATTTGGGAGCTTGAATTACGTTTCTGACATCCGTGGAGATTTGATCTTCGCCGGATTCGTGATCGCGGTGACCGCTCCTGGTCACCTTGACGAACATGACCTAAATCTGTCGTCAGACCGCATCCAGGAGATAGCTCCTGTAACCACTCTAGCCTTAGATCCAGAGCACCTTGCGGCATACAAGGATTGGAGGCTCAACCCCACCACGGAGGCCACAGATTCCCCGGTGTTGGAGCCGCACATGGACTTAGCCTCACACAATACTCGTGTCACCGGAACTCCGGACCCTTCTCCGGGTATAAGTTCTGAACCATGTGAGTTCACGGATGTCGAACTTGATCGCTTATCGATCTTTGAGTTTAGCGCCGCAGACATCTTCAACATTCTCCCTTTGGCAATGTGATAAACTCATTAGAAAATATGTCATTGGCGGGGGACTCGCAGCCGAACTATATTCGGTTCGAACTAGGGGCTGATGATGGAGAATCTTGCTTCCACCCGCCACCCACTCCATAACCACTGTCTAGGACTTAACCGACATGCTTGACTATGGCTCCGAAGACATCGTCAGTACGGACGATGATGCCGACAAGGAGCAAGGCCAAAACCCGCCATTCACTGGACGATGGACGACCACTTCTTCCTACGACGTATACATGGTGGATACGCCTGAAAAAACTAACAACGACGACAAAGAGGATCCAGTGGAGGATAAACCTCCTGAGAGACAGCCCAAGCGCCAGCTTCCTCGATGCCGCTCTAAGTCACGTCGTTCCAAAGGCTGCAATACTGGCACCGGAAAAAATAATACTCCGGACGATGCCGAAAACAATGAAGACCCTGTCAAGGTAACCTCCGAACAGGAGGAACGGGAAAATGGGCAAGTTAGCCCTGATGAACAGGCCATACACGGAGACTCGGAGGACAGTAATTATCTTCCGCTCTCCGAGCAAGAGGAGAGCCTCGGCAACAAGGATTTCATCATGCTTGAGGAACCTCTCGAGCAGGAGCGCTTCAAACGCCGGCTAATAGCCACTGCAAGGAGCCTGAAAAAGAAGCAGCTGCAGCTTCAAGCGGACCAATATGTGCTCAATGATAGATGGAACAAAGTCCCGGCTGCCAAAGAATACGGCCTTAGTGGCCCAGCCAAAAGTTACCCAAAGCGTAGATTGCTACCTTAGTTCGATGACGAGGCGCTGGAGCCCGCACCATCATCGCACAATGCGGCAGGCCGACCACAACTTGGTCAGGATAAAGCGGCAACTCAAGCCGAACACCAGACCGCCCTACCTCGCCGTAGAGGCAAGAATAAAACAGTTCGGGGTTGTACATATGACCTTCGACATGACTTGGACAGTAGAGAAGGACAAACAAGACCGATCTATGGATCTCGAGGACGTGTCTCGACACGCGACGACGGCTACCTATTCGGACGTAACAAACCTAGCCACGCCCGGGCCGAAAACCGCAAAGGGACTCCATCGGTGGTACGTCGCAGTGTGGCCCAATATAGAGGCGCCGCACACCCTCTTTGCTTCACAGACGAAGTAATGCAGCATGAATTCCCAGACGGGTTCAAACCAATGAATATCGAATCATACGACGGAACAACGGATCCCGCGGTATGGATTGAGGACTTCCTCCTCCATATCCACATGGCCCGCGGAGATGACCTTCATGCCATCAAATACCCACCGCTAAAACTCAAAGGACCAGCTCGGTACTGGTTAAACAGTCTGCCCGAAAATTCTATTGGCAGCTGGGAAGATTTGGAAGACGCCTTTCGCGACAACTTCCAAGGAACATATGTCCGGACACCGGATGCCGATGACTCAAGTCACATTGTCCAGCAGCCCGGAGAGTCAGCCAGGAAGCTCTGGACCAGGTTCTTAGTTAAAAAGAACCAAATCATCGACTGTCCGGACGCGGAAGCCCTTGCGGCCTTCAAACACAGCGTTCGGGATGAATGGCTTGCACGCTACCTCGGTCAAGAAGGACCTAAATCCATGACAACCCTTACCGCTCTAATGACCCGCTTTTGCACGGGAGAGGATAGCTGGCTTGCTCATAGAAGTAGTATTGCCAGCGACTCGGGCACTTCTGAAATCCGAGAGGCAATGGAAAGCCACGACGAAGCAAACACAACAGTTGCAATGATAATGAAAGATCACACAACACAACGGTCAACGCCGGATTCAGCAGTCCCAAACCCGGTCAACGGAAAAAGCCATTCAAGGCGAGCAGAGACGGACCATCCAGCCTAGACATGATATTGGACCGACCCTGCTAGATTAACGGCCACCCTGATAAACCAACTAATCATACCAACAAAAGCTGCTGGGTCTTCAAGCAGGCCGGCAAGCTCAATGCCGAACACAAGGGGAGGGGGCCGCTAGGCGATAGGGACGACGAAGAGATCCACCAACCAAATAACGGGGGTTAGAAGCAATTTCCCCCCGAGGATCGACCAATCCCGGAGCGGAAATAGCAATTCGGCTTCCGCCGCCCACCTCATATACCCGCGAAATTTGTATTGCTCATACATCACTACGCGCATAAGATACCATGGGCATCGGCGGAAACACAATACGGTCAAGCCTGCAAGAACTCCCGTAACATTTTTTCTCTACTTTCTTCTTTCTTTCTTTATTATTTCTTAAAAACAGGTGACGCAAAGGACAAACATCGAAACTGACTCTATCGGAGTTCGGATCCGTACACTCACCTAAGGGGCTACTCCCGTCAAGGATTCCCCTCGTCGAGGACAGGCGGCGCAGACGTGCGACAGGAGGTCCAAAATAACTTTTTGTAGACCGCTCTCTTTATTTCGAGCCTGTAATATGCCTTTTTCCTGTGCCTTCGACCCCGGGCATGTCAAATAGCTGGGGTTGTGGTCTTTTTATATATAAAGTAATCATTGGCATATCCCTCAGGTCCCAGTAAACATCATCCAAATTAATCATTCGCTTCTTTTCGCAAATGAATATGGCTCCTATGGTTGTTTCACAGATATACCTCGGCATAACCTGCCAGGGGCTCGGTATGGGAACAAATGAGTTGCCAACAAAGTACGAACAGCTTTATAGCGTACTTCGGCGTTGCGAGTTTGGCCTTATATGCATTAGCTCTGAATCATGTCTTTAGTCAATGTTTGGGTTGCTCGGCTCCTTTGCTTGCTACCTTACGTTCCGCTCTATCGGCTAGGGTAGTAAAGGGAGAACTACTGCGATTGTGCTTCCGATTCATCTGGTCAAGCACCTCGGTAGAGAAAGCCAAAAACCGACTGTCATGATGTTGTGAGAGCTGGTCAACCACTCGATGACTTATCGGAATTTGTCGTGATTCCCTTCGTGTCACACGAAGGACTTTTTTCTTCCGGTCATATATGTAACGCACCATATTGGAATAAGCCGTACATATACCAGGGGCTATATCGTAGTCCCCCCCTATAAAACTCCTATGGCTAAGTGAAAGTGTTAACGCCCTATAGTCTGATTGCCTGGTTCGCCACATTATCACCTCCTTCATGGACCAAGACGTTGGGTCAAGAGTGATCAAATGCTTTTCCGAACACCCCCGTACTTCCTACGAGGGGGCTGAAGCCGACGACTGGAAAACTTTCAGATTATATAAAAACGGCCGCACAGGAGGAACACAAGCTTTTGAGCAAAACATAAAAATAGATTAACTATAAAATTGTCTTTTACAATTCCCATACACCTCACTCGAATATTATGTCTTTCGAGCATTGGCCCTCTATCAAGCGGGCGGCCTCTAAGACGTTTTCAAAATAATGCTCCGGTGCGTAACGGTCCTTGCCCTTGGGTGGACTCTTCGTCGCAACATCGATGGCCTTCATCTTCCCCCAGAATGTCTTGACACGGGCAAAGGCCATCCGTGCACTCTCAATGCATGCCGACCGCTTCACAGCGTCGATACGCGGCACCGCATCAACAAGCCGCTGCACCAAGCCGAAGTAGCTATTCGGAACAGGCTCAGTTGGCCACAGCTGGATTATGACATTCTTCATGGCAGCGTCGGATATCCTATGAAGCTCGACCCATTGGGACATCTGTTCATTCAGCAACAGAGGGCGCTTTGACGCGCCAAATTGTGACCAGAAAAGCTTCTCCGTTGCATACCCCTCTCGCGCTTGGTAAAACTGCGCCACATCGGAAGAACTCTTCGACAAGTCTAAAAACTCGGCTGGAGAACTCCACACTTGGTTCAGCTGAGCATAGTTCAGATCGCCGAACTTAGTATGTAGCAAAAAGGGCTTACCGGTCGCAATCTCCCAAGCCTGCCAGATCTCCTCACGGGCTGCTCTGGATTCAGACCGCGCTTCTCTCGCCTCTCGTAAGGCCTTGTCAAGTTCAGCCATTTTGGCTTCATTACCCTTCTCAAAAAATTCACAGCGGCCAGTAGCATTTTTTAGTTCGAGCGCCATCGTGGACATCTTCTCCTCTTGGCGCTGAGCAGCTTGTTCGGCCTTTAACTCAGCCGATGCCTTTTAGGCAACCGCATTACTAAACTGTGCCTGTTCCTTGGCCCGGGCTAGCTCCGCCCGATCAATGGCGGTAGCACCATCTGCAGTCATGCATATCCCAATATATAACTTTCAGCGTCATGCTTATATTACAAAAATGTATGTGAAAGGACTGCTCCGAATACATACCTTGCGACTCGTCAAGACGCATATTGATTAATGCAATGTCATCCCCTGCCACATCAATCTTCCGCTGTAGCTCGGCAATATCCGTACTCTGGGAAGTAGCCAGGGGGGAAGCAGCCTGTATTCCAGTTAATCAGATTAGTCCCTGAATGTTTCTTCTTGATCCTCCGTTTACCTCCCATGGGAAGCCAACCCAAGTCTCAGGGGCTACTACCTATACACAGGTGCATCTTTGCAAATAAAATATAGTTGAAAACATTACATCACAAACCTCGAAGCCTCTTAGCAGGCTCATGAAGGCTTCATTCAATCCGCTCTTCGCGGACATAATCTTCTCAACCACTGTACCCATCAAGGTACGTTGTTCCCCCGAGACAAATGCTTTTCGCAGCATATCCCTCAACATGTCCGGCGCCGCCGGGTCTCCGGAAGCCGCTGTAGGAGCACAACCATCCTTTGAAGGAACCCGTTCACCCGTCTCCAGAACCATTGTTGGCTGAAAGCCGGACAGTCCGGGGCCTTCATTATTGGCCCCCGAATCCCGGACAATCGGAGGTCCACCTTCGGGTACTGCCTCTTTCATCCCCTGCACCGCTTGTTGATCAAGAAAAACCCTCCAAGATGACAATTCAGAGTCGTCCGCCTTATTGGGCGAGGAGGTCGGGGGAGGCGTCTCGCTTTCCATCATCTCTGGGAGGAGATCTCCCGAAGAAGAGGTTTTCCCAGAAAAACTCTGCGCTGAACTGTAAAAATACGCAAGCATGTTACATGTCTCTTCGGTAACAGGAAAGGAGCGGGATGCTATCAAAGTACCCCGGGTTCACTTACGATTTGGTTGAGGGCTTGTCCTGGCGACGGAGCTGTTCGACGGCGTCGCCTTCCAATCCCGAGCCGCTCGACACTGGCATCTTGCCCCTCTTACGAGACCGCCCCTCCCAACCTTTGGAGGCAGCCCTTTTCCTCCTAAATTGAGAAAGGATACTTGCTTCTCTTTCGCCTTTGTCTTCGGGCAAGGAAATGTCGATTTCTCCAGATTCAGTATCTAATTTACCTCCCGAACGAAGGTCGCCCCGGGTCTGCTCACTCTCCACCTTGCCCTCCCCCACCGGCGCCTGGTACGATGCCGGTGCCAGCATCCTTGTTAACACGGGGTCCTCTGAGTCTTCGGGAAGAGGGGCCAGACACCTAATCCGTTCCGCTTTCTTTATCTAGCCCTGGAAAAAGATGGTTTGCTCAGTGTCTTACCACAGGATATCTGATTATGAGGTGTTCGGTGGGTGAGTACTTACCATGGTGTCCAGATGGTTATAGTATAGGCCGGTATCTTCGGTGGTGTCCGGCCATTGCTTTCCTTTCCCGAAAAATAATTTCCACATTCCTTCGTGCGTAGTGCCAAAGAAGTGCTGAAGAGTCCATGGCCCTTCTGGGTTAAACTCCCACATGCGGAGAGGCCGTCGCTGGCACGGCAGGGTCCGGCGGACTAGCATTACCTGAATAACGTTGACAAGATCGATATCCTTCTCAAGAAGGCTTCGGATGCGACTTTGCAGAGTCCGCACTTCATCAACTGATCCCCAGTCCAACCCCTTATTAGTCCATGATGCAAGCTGAATTGGGGGGCTGGATCAAAACGCAGGCGCAGCTGCCCACTTGGAACCGCAGGGCTCAGTGATATAGAACCACTCCTGCTGCCATAAGTCAGAAGATTCCTTGAAAGATCCTTTTAGCCAAATAGTGCTGGTAAGCTTGCTCACTGAGGCACCACCGCACTCCGCCTGCTCCCCCTCTATCATTTGTGGTTTCACATTGAAGGTCTTGAGCCACAAGCCGAAGTGCGGAGGAGTTCGGAGGAAGGCTTCGCACGTGATGATAAACACCGAGATAAGAAGAACAGAGTTCGGGGCGAGATCGTGAAAATATAGTCCATAATAGAACATGAGCCCCCGGACGAAGGGATTAAGGGCGAACCCTAACCCTCGGAGGAAGTGGCAAACGAACACGGCCCTCTCGCCGAATCTAGGGGTAGGGATAACCTGCCCCTCCGCGGGAAGCCGATGGAGGATTTCTGCGGTCAGATATATTGCCGCCCGAAGCTTCGCGATATCCTCCTCTGTGACAGAAGAAGCCACCCACCGGCCATGACGGCTGGATCCGGACATGACTAAGGCTTGCGAAGGGTGAAACCTGTGTGTTGGAACTCGAGATAGTAAGAGTCGAGGAAGAAGCAATTGTGGAGAGGAAAGGCAGGTCTGTGCCCCTTTATAAAGGCCGAGAATATCGAACGCCTCCTCCCGGGCCTTAAAATTTGCCTATTCCCAAGGAGTTGTACCCTAAGGACGGTTGGTTTACCCACGTCTGTTTCGATAAAAGAATCCCATAATAAGGGGACACGATCTCTGCTTGGATAAGACGTGTCAATGACAACCGCGTCTTGGAACGTGGGGCCGCAGGCGAAACAACGGTTCGAAATAGTGACCAGACTGACATGATGTCATCAGTGGATTGGACTCGTGTGAAAATTATATTCTCTCGGCGGCTGTGTGTGGTGCGTACGTTGCAGGTCCAGACACGTCGATGGGTCCGAAGACAATTTTGGAGTTCGGAAGGAGGAACCCGCCTTGCAATGCCGAAGACAGACCTACGCGTCGGATACCTTGTCATTGAAGCCAGGTTCAGGGGCTACTGAGCGAGTCCTGTACTAAGGGGTCCTCGGGCGTCGGCCTGTTAGCCATGGGCTGGACTGATGGGTTGTGAAGATACGAAGACCGAAGACTGCACCCGTGTCTGGATGGGACTCTCCTTGTCGTGGGAGGCAAGCTTGGCGACCAAATATGTAGATTCCTTTGTTTGTAACCGACCTTGTGTAACCCTAGATCCTCCCGGTGTCTATATAAACCGGAGGACTTAGTCCGGAGGGGGAGATACTCATTACCATAGTCATACAGGCTAGACTTCTAGGGTTTAGACATTACGATCTCGTGGTAGATCAACTCTTGTAGTACTCATATTCATCAAGATCAATCAAGCAGGAAGTAGGGTATTACCTCGTTAGAGAGGGCCCGAACCTGGGTAAACATTGTGTCCCCTGTCTCCTGTTACCATCGACCTTAGACGCACAGTTCGGGACCCCCTACCCGAGATCCGCCGGTTTTGACACCGACAGCCGGCCCAGCTAAAGGCCCACAAGATTTTGCGGACCATAATGGGCCGGCCCAGCTAAAGGCCCACGAGATTTCACCGACCATAATGGGCCGGCCCAGCTAAAGGCCCAAAAGATTTTGATGACACTAGTAGGTCGGCCCATTAATAGGCTGCCATGTTTTGGGCCAAATGTCAGCCCATATTTGATCCGATCCATTAACAGTCTGCCACGTTCCGGGCCTAATAAAGGCCCATATGAGATCCGGCCCATTAAAAGCCTACCACGTTCTAGGCCAAATTACGGCCTAGATCAGGTCCGGCCCTTTGAGAGGCTTTGGGCTAAATTATGGCCCATATCAGATTCGGCCCGTCAACTGGACGCTATGCTTTTGGGCCCACTTGATAAAGGCCCATTTAGTAATTCGGCCTGATATTAGTTTCGGCCTGTTAAAGGCCCGTTTAACATTTCGGCCCTATATATATTTCGGCCTGTTAAAAGCCCGTCATATAGTTGGGCCTAACTACGGCCCCGTTTGCATCCGGCCTGCTCACAGACGATAATCTGATTGGGCCAAACAAGGACCGAGACAATTTTGGCCTGTTATAAGCCCATGATTTGATTGGCACAATCATGGGCCGGGGTCTATTTCGGCCTGCTGCCGGCCTGTGAGCTGTTCGACACTTTCCAGGCCCAACCTACTTTTCAGCCTCCTAAAAGCCCATTGAGTTTTCTTGGGAAAATAGGGCCGGCGGTTTACTCGGCCTATTAAAGGCCCAAATCTACTAGTGGGCCAATTTACATTTAGGCCCGTTAACGGACCAAGATTGGGGCCCATGATGCGGATCATACATAGTGATTTGCACGACGGCCCGATTATGTGCCGTAATTTTACCGTTTGGCCGGTTTACTGCAAAAATAGGATATATATACAGTAAAATAACTTCAGCATCATGAATAAGAAAAAAAACCTAGACTATACAATAAAGAAATTACAACATATTACATCCACTGGGCATCAAAGTTTGCCACTATGATAATAAAGCAGAAGCAGACAACATATTACATACACTGGGCATCAAAGATCGCCACCAGTGCAATTAAACACGCCGACAAAATAATATACAAAACCGACAACACTTCAATAGAGTTCAAGAAAGGTTAGCCCTGCTCGGGAGCTGCAGCGCAAGCAGCTGAGCAAGCTGATGAGACTGCACTTGTTTGACACTTATATCCTCCTCACTCTGAAAGATAAACAAGCAGACAGATGACAGGTTTTGCATATATAAGTATCAGTGCTGACAATTCATCACATTTCTTATTGACGAATAAAGTGACACAGTTTAAAATAGCATTAACACAATATGGTATTGTTCAGGTCAAGACATGGCAGGAAATGACATTGTGAAGGAGTTGGCAGCTTCACGACACCACTGGATTACAGATCAAGAACTCATAAGTATCAATGGTTAGTGTGCTATCAATTTATCCCATTTCAGATTGGCAAAATAAGATAACTTGCTCTGTATAGTTTAATTTACATGGTATGAAGAAGGAACTTGGTTGTACAACTAAAAACTTAAATTGAGAAGGACAAACCTTTGTTTATGAAGTACATAATAAACTTTAAACATGCAATTTGATGGAAACACCAAAAATAAACAGCTGTTGCAGTCATGCCTAACCAAATATACATAACAAAGTTTGAAGGCTTGAGAAGGACAAACTTACAGTATTGGTGAAGGCAGGCTCTATAAAGCCCTTGTCCATGCTGATGGGGGGGGGGGGAGCAATTCAAAATGTTTGCCACAAAATCTTCTTCATAAGCATTGCCTTGATTCTACATTTTGTTAAGAGAAAATATAGATGTGACAATATAAGAAAAAATGGAGAATATTTAAGATAAGATGAAGAGTGATGCTACATAACCAAGTAGCTATAAATGTAAGTACATCGATACAGGCAAAAGGTACAGCCAAGAGCAATGCATAGCTAAACTTCTTCAGTACCATCGGTGTTATCCAACCTTACGGTAAGAGTAAATATAGATCTTATGTGTAAAAAATGGAGGGCAAAGGAAAATAAGCTGCAGAGTGATGGTACATGAACAACTACCTATCAATATAAGTACACTGATAAAGGACAGGAGGTACTTACAAGAACAATGCAGAGCTAAAAAATTTCATTGGCATTGGATATATTCTACAGTAATGTAACCATTCATACAGATCAGATAATTTGGAGCGAACAATTGATAAGCAAGCTATCATGCATACTGCTGTCACATAATGAACTAGGTATGTATGCAAGTACAGTGATACAGGACAACAGGTACTAACAAGAGCAAAGCAGCGGGTAGCATATTTGCGATATCCTGTCATTCTTTTCAAACCACAATTCCTTTTCAAGCAGATTTCCTGCAAAAAAGATCCATAAGGCACATGCAGAAAAGTAGAAGTTCAAATTGTCATGCGATATCATAGACAGTACCTCATCCTCGGAACGAGACCAGTGCATAACAAGGTTTTTCCATTCAATGTCTTCTAAATTTAGCACATGAGACTTCACCATAAATTCATTTATAGACTTGCCATCAAAGTGTGATTTCCTCAGGTAACACCGATACTGCTGCAATGCTTCCTTGGAAAGCGCAAGCAAGCTTTGGTCGTCATGACTATCCAGATTGACCCTCGCCTACTTACAACAATGTAATGTAAATCATTGATGTGTTCAATCAGCAGAAAATAGGAAAATAATCACCATGAATAATAGCACTTCACGTAAGTGGGACAGGAAGATGTGAAAATGGTGTTTGTCTTCACTATAATCTTCCCATGATGGGAATATATGCACGTAGTCCCTAACAACAGTGAAAGCATTGTCTTTTAAACCGAATAATCGAATGGGTTCCAATCTGCAGGATTTGGCCGTCTCTGCAGCTTGGGATAGGTCTTCACCGGTGGACTTGCTGTACTTTTTTGGCCGGAGTGGGATTTTTACGTGAAATGCTGGTGCTATGGCAACTGAAATCGGCATACCTTTTGCTGGAGTGCAGGTCCTGTGTGGTGGGCTAGTGGTGTGGCCAGTGAAGTATGGGTACAGTCTGCTGGTGTCGGCCCTACGTTTTGTGTCACTAGTTGTACAACCAATATAAGTGGGGTGCTGTCTGATTTCTCCGGCACAACCACATTTTTCAAGGACTTTGCTGGTGCTCCTTTAGACAAGAACATCATTTGAGTGAAAAAACATGGTATGATGACAGATGGAATATGTATTGATAATGGATGGGCATGGCATCTCGACATATATGATGAGTAAACTAAGCAGATGGCGGTGCAACAAAGTAGAAGAAATGCAAGACAACATATGCAAGATACGCACAATCAATAAAACCTTGCAAAATTAGAACATGCACCTTGATGGGTGAACAGGACATGCCATCTGCCTTTGACTCCTCGAGGTTAGAATAGTCATTAGGATCATATTCTGAACAAGAATCAACAGGTGGGGAGCGTATGAGTTTCATTGCATCCAGAATGGCACTCAATGCCTTGGTGCCAATTTTGTAAGTCATTGCGATGTTTAGCTTCAAGAGTGGACTGCTGCTAGTGCGACACAAAGCAGCTACACAGATCATAGTGTAGATATAACGAGAAAACCGTAAGCATCAGAGTAAAATCAGCAAAGTGGAACTTGCTGGAATATATGTGCCAGTATTGCCGGTACGGCTAGAAAGGCTTTGGATACCAGCTCTCTTCATCTGAAGGTGCGGTACTATTAATATCAGTGTAACTTTCAAAGGCGACACAGTTCCCCGCATTTCCTTGCTATTCTTATAGGATTCAAGTGGGCAGTCCACTACAAAATCCTATTCCCATGTTTGCCCGAAGAGTTCAAAGTGTCCATCACAACCGACTGTATAGACCTCTACACTTCAAATATCCCTGCTCATCTTCACTACAAGGAACATACTGTACTACTATCATACTCCCTCCGTTCCAAAATATAAGTCTTGGTAGAGATTTCCACTGTGGATCACATATAGATGTATCCAGATACATTTTAGAGTGTAGATTCACTCATTTTGCTCCATATGTAGTCCATGGTGGAATCTATACAAAGACTAGTATTTAGGAGTGGAGAGAGTACTTATTAAAGAAGAACGTAAGAGGAACATGCTAAAGAAGAGCAAGCAGATTTTGGATAATAAAATGTTCGTTGCGCAGTGCCCACACATGATGAACCAGAGCGCATTAAGAAAGCAACTCCCTGCTATCTCTCCATATGTGGTGCACGTGCTTTCTCGAAAGTAAAGTAGGAACATTAGCTGACCAATTAAATGTTATCAGTTCTAGTAATATCAGCATCATATCAGATTTGTACTTGAGCAACAAGTTTGGAATTATGAGTGGCACGTTGTTTAGCTTGATGGATTCAGGAGCAGTGCTAAGCAGGTACGATGATGGTACTGAATATAAAGGCATCTCTGCATGCAAGTCGCTAGACTTTTGTCATTTGGGTCAGTTGACCATTTCAAGCGGTTGGATGAAGATCCTACGTCTCCTAACCCTTCTTCTTCCTCGTCTCTGATTCTTCCCATACAGAACACCGCACGGGCCAACGGCCGGACCACCGGCCCCCATCGCCTGTGTTCCTCCGCCACCCCTGCCCCCACCCGCGTCGAGTTTGCTTTGTTGGGCGAGGCCCCACCACCGCCCCCCACAACCACCATCCCCACCCGAGCCCCTTCGTTCGCACCGGTGAACTCCGGTGAGATCTGAAAAATCGACTGACCCAATTTTGAAATTTAGTCTACTGTGATTTAACTAGTGTGGAATATAAAAGGGGAAAACCATAAGCATTGGGAGTATAGTGTTGAGCGTGCCATGGCGGATCTGAAGGTGCAAACCGGACAAAGGCAACTTCGCAACCAATGTTTGCTTTCAACTAGCAAGTAAGTGATGGGCAAGAAATCAGAGTAAAGCAGTGGTGATCTATTTTCTTGCTGCGATAAATAAGTTGAGAAGATACGAAAGAGTACCGCCTCTGGTGCGGCGCCGTGTATGCATCTGCTGAGAATTTGACGGTGTTGCGGTAGTGACGGCTGTCAGCAGCGTGGAAGCAGATCTAGGAGGGTAGACGGTGGCGGCGGGGCGCGGTGGACGAGACGGTCGTAGGATCGACGCCGACAAGGTGGACGATGGCGGGGATGAAGCGATAGGATGGGATGCAAGGATCCCGGTCCGAAGCCGTGGATGAGAGAGGTCGACCTCTTGTAATGGACGGCGGCATCGGGGTATCAGCTTCGGCATGGTGGATGAGGATGGCGGTGGATGGGGTGGCGGACGGAGGAGGCTGGGGTGGAGAGGGTGTTTTGGCGCCCACGGAGTACGAATGGGGAAATGGAGGTAGAGAGGAAGGGGGGAACCATGTCTTCGTAGCGCTTGTCTCAATCATGAGGAAATTTGCAAACTTAGCCCCCGTTTTAAATTTCCTACATCACAGCAATATTAGTCGGTTGGGGACAGGACGGTAATCTCGCATACACCGAATATTTGCCGACGAGAGTTGTTTTTGGCGCCCACCGTGTATGAATCCGGGAGGGAGTCGATTTCGGCCGAGGACACATTGTGTTTTGGCGCCCACCGTGTATGAATTCGGGTGAGAGGCGGTTATGTCACATTTGAGTGAAATTACAAACCTACCCCTAATGAAACCTATAGAAATCGAGCAGATAGGCTTTGAGTGGCAGGGATAGGCAGTAGTAATTTCCATCTCGTAGATTTTGGTTTCGGGCGGTTATTGCGACTTTCCCCACTTCATTCAAATTTTGTAGAGTGCATGTTTACCGTGCCAACTCAATTCGAATCCCGTTTGTATTCTGGTTTTTCTGGGAGGGGTCCATTTTCGATTGGAACAAAATTCTATATACATCATTTTTCTATATATACTTTGAAAAGCACAACACCCTTTATACATAAATATGGTTTACAAATGGCATGATCTCAGATTCATAAGGTTGTATCCATCAATTTGGATTTTCAAATATTTGAAACCACTTAATGTTGAAATCCAATGTATGCATTCCTCGCTAATCGCCTCCAATTAATGTGTGTTTCATGCGGGTTTTTTTACTTCTCAAACATGTATAATGTGTTTCACACACGCAACATATAGTGTAATCCCGTTTAGACATTAATTGCATTTAAACTATGCATTGTTTCTAATTAAAGAATCTATGGATCACCAATATTGATAAACTATATAACATTACACGTGTCCCCAAATTCAAATGAATATGCATGTTTGATACACCAATTTGCACTATGATATTATCGATGTCGTGATCTCCAGTTTAAATAATTGAATCCCATTTAATCGAGATATTCGTCTCATATAACTATCACTCATGCTTATATAGGACTATCTCTCTAGACCTATACGCGTTCATCGTCTCTCGGGTATCTCTCGTGCTACCTGTATGTCGACAATGATCTTTTATCTTTGTAACACACTGACGGTACTCTCTCCCTCGATCTTCATCACTCTATCACTCTCTAAGTATATCTCGCTCCCTGCAATGTGTCTCTAACTATGATTCTCCATGTGGAATCTCTTTCTCTCACACAAACACAAAACTTTGTCTCCCGGGGTCTCATTTCTCTCTACTATTCCCCTGTGTGCCACTCGCACACCCCTCATACAGAGATGTCTTTCGCTCCTTGGGTATGAGAACCTATGACTCTTCCTCTTAAATATCTCTTTCTCACACACAAAAACAAACTCTGTCTCCCAGGGTCTCATATGTCTCCACTGATCTCTTGTATGTCTCTCACACACACTCTCTCTCCCTAGAGATATCTTGCGTTCCCTCATATGTCTCTCTAGCTATCACTCTCGTTGTGAAATATCTTTCTCTCTCGCAGACACAAAACTCCGTCTCTTAGGATCTCATTTCTCTCCGATATTTGTTTGTATGTGACTCACATGCACCCTGTCTTCATCTCTCTCACACCCACACACATAACTCAGCCTTCTGATCCACTCGACTCATATCTCTAACGCACACTAGCTAGCATCTTTATCTTTCTATTTATCTGTTTCCTCCACTCGACTCCTATCTCTAACGCACACTAGCTAGCATCTTTATCTTTCTATTTATCTGTTTCTCCATCAACATTCTTTCATTTATAGGTTGATCTCTTTTGCACAATCGTTGTGCCTCACTCCATCTGCTCGCCATAGATGCATGCTCCAGCCCATGCCACTATCTCTTAAAGACAAAAACACATGCTCAATTGTCGGGCCTTCTTCCCTGCATTCTCACATGCATGCATATTGTCATACCGATCCATCTCTCCCATGTCGTTGATCTTATGACTTATGTCTTCTTTCTTTTATATCGATCATGCGCGCGCGCACACACACACATCCCACGTATACATGTATACCTCTCACACATGCATGTTCAAGGTCTCTATGTCTCCATACGTAGTTAATTACCCTCAACCCTAACGCCACATCGAATCGTTCTCTTTTTGTGTGCACATAACTTCCGCCTGGATGGGTAAAAATCACACTCACACTTAACAATCTCCTTCTAGCTACCCTCCTCTTACTCTTCCCCTATATCCCCGAAACCAATAAGACCATCCCTTCATTTAATTCCCGCCTACATGCACCATCGATATACATTAGTCTTCCTCGGTGTCTCTCAAACAAACACGTTCTCTCGATCTCGACTCCTCTCACGCGCACACACCTTCTCTTCCCTCTCTACGGGCATTTTTCCTCTCGCACCCCATCGTTGGTGGCCTCTACCATACACATTGTCGGCGTTCTGGGAACGGGGGTACCCAGACTTGCCTGCCTGCGGCCTGCGGCGTGGCTCAAGGGGTGGCCCAGTACGGCCCATCTTTATCAACGCAAGCTCAAGACCCTCGCGAGGGGCCGAGATTGCATGAGGCGGACAACAGGAAGCTTCCTCAGGCGCGGCCTCGTCAGGTGGCTCGCGAGGAGGCGGAGAGATCAAGGCGGGGTACCTCACGAGGTGCCCATGACACAAGCCATGACGGCCAAGGGCGCCAGGCGGGCGCTAGCCCGCGTAGTGTCCTCATTTCCTCTTTGGTGCAAAGGGGGCAAGCGCAGGCGAGAGTATCAAGCAAAGGCACCCGTTTCGGTGCAACAAGACCAAGACCGTCGCAACGGCAGGAAGGAAGTCATCGTGGAGCCCAAGCCGATGTCACCACCAGAGCCTTTGACAGGCGAGAACCAACTTTAGTCAGGATAAGTGTACTAGATGTTCCCCTTCAAAATGGCCAATTGTTGGCGCCCATCCCGCTCAATATTTGGGAAGAGGCCCAGGGCCTTTGCCTATAAATAGGACTAGCCACCCACAAGGTAGAGGCAGCTTGGAGAGATCCAGACATCTCGCCTCACCTTAGCTTGTTCCACTCCGATCGAGAGCCTAGCCACAAGAACACCTCACCCTCGCGAGGCTGTTCTTCCTTGTATTGTTCTTCATCAGCCCCAGAGGCAATCCACCGCACCACACACGGGAGTAGGGTGTTACACCACAATGGTGGCCCGAACCAGTATAAACCTTGTGTCTCTTGTGTTGTTCTTTTGGTAGTTTAGATCCCAGCAAGGCGACGAGGTGCAGGTAGGTAGGAGGCGAGATCTCCGCGCGCACCCCAGAGTTCGAACCTAGAGGGTCTGCCGGAACCCGAAATCCGACATTTTGCGCGCCAGGTAGGTGCGCTGATTGCCTTCCGCCGCCCTATTCTTCGCCGACCATCGCATCCATGTCAGACACTCGTCGGGCCCGCGCCAAGCGCCGAGCCGCTCTCGATGCCCACGTCGCCCAGACGGCCCCGTCGGCCCGCCGTTCGCTGCCTCGTCAGCCGTCAACGCTGCCACCGGCCCGGCGGGGAACGAGCAGCAAGCATCGTCCCAGCATCCGTCCGTGAGGCGAGACGGCCGTACCGCTACTCCTTCACTCGACCCAGCTGGTTCTTCATCTCGCGCACTCCGCGCGCCCATGGAGGCTTGAGCTGCGCTCATCGCGGCAAACGAGCTCCTGCGCTACCGCCCTGTCGATGACGTCTACAAAGAGTGGCTCGACCGCGTCGCCGAGCTCGTCCACGCCGCAGGGGGCTCCCCCGCGCCGTCCTTCTCGCTGCACCGCGCCGCGCCCTGCGCGTGAGACGAAGCCCTAAGATCGCCTCAACCGCCTCCCCCTCAAGAAGGCGCCTTGGCCCCAAGGCGCGTGGCCCTTGGGCAGAACCCACTCCGTCCGGCGCCAGCGCAGCAAGAGCAGAGCTGTCAAGAGGTCCCTCGCCCCCAAGAAGCTGCCCGAGTGCTCCCTGCACCGGCTCGTCACGACCACGCTCCTGCTCCAGCACGCCAAGACCCCGCGCTGCTCCCAGCGGCAGCGCATGGGGACCCGCAAGACCAGGCTCTTCATCACCAAAGGCCTCCGTGGCCACAAGAAGTCGTCGCCTTCACCACCGAGCTGCGCAGCGTCGCGTGGCCCAAAGAAGTTTAAGCCAGACCTGCCTCCTCGCTACGACGGCACGGCCGACCCTCGCGAGTTCCTTCAGCTTCACGAGCTGGGCATCGGCCGCCAACGGGACGAGAAGGTCATGGCGAACTGGTTTCCCATGGCACTCAAGGACGGAGCCCGCACTGGCTCCCGAACATCTCGCTCCTGGCACGATCTCCTCCGGACGAGATGCGCACCGCTTCATCGCCAACTTCAAGGTACTGCGACCGGCCTCCTGCCGTGGCGACATGCGCCGCATCAAGCGGCAGCCAGGGAGACCTGCAGAAGTACATCCAGCCGCTTCAACAACGCACGCCTCAAGATTCCCAAGGTGACCGAGGAGGCCATCATCTCAGCCTTCTCCGACGGTGTGCAGTATGACGTCAAGATGAAGGAGGAGTCTGGCGATGCATGAAGATCTGTGCACATCCTTGAGCTGTTCAACTTGGCGACTGGCGCGCCAGGCTGAGGAAGGACGCCTTTCCTCCTCGAGCTGCCCACCGGACCTGTAAGAGAAGAAGCCCAAGGCCAAGGACGTGAAGCGCAAGGGGGCTGCCGTGCTCGCGGGAGAACCAGACACCAAGCGAGGTAGAGATCAACCCGAGTCTTTCAAGGGCAGCCGGTACTGTGTGTACCACGACCTCCACACCCACAACACCAACAAATGTCAAGAGCTCCGAGCCGTGCAAGAAGGGAGAATCGGTCGACGCCCCGACCGCAACGATCGAGGCTACGGCCGAGGAGGAGGAAGAAACGCAGGACGCTGGGAAGTCCGTGGCCCTCGCCAAGGGTGGCGTAACCGACCTCGCGAGGATAGCTGGCAGGATCAGCCTCGCGAGGGAGGCAGGAGGGATCAGCCTCGCGAGGATCGCCCGCAAGGAAACGCAGGCCTCCCTCCTCTGCCGCCGCAGCCAAGAAGAAATGAGGACCATCATCAGGACGAGGGGGCAGGGGGCTTCCAGGAGCCGCGCGCGATCGCTTGCATCCTCGGCGGAGTTCAAGCCCCAGCCTCTCAACGCTTCTTCAAGCAGTTCGCCCGCGAAGTGAATGCAGTCCTCCCCAAGCTCGAGGCCACGCGCCCTCTCGGGTGGTCAGCGTGTGTAACATCCCAAAATTCTAAATTTTGGAATGTTATAAACAGATATATAGTCTTGATTGATTGTTTGATTGATTGACTGAAAATGAGTGAATTCGAAACTTTTTTTTGAAAGTTAAATGAGAGGGAATAAAAGGACTTTCCCAAGCTTTCATTTTCTTTTCTGATCTACATGAATTCAAATTCTTTTTCACCAGAAAACCCTGGAGAGAAGATGACATGACTTCTTCCATTTATTTCAATGACAAGGGGTGTTGAAAATATTTGAATTTCATTTGAGAATATTTCCAATTCTGAAACTTTATGCAACTCAATGATTTTCACGAGCGAAGATAAAATGACTTCTTCAAAACATATGAAATATGAGTTGGGAGTTTCAAAGAATTAAATTCAAAGTTCTTTTGAGTTTATTTTCAATTAGGAGTTATTTGAGTTTTATTCAAATTATTTTTCTCCAAAAATAAAATATATGGAAAATAGGGTAACATGATTCCCTACATAAGAAAAATAGAGAGAAATAAATTTGAATTCATTTTGGTATTTTTAAAAAAGTTTTTCATTGGATTTTTCTAGAGCAGAAGCACTCTTTGTTTTATTGGAATTTGTGAGTATTTTATTTGAAGCTAGAATAATGTTCATGTTGTAGAATATAATTTTCTGAAAATTTTGATATATTATATGCCTAGGTTGTATTTTTATTTTATAAGTTTTTTGTTTATTTTATTCGTCTGGAAATTGTTTAAAAAAAATCTCGTCTCCCCGACTGGGCGGCCGGCCGAGCCGAGCTGACCCAGCTCACCGCACTGAGCTCCCAGCGAGACTCACGCCCGCCTTGGGTCCGCTGCCGCCGTGGCCGATCCGCCACCTCCGCGCCGCCTTGCCCCTCCTCCACGCAACCCTCGCCCCTCTACATAAGCTCGCGCGCGCCATCGCTTTCCTCTCTGCTGCACCCGTCTTGCCCCCCCTCCGCATCTCGCCCGCCTCGCTGAACCCGTCGCCTCGCTCCGTCCCGTTGCCGAGGACCGCCGCCGACACCGCCATCCTCCTCACCTCGACGCCCCGCCCCTCCCCGACTTCTCTGTTTCCCTCCTCGACGACCGAAGCCGCTGCGCCACCGCGCGGGAGCCACCACCGCCGTCTGCCGGAGTTCGTCGCCGGAGTTCGGTAAACCCTAGCCTGATCTGTCCTCGTCCGTCGGATCTCGAGCCAACGGATCGGATTTGCTCTCTGTTTACCTAATCTAGCGGACGGTTCGTCCGTTAGCGTTCGTTAACGAACGTTAAGCTTTTTAGCCTTTTTCTTTTTCTGTTAATTTCGGCCAGGGACCCATATGTAATTAGTTTCTTCACAGATTAGTTCCTAACCTTAAAACGATCACAACCTTTTGCTCGTTAGTCCAAATCCAACGAAACCAACGCTCACTTCTTCGTTATGATCTCCTCTATCCGGTAATCCAACTCAAACATGTTTTTGAAAGTTTTAAAATTTGAATTCAAACTGATTTGTATTTGAACTTCGTTTGATCATAACTTGAGTTTCGTAACTCCGATTTAGTTGATTCTTTTTGCAAATCGAAGCTCTTGACCTAAACTTTCTGATAAGGCCAAATTCACATAATTTTGGTACTGTTAGAAATTGTTTTATGTTGCAGGAGTTATTTGCTTGGTTTTGATGTTTTCCGAATCGTTTTCTTCGTTCGGTCCGATGTTGTCGGTGTACTAGAGTAGGGGTACCCTAGTATCCCGAACTTGTGCACGGGCAGTTGCAGCCCTCCGCGGCAAGGCTTACCGGGTGACCGCCAAGGTCCTCCGTGGTTCCTTTGGAGCCATTCAAGAACAAAGTATTCAAGCCAAGGAGATAAGGCCCCCGGCAAGAGGAGCTTGCCGGAAGGCCACCCAAGGTACCTAGGAGACAAGGCCCGGCAAGAGGAGCTTGCCGGGAAGGCCCGATGAGCGACAAGCTTCCTGGACGCAACAAGACAACAATCGCGGCAAGGCGCTTGCTGCGGCATCACCACTCAGACCTGCGCTTCCAAAGACATCCACTAACGTCGCTCGACCTTTCCAGCGCCAGTGGCAAGAGGCCGTCGGCGGCCAACGGAGCGCGTGGCAAGCGGCGCCGACAAGATTGCCATCGTGGGTAAGCGGTGGCGCTTCGGGCGGTCCCTTTCTGCACCGTTAGGGCGACGTGAGCGGGCATTTAATGCCTTTGTCCCCTGCCGTCGTGGTTAGGTATGATACACTGTACAAGTAGCTGTACCAACCACTCCTTTTCCATTTTACCCTTGTCTACGTTGCCACCTGTCGGAGACCCTTTAGCATATAAAAGGAGGCCCATGCTAGCGTAGGGGAGTTCGAGAGGTTTGAAGCCAGAGAACACTCACGCTCGGTCTCGTTAGCAGCTTGTGTGTACTGTAGCACTCAGCGCTCCTGAGCAAGAACTCAATACACTCAGACATGCAGCAGTAGGAGTGTTATCTCTCCGGAGAGATCCGAAGCTGGGTAAACTGCTCGTGTGCTTCGCCTCGATTTGCTCTTCGTGCGACCTCCGCCCCCCGCCGAACCGAAAGGGGCTCGATCCGCCGGTCCCATAGGTGTTCGTGGGCCAGATCAGCCTCCCCGACATCTTTTGGCGCGCCAGGTAGGGGGCGTCGAGATTGTGTGAACCTGATCCGGCGTCCACACGAGCTAGATCTTCATCATCTTCATCGACATGCCACCGAAGAAGAAGGCTTCGGCGGCAGATGTTCCGTCCGCGTAGAACCCACCACCACCGGAGCAAACGGGTGGTGGGGTAGACGTCGGCGGAAGAATGGACGTAGACGGGGGAGCCCACGGTGCTGCCAAGTCCAAGGACAAGGCTGCGCAGACCTCGGTGTCCGTACATGCATCGCGCCCGTCTCAGGAGGCGCGGGACCGACAGCGTCATGGTATTCACAACGCCATACGCTCGTTGGACCAAGATCGAGCTGGTGGATCTCGGCATGCTCAAGACCAGCATGCACGCCATCATCTTTGGCGCGAAGCGAAACGCGATCGCTGGGCGGGATATCGCTTCCTTCTAACATAGTTAGAAGTCCGGCATATCCGCTCCTCGCGCCGTTTGCCACTGCCACCCACCACTCCAGCAGAAGCTTTGGCGAGAGCTCAACTGCTCCTGGATTACCCTCCAACAGCCGACAAGGTCGATGAATGGAGGGCCACCATTCAGAGTCTCATCGGCCTTTGCCAACGGCGACGCTCCGTGGCAGCCGAGTGCATTGCTGCCGCGGCAGGACTGCCAAACACGAGCCGGTGGCGGCAAACCGTGGGGTGCAACCACCATGCACTCTCTCCGCGCCGAAGGCCAAGATCGCCGACTTCGCCGGATCCACCTCGACAATGACTCCACCGCATCATCGGATCCACGAGCTCGCCGCGATCAGCGCCAAGTTCTTCACAAACGACAAGAAGAAGACGCTCGAACTCGCATCGAAGCGCCAAGAGAAGCGCGGCGTCAATCCGACCAGCGCTGCTGGGCCCTCTGTCGACATGCATGCGCCAGAGAGCTAGGCGACTTGCCGTCTGCGGTAGGTTGCCCTGCGTTCACTCGTGAGCTGCGGCAAGTCCGATGGCCCAAGAAGAAGAATTTCAAGCCGACGTGCGTAGAAGTACAACGGCAGGACGCATCCGTCGGAGTTCCTCAGCATCTACACCATCGCGGTGCAAGCTGCCGGGGGACGAGACGACAAGATCTTGGCCAACTACTTCCCGCTGGTGCTCAAGCCCAATGTCGAATCTGGCTCATGCACTTGCCGGACAACTCCATATCCTCTTGGGCAGATCTATGCCATCAGTTTGTCGGCGCCTTTACAGTGACCACAAGCCCCATGGCCAAGAAAGCGACCTTCATCTGCTGCGCCTGAAGGAAGGAGAGCCTCGCAAGTACATTCAGAGATTCAGCCACAGACACAACATCCCAGATGTCCACCCTGCCGCGGTAATCAGCGTGTTCCATCGAGCGTCTGAAACCGCAGGATCGCGGGAGGAGATGGCGATGTGCAAGATCGTAGACGCGTCGATGAGCTATATGCCCTGGCCGACAAGTGTGCACGTCTTTGAGGAAGGGAGGAGACTCCCGGAGAGAATACCGAAGCAGGAGGATCTCGATAGTGAGGAGACCGCCCGGCAAAGAAAAACCGCGGCGGAACAACAGGAAGAAGAAAGGCAAAGATGTGCTAGTTGTTGAGTAGTCCGCAACGGAGGTGGCGCCAAGAAAGCCAAAGCTGGTAGCTCCGGCAAGGAGGTTGCGGCCGCACCAACTGCCAGTGTGGCGGTCGTCGACAAGCGGGACGGCTCCAACAAAGCGATCTTGCAAGATCCACCGCACTAAGGGCCATGACCTCCAGAGCTGCAAAAGGTCGAGCAGCTTGTCGAGCAGCAGAAGGCTGAATACGAACGACGCGACAAGGAGAAGGCCCAGGAAGGTGCTGGAGGAGCTAGCAAGAAACGTCCCAGCCGAGGAGGACGCCGCGGCAAGGCCAAGCAGCGGCAAGGAGACAGACCTCCCCGCGGCCGCGACAAGGATGAAGACGACGACGATGATGAAGACATGGATGATGACGAGACCGATGAGCAGGAGTTCCAGAAAGCCACAGAGGTCCTGTGTGTTGACGGGGGTGCTTCTCTGCATACTTCACACCGCCAGCTCAAGCAGTGGATGCGGGAAGTCAATGTGGCAGAACCATCCGTCGAGTCACGCAAGCCTCTGAAATGGTCCAGCACGCCTATCATCTTTGATATTGAGGACCACCTTGATCGCGTAACTGCGGTCGGGTGCTTGCCGATGTTGGTTTCACCAACTATCCGCAACCTCAAGGTCACTAAGATGCTAGTTGACGGCGGGGCCGGCTTGAACCTGATCTCCTCCGCGGTGCTCCGAAACTCCGGATCCACGATGGCGAGCTCGAAGAGACCGCACATTTCAAGGAATCAATCCGGAAGGAGCAAGCGAAGGAAAGATCACGTTGCGGTGACATTTGGCAGCGAAGTTGAACTTCGTGGACTGAGAGGGTCACTTTTGACGTTCTTGACTTTCCATTGCCTTACAATGGGATACTTGGCCGTCCAAAGACTAACCAAATTCATGGCAACCTCTCACTATGCATACAACATCTTTGAAGATGCCAGGCCCGATAAGTGTCATCTCATCACGACGACAAGAAGGATGCTCTTATCTGCGCCGACAAGATCTACCGGAAGCAAAGAAGCGCAACAGATTGCAAGCCACTTGCCGATGAAGCTCCCGGGGCGAAGAAGAAGACCAAGTCCGACAAGAGCTCTGATGCCCACTCCGGCAAGCGCACCTCTTCGGAGTGCTGCACTACCATCGAGGACGCACCATCGAGCTCCACCGGCAAGTGTAAGAAGACGATGGCAGCTCCACCAGAGACCAAGAAGGTGTCCGCCAAGGAGGGCGGCACTGGTGGTACCTTCACCATCAGTGCCACTCTCGACCCTAAATAGGAAAGCGCGCTCGTTGATTTCCTGCGGGCGAACGTCGACGTGTTTGCGTGGCAACCGTCGACATCCCGGTGTTCCCGTGAAAGTAATTGAGCACCATCTTGCCGCTTGTCCTCATGCGCGGCCCGTCAAGCGAAAGTCGAGAAGCGGCGGTGGGCGCCAAGAATTCATCGCGAAGAAATCAAGAAATTGGAAGCGGCAGCCTTGTCGAGGAGTGCTCCATCCCTCGTGGTTGGCCAATCCTGTAGTTGTACGCAAGGCAAACGGGAAATGGAGGCTTTGTATCGACTTTACCGATGTCAATAAAGCTTGTCCCAAAGACCCATTTCCCTTGCCGCTCATCAACCAGATTGTTGACTCCACGGCCGGATGTGATTTGCTTTCATTTCTGGATGCATACTCAGGATATCGTCGGATCTTCATGGCAGAAGAGGATGAGGAGAAGACCGCATTCATCACCCCATGTGGCACATACTGTTTTTATACGGATGCCTTTCGGATTAAAGAATGCTGGTTCAACATTTGCAAGAGTAGTCCATGACGCTTTTGAGCCGCAAATGCACGAAATGTGGAAGCCTACATGGATGACATAGTGGTCAAAAGCAAGGACAAGGCGACTACGATTCAAGATTTAGACGAAACCTTTGCAAATCTGCGCAAGATCAACCTCAAGCTCAACCACGAGAAGTGTGTGTTTGGAGTCCCTTCCGCAAGCTTCTCGGGTTCTTCGTATCTCGGAGAATTGAAGCCAATCCCGACAAGATCAAGGCCATTGAGCAGATTGAAGCACCAAAGCGCGTCAAGGATGTACGAAGACTTGCCGGTTGCGTAGCTGCTCTCAGCAGGTTTATCTCTAGGTCTGCTGAGCGCGCCCTGCAGTTTTTCAAAATTTTGAAAAAGGCAGGTCCGATGAAATTGACTCCGGAAGCGGAGGCTGCGCTGCAGGACTTGAAGAGATACCTGTCCTCCACTCCAACACTTGTCGCACCTAAGCCACAAGAGAAGTTGCTGCTATATATAGCGGCATTCAATCAAGTGGTTAGTGCTGCGTTAGTAGCGGACAGGGAGGCGGATGATGAGCTAGCAACCATGGCAGATGCATCCAGCGACAAGCAGGGGCTTCACCGGCAAGCTCTGGTCCCGACAAGGATGGATCTACGCAGACGCATGAGAAGATGCAGAAAAGAATGGTGCAGCGCCCATTTTACTTTGTCAGTTCCCTTCTGCAGGGGGCTAGGTCAAGGTACTCTGGTGTGCGTAAATTGCTTCGGCCTCCTCATGGCCTCGAGAAAGCTGCGCCATTACTTCCGAGCACATGAGATCACAAATCGTCACTCGTTTTCCGCTGAAGAGGATCTTGCAAAATCCAGAGGCAACAGGCGGGATTGTCGAGTGGGCACTTTGGAACTGTCAAGCTTTGGCCTCAAGTTTGAGAGCACTTCAACTATCCAAAGCGAGCATTGGCGGAGTTCATAGCAGAATGGACGCCAACACAAGATGAAGAAATTCCGTAAACGAGCATCCCCGTCAAGGAAGCAAGCAAAGAGTGGCTGATGTACTTTGATGGTGCCTTCTCATTGCAAAGGCGCCGTCTTGAGCGTGCTACTTGTTGCACCCACGGAGAGCACCTCAAGTACGTAGTCCGGATGCACTTTCCCAAGGAGCAAGCAACAAACAATACCGCAGAGTATGAAGGTTTGCTTGCCGGTCTCGAGATCGCATGAGACCTTGGGATCAAGAAGCTCATTGTCGTGGGTGACTCACAGCTTGTCATCCGCCAAGTGAACAAGAGTTATCGGAGTCCGTTGATGGAAGCTTATGTTGATGAAGTGAGAAAGCTAGAAGAGCACTTTGACGGCCTACAAATGGAACATGTTCCAAGAGCTCAGAACGACATTGCCGATGGCACGTCAAGTCTGCTGCACTTAAGTTACACTGTGGAACTGTGGATTTTTGTGCTCAAGCTGACTCAACCATCTGTAACGCCATCAACCGGACAGAGCAAGAAGAGGAAGTTGATCTCTAGTGACTATTTTCCGGCAGAGCTTCCCGAAGTCGCCGTCAAGAAGGTCCTCAAGATCAAGACCAAGGGTGCTGAGGAGCAGTCTGCTCCGGCAAGCCCTAGGGTTTGTTCCGTTGAAGCAGACGCTCCCGGCAAGTTTTGCTCCAGCAAACTTGCCGGGGAACGCCAAGCTCCGGCTAAGCCGCAGGTTCTCGCCGTGGAAGCAGATGTTCCCGCAGCAGCAGATGTGCCTTTAGTCCTTGTTGTCGAGCCGCAAGCTCCAGCATGGGCACATCAGATTGTCCGTTTCCTTCAGACAGGAGAACTTCCCGAAGAGCAAGAAGAAGCGGAAAGAGTAACCCGACAGTCAAGTATGTACCAGTCCGTCGACAACACACTGTACAGAAGAAGACTCAACGGTGTGAAATTGAAGTGTATTCACCGGGAAGACGGACAAAAGCTGTTGGCAGAGATACATGGAGGCATATGTGGTCACCCCATTGGCGCCAGAGCCCTTGCCGGCAAAGCGGTCCGGCAAGGTTTCTTTTGGCCGACAACCCTCCGTGATGCAACCGCACAAGTAACCAAGTGTGAAGCGTGCGGCCCATTCCAAGCAGATACACCAGCCAGCTCAAGCTCTCCGGGCGATCCCTTTATCCTGGCCATTTTCGGTCTGGGGCTCGACATCCTCGGCCCCTTTCCCCGAAGCTGTCGGGGCTTTGAGTACTTGTATGTTGCAATCGACAAGTTCACAAAGTGGCCGGAAGTGGAAGCGATGAGGAAGGTGACAGACAACAAGAAGTTAAGTTCTTTAGGTCGATTGTTTGCCGCTTCGAATCCCTAACAGATCATCACCGACAACGGCACGCAATTCACGAGCCGCACCTTCATGCAAGACGTCCAAGATCTTGGCGCCAAGGTTCTGCTTCGCTTCGTTGCTCATCCGAGAAGTAACGGTCAAGCGGAGAGGGCGAATCTTTGAAGTGCTCTTGTGGCTCAAGACCAGAACTTTCGACAGCTGCACAAGTGCGGAAAGAACCTGATTGAGGAGCTGCCGGTGGTTCTTTGGTCGATCAGACGACGCCAAATCGAAGCCATCGCCGGACACCTTTCGCTCTAGTCTATGGAGCAGAGGCAGTTCTCCCCACGGAACTCATTATACGGATCACCTCGAGTGCTCGCTTATGATGAGCTTGAGCAAGAGCGATTCACGACAACATGACGTGCCTCCTTGAGGAGGATCGCCTTCAGTTGCTGCACGAGCTGCTCGATATCGCCAGCTTTGGCGCCGCTACCATAACCGCAAAGTTAATGCCGAAGTCTCGAGGAAGGCGACCTTGTTCTTCGGCGCGTTCAGTCCGCCAAGAATTCCAACAAGTTGACGCCTAAGTGGGAAGGCCCTTACCGGGTGAAACGAGTCACTAGGCCTGGCGTTGTCCGCCTTGATACCGAACATGGCATTCCGGTGAGAAACTCCTGGAACATTGAGCATCTTCGTAAGTTTTACCCGTAGGGCGCGGTTGCCGGAACCTGTTCCGGCAACCACCTTTTGTACAAGTCTTGCCGATGTTGCATGTAATCCTTTGTACAAAGCCGCAGACCCGATGCATAAGTAAAGCTAATGTGCTTCGCACATCTTGTCAATTTCATGCTTTCTACTTCTATTTTGCATGCGTTATCTCGACACTTTGTGCAGCACCTACCCCGGTAAGCAATAACGAGCCATAAGGCTCCATATCTTTATTTTCTCTTCTTTCTCTTTCTCAAAGAAAGGAAGGTTCCCTCGCCCACAAGTTTGCCGGGGAAAGGAGAAGATAATGGTGTGGACCAAGCGTCGCTCAAGGAAGTCTAGCCTTACCGGAAGAAAACGATGTAAAAGATAAGTTGCTAAAGTTTGAGCAATCAGTTTTAAATTTTTAAGTTATCTTCCTCGAACGACCGTACTTTGTATGGAAAACCTGTGCGCGGAGGAACCAACTCGTAGCTAGTTGCGCCTTACTTTGTTTCGAGTCCGCTCAACAACTTAAGTGAGCTGCGACTAGTTGCGACAAGGTTTCTTGTCGATAAAGACCGCAAGAAGCTTGACGTCCCGACGTCTCAAGACTCGCCATGCCAGTGCTGCTCTTGACAAGTTCCCTAAAAGCGTAGGGCAAAAACATACAAAGGAAGGAACCAAGTAAAGGAAATAACATAGCAATTGCTACCCGAAATAGAGTTATATTACAAGATAGCTTGTCGCAGCTCTAATAGATTGTTCTCATAACATGACCAGCAGCGGCAAGAAAAAGAGAAAGCGGGCGACCTAATCTACACGATCGCCCTCAACCCTCTTGATCCCGCTCACCCTGTCCACGATGGGTGCTACAAGGGTCTTGAGCGCTTCCACATCAGCATCCGGCGGCAAGGACTTGAGGACGTTGGTGAGGTTGAGGCCTGGGTTGTGGAAGGCCACCTTCATCAAGACCTTTTGAAGAGCTCCAGCAGATCTGGCGCGACTCCTCGCCAGCTGCTTTGGGATTTCTTCTTGGAGTCGCTGGAGGGCCGGCACCACGCCCTTGAAGAACAAGCTGAGCTTGGCACTGGGTCGGAGGTGCTCATCGGAGGAATATCCAAGATCCTACATCCCAACAAGGCCAGCTCCACAGCCGATGGCTGCAGCAACATCCACGAGACCCTCGGTCCAGTGCTCCACATTCTCCCTAAAGGTATTCAAGGCGGCAGCGGACTTCGCCAAAGCGCCTCGTCGGCCTTGATCTTCTCCTTCAAGGCCACCTCCTGCTCCCTGGCGCCCGTCCAGGCCCCCGAGTCAAGGTGGTCAGCTTCAACTCAAGATCTGCGTTGGAGTCCTTGGCGGCGCTGAGCTCCTTGCTCCTCTCGGCGAGACGGCCCTGCAGCTCGCCAAGAGTGTAGGCATCCTTCTCGCGCTCATGCTTGAGTGCAGCAAGCTCCTCGCCGCTCTCCTTGAGATTGGCCTCCAGCTGCATCACCTTCGTCTCCAGCTCCTTCTTGGCGGACTCGGCAGCTGTGGCAGCATCCTTTGCTTCCTTGAGAGCCCCGCCAAATGTTTGCTCGCGCGTGTCTAGATCCTCCTCATGGCTGTCAAGATTAACCTTCCTCTGCGCCAACTCGCCTTCCTAAGCAGATAGCTTCTCGGCGGCAAGCCGCTGTTGCTCCTTAGCTTCAGCCTTCTCGAGGAGGAAGGCATTTCTCTCCTCGGCGAGTCACTCCCGCTCCTCGCCAAGGACCGGAGAGCTTCTGGTTGAGGCCCCGGAGCTCCTCCGCGCGCTTCTCGATGTTCTGCTCGCCTTGGCGACAAGCGCTTCCCGGGATTCCAAAGCTTGGCTTGTTTGGGCACTAGAGCGACAAGCAAGCTCGCAGCACTGCTCCTCCTCGTGACTACTTATTGCTTTGTTTGGTGCGTCGACCGGCGTCGATCCAGCGGAGGTGAGCAGCTCTTCATCAAAGTTTCTCCTTCGGCCGGCGCCACAGAGCTCGACGACCATGGGAGCTTGATGAAGACGCCATCGCCGACCTTCAAATAGCGCCGGGCTGGGGCTCTTCGAGCCCGGACACCTGCCCAATGGGCGGAGGGATCGGTGGCCGGGCGTGGCGCCTGGCGCTCTGCGGCCTCAGGGCCGTTAGTGCGATCGCGGACCCTCGCCCGGCTTCTTCGGCGGCAGCTTTGGCGGCCTCTTCGCCCGGAGCTCGTCGGCGCCAGCTTCTTCTCCGATGGCGTGGCGTCGTCAAGATAAGCAGCCGTCCTCCTCATTGGCGGCCTCGGTCTCCATTGTCTCTGTGGCGGATGGATCTCGACAACCAGAAAATGAAGAAAAGTCAAGCAAATATTCAAAAAGAAAATCAGAAGAAGAACACAAGGAAAGTTTTCAAGCAAGAGGATTACCTGTGCTAGGGTCTGCAGTCATGGTCTCCGCCACCAGGGGATCGCTGGTGCTGTCCCTTGCCGGAGAGCTGCCCTTGCCGGAGAACTGCCCCTTGACGGAGAAGTCTCCCTTGCCGGAGAACGCTCCCTTGCCGGGGAATCCTCCCTTGGCGGTGTAGTCGAAGCAGAAGGCATGTCAGGAGCGGCTTCAGGGCACTCCTGGTAAGGCTGCTCTGCTCCTACACAAATCAGCAGTCAGATATCAGCAAAGAAAGGGCACCCATGCACGCCTAACAGCAGGAAGTAAACCATATACTTACGCTGGGGGCTGCGCTGGGGGCTGCTTTGAGGAAGAGTTGCCGCGTCCGGCAAGGTGGTCTTGGACGCGCCTCCTGCTGTCATGGTGGGTTCGTCTCGATGACAATCACCGGGCCTTGGCTCTCTTCGACGCTCTCGGGCCAGCGTCACGAAAAGGAATGGGTTCAGAGTGAAGCAAATCGACATACAAGACAAAGCAACAAGTCAAGAACTACAAATGCTGCAAAGAATCTTACTCTTCTTCTTCCTCGTCGGAGCTGAGCGCGGAGAGATCAAATTCTGGCTCGCCTCCAGTACGACGAGGCGGAGGAGTAGGTTCCCTTGGCCGCTTGGCGGGAGTAGAAGCGGTGGTCTGCGAGGGCCCCGCTCCAGTTGCCGCAGCGGCGTGAGGTGCTCCCGCGGCACTAGTGCTTGCCGCGGTGGAGCGCGTCGCTGGCGCCGACTGTTGACCGTCTGCCCGCTCCGCTACGCCTCCGGCCTTGCGGAGACGCCTTCTTGGTGGAGCTGGGGGCTCCGCTTGCGGCAAGCTGTCTCGAAGGAGGAGGCGCCCTCGGGCTCGCCGACTCAGCCAGTTCGACAAGCTCTTCCTCGCCGCAAACTCCCTCGCCGACAAGGCTTGCCGCCTCTGCTGCCTCTGCCTCCTCCACGGTGAATTCGAACTTGCCGTGGCGGCTGCTGCCGCCTCTTCCAGCTGGTGGCGCGCCGCATCTCATCATCGATGGTGTCGCAGGTGAGGCTCTTACATTTCATCGGGCGGACCGACACTTCTACCAGTTGTCAAAGAACACTCGCACGAAGTCATCTGCAGGCTCTTGCCGGTTGGAACGATTCCATGCGAAGTCGCTAACGGCATGATTGCATGGATGTGGTCGAAGCGAGGAATTGTTGCACAGCGACGACATTCTTCGGCAACTCGAACGCTCCGGGATGCTCAGGATCGTGCTTGAACAGCTCCAAGAGCATCGCGTCCAGCCTGTGACAGTGAAATTGAAGTTGAGGCCCGGCGCAGCCTCATGATATCCGCCGCTGCTCGAACTCCCAGCGGGTCTCCTCCTCTCCTGCAGGGGCGAAGCGTGCGACGAGGAAATCTGCGCCAATGGCGCCTCTGATGAAGTCCGGTAAGCCTCAGCGTAGGATCCGGATGACGGCAATCTTCATCCTAAGCGTCTTCCGGGGCCGACTGCTCCAATCGTTGCCGCGACCATCGAGGTTTGGCGCTGGGCGGTAAACGGCTCGCGGGTTCTCCTCGACAATCCAACACCAGTCTGCTTCTCCACTCATCCCATTTGCTGCGGAGCTCTCCCTCCAGATAAGCTTCCTTCTTGCCGGTCCTCGAGATCCAAAGCGATCCCACCGGAAAGAGGCTCCCTCTCTCAACTCGGGGCATAAAGAAGTGGCGGAAAAGGGCTACGTTTGGATGGACTCGACAAAGTTTTCGCAGAGATGTGCGAAGACCGCCATGGTCGTAACAGCATTGGGGGTGAAGTCAAGGAGGCGGAACCCGTGGGTGTTCATGATATCGCAGAAAAATTCAGAGAAAGGCGGGCGAGCCCGCAGAGAAGAACAAATACAAGAAAGGGTACCCATTCGGAGCCAGTTCCGAAGCAGCAGCTGGGAGTACCTTCGTGCGCGGATGCGCTCGCGTCTCCGTCGACCAGAAGAGGTAGTAGTACTCCCTCAGCTCCCTCGCGGCGAGCTGGGGGGGGGGGGAAGATTGCCCGCTCCTTCCGCAGCGCCGCAAGCCGCTGCGCCTCGGCTGACTTCACGGCCTTCCCCTTGTCGGCTTTCGGAGCCATGGCGGAGGTGGTGAGGGAGATCGACGGCGTTGGTGATCTTTGAGTGGCGATGGGGGTGGAGCGCTCTCTCTTCAGCCTTGGGAAGAAGGGGGAAGCAGCGGGGGTTTTTCGAGATTGGACAGCAACTGGCGAGATAGGCGAACTGCCCCTGTTTCCCCTGCTTATAAACAGGGAGGGGGCGGACGTTCCGTCTTTCCAAATAAAGAAACCACCCATGATCTCACCCACGATCTCTCACACGACGCCGCATTCGACGCGTGCCGTTCGTGGAGGGCGTGGTGGGTCCAGGGTGAGTTACGGTGTAACCCAGGCCGCGCGTGCCCGTGCCCTGTTTTGGGCCTGGCCCAACAGCGCTCGGCACCGTGTGGCCCAGCCGGGGCTCCAAATGGTGTACTAGAGTAGGGGTACCCGAGTATCCCGAACTCGTGCAGGGGCAGTTGCAGCACCCCCGCGGCAAGGCTTGCCGCGGTGACCGCCAAGGTCCTCCATGGTTCCTTTGGAGCCATTCAAGATCAAAGTATTTAAGCCAAAGAGACAAGGCCCCGGCAAGAGGAGCTTGCCGGGAAGGCCAACCAAGGCACCTAGGAGACAAGGCCCCGGCAAGAGGAGCTTGCGGGGAAGGCCCGGTGAGCGACAAGCTTCCGGACGCGACAAGACAACAACCGCGGCAAGGCGCTTGCCGCGGCAGACCACCACTCATACTGCGCTCCAAAGACATCCACTAACGTGTCGCCTCGACCTTTCCAGCATCGCTGTGGCAAGAGGTCAGGCGCCAACGGAGCGCTGCGTGGCGCTACCGGCGACAAGATTGCCATCGTGGCAAGCGGTGGCGCCCTCGGGCGGTCCCTTTCTGCCTTTGTTAGGCGGCGTGAGCGGGCATTTAATGCCTTTGTCCCCGCCGCCGTGGTTAGGTATGATACACCGCATACAAGTAGCTGTACCAACCACTCCTTTTTCATTTTTTACCCTTGTCTACGTTGCCACCGCTCGGAGACCCCTTTAGCATATAAAAGGAGGCCCATGCGCATAGCGTGGGGGGGAGTTCGAGAGGTTGAAGCGAGAGAACACTCACGCTCGGTCTCGTTAGCGACTTGTGTGTCTTTGTAGCACTCAGCGCTCCTGAGCAAGAACTCAATACACTCAGACATGCAGCAGTAGGAGTGTTATCTCTCCGGAGAGCTCCGAAGCTGGGTAAACTGCTCGTGTGCTTCGCCTCGATCTGCTCTTCGTGCGACCTCCGCCCCCCGCCGAACCGAAAGGGGCTCGGTCCGCCGGTCCCATAGGTGTTCGTGGGCCAGATCAGCCTCCCCAACAGATGTTTTGAGTGATGGCTTATGTGTGGCTACTATTGCTTGATTACGATAGATTGACCGGAGTGTGACGAGTAGAACTATCAAGAGTTTTGAGTGTGAATCATCTTCTTCAACATTGCAGGCAAGTAACACATTGATCATATACTTTTCATACCCAGTTTTTATGCATTAGATCTATCCTCAAAACATTGCATTGATTTAGGATCTAATTAAATTGTGGGATGGGAAGTAGTTTGAGGTAGTACCTATTACCTGTTTTATTATCAAACCCTTGGGAGTTACTTCTACGTTTGCTTATTATGCCATGCTATGCTAGTAGACGTGGATTGGGTGAGTGTATTCCATGACAGATGTGAGATTGTTATATTAATGGTTTATTTAAGGTGGCAACTTAAACACACATCTGGGTGGATTGAGGCTCCTAGTTTCTATCAGGACTTGCCTGTATTTCTTCGGACCGCTACCCAGGCTCAAAGGGATCATGAGATTATTCAAACTAGAAACTTCCGTGTGCAGCCACAAGCCATTATGGGCTCTGGCATAGTTGATTAAGTTGTGCGAACTCTTACGGGTAGACTAGCAGATGTAGGGGTTGTAGGTTGGTACGGTCTACCCACATGTAAGGTGCTAGTGCCTCTGAAAGACTATGTCTCGGTCATCCGTTTCTCAAACTCCATGTAGTGCGTGAAATCAAACGGAGGAGATCGAGTCTTGTGGGGAAAAGTGCGCAAACCTCTGCAGAGTGTATAAACTAATCATGATTAGCCGTGTCCCCGGTTATGGACATCTTGAGTATCTAGTTCTTGGATTATCCTGTTGATCTCATCACGTTACTTAATATAATTTGTTTGGGTTTTAATGAGTACTTTTAATTGGGATTGAGGATGCTGTCAACCATTCTCAATGTTCAACAACCACCATGATAGTTAAATAAATTTATTCCTTTGCAGTAGGGAAAAATTGGCTTTTCGCAAAACTGTAACCATAGAGCTTTCCACCAGCCATATATGCATGTAGTATAGGCTTATTCTTTCATTATTCTCTATGTGTTACTTTGCCAGCATATTCCATGTCTTGACCCGTTTTCTCGCTGCAACTTTTCATGTTGCGCACTTTTCGCATTTAGTAAGTGATACGTTAGGGTTACGATTTCTACACTCAACTTTGCCGTTGGTGTTGATGGGAATCCACAACCTTGTTACTTCCGCTATTTGGGTTGAGGTAATTGTATTTACGTTATTTATACATGTGATTTACCTCTGTTATAAATCCTCGAGTACTGTGTGTCAAGATACCAATCCAGGGATGACACTTAAGCACAGAGACTTGATCCATTCGGGTCGGGTCGCTACAAGATGGTATCAGAGCACATGTTGACTGTAGGACGTGACCCTAGAAATGGGCAAGCCCATAGGAAGGATTTTCTCTACAACTTTATTTTTAAAAATACCTTTTACCTCTCTTTTCTTCTGAGCTTATCCAAATATTCCCTTTTAGTGAGACCATAACCCTTTCCCCTTTTGACCACACGAAGATTCAGCTGATGGATCACTCCAAGAAGTACAAGATATCGGACAACTAAGACTACTTTGGAATAAAGAGGATTTTTACCGTGCATTACAATGACGGAAACTACAACGGTGAAGACTCTGAAGACTAGGAGAATTTGAAGGCTCTGATTTATGACCTAGGAAGGCTACCCTTATGGAACTTGGCAGACTATGGAAGTTGTCAATACCCGAGATCAAGGTGTATCAGAGAAAGACCGGAGCATGGAGAGTTAAAAACTCAAAGTTTTGTCAGGAAAACCCTAAGGCAGGAGATATCGACTATGGAATGATAGCTCATGGAAATGACAAGAGCAGAAACACGCTATCCATGATGTTATCGCCCGCTTATGCTATTGTCACCGTGCTGAGTTAAGCATGCATATGCATGGAAGGATTGGATGGTAGAAGGCTGATGGAGCACCTATCAGCAAGAGGTGAAGTTTTAACCTTAACTGATGTAACACCGGGATCTGGAGCATTACATCAAGGATTTTAGGGTGGATCTGCAGGAAGACGTATTTGACAAGGAAGCAGTTCGTAAAGAACCCAGGTTCTAGAAGATTAAAATAGCCAAGCTAGAGGAGCAAAACCTTGAGACATCAAAGATTCGCCAGGAACTGAAGGACAGCAGGATCATGGTCCATGTCGAGGTTGATGAAACCCAGAAGTTTGGAATGCAACTCCAGAAATATTAAAGGACGTCACGAGAGATTTCGCGTCAACAGAGAGGATCTGACAAAAGAACTTGAGTAGGACAAGCATGATTAGAAGAAGCCATCGGAGACATGAACAAGAATCGAAGAGTTTGATGACCTTGAAGATTTATTGACAATTAGAAGACCAAACCCCGTTATATACTTACGTAAGATGCGACGATTGTGAGCTGTCATTTGTTTGTTGTTTTTCCAACAGCCACAATAAAATCTGCTTTTTCAAAACTATTGCTTGTATTGTGTGCATCCCTCTCTATCTCTCTTATCCCACCCCAAAACCCATGGACCCAATAGAGGATGAATGGAGATGAGCTTGTATTTTTCTGGACCGATGAGTCAATTGGAGACAGGCCGATGGATTTAGAACATGGAGGATCACATGGAGAATAACCCTATAGCCGGAAAGGATATGACCCAGCATGCTCTTCCATTCTTTGAAAGATGTGCTGCTACCTGGTGGAGGATGTACCAAACCATCAACGGATGGCAAGGAATAACCACTTGGAAGGAATTTAAGTGGACTTTGTTAAAGTCTCGACTTGTGTCCCAGAAGTTGAAGCCTTATGGAAATGATATGGAGAATGTGCATGCAAGCTTTGTAGAGAAATAGGACACAGCCATAAAGAACAACAGGATGAATACCCTCATAAGTGGGGGATTACCAAAGGAGTTAGCCGAGGATCTCAGGGAACTTCGGTTGGAGATTGTTCCCAAAGGTTTTGTTGCAATAATGGAAGTTTAGTCTATAGTGTTGGGAAAGATCCTGAAGCTTAGAAGGTTGACAAAGAGATTGCTGAGGATGAGCAAAGGAAAGGCCAAAGGTTTTCGTAAGGATGAGCACGACACCTTATGGTTTGAGGATCGTGTATATGTGCCCAATAATGCAAAGATCAGGAAGTTAGCCCTTCAGGAGGCTCATGACTCACCATACTCGATTTGCCCTGGAAACACCAAGATGTATTTGGATTTGAAGGAGCGTTTCTGGTGGACTGGTATGAAGAAGGATATTGCGGAGTATGTAGTCGTAGGTGATGTATGCCAGAGAGAGTAAGAGCAGAGCATCAGAAGCCAGCAGGATTACTACAGCCTATGCCGATACCCGGATGGAAGTGGGATAGGCTTGGCATGGATTTCATTACCAGATTTCCCAAAACCCGATCGGGATATGATTCTATCTGGGTAGTAGTTGACTCGCTTGACCAAAGTGGCTCATTTTATCCCAGTGAAAACCACCTATACAAGTGCGAAATTGGCCAAGATATATTTGACAAGGATCGTATGTCTGCATGGAGTTCCGAGGACCATCGTAGAGGAACACAGTTTACCTCAAAGTTTTGGAATCAGCTGCACTGCACTTTGGGTACTAGGCTAGAGTTCAAGACAACCTTTCATCCGCAGACGGATGGATAAATCAAGAGAGTCAATCAGATTTTGGAGGACATGTTGAGAGCGTAGCGCTAGATTATGGATCTAGTAGTGATGATAATCTACCTTACGCGGAGTTCTGATTCAACAACAGCTACCAAGTCAGTTTGAAGATGGCCCCTTTTGAAGCTTTGTATGGGAAAAGGAGCCAGACACCATTTGAGGTGGGATGAAGTTGGAGACCGTCAGTAGATTGGACCAAATGTGATCAAGGAGTCAGAAGAGAATGTTAAGTTGATTTGAGATAGGCTGAAGGTAGCTCAGTCCAGTCAGAAGAGTTATGTAGACTCAAAAACGCAAGGAGGTAGTCTATGAAATTGGATACAAAGCATGTCTTCATGTGTCCCCTCTACGAGGAGTTAAATGATTTGGAGTTAGGGAAAGTTAGCCCCGAGATTTGTAGGACCATACTGAGTTTTGGAGTGTATGGGAGAAGTGGCCAACAAATTGGAGTCACCCGAAGGACTGTTAGGAGTTCATGATGTGTTTCACGTTTTCCAGTTGAAGAAGTGCCATGCAGAGATGGCCAATATCCCCCCATAAGGACGCTTGACCCTGGAAAGGATAATGATGTCACACGAAGTGGAGTATGGACTTCATAAGTATAAGTTTTTATCTCAGTATGTGGGATATCCCACAAGGATGAAGAGATGAATTACTATTGGATATAAAGGAGGTATGATGTTGGAAATATGGATCAATGGAAATTCCATGATGAGTCCGAGTAATCACATCTCAGTTTGATACAAATAGAAGGAAGAAAGACATTACAATTGGATGGATTTTAAGTATGCTAGGAAGCTGGAAGTTGAATGTTGGAATAACGATCAGTTGCCCGCGATGATGAGTTCAAGGTTTACAAGTGATGAGATGGGCCATAACCCACAGGCCCCAGGACCTACCAACAAGCAAGCACACTCTTGCTGAAGGAAAAACCCTGGAAAGAGTTACCATTTTATCGATAGACGATCCTATAGGAGTTTACGCAAAACCTGAGAGTTGTTAAGGAACGATAGATGTTTGTTTGGCTTGTAGAATCAATGGATTTATCCGAACTTGGTTCGTCGACAAGAGAAATTCTGCAATGCTTGTGAGGATGACCGAGTGTTAGAATGCGAGATTCGCTAACCATGTACAAGGTAATGATTTGGGTGCGGGATGGATTGATCACCATACCGACTTACTCTTATTATTCGCGTTGCTATATGGGATGGTAAATCTGAGTGACTTACCTATAGTAGAGAGACGACGATCAAAACCTTGTTTGAACCTTAGAATGGTATAAATATTTTCCCTGGTACACGGCAGTTGTTGCCAATCGTAGGATATACGGTGAGGATCAACCTGCATCTGCTTCCAAAGCAGGATGTACCATTAAATTGATGACCACCATGAGATATCGATAGTTGTTTAGAATTGGCGCCAGACCCATCAGCTAAGAAGACCCAGTCTCGGAATAACCTTACAAAGAGGAAAGGACAAAAGTATTGAGGAAAAAGGTTATGCCACTATCGGAAGAGCCCAGAGAAGGAATTATCCTTAAGATCTGAGAAGACCGACACTGTCAAGAATAAGGATGGAGTATCTGAGTTTTGATGGAAACATAACCATGCTTCTAAGGGTGGTAGCACCCGAGACCCGGAGACGATCGATGGATTTTTGGAGAAGACCCCCAAACCCTAACCTTTTTCTTTCTAGCCTCTCCGAATCTCGAGGACGAGATTCATTTTAAGGGTGGTAGTTTTGTAACATCCCAAAATTCTAAATTTTGGAATGTTATAAACAGATAGATAGTATTGATTGATTGTTTGATTGATTGACTGAAAGTGAGTGAATTCGAATTTTTTTTTGAAAGTTAAATGAGAGGGAATAAAAGGACTTTCCCAAACTTTCATTTTCTTTTCTGATCTCCGTGAATTCAAATTCTTTTTCACCACAAAACCCTGGAGAGAAGATGACATGACTTCTTCCATTTATTTAAATGACAAGGGGTGTTGAAAATATTTGAATTTCATTTGAGAATATTTCCAATTTTGAAACTTTATGCAACTCAATGATTTTCACGAACGAAGATAAAATGACTTCTTCAAAACATATGAAATATGAGTTGGGAGTTTCAAAGAATTAAATTCAAAGTTCTTTTGAGTTTATTTTCAATTTGGAGTTATGTGAGTTTTATTCAAATTATTTTTCTCCAAAAATAAAATATATGGAAAATAGGGTAACATGATTCCCTACATCAGAAAAATGGAGAGAAATAAATTTGAATTCATGTTGGTATTTTTAAAAAAGATTTTCATTGGATTTTTCTAGAGCAGAAGCACTCTTTGTTTTTTGGAATTTGTGAGTATTTTATTTGAAGCTAGAATAATGTTCATGTTGTAGAATATAATTTTCTAAATTTTTTGATATATTATATGCCTAGGTTGTATTTTTATTTTATAAGTTTTTGTTTATTTTATTCGTCTGGAAATTGTTTAAAAAACTCTTGTCTCCCCGACTGGGCCGGCCCAGCGGCCGAGCCGGGCCACAGCCAGCCCACCTTGCCGCCTTCGAGCTCCCATGGACTCCGCCCGCGCTGCCGTCTTCCGCCCGCTGCGGGCCGATTCGGCCACCTCCGCGCACTGCCCCCTCCTCCACGCAACCCCTCGCCCCCTCTACATAAGCTCGCACTGGCGCTTTTCCTCTCTGCTGCACCGCTGCCCCTCCCGCATCTGTCGCCGCCTCATGGAGCCGCTGCCGTCGCCTCGTCAGCGCCGAGGACCGCCGCCGACACCGCCATCCTCCTCACCTCGACGCGCCGCCCCTCCCCGACTTCTCTGTTGCCCTCCTCGATGACCGAAGCCGCTGCGCCAACGCGCCGGAGCCACCACCGCCGTCCGCCGGAGTTCGTCGCCGGAGTTCGGTAAACCCTAGCCCGATCTGTCCTCGTCCGTCGGATCTCGAGCCAACGGATCGGATTTGCTCTCTGTTTACCTAATCTAGCGGACGGTTCGTCCGTTAGCGTTCGTTAACGAACGTTCGCTTTTTAGCCTTTTTCTTTTTCTGTTAATTTCGGCCAGGGACCCATATGTAATTAGTTTCTTCACAGATTAGTCCCTAACCTTAAAACGATCACAACCTTTTGCTCGTTAGTCCAAATCCAATGAAACCAACGCCCACTTCTTCGTTATGATCTCCTCTATCCGGTAATCCAACTCAAACATGTTTTTGAAAGTTTTAAAATTTGAATTCAAACTGATTTGTATTTGAACTTCATTTGATCATAACTTGAGTTTCGTAACTCCGATTTAGTTGATTCTTTTTGCAAATCGAAGCTCTTGACCTAAACTTTCTGATAAGGCCAAATTCACATAATTTTGGTACTGTTAGAAATTGTTTTATGTTGCAGGAGTTATTTGCTTGGTTTTGATGTTTTCCGAATTGTTTTCTTCGTTCGGTCCGATGTTTTGAGTGATTGCTTATGTGTGGCTACTATTGCTCTATTACGATAGATTGACCGGAGTGTGACGAGTAGAACTATCAAGAGTTTTGAGTGCGAATCATCTTCTTCAACATTGCAGACAAGTAACACATTGATCATATACTTTTCATACCCAGTTTTTATGCATTAGATCTATCCTCAAAACATTGCATTGATTTAGGATCTAATTAAATTGTGGGATGGGAAGTAGTTTGAGGTAGTACCTATTACCTGTTTTATTATCAAACCCTTGGGAGTTACTTCTACGTTTGCTTATTATGCCATGCTATGCTAGTAGACGTGGATTTGGTGAGTGTATTCCATGACAGATGTGAGATTGTTAAATTAATGGTTTATTTAAGGTGGCAACTTAAACACACATCTGGGTTGATTGAGGCACCTGGTTTCTATCAGACTTGCCTGTATTTCTTCGGACCGCCACCCAAGCTCAAAGGGATCATGAGATTATTCAAACTAGAAACTTCCGTGTGCAGCCACAAGCCATTATGGGCTCTGGCATAGTTGATTAAGTTGTGCGAACTCTTACGGGTAGACTAGCAGATGTAGGGGTTGTAGGTTGGTACGGTCTACCCACATGTAAGGTGCTAGTGCCTCTGAAAGACTATGTCTCGGTCATCCGTTTCTCAAACACCATGTAGTGCGAGAAAGCAAACGGAGGAGATCGAGTCTTGTGGGGAAAAGTGCGCAAACCTCTGCAGAGTGTATAAACTAATCATGATTAGCCGTGTCCCCGGTTATGGACATCTTGAGTATCTAGTTCTTGGATTATCCTGTTGATCTCATCAACGTTACTTAATATAATTTGTTTGGGTTTTAATGAGTACTTTTAATTGGGATTGAGGATCTTGTCAACCATTCTCAATGTTCAACAACCACCATGATAGTTAAATAAATTTATTCCTTTGGCAAGAGGGAAAAATTGGCTTTTCGCAAAACTGTAACCATAGAGCTTTCCACCAGCCATATATGCATGTAGTATAGGCTTATTCTTTCATTATTATCTATGTGTTACTTTGCCAGATATTCCATGTGTCAATTGACCCGTTTCAGCTGCAACTTTTCATGTTGCGCACTTTTCGCATTTACGACGAGTAAGTGATACGTTAGGGTTACGATTTCTACACTCAACTTTGCCGTTGGTGTTGATGGGAATCCACAACCTTGTTACTTCCGCTATTTGGGTTGAGGTAATTGTACTTACATTATTTATACATGTGATTTACCTCTGTTATAAATCCTCGAGTATTGTGTGTGTCAGCATATCGATCCAGGGATGACACTTAAGCACAGAGACTTGATCCATTCGGGTTGGGTCGCTACAGCGTGCGCCATCACGTTCAGCTCAGCGGATCAGCTCAAGAGCGCGGCCACAGCCGGAGTCCTCCCGATGCTTTGTTCCCCAATCATCAGCAACGTGCAAGTCACCAGGACCCTCATCGATGTCGGAGCAGGGCTCAATGTCCTGTCCGTAGAGACATTCAACAATCTCCAAGTACCTTACAATCAGCTTCAGCCAACCAAGCCTTTCTCTGGAGTCACCGATGGCTCCACAGTTCCGATTGGGCGGGTCCGCCTCCTTGTCACCTTCGGGGCGCGTGACAACTACCGCACCGAGCTCATCGACTTCGATGTCGCCCACATTCGCCTGCCATACAATGCCATCCTCGGGTACCCAGCTCTGGCCAAGTTCATGGCCGTGACTCATCACGGCTACAACGTCCTCAAGATGCCAGGAAGTGACGGAGTCATCATGGTGCCTTGGCAGAGACGCAGTGTGCTCCCTGGAGCGAGCTTTTCAAGCTGCGTCACTTGAAGACCCAGATCGCAGGAGCGGGAGGCTCCCCGAGACCGCTCCCAAGAAGAAGAAATTGCCAGGCCCGACCCCTCAGGAGGCAGGCCCCTCAGGGTCCGCGCCTGTTCAGGGGACACCTCCTTCTGTCGCATAGGAAGGCACGCCCGACGCCCTCCTCAAGCAAGGCTCGGGGGCTCTCTCCTGGAGGGCCACCGACCATGCTAAGGTCACGAGGGAGGCGCTTGGGCACCACTTGGAGGCGTGTTTAGAAGCATGTTTCCCTAAGGAAGGAGCGAGGCAAAGAGGGCCAAACCCTCAGGAGTTCGTCAGCCAGATCATTCAGGAGCTGCAGGAGTCAAGAGTCATGAGTGGCAGCCGCCGCTTACCCGCCGTAGCTCCCCATCCAGGCGAGGATGGTGGGCTGGCGTCTGTTTGACATACCAGGCTCAACCGAGCCACCTCTCGAGCGCTTCTGGCCCTCACGCGGGGCACTGCGAAGGTCCACCCCACTACGTTCGCATGCCTGCGGCGTGCAGGCTCACGGCCGCCACGCGCCAGCGCCTCATGGGGAGCATCCTGGAGGCTCAAGAGGCCAGGCGTTCCGCAATCCTGGTGGAGATGGAGATGGTCCGCGAGGAGCCACCAGTGCCTCCGGAGCCTCCCGAGGCTCCTGGGCCTGGGGGCTCGTGAAGATCGGCTTCTGCAGCCCACGACGTCTGCTACTTCAGCACCCCTTCGTCCTCAACGTTATCAGGTGACATCCTTCAAGTTTCATTTCCAGCTAGGAGCGCCCCCAGGGCTGCATCATTCCCAGGCCGCACGGGTCCGTCCCCACGGCGTGTATCCCTTTTACTTCATGTTCCTAGCTTACTTTGTTGGGGGCGCCCCTCGGGCTGCATCATCCCCAAGTCGCTCGGGCCAGGCCCAGCGGCATGTACCCTTCTTGCGTTTATTTCGGGTTATGCGTTCGACCCATCATGATTGTTATTTGATGCCGGTCCACGGCACCCCTTCTTCCTTCATGTCGGCCGCTTGCACGTTAAAGGGGGGGGGGTACCTGAGCATCGGGACTCATGGGCTCCTACTGGCTCTCCAGCCCTCACCCTCTGGCCTTGTCCACGGCATCACGACCTGGCATACCAGCGACGGCTGAGACCCGCTCGAGGGCCGGGACCCGAGGACGTAGAGCGTCGGCGTCTAACCAAATTTGCAGGAACACATCACAAGTTAAGGCCCAGTGCCTGGCGCAACCCGCCTTGAGGTAGGGCCCCGTGAGTCCCGCGCTGGCTCACGGGTGCCCAGATACACCTCGCCAGGCCCTACCGTGCTAGCCACGTGTCGTATGGGGCCTGCACGCCTGGGCTCCACCCGGAGGGGAGCCCCTCCCACGCACTGATGGAAGCACCATGCTCACTGGCCGACGACACAGCCGAGGAGCGGCTATGCCCTGCACACACGGAAGCGCTTATGCTCATGCTGGTGATAAACAACTGAGGGTGGCCCCCGGCCGCATCAACCTCAAGGAGCCCAGAGCTCAATGTCTGGCCTCGCAACGCCTCCCCTCGGGAGTGCCGCGTGAGGGGGCTGGGCACGGGGGCTACGCCTGGGTCACGCCCAGACGCACGCCACCCAGCCAGGCCCCTCGGGCCTGGTTCGTCGCACGTCCCTCCCGGCGGAGCCAAGGTACGAAGGCCGTTTAAACGTCAAGGGGACTCCTGAGCATCGCGACTCAGAGCCTAACTGGTCACGTAGCCCCTCACTCCTTAGTTCCGAAGGCTAATGGCGGTTGAGGTATGCGCTGGGCCGGGCTCTGCAGACGAGAATGGTAAATTCACCGTACATCTCACCTCCCTCGCTTGTTGTTCGTGCACCAAGGGGACTCCTCGAGCATCGCGACTCGAGCCTAACTTGTCACGTAGCCCCTCGACTCCTTGGCCCGCCCCTGGTTTCTGGTCGGGGCTAATGGCGGCCGAGGTATCAAGGCCGGGCTCTGCCGGCGTAGAACATAAGCAAGTAGGAAGGAAAAGCGCAAATCTCAAGGAATTCAAAAGCAAATATTACAGTCCATAACTGTTATCATGACACCAGACGCAAGTTTAAATGCCTCCCCAAGGCATGATGCATGTTGCAGGAGCTGAAAGCAGAACAGGAGCCACAAAGGAGTCACTTGTCAACAACGGAGCTGCGTTGAGCGGGTTCGTCTCGTGAAGCCTCAGGACCGGTAGTGCCTCGCTTCGGCTTGGTGCTGAAGGCCCGAAACTTCGCCAGCAGAGCCTCCTCTCGACCCTTCACAGCCTCAGCAGCGGCAGCGGCAAGCTTGCTGCTCACTGGCTCCAGCAGGCTGTCGAGGTCGACGTCGGGATCGCAAAGGTAGACATGGGTAAGGACGCTCGTCAGCGCTGCAGAAGACAGGACACGCGCCTCGGCCTCAGCCGTGGTGCCAAGGCCAAGGGTGACATCTTCAAGGGCGCGGATCAGGAAGGGAAGCAGCTTGGCAGGGCCGTCCTCGGCACCGGCCAGCGGGCTTTCGTGCTCTTTGTCGTCGCGACCTCAGCAAGGTGCGAGCCTTCACCTCCATCTCCGCAAAGGCCTCGCGGTCCTCGGCGAGGACCCGCGCCTTGTCGTCCAGCTCGACCTTCTTCGCCTCCAACTCCTGCTCCAGCGCACCCAGGCGGTCACGACGCTTGTTAAGCTTGGCGTCCCGGTCCTTGACGTCCGCCTCACGAGCCTTCATGTCTTCCTCCTTCTCTTGGCGAATGTGGGCTTCCTTGGCAAGCTGGTCACGCAGGCCCTGCAGCTCGCTCTCCAGCGCCTTGCAGCGACCTTGGACATCGGCTACCTCCCCCAAGGACGGCCTGCTTCTCCTCGTCGCAAGCCGTCGAGGCCTGAACCAGCGCCGCTCGAATCGAAGCGTCAGAGCGAACCCAGCCGGAGGCCAGCTCCAAGCGCCCGGCCACCAAGCGAGGGTCGGCGCCCAGAAGATCTTGCCGCAGCCGGTCCAGTTCAGCAGCAGCACGATCCAGGACAGTGGGAGGAGTCGGAGAGACAGTAGTTGGTGGAGTAGGAGGAGAGGACGGCAGCGTAACCACAGCACCCTAAGGCAGGACCTTCTGCGCCCCAACAGCTGCGGCGGTGGCATTAGGCAAGGATACCTCAGGAGTCGCTTGGGCCATGGGGGCTGAGCTCGCCCCAGCTAGCTCCTCCAAGCCTCGCGAGGATGACCGAGCAGGAGAGGCCCGTGTCTTGCCGTCACCTTCTTTCGCGGGCGGAGGCACTGCCCCAGACAAAGCCTCGGGAGCTCCCTTCAGCTTCTTCGCCGCAGGCACCAGCCTAGCCAAGAGATACAGATATCAAGCCTCAGCGACAAAGCAAGGAATAAAACAAGAATCAAGCACTTACTGGTCACCTCTCGCGAGCTCGAGCAACCTCCAGTCATACTTGAAGCCTGAGAGCCGGCTGCAGGGATCAGCCTCAAGAGGCCCGGGAGCAGGAGGCACGTCTGCTAATCGCCTTGGAGCTGGGGCAGATCCGTGGGGGACCAGCCCCGTCCTGTCCTTCTTCGGGATCGGGGGCAAGCTTTCGCCACCCCTCTCATTGCCATCCTCGTCGTCGCTCGGCAAGAGGCGGAGAGTGCGGGACCTACGCCGGGGGAGGGGCGCTCTCGACTCCCCGTTGGTCGCCTCGGAGTCAGGCCCCTCTTCCCGCTCCTCTTCTTCCTCCTCTTTGCTGGAGTCGCCGGAGGACACGTTCACCGTCGCCAGGGCCGCCGGGTCCTCGAGAACCTCCGCGGGCACGGGCCCGTCCCCATTGAAGACGGGCATGGAGTCCACCGCCTGCTCCCAATCATCTCGAAGGAACAGGGGTACAGGAGCGCCCTCCAGCCTCGCCACGTCTCCCCCGACCAAAGATTGGAGGACCGCGGCCAGATCTTCGTCGGCCAAGACTGCGGGGCTCTGGCAGGGCCTCCACAATGAAGCAATCTTGACAAAGCGGGGCCACCTGGTGCTCGGGGAACTCCCTCGGGAAGCGGCGCCCGGTCAGCTTCGCCGTCGCCATGTTGCCCGGCCACAGGTCCGCGTTCATCTTCTCCAGCACCGGCTTCGCGCGGGGATCCACGAGTTCCGCACGAGACCAATCATCGGAGGTCGTGGGCTGCTCCATGGGCAGAATCAGCCGAGGGTGGATGCGCACAGCGTCTACCATGACCCACTTGCTCCTGAAACCCTCAATCCTCTTCCTGGGCTTCGATATGGCGTTGGAGCTGCCATACGCGACGAAGCTCGCACATGCGGAGATGGGCCCGCGAGAGGTCCGGAGGTAGAAGTAGTGGCGCAGCAAGGCCACTGAGGGCTGCACCCCGACATGAGCCTCACAATAGTATGTGAAGATCGCCAGAAGAAGAACGGAGTTGGGGTGGAGGTGCAGAGCTTGCAGTTTGTAATGGCGGAGGACAGAAAAGAAGAACTCGGAAAAGGGAGGCACCAGACCGGCAACAATGGCGCTCACGAAGAGCGGATAGAAGGTGCTTCCTTGGCCCTCGGGAAGGGCGGAGCCAGCCCTGAGCACCGCTGCCCCGTCGATGCCTTGTGCCGCCACCATCCGGCGCGCCCGGGCAAGGCCCTTCTCCGACACGTTCGTCGAGTCCAAGGCGGGTGAGTACCAAGCTCCGGCCGGGGTCTGGCGAGGCGCCATGTCTTGCTAGGGCACGCGGTCGAAGTAGATCTGAGATTTCGGAGGCAGGAAGGAAAGGCGCAAGAAAGGGGATCTGGGCAATGACCGGAGGAGGCAAGGGAAGCAAAGCCTAGACAGATGCCGCTCCTTTGTCGATTCGCGCAGTTGCTAAGGCGCCCACGTCCAATCAACCGCCACGCGGCGCCCAAGGCCGCAGGCTGTTAGGGCCCGCGGCGCTTCGCACTTGCCCCTTCGCTTCTCTGCTCAGCCAAGTCCAGGCGCGCCTTGGGCCTGGGGGCTACTGTTGGCGTTCTGGGAATGGGGATACCCAGACTTGCTCGCCTGCTGCCCGCGCGGCGTGGCTCAAGGGGTGGCCCAGTACGGCCCATCTTCATCAGCACAAGATCAAGACCCTCGCGAGGGGCCAAGCCTCGTGGGGCGGACGATAGGAAGCTTCCTCAGGCGCGGCCTCGTCAGGCTGGCTCGCGAGGAGGCGGAGAGATCAAGGCGGGGTACCTCACGAGCTGCCCATGACGCAAGCCATGACGACAAAGGGCGCCAGCCCGCGCAGTGTCCTCATTTCCTCTTTGGTGCAAAGGGGGCAAGCGCAGGCGAGAGTATCAAGCAAAGGCACCCGTTTCGGTGCAACAAGACCAAGACCGTCGCAACGGCAGGAAGGAAGTCATCGTGGAGCCCAAGCCGGCATCACCACCGTGAGCCTTTGACAAAGCGAGGACCAACTTTAGTCGATAAGTGTACTAGATGTTCCCCTTCAAATGGCCAATTGTTGGCGCCCTTCCCGCTCAATATTTGGGAAGAGGCCCAGGGCCTTTGCCTATAAATAGGACTAGCCACCCACAAGGTAGAGGCAGCTTGGAGAGATCCAGACATCTCGCCTCACCTTAGCTTGATCCACTCCGATCGAGAGCCTAGCCACAAGAACACCTCACCCTCGCGAGGCTGTTCTTCCTTGTATTGTTCTTCATCAGCCCCAGAGGCAATCCACCGCACTACACACTGGAGTAGGGTGTTACACCACAATGGTGGCCCGAACCAGTATAAACCTTGTGTCTCTTGTGTTGTTCTTTTGGTAGTTTAGATACCAGCGAGGTGAAGAGGTGCAGGTAGGTAGGAGGCGAGATCTCCGCGCGCACCCCAGAGTTCGAACCTAGAGGGTCTGCCGGAACCCGAAATCCGACACACATCACCTCTCTATGATGAAGCCATGCACACTTAAATTACATCCGCCACCGAGGACCCCGCGACACACATACACACACACACCCACACCCACACACACACACACATAAACACACACACACACACACACACACACACACGAACGCACTCACACACACACCCACACCCACACACAAACACAAACACACACACACACACACACACACACACACAAAGACTCCATCACACAAACACGCGCGCGCGCACACACACATACACACACACTAAGACTCCATCTCTCTCTCTCACACACACACACTAAGACTCCATCTCACACACACATGCTCTAGGCGGAGCATTTGTTCCTACCACCCTTCATCCAACCTTACCCGTATGATAAACAATCACCTTAATTTACTTGTATAACATGGACAAATTCCACTTTACTTTAGTAGTTAGCAAACTTATCATTTGTACCCTTATAAAAAAACTGAGTTGGCGATGATGGTGTGCCTTCCATCTTGTAATATAGACCGTCTGATCTATATCTGAGGGATAGAAAGCAAACTATGATAATTTTACAAAAGATACCCGCACCTCTCTCCACATCCTTATCTCCCACAACCTCATTGCTAAGAAGTTAAAAAAGAAAGTCTCTAGAACAATCTAGCATGGTGGCTGCTGCCGCCTGCCGGCGCTGTCCATCCAAATGCCTCCGCCCATTCCGACCACCAGTCATCACCATGCTCCACTCCTCCTCACCTTATCTCTCATCTTTCATTTTTTCGATGACATTCTCGAGATACCAGTTTTCCAATAAAATTCTTGAAATATCATTAGTTTTACACATGGGATTACTCCTGCATGGGTAAATCACAACAGGTGTTTTGTAAAAAAAATGCATATTGATGCTCCGTGCAATGCACGAGCATCTTGGTTGTAATTATATAACACAAATCACGAGCAGGAAGTGACATTTTTTTTACACAACCACGTTAATATGGCCACGTAAATCACTAGCTAAAGTAAATACCATTATACTTATATCCCGATGCAAAAGGTTGAGTACATGTCCGAAGAGTAGAGTCGCACACACGCACTTCGTCTCTCAGAATCTCTCTCACACACACACACCAGTTACGTGACACCCACTTAAGCATACACGTATGTTACAATTTGTGCACCCGCTGGTACACGTGATGATGCGCATTTATTTAAGCCGGACGGCGAACCCAAACAGTAGCTGCATTCGTTCCCCTCCCGCCGCCTCTTCTCTGGTCACCGTCGCCCGGTAGCCATGGCCCAACCAAAAGGCAACAACATACGCCATACTCCCGCCGGAGCGGCGCTTTAATCTGGAAATTTTAGTGGTTATGCATGCATCTTTTTGTGCTAGCACTCCTATATAAGGGTTGACCGGTCGCTTCCCGCGGACGTGCGCGGGCGGTGAAGAGGAAGGAGAAGGGAAGTGGGCTGTGGAGTAACGTTTTTACCACAATTTCTTAGGAAACTGAGTGCAATAATTGAGTAGTTTTGCAAACTACCAGTACTACACTTGAAACGGTTCAAAACCTATACTCCCTTGCCAGCACGCGCTTCCCACGTGAAACGGTCAGCGTCGCCCTGGAGCGTCAGTGCCACATTAATGCTCGGCCAGAGCGGAGGCGACCTCTCACTGGCGCCGGCTTTGAAGCGGCCCAACGGCCGAGAGAGCGCCGCTTCCCGGTGCACGCGACTGCTCCGCATCGAGGCTGGCCATAGGCCCTGTTTGGATCCTTCGGTTAGAGTTAGTTTGAGCTAGTTGGGGCTCAAATAGCCCTAAAGTATCCAAGCATGAGGGTTTAAATTGGCGCAAGTTGCACCGAACCCACCAAAAATAAATTATCCCACCCAAGAGGTGCTAACTGGAGATAGTTCTCATTGGGACCACTGAAAATCACTTTTCTCTCTCCATCAAGTGCATTTATTGTCAATCTAACCCTGTCACCTAAACACCTCTTTGACTACAGTTAGTTCAGGGTTAGTCATGAGTTAGTCTAACCTCTAGCTAAGTTAAAGTATCCAAACAGGAGCGATATAGGACATGCAAGTTGCTCAAAGCATACAACAAATTAAATGCGTGAAAGGATTTTTTCTTTTTGAAAGCGGAACGTGAAAGGAATTTTTTAGAATGCTCGGCATGTCGCTAACATGTGATGAGTTAACCGACCTCAATAGATTTGCAAAAACGCCAGCCCGCCGCACTTTGAGAGAGACGAGGAGGGAGAAGTGATACGGGCTGCTGGATTACTAGAGATAGGTGTCGCACGGAAGCCAAGAAATATGGTGATAGAGTGGGTTAGCCATGTACTAGTATGATGTAACTACACTAGGCTGCCGTGTTCGTACTCTTCGAGTCCATTGTGGAGATGATTGGTTGATTTTATATCGCTGAATAATATAAAATATTATGAGTGCAGACGCTCCACCACGAGGTTCCTTACTCCTTCTCGGTCGTCGGGAATATATGTTCTTCCACTCTATTTTTTTACATGAGCTTTGTTCATCCTTTTGCCAACACGCGAGACATCTAGCATCAAGGTGCACATGTCATGCAAGGATCATTCCATCTATATGAAGAACACGTGGGACTGGAACTACGAGACAAACATGTACCCAGGAGTGGACGTGCGAACCTGTGTAATGTAGCGCAGTAAGTGAAGTAGAAAGGCACAAATAGTATGAACATGCGTGGCATATAGGCATTTGCCTCTTACTACCCCTAAATGTTGTATGTGCAATGCCGGGTGATGTTATGGAGTACGTGACTAAGTACTCTACTACTACTATATTAATTGGAGGCACATATTATGAATGTGCAATCATCTTGGCATAATACTCTTTATAACCGAGTACTACTAATACGCTCCTAAGTGGGAAACCGTTTAGGTTGTGATCGGTGTGAACAGGTTTGCAATTAAATATAGTGTGGTACTACCTCCATCGTAGTTTATTAGTCCCCTTTGTAATTTGTGCCAAATTTTGACTAAATATTTAACTTCAAAAATATTAGTGCATGTCAACAAAATTATACTAGTATCGCTGTTCCATTTCGAAAAAAGCATATAAGTTGTTACTTCTTACCCAAAGGATCTTTATATCCAACAGACACAAAATATCCATTCGACTGTTCGAAATTGCTTCCACTGCTGATCTGATGTCAAGGTAATTGCTGCATCGCCACCAAAACCCACAATCTCTTAAGCTAAAGTAGACCGAGCTAACCCCTATATTAGCATATTACTAAGATAAACATAAGGCACTGTAGAATCATTTAGGACGTGAGCTTGTCAATCTGAATGTGGAGGGACACCATCTTAGCCCCAGCCAGCAGCTTGGGCAGAACTGTGAAGAAGGTCAGCTCCTGCACGGCGACGTCGCCGGGATCCCTATTGCTTGTCACCTGCATTTCCACCTTGACAGCGTCGGTCCTGCCTTTGGGCTCCCTCGGCGGGCCGTTCGCCCATAGCTTGGCCACGTAGTGCGGCAGTGGGGATGCCCCCGCTCTGATGCAAACGACCGACACGGCGATAGGCGCGCCGATGTCGAGCACGCCGCCGACCAAGAAAAACGCGCGGCCGTCCTCCTCCGCGAGCAGCAAGAGCCGTGGCTCCCACAGTGGCACTTGCAGCTGGAGCGCCTTTGTCAGATCGATCCCGTGCACGGGCATGGGATGCACGGTGCTAATGTGGTGGGAGAGCACCGTGGCGGGCCTTCGTAACCCGAGGCAGACGGCACGGGCATTTGCAGGGCGCAAGCGGACACACGCTCTGGTGATCGGCGAGCTTGTGGTAAGTGACGTAGAGCCCACAGCCTTTGTGCCGGCACTCCACCCTCACCGAGGAGAGGACGGCATCCACCGCCCTGTTCCGCACGTCAAAGCCACCGCCGTGCTCGCACTTCTGGCACTGCCGCTAGTTCCCGGGGTGCTCGACGCGGCATTCCGCGCAAGCCAAGTGCCCTCCCTTGCACTGCACAAATCAATCGAACAACACATCAATCAAGAAACCTGCACCTTGCTCGATCAGCCGAACGGACGAGGTGTATTTGAACCTCATACACTGGAGGCTTCAAGGGGCGGAGGCACAAGGGGCAGTGGAGCAAGGTGAGGTCCATCGAGACCATAGAGAGCTCCATCATCGGGTCTTGTTCCGTCTGCATGATCTCGCCCTCCTCGTGCACAACCATCTCTCGCTTTATTAGGGCCGGGGCATGACAAAGCTTTACCATCACATATTCATACTACTTCAAGGTGCATTAAATCAACACATGCAAGTATCAAAAGGAGAGTCACGGCATGCATGCGTTGTAATTAATGCATTGGTAAACGCAAATTATTGAAATATATCGAGTGCAGTGCTTTGATGTGTCGCGTCAACTCGTACAAGACCGAGAAGTTTGATTACTACAACGCCCTCTCGCTTAACTCGCTTTTGCCTTTGGCTGCATGACAGGTGGGCCACCGACCTGTTGGGCCCACCTGTCATAGACGCAAAGGCAGGAGCAGTAAGTCAATGAAGCTGCGTCCCTCCCTCGCCCATGAGTGTGGTGGCTGGCAGGACTAGGAGAAGCTTTCGTTCGCTACACGCTCTCCCTCCCGCACGCGGTGGACATGCAGCAGTTCAATCGGTGTCAGATGGCCAGAAGCATACTGTAGTACTCCTCCACTACAGTAGTACTCCATCATTTGGCTACTTTGGACCCTATTTCCTGCCGTATTTGGTGGAGCAAGCCTGGCCGAGGCAGACATGGATGCGCCTGGCAAGGAGCCGTGCTGGCCTCTCGCGCAGCCCGCCGACCGAATCCGCCATCCCTGTGCAAGGAGTCGCGTTGGCCGAGACCGACGGGGACGGGCCGTGCAAGGAGCCGCGACTGCTTACCGGCAAGCGAGACGGGCCGCAGGGAGACGAGGGGGTATGCTGCAGGGAGAGTGAGAGAAAAGGTGTTATTTAGTGGTCCCAAGAAGAACTAACCCAAATAAGCACCTCTTAGGTGGGTTAGATTTTTTGATGGGTTAGATGCATCTAACCCAAACTAACCCTCCCGTTTGGATATTTTTGAGTTAATTGAGTCCAAACTAACCCAAACTAACTCTAACTCATGAAACCAAACAGGGCCATTGTTCGACTTCTCGAAGAGGTGAAGAGCCAAGCGCAGCCCGGACGCTCGTGTGGCAGTTTCATGTGTAGAGTAGTCTAGGATAGCGTGTACCATGCATGTAAGCTTAAAATCATTGGGGTTGGCTCCATGCTTTATTTTTTTGATTAAAATAATATTCTGGCCCTACCTTTCATCCTGGCGATTCTAGTTTGCACGCTCATCTAGTCAAGACAGGAATATATATTTTAATTTGTGGTGGGGTAAATGTTAGAGGTTGCAGCAAATGGAGTATTGTACATTGCGGGTCTTTCAGCCAAGTTTAGAGGCAACCATGTGGGGCCAGTGCTATGATGTGTCGTGCCAACTCGTACAATGAGAAGAAGCTTGATTTTACTGTACACGCCTTCTCCCTCGCCCATGCGTGTGGTGGCTCGCAGACGAGGACATGTTTGTGCTTATAGTACTACAACAAGCTATCCCACTCGCTCGCGGTGGACGGACATGCAGCAGTTGATTCGATACTGTAGAAGCAGTAGTAGTAACATCATTGTTCGTCTTCTCGAAGAGGCGAAGAGCCAAGTGCAACCTGAACGTGGCGATTCTTGAACCTTGGAGCACGCATATAGCCAGGCTCTTGCATGAGACAAAATTGCTATGTGAGCCCACTATTGTAGTACTTGCTAGTATAGCCCTGTAAACCAGAAAGGAGTATTTACCTTTCTAGAGATTTCAACAAGTGAGTAGACTATACCGAGACGGAGTACATATGGAGGAAAATGAGTGAATCTACACCGTAAATAAATACGTAGTTCTCTCGTTTTCCTCTCGGCCTTGGTCGCGGTGCACAATATTGAGTATACTAGTACTATCATCTTGAAATTTTTGAAGTCACCATAGGCACCTCATCGTCGACGAGAACGTCTCCTGACACGCGATAGACGCGAGCAGCAGTCGCCTCCATAGGTGCTTGAATGCCAAGGAGGGAGAGGGTAGCGGTTCCCGAGACATTGAACGGTCAATGATGCATCCTCAAATTACATGCAGAGGGAATTAATTGGAGAAGCAGAATAGAGCCAGCACGATGTGAATGCAACAGAGTTTGGATTCTCATATAAAGGTGCCCCACCACTCCAATCCATCTACTCCCCCTTAGTCTCTGCGCAACACTGCTCACTCCAATCCAAGACCAAGTGACCAGCAGCCAGAAGCACCTATGGAGGAGATGGATGCGAGCGGCAGTCGGCTGTGCCAAATCATCCAAGGCGCCGGCCTGCGGCCCCGCACCGCGCAACGTTTCCAGATAGTGCTGGCGACCGCCAGTGTTGTAGCCCTCACCGACGCCGGCTTCGCCTCTCGCATGGACGACATGATGGTCAACTCCATACGCAAGTTCACCGCCGTCAAGAAGCGCGTGGACGACCTTGCCGTACTAGTCCAGCCCGCGCTCCCAGGCTCCTCATTGCCTGCCACCCTCATCGGCCTCCATGGTGACGAATTCTTTCAAGCCCTGGTGGCCCTGCAGGTGCCGGAGGTCGCGATGAAGAATGTGCACCTCGAGGCCGCGCTCGTCGCGCAGCGCCTCGCCATGGAAGAAGAGCTAGCTGTAGCACTGACGCTGTTGTCAGATGGGACTCGCGTTGATAGAATAGGAGTACTGATCACTCGTACCTCTTTTTTTAGGGAAAAGCAGTCGTATGTCTAGTACTACCTCCAGTTGGGTGTGTGCGACCTATACCTATCATCACTTTAGGTCTCCTTTTCGAACTGCAGCTACGCTTCACCGTACATATTTTTTTAGTGCAGGCAGGGGAGATTTTTTAGTTCTCTTTCAGTGGGCCCGAGGAGAACTAACCCAATTAGAACCTCTCCAGCAGGCTAGTTTTTTTAGATGGGTTAGAGCAAACTAGCTCAAACTAACCCCTCCTGTTTGGATAATTTAAGGCTATTTCAACCCAAACTAGCTCTAACTCAGGGATCCAAACAAAGAGGAATACTACTGTACATGCTACAGTCTGGACTGTGGCACATTTTTTTATGGCCATATCAGCACATTGGTTCTACTGCTGATTCACTAGGCTACCGTGGTTCGCACTCCTTCGACGTGAGTAGTAGTACTACTACTCCCTCCGTTCCTAAATATAAGTCTTTTTAGACATTTCAAATTGACTACAACATACGGATGTATGTAGAGATATTTTAGAGTGTAGATTCACTCATTTTGCTCCGTATGTAGTCACTTGTTGGAATCTCTAGAAAGACTTATACCGCATGATTCTTTGCTCGTTCTTACTACTACATACTACTTCACCGACATGTGGGACAACCAGCAGCATCCGGGTCGACGTAATACGTGTCATGCACCAGATTAGAGTGCAGAACGAAAGGGGGGCATCACCCCGGCCGGGAAAAGCCCCGCCCTCAACTTTTAACTACGCGAAAATAGTTCGAGCTTGTTCGTTCTATATAAATACTAGTACTGTATGTTTATTCACCCGTGGGGTTGTTCAATGAATGGAGGGCCGGGGAGCACAATGAATGGAGTACTAGTAGTAGTAGTAGTAGTAAGTAGGAGTCGTACAGTTAGTCACCTTAAATAGAGAGTTTCTTTTCTTTAATGCCACGTACACAAATTGAAACGCTTGTTGTGGAGAGAAAAAGAAACCACTCCACTATATATGTATGCAAGGGCCTGAGCGCTTGCTTCACTAGGGTTGCTCTCTTCATTCTCTCATCCTCTCAAGATATAAACAAGACAGCGGTAGCGACATTTTCTCTCTGCTCACCGCTGGTCACAGATCCGGCCGGATCCCTTCGGCTAGTGTGTGTAGAGGACTAGGTGCATCGTTCACGCGGTCATCACCGGCGAGGGAGGAAACCCATAGCTGCCGGAGGGGCCCGATCCTCTGCCCGTGCCGTTCTCTCCGACACGGTACAGGCTCGGGAGGCCCTCTGACCCTTCTTCCTCCCTGCCGTATTGTCCGCAGATCCTTCCTGCCGCCGCCGACATCTCGACGACCCTCAAGTATAAGTTCTTCGAAAGTGGCCTTGCTCTACTGCCCTAGCTCCCCACGTGTCTGCATGTGCATCTTTTTCTACTCCCATCAGCTCTTCGAAAGCCACCTAAATTTTTAGTATTATTAGAGGTAAAGCTACTTCATGCATTCGAATCTAGGACTTTGTTTAAACAATGAAGAAAGGGGAGAAAGTTGTAGCATGAATCTAGGTCTTGATTCAAAGAGGAAATAATATGGTGAAAGTAGTAGAGACCGGATACCCAACCGGTCTCTTGGTTGAAAAGGGAAATAATGGGAAAAGCGATACAAACTGGATAAGGAAAATATCTTTTATTGGTTGAAAAAAGGATAGAAAGTGGCGGCTGGTGGACAAGTCAATAGAGTATGTCCAGGATTAGATTTGTTGCCCTCACATAGTAAAAGGTCTCCAGGATTAGAATTGCCGCCCTCACATAGTAAAAGGTCTCAGAATTAGATTTGATGCCCTCACATAGTAAAAGGTCTCCAGGATTAGTTTTGCTGCCCTCACATAGTAAAAGGTCTCCAGGATTAGATTTGCTGCCCTCACATAGTAAAAGGTCTCCAGGATTAGATTTGCTGCCCTCACATAGTAAAAGGACTCCAAGATTAGGTTTGCTGCCCTCACATAGTAAAAGGTCTCCAAGATTAGATTTGCTGCCCTCACATAGCATGAACAAACTCGGCATCACCACTTTATGCCTCCTTGTAGGTACATTGTGCTGATGATTCCATTGTCGCATGTCCTTATACCAACCTTTTGCTGTTGTTAATGTAAGGGAGCATGTAAAATGAAACGATCACATTGTTACCTTAGGGACATGTCTAACCGGTGTTATTGTTAATCTAATGCCTCCAGTGATAAGATGCAATTAAACTTGTTACAAATGGTACTCCTGCTGTTTTCCCCAGTATGATTAGTAAGTTGCTCCTTTACGTTGCTGAGTGTCCTGGTGTCCCCACGGTCCCATGCCCTTAAACCAACTCTTTAGTTGCTATTGATTTACTGTATCTGGTAAACAAGCAATGCCACCATTAAAGTAATCCCATATTTGAGGAATCTCATTGTTGATCGTAATGCTTCTGGTAACATGAAGCATTGCTGACGTTTTAAAATTTCTACTATCCTTGCGTGATTGCCATGAACATAATTAAGATGCTTCTTTTCATTTCGTATATGTTTCGTATATTCTTATTGACCAACAACTGTTTACTTTATATCTTTTTGTGCAGATAGGGATATCCATTTCACCTTGTTGCTATTGTGACCTTTTGGTGAACTGCACAAAACACTTTTTTTTGGAATGAGTGTCTGGTGCAGTTCAACTAACATGTCACTTGGGAAACATCTCTCAATTTTAGTGGAACTGCACAAAATGGTGATTGGAGTTTCCAAAATCTCCGTCAAATTCTGCTGGTAATCTCGTGTAACATTTTATTAGCCTTTGCAAGATGAGCCGTCACTGTCACCACAATGGCACTTTATTTTAGTGGAACTGCACAAAAGGATAAGCAAATTATAGTTGCACCTTACATGAGCCGGACAGCCAACCTTAATGTTCCTCAATTTTAGTGCAACTACTAAAGAAGAACCTGCCAGCTCATGAGAGCAAGTACTTCTTGCTAGCTGAATGATGCAATCTTTGCTTCATTTCAGGTGAACTGCAGAAAAAGGCGCATGAATTGAATCATGGAACTCCAGGCTGGCCTCCAAGTGGAGCTGCAGGTTGAGTTCAAGGAATGCCATTATTTTAGTAAGCATGCTCTTCTTATTTGTGTTGTGCAAACAGGAATACTCAACTACAGAAGTTTTGACAGTCAAGAGCATTCGCCAAGTTCTTCGATTGTATGACATGGCTAGCCAAGATGGATTTAATCCCGATATTCACTTTATCAAAAGGCTCTAATGGGTTGGTTCTGAATCTTGCAATCTGGGAATCAATGAGATGTGTAGGCATCTTTGTTGTACTTATTATTTGAATCTTATTTGTTGGTTCTGAATCTTGCAAGCTGGGAATCAATGAGATGTGTAGGCATCTTTGTTGTACATATTATTTGGATCTTATTTGTTGGTTCTGAATCTTGCAAGCTGGGAATCAATGAGATGTGTAGTTGTTGTACTTATCATTTGGATCTTATTTGTTGGTTCTAAATCTTGCAAGCTGGGAAACACGGGATGATGATGCAGAGGACAACAACCATAACAAACAGTTCAAACCTGGTAGTATTATCTGTGTGAAAGTGCGACAAATGTGCTGATCGTGTGCACCCTGAGAATAATAATTCTAATTGTTGTGCATGTCGATCCTGTGGCACTGATAGAACGAGCCAATGCATTGCTTGTTTTAAGTATAAATTTCTATTAAAGCTAATTAAATTTAAGTGAAGTGACCACTAACTACTGTTATTACAGTACCAATACAGACCCGCTCGTGAACCGACGTGTGTCTGGAGTAGGTTTCTTAATGGAGGCGTTTGAATGCGCCGAGGGTGCATATTCTGCCGGGCGTGCAGCGGACGAGGGAGGGGTAGTAATGCTTGTCGCCTGTACACACTCGGTTCTTGTTGAATCCAGTTCCCCAAGAGCTGAAAAAAGCGACCGCAGCCGCCTACCCACTCGTTCACTTGAAGAGACTCCAATGGCGATCCGAGGGGTGAGCCTGCTGGATATGGACTTCAGTGAGGAGTTCCCCTTTGAGCTTGCCGTTCAGTCCTATGGCTGCACCAAGTTGAATGTGATGTACACCAACGATCCGGAATCGGTGAAGCTCTGCCTCGCCGAGTTCAAGCAGTACCTACAGGACGAGAAAGCACAAGGTTGCAGGACTAGACCTTGTGCCCATCCATTCGTCTCTGGCAGGGACCAGCGGATCGCCGTCGCCCAGGTATGTGTGTGGGACAAGGTTCTCATCTACCACTTCTGTAGGGCCATCAGAGGTTCTGGAGCATTCGCCCGTTTCATCGGCAGTGCCGACTGCACCTTCGCTACGGTGGAGAGAAGGAAGAACGCGATGATTCGACCATCTGGTGCAACAATCTTGTCGACATCCAGAAGCAATACAAGATCATCGACAGCAGGCGGGAGAAGGACTCCGTGGTTGACCTTGCCGAGACCATCATCGACCCCTGATACGCCAACATGAAAGAAGGCAATGATACCAAGGACCTGGACACGTGGGAGGTACCTCTGAATCTAGCCTACAAAACCTACGCGTCCAAGGACGCATACGCATGCTACGACATGTACAGGCGAATCTTTGACATGAGGGCGTGTTCGCTCTCAGAATCGACGAGTACACGGACAGCCGCATCGTCATGATCAAGCGTGCCAGGAAGGTCTAGATGTTGTACTTTATCTGTTTATAAGCACCTTTATCATCTGAGTGTTTCATGCATTAGCCTATGTGTCGTAATTATCTGTTTTGTCCGAAATATTTCTTTTAAGAACCCATTAACTTGTTTGCTTTAATTAGTGGCTATTTGCTTATGTATGTAACTAGTTCACTTGTCCGTTAAAAAAAACTAGTTCACTTGGCTGTCGTGCTTTGAATCTCCTCCCTCCCAACATATTCCCTCCTCGTGTGGACCCAAAGGTCTCGTACACAGACATATGGGACCAACTACCTATCCATTTGTATTTCTTTATTTTGTTCAATCTTTCGTCCTCTTCCTATACAGCGGCTGGCCATCATACCCTATGGCATTGGCCAGGCCATCCCTCTACTACCACACATTGTCCGGCGGCGGCAGCTCCACCGGCCCACCCTGCACCCGAACAAGTCAACCCTCGTACTCCCCTCCGCCTGCGTCTTCCCCCGCTCCGGTTCGTTCGATCCGAGGTCTCGACTCGTCCTCCGCCTTGGTGCTCTAGCCGCGGCGCCGTCGTCCGTCGTTCCCAACATGGTCAGCAAAACAAGAGGAATCGGGAGACAACTGTTCGTCGAGAGGATGACAGCCCCGGGCCCACCAGGTCCATGGCCTAGGTTTTATTGTTTAACATGGGCAGCCCACGACATGTTTCAACACTTTTTGGATCCAGAAGGTAGCAAGCAGCCTCTGGGCCTCCCAACCTAGCTTGTCTATAACATCAGCAACCCAAGTTATGTTTGTTTTTTCAAGACAACACACAACTCAGTTCTATTTTTCTATAAGAATGCAAAACTGAACCTATGTTTTCTATAAGAATGCAAAACTAAACCTATGCTTTCTATAAGAATGCAAAACTGAACCTATATTTATATCTTATTTTATTACATATATATATTAGAAACAACATAAGTTTTCGTTAAACCTGTCGTTCGTCCAACCATTTTATAGACCTTTCCACTTCCTTTATTTTTCGTTTTCATTAATCCTATATCTGAATTTTCTCCCACTTTCTTTTTCGATGTAAACTGGGTTTTCTCCCAGTACCTTTCCCTAGAACCAACTCAACTGTCCCACGTCTAGCCTAAAAAATAATAATACCCCACGTACTATTAACTCATCAAATTAAAATGATATTTTATTTCGTAAGTTGAAAGTTCTTACAAAATAATAATAAATATTGTTTATATATAACTTGGCAAGTTAACTCCTAGTGATTGCGTACATAAGCTTGCAAAGATTTTACTGACCAATGCAGTAATAGACGTGCAATTATGTGTTTATGTTTTTATGACATTTCTCCGTCTAGCCCAACATGATATTTTCACCCAGCCCAGCAAGTCCGCGGATTTTGAGAAAAATGCAAATGGGCTTTAAATTCTACCATATATATAAACAAGCTGCATAGATGCTACATCATTATTTCACCCAGCCCACCAAATGGACTAAAAACACAAATGGATTAGCTGACATGTGGGCCAGTAGGTCGAAGCCTAAGAAGGCGTTGGATTTACATCCAACCGCCGGCATTCTCTCGTCTTCTTCCCTCAGCGCTGCTGGGACCGCCTGCTCCAGCCTCGGCGTCCAGCGGTGTTGTTTTGCGCACCTCAGCGAAACGCTACCCCGCCGACGGCCAGGCCATCCCTCCACTCCGCACCTCCTGTTATTCTCTGTCGAGTGTAGGCCCACCCCGCACCCGAACCGGTCAAGTTTCCCACTCCTCTCCGTCTGCGACTCCGCCGCGTCTTCCCCATCTCCGGTCGTTCGATGCAGGGCCTCGCCGTCGTCCACCACCTCGGTGCGCTTTCGGCCGGCGTGGTCAACATATCTGAGATTCATCGAAGAGGATCAGACGTGGAGAGCCTGACGGCTAGGACCCATGAGGTCCATGGTCGCACGCAAGGAAAGTTCCTCCTTATTAAGTTGTTTCCTCCCCCTGACAGCTGGGACCCACCGGCTGTATCTTCGCACGGAAGGAAGTGCTTCCTTGTTATGCGAAAAAAATATTCCTCCCGTTGACAGCAGGGACCTGTCAGATTTGGTGGCTGACTTGTGGCCTACTAAGAGGACGTGTACGCATGGCTTTGTCAACTTAATTAACAAATGATTCTAGCAGCTGGACCATTGGATGTTAATCCAACAGCCGTGCTCCTTCTTGAACCTTTGTTCTTGCTCGTGTCTCCCATGGGCGGCACCGCGGCAGTGCTTCCGCGCACCCGAACCAGTCAAGTTTCCCACTCCTCTCCATCTGCGACTCCACTGTCGCGTCTTCCCCATCTCCGGGTTGTTCCAGTCAGGGGCCTCGCCGTCGTCCACTGGCCTTGGTGCGCTTGCCACGGTGTGGTCAACAACCGAGAGTCATCGGAAGATGACTGTACGTCAGAGGCTGACAGTGGGGACGCACCACGTCCATGGACGCATGCATGCAACTGCATCCTTTTTACCCTGAAAAATAATGTTTTCTCCCCCTGACTGCTGGGACCCACCAGATACATCTTCGCACGCAAGAAAGTGCGCCCATATTACGGGCAAAAAAAAGATTCGCCCCCTGACTGCTGGGACCCACCAGCTACATCTTTACACGCAAGGTAGTGCGTCCATATTACGAGCAAAAAAAACAATTCGCTCCCTGACTGCTGGGACCCACCAGCTACATCTTCGCATGCAAGGAAGTGCCTGACAATCGGCACCCAGCCGGTTGAAGCGTACATAGCGTTGTCATTCTGGTCGCGAACGTGTACATACATACTGGTCGATCGGTCTGTCTACAGGCTGCATCGATGAACCGTGGCCGTGCAAGGGAGGGCACGTGTGGTAGTAGAGGCGCGCACGTAGCATGTACACGTACATACAGCGGCCATGTTGGAAGAAAGTAAATACGACCACGTACGTACATACAGGCGGGGTCTCTAATACCTACTCGCGCATACATACGTCCATGGCTCGTGTACATGGCTGGGTCAGGACAGAGAAACTGTGTCGTCGTCGTGTTCATGGGGAGGCAACGGTATGCGTCTAGTTCATTGGGAGGCAACGGAACCCGTGGGAGCTAACCGGCTTGGACGAAATAGCCGATGGAAACGAGGCATGGCGTACCGCAGAACGGAGGAAATGGCCTTGTGTTCGACCGACCACGTTCGAAACGGGATCCTGTTCATCGGGAGGGGTCCGCGTGCCGCCAAAAGCGGAGGAAACGGACCTCCTACGGTCGAAACGGGGGTCCTATTGATCGGGAGGGGTGTGGCCTATCGCAAAACGGAGGAAACGGACTTGTGTTGGAGCGCTACGGTCGAAACGGGGGTCCTGTTCATCGGGAAGGGTTTGGTGTACCGCAAAACGGAACTCCACGGGATACTGTTCATCTCCACTGTCGACCTCCTCCAGCCTCCACGGGCTACTATTCATCCACCATCGACCTCCTCCAGCCTCCACCTGCGACTGTTTATCCACAGGCTCCTGTTCATCCAGCCTCCACCGCGCGCTACTCCATCGGCTACTGTTCAACCAGCCCTGTCCACGGGCTCCTGTTCAACCACCCCTCCACGGGCTACTGTTCATCCAGCCCTCCACCATCTACTGTTCATCCAGCCCTCCACGAGGTGGTCCTGTTCATCCAGCCCTCCACGGGGTCCTGTTCATCCAGCCCCAACCGGCTCGATCGATCGGGGTCCTGTTCATCCAGAGGCAACACCACGGGGTCCTGTTCATCCACCCCCACCGGGAACTGTTCATCCAAACCCCCCCAGCAACCCTCACTATTCATCCAGAGGCACATCAATCGGCTTCATTTAGCAGCAGTAGGAAGGAATCGCTCGATCGGGTTCAGTTAACAGCCATCGATCGATCGCTCGGATTATGTAACGCGTAGCCTGCAGTGCAATCACTCGGGTTCAGTTAGAACCCAACGCCTCGCTCGGGTTCAGTTAGAGCCCAACGCCTCGCACCCACGCGCGTTCATGTACGAGAGAAACGCGCATCGCTCGGCCCTGACCACCCACCGTAACCGGGAACACCCCGATATTTTCCTCGCCCTCGCTTCTACCGTGGTTTTTTCCGTCATGGACGGCCCAAAGAATGTCATGGAGTTGCGTCTCCGGCCCGCCCAGGACGAAAAGCCCATTTTCTATCATGATTTTTTGTCATAGAAGTAGGAGCCCACCACATCTATGATGATACCGGGTTTTGTCACAATTATTGTCATAGAAGTTTCATAAGTATGACATAATTTTTTCGTTCGGCCCAAAATGTCACGGATGTGTCTTTTTTTGTAGTGCATCTTCCTTTACTCTTCAGTTTATCTTCATGAAGTCATTGCTTGCCTGTCTGATCTGATTGACTTCACTGTGTGAAGACAATTACCTGTTTGGCTTCATACTGTCTTCCATTCTGATCCATTCTACCTAGCTGCTGATAGTCTTCGTACTTTCACTGTATTGCTTACTTGACTATGGCTTGTCTAGTGTAGTCTATCTTCCGCTGCATATCAATAGGTTCATTTCATCTGTTTGTCTTCAAATACCTCGTGTTTTGAAGACTTTCGTAAAAATCGCCTATTCACCCCCCTCTAGTCGATAACTTGCACTTTCAGTGCTTAATAAGAGATGATGGAGACTCAAATTAAAAATATAAATTGCATAATGTAAAATAAAGGCCCTTCGCGGAGGGAAGTAGGGATTTGTAGAGGTGCCAGAGCTCAAAGCGAAAAACATAGAGATAAAAACATTTTTGGGATGCATTCTTTTCCCACCAACAAAAACAACTTAGAGTTCCCAACACTTTCCATGCTAGATATATCATACGTGGTTCCCAAACAGAAAATAAAGTTTATTCCTCTGTCCACCATACTTTCACTTTCCATGGCTAACCGTATCCACGGGTGCCCTCCATACCAACACTTTCCAAGGAATTTATTATTCGACAACATAAAATAAATTCATTTTTCATTTCGGGACTAGGCATCCCTAATACCTTTGCCTTACTCTCATGCAATGACAAGTGAATAAACACTCAGCGTGAGAATAGCACATCTAGCATGGAAAATATTAGCCATCCCTCACCGCCTCGCGAGTGGTACGAACACACAAAAGAGAAGTTTATTTTGAAAATTAGAGATGGCACATACAAAAGTATTACGAGGAATCAAGTTTATTTTGCCCAATGATCTTCATGGAAGTTTTTATTATATCCTTCTTGGATATCTATCACTTTGGGACTAATTTTCATGTGTTGCTTTTGATAAGCTCAAACAAATATAAGTGAAGATCATGAGCATAATATTTCTTTCTCTCAAATTAATTTATGTGAAGCAGGAGAGAATTTCTTAAAAAAATTACTAACTCTCAAAAAATATAAGTGAAGCATCAGAGCATTTCTTCAAAAATAACAAAGCACACCGTGCTCAAAAAGATATAAGTGAAGCACTAGAGCAATTCCATAGCTCATAAAAATTTAAGTGAAGCATAAAGAGCAATTCTAACAAGTCATGGCATAATTTTGGCTCTCTCAAACAAGTGTATCCAACAAGGATTCAAGACTTAAAATGGAAAGCAAAACAAGCAAATACTCATATCATACAAGACGCTGCAAGCAAAACTCATAGTATGTGATGAATAAAAATATAGCTTCGAGTAAAATACCGATGGTCGTTAGAAGAAAGAGGGGATGCCACTCAGGGCATCCCCAAGCTTAGTTGCTTGCTTCTCTTTGGATAATAGCTTGGTATGCCATGGGCATCCCCAATCTTAGGCTCTTCTTACTCCTTATTCCTTCATCCATCGTAACATCACCCAAAACTTGAAAACTTAATCACACGAAACTCAACTAAACCTTCGTGAGATCCGTTAGTATAAGAAAACCAATCACTACTATAATTACTGTAGAAAACCAATTCATATTTTATTATTGCATTATATCTACTGTATAGCAATTTTTCTATGGCAAAAACTCATCAAACAAAACCATAGAATCATCAAAACAAGCACACAACGCAAAGAAAACAGAATCTGTAAAAAACAGAACAACTTGTAGCAATCTAGATATTTTGAATACTTATGTAACTCCAAAAATTCTGAAAAATTAGGAAGACCTGATAAATTTGTATATTAATCTTCTGCAATACGAATTGGTATTTTATCACACTTCTGTGATTTTTAATAATTCTGTGACTGGCGTGCAAAGTTTCTGTTTTTCAGCAAGATCAAATCAACTATCACCCAAGAAGATCCTAAAGGCTTTGCTTGGCACAAACACTAACTAAAACACAAAAACACAATTATAACAGTAGCATAATTGTTCAAACACTCAAGAACAGAAAGAAAAAAGCAAAAATAAATTTATTCATTGGGTTGCCTCCCAACAAGCGCTATCGTTTTATGCCCCTAGCTAGGCATAAGATTTCAATGATGCTCACATGAAAGATAGTAATTGAAACATGAAGAGAGCATCATGTAGCATGTGAAAACACATTTAAGTCTAACATACTTCCTATGCATAGGAATTTTATGAGCAAACAAATTATCAAAACAAGAAAAGACTAGCACATGCAAGGAAGAAGAATAAAACATAGACAATCTCAACATGAAGAGAGGTAATTTAGTAACATGAAAATTTCTACAACCATATTTCCCTCTCTCAAAATAATTATATGTGGGATCATAGTCATATTCAACAATATAGCTATCACATAACATATTCTCTATATGATCCACATGCATGCAAAGTTGACACTCTTCCAAAATAGTGGGATTATCATCAGATAAAGTCATGACCTCTCCAAGCCCACTTTCATCAAAAATTTCATAAGATTGAACACTCTCCAAATATGTGGGATTATTTTTACCTAAAGTAGACTCTCTTCCAAACCCACTTTTAATATTATCGCAAGCATATTCATCATGAGGTTTAAATAAATTTTCAAGAACATAAGAATCATTATCACCCCAATAATGATCATTGCAATAAGTAGTGGACATAGAAATATTAGCATCCCCAAGCTTGGGGTTTTGCATATTATGAGCACAATTGACGTTAACAGAATTTATAGTAACATCATTGCAATCATGCTTTTCATCTAAGGAGCTATCATGAATCACTTTATAATTTTCTTCTTTTAACACTTCATAACAATTTTCAGATTCATAAATATCAAGCAAATATTCATAAAGATAATCTAGCGAACTCAATTCACTAGCAATGGGTTCATCATAATTGGATCTCTTGGAAATATTAGCAAGTGGATGAGGATCCATATCAATAGATTCTTAGCAAGCAAAGATGCAAGCAAATAGAAAGCACATGGCAACACAAGCAAACATGAGATCTGACAAAAAAAGGCAAACTAAAAAGAGGGGAATAAAAACGGTAAATTTTTGTGAAGTGGGGGAGAGGAAAACGAGAGGCAAATAGTAAATAATGAAATTGCGAGGAGATGATATTTGTGATTAGGAAATTGGTAGATGTTGATGATGTCTCCCCAGCAACGGCGCCAGAAATTCCTTTTGATGTCTGCTAGAACTACGTCGGTATTTCCCCAAAGAGGAAGGGATGATGCAGCACAACGATGGTAGGTATTTCCATCAGTGATGAGACCAAGGTTATTGAACCAGTAGGAGAACCAAACAACACTATGTAAAAAACACCTGCACACAAATAACAACCACTCGCAACCCGACGTGTTAAAGGGGTTGTCAATCCCTTTCGGGTAACGGCGCCAGAAATTGACAAAAGGACGGGGTAAAGTTGTAATAGATTGATAGACCGAACACCAAATAAAATAAAGTGCAGCAAGGTATTTTTGTATTTTTGGTTTAATAGATCTGAAAATAAAAACAAAGGAAAATAGATTGCAAAGGCAAATATAATAAAGAAGAGACCCGGGGGCCATAGATTTCACTAGTGGCTTCTCTCGAGAAAAATAGCAAACGGTGGGTGCAGAAATTACTGTTGGGCAATTGATAGAATTTCAAATAATCATGACGATATCCAGGCAATGATCATTATATAAGCATCACGTCCAAGATTAGTAGACCGACTCCTGCCTGCATCTACTACTATTACTCCACACATCGACCGCTATCCAGCATGCATCTAGTGTATTAAGTTCATGGAGAAACGAAGTAATGCAATAAGAACGATGACATGATGTAGACAAGATCTATTTTTGTAGAAATATACCCCATCTTGTTATCCTTAATAGCAATGATACATACATGCCAGTTCCCTTTCTATCACTGGGATCAAGCACCGTAAGATCGAACCCATCACAAAGCACCTCTTCCCATTGCAAGATAAATAGATCAAGTTGGCCAAACAAAACCCAAATATTGTAGAAAAAATACGAGGCTATAAGCAATCATGCATATAAGAGATCAAAGAAGACTCAAATAACTTTCATGATAAAAGATAGATCTGATCATAAACTCAAAGTTCATCGGATCCCAACAAACCCACCGCAAAAAGAGTTACATCATATGGATCTCCAAGAGACCATTGTATTGAGAATCAAAAGAGAGGGAGGAAGCCATCTAGCTACTAACTACAGACCCGTAGGTCTACAAAGAACTACTCACGCATCGTCGGAGAGGCACAAATGGACATGATCAACCCCTCCGTGATGTAGTCTAGATTGGATCGATGGTTCTGGAACTTGCGGCCGCTGGAATTGATTTTCGTCGACTCCCCTAGGGTTTTTGGAATATTGGGGTATTTATAGAGCAAAGTGATGGTTCAGGGGGGCACCCGAGGTGGGCATAATCTAGGCGCGCCCTGGTGGGTTGTGCTCCCCTCGGAGCACCCCCCATGTGCTTCTCCGGCCCACCGGATGTCTTCTGGTCCAAAAAAATCCAAGAAAAGTTTCGCTGCGTTTGGACTCCGTTTGGTATCGATTTCCTGTGATGTAAAAAACATGCAAAAAACAGCAACTGGCACTTGGCACTATGCCAATAGGTTAGTACCAAAAAATGATATAAAATTACTATAAAATGATTGTAAAACATCCAAGAATGATAATATAATAGCGTGGAACAATAAAAAATTATAGATACATTGGAGAAGTATCACCGTACACGTACCCCGAAACCTCCACCGATGGGCTCAACTAGGTCAGTTCATTGGAGCTAGGGTTAGGGTTAGGTTTAGAAATTTTGGGTTTTTTTTCTGTGTAGGTGGTCTTTGCTGTGTGGATTTCGTTTGATTTGCTTTGTCCTCGTCCTCCGCACATGATGGTAGCTTTGATTTTGCTTGGGCAGGTGCCTTTCTCACTTGAGGACGCAGATTACAAGGGCCTTGAGCTAGATCTGATGGCGTTCTGCGAGAAGCATGGGAAGCCATCAGAGAGGCTTGTTGCATTTGAAGGAACATACACTGGGAGAAGGTTCTTAGCATGTGCAGAGCCAGTATTTTTCTTGCCTAATTGATTATGCACAAGATGTGTTCATTGAAAGTTGCAGAGTCTTGTTTGCTAAGTGTGATTCAGTTATGTCTATGGTAAATTTGTTATCATTGATACATCTCCAACGTATCTATAATTTTTTATTATTCCATGCTATTATATTATCTGTTTTGGATGTTTTATATGCGTTATTATACTATTTTATATTATTTTTGGGACTAACCTATTAACCTAGAGCCCAGTGCCAGTTCCTGTTTTCCCCTCTTTTTCAGTTTCGCAGAAAAGGAATACCAAACGGAGTCCAAATGGAATAAAACCTTTGCGATGATTCTTCTTGGACCAGAAGATAACCAGGAGACTTGGAGATGAAGTCGGAGGAGCCACGAGGCGGGCACAAGGACGGAGGGCGCGCCAAGGGGGTAGGGCGCGCCCCCACCCTTGTGGGCCCCTCGTGCACCCCCTGACCTAATTCTTTCGCCTATATATACTCATATATCCCCAAACCAATAGAACGATCCACAAAAAGACTTTTCCACCGCCGCAACCTTCTGTACCCGTGAGATCTCATCTAGGGACCTTTTCCGGCACCCTGCCAGAGGGGGATTTGATCACGGAGCGCTTCTACATCAACCCTATTGGCCTTCCGATGAAGCGTGAGTAGTTTACCACAGACCTACAGGTCCATAGCTAGTAGCTAGATGGCATCTTCTCTCTCTTTGATTCTCAATACCATGTTCTCCTCGATGTTCTTGGAGATATATTCAATGTAATACTTTTTTGCGGTGTGTTTGCTGAGATCCGATGAATTACGGATTTATGATCAACTTATCTATGAATATTATTTGAATCTCCTCTGAATTCTTATATGCATGATTTGATATCTTTGTAATTCTCTTCGAACTATCGGTTTGGTTTGGCCAACTAGATTGGTTTTTCTTGCAATGGGATAAGTGCTTAGCTTTGGGTTCAACCTTGCGGTGTCCTTTCCCTGTGATGATGGGGCAGCAAGGCACATATTGTATTGTTGCCATCGAGGATAAAAAGATGGGGTTTTCATCATATTTCTTGAGTTAATTCCTCTACATCATGTCATCTTACTTAATGCGATACTCTGTTCTTTACAAACTTAATACTTTAGATGCATGCTGGATAACGGTCGTTGTGTGGAGTAATAGTAGTAGATGCAGAATCGTTTTGGTCTACTTGACACATACGTGATGCCTATATTCATGATCATTGCCTTAGATATCATCACGCTTTTCTATCAACTGATCGGTAGTAATTTGTTCACCCACCATATTATTTACTATCTTGAGAGAAGCCTCTAGTGAAACCTATGGCCCCCGGGTCTATTTTCCATCATATAAGTTTCTGGTCTACTATTTTTCAATCTTTTAGTTTCCATTCCATAAACCAAAAATACCAAAAATATTTACTTTACCATTTATCTATCTCTATCAGATCTCAATTTTGCAAGTAACCGTGAAGGGATTGACAACCCCTTTATCATTTTGGGTGCAAGTTGTTTGATTGTTTGTGCAGGTATTCGGTGACTTGTGCGTTATCCCCTACTAGATTGATACCTTGGTTCTCAAACTGAGGGAAATACTTATCTCTACTTTGCTGCATCACCCTTTCCTCTTCAAGGGAAAAACCAACGCAAGCTCAGGAAGTAGCAGGAAGAATTTCTGGCACCGTTGCCGAGGAGATCTATGCCAAGTCAAGCCATACCAAGTACGCTTCATAAACTCTTATCTCTTGCATTACATTATTCGCCATTCGCCTCTCGTTTTCCTCTCCCCCACTTCTAAAACGATTTTTGAAAAGTTATGCCTTTTTCTTTGCCCCTCTTCTGTTTGCCTTCTTTCCATATGTCTATTTGTTTGTGTTTCCATGTGCCTTCTATTTCCTTGCATCTTTGCTTGCTAAAAATGTATTGATATGGATCCACTTAAAGTGTTCTACTTGGATCATCTTCGATCTATATGTGCTCATGCTGAAACCCCAACTAGTTTAGTTGAGGGAAAATCTTTAGATGAGCATGCTCATTTTGTGCGTCACCGTTTGTCTTAAAAAGGGAGACTCTTATGGAACCAAATAAACAATTTGCTATGTTATTCTTGGAATCTTTGTGTAATTTATGATTTTACTTGCTGCTCTAAGAACCCTAAAAAACACCTTCCCTACCTATGTGAGTTTAATGATAATGAAATCTTATCTTCTTATGAAAAGGGTGTTTATAGTTACTATGATATCAAACAAATTGAAGAATTTGTTGCTTTTAAGGGTGCTCATGAAGTTTCTTCTTTGATTGAAAAGTATGATATTACTCTCTACAAATCTGAAAATTCCGACATACTTAAATATTGCTATGAAAACTATGCTCATAATGCCTATGTTAAGGAGTTTATTGAGGGAATGACCGTTGCTTTGGAAGTAATGATATGCATGAATCTATGGATAATTCTGATTCTGATGATTTGATTGAAATATCCCTTGATGAACATGATGCTTGCTATTCTTATGGCCAAGATGCCAATATTTATGTAGACGATTTTGCTATAGTTCCTTATGTTAAACATGGGATTATTGCTATTGCACCCATACTTGATAGTTCCTTGAATCAAAAGCATGATTGCAATGATGTTATTATAAATTATATTAATGTCAGTTGTGCTAATAATATGCAAAACCCCAAGCTTGGGGATGCTAATTTTGCTATGTCCACTACTTGTTGCAATGATCATGATTGGGGTGATTCTTGTTGTGATATTGAAAATTTATTTAAGCCTCATGATGAATATGTTTGCAATAATACTTACAGTGGGTTTGGAAGAGTGTCAACTCTAGGTAATAATGATCCCACTACTTTGGAGTATCTTCAATCTTATGATTTTTTTGATAAAAGTGGGTTTGGAGAGGTCATGACTTTAGTTAATGTTAATCCCGCTATTTTGGAAGAGTGTCAACTTCACATGCATCTGGATCGTGTTGAGAATATGTTATGTGATAGCTATGTTGTTGAATTTGCTTATGATCCTACATGTAATTATTATGAGAGAGGAAAATATGGTTGTAGAAATTTTCATGTTACTAAATTACCTCTCTTCATGTTGAGATTGCTATTGTTTCTTCCTTCTTCCTTGCATATGCTAGTTTTTGCTTGTCTTGATAATTTGTTTGCTTATAAAATGCCTATGCATAGGAAGTATGTTAGACTTAAACTTGCTTTTCACATGCTACATGATGCTCTCTTCGTTTTTCAATTGCTATCTTTCATGTGAGCATCAAACTATCAATGCCTAGCTAAGAGGCTTTAAAGAAAAGCGCTTGTTGGGAGACAACCCAATATTTTTCTTTTCTGTTTTTGTGAGTTTACATTATTACCTCTGTACTAATTGTGTCTTTGTATTTTAATTAGTGTTTGTGCCAATTAAGACCTTTGGGATGGCTTACGGTGATAGTTGATTTGATCTTGCTGAAATACAGAAACTTTTGCGCTCAGTCCCAGAATTCTTAAAAATCATAGAAGCATGATAGAATTCTGAATTTTTTACACAAGATTGATATACAAATTTCCCCTGTTGTCCTAAGGTTTAAGAATTTTTGGAGTTACAAAAGTATTCAAAAATATCCAGATTGCTATAGACTATTCTGTTTTTGATAGATTATGTTTTCTATGTGTAGTTTGCTTATTTTGATGAATCTATGGGTAGTATCGGGGGGTATGAACCATGGAAAAGTTGGAATACAGTAGATATTACAACAATATAAATAAAGAATGGGTCCACAACAGTACCAAAACTGGTGATTTATTTTCTTATACTAACGGAGCTTATGAGATTTTCTGTTGAGTTTTGTGTTGTGAAGTTTTCAAGTTTTGGGTAAGGATTTGATGGACTATGGAATAAGGAGTGGCAAAATCCTAAGCTTGGGGACGCCCAAGGCACCCCAAGGTAATATTCAAGGACAACCAAGAGCCTAAGCTTGGGGATGCTCCGGAAGGCATCTGCTCTTTCGTCTTTGTCTATCGGTAAGTTTACTTGAGGCTATATTTTTATTCACCACATGATATGTGTTTTGCATGGAGCGTCTTGTATGATATGAGTCTATCGGTGTTCTGGGAACGGGGGTCCCCAGACTTGCCTGCCTGCGGCCTGCGGCGTGGCTCGAAGGAGGCCCAGGACGGCCCATCTTCATCAACGCAAAGACCCTCGCGAGGGGCCAAGCCTCGCGGGGCGGACGACAAGGAGCTTCCTCAGGCACGGCCTCGTCAGGCCGGCTCATGAGGAGGCGGAGAGTTAAAGGCAGGGTACCTCGCGAGGTGCCCATGATGCAAGCCATGACGACCAAGGGCGCCCGGTCGAGCGCCAGCCCGCCATGATGTCCTCCTTTCCCCTTTGGTGCAAAGGGAGCAAGCGCAGGCGAGAGTATCAAGCAAAGGCATCCATTTCGGTGCAACAATACCAAGACCAGCCCAACGGCTGGAAGGGAGTCATCGTGGAGCCCAAGCACGCGTCATCACCAGAGCCTTTGGCAGGCGAGGACCAACTTTAGTCAGGATAAGTGTACCCCTTGTTCCCCTTCAAAATGGCCAATTGTTGGCGCCCTTCCCGCTCAATATTTGGGAAGAAGCCCAGGGGCCTTCGCCTATAAATAGGAGTAGCCACCCCCAGGGCAGGGGATCCGAATCCTCATCAAGAAACCAGTAGCTAGAGCGACTGAACACCACCTAGCAGTTCATCGCACCCACCAGGAACAGACCCTCCCGAGGCTGTTCTTCCTTGTATTGTTCCTCATCTGCCCAAGAGGCAATCCACCACACCACACCTTTGGAGTAGGGTATTACACCACATTGGTGGACCGAAACAGTATAATTCTTGTGTATCTTGTGCTGTTCCGTTTAGTAGTTTAGGTCTCAGCGATTCGGCGTGGTGCGAGACGGTGGAGGGTTGGATCTTCACGCGCACCCCAGTGTTCGAACCTCAAGGGTCTGCCGGAACCCGAAATCTGACAGAGTCTTTGCTTTTTAGTTTGCCACAATCATCCTTGCTGCACACACATTTTGAGAGGGACACACATGAATCGTGATTTATTAGAATACTCTATGTGCTTCACTTATATCTTTTGAGCTAGGCAATTTCACTCTAGTGCTTCACTTACATCTTTTTAGAGCACGGCGGTGGCTTTATTTTATAGAAATTATTGAGATCTCATGCTTCACTTATATTATTTTGAGAGTCTTTAAACAGCATGGTAATTTGCTTTGGTTAAAAATTTAGTCCTAATATGATCGGCATCCAAGAGGGATATAATAAAAACTTTCATATAAAGTGCGTTGAATACTATGAGAAGTTTGATTCCTTATGATTGTTTTGAGATATGAAGATGGTGATATTAGAGTCATGCTAGTGAGTAGTTGTGAATTTGAGAAATACTTGTGTTAAAGTTTGTGATTCCCGTAGCATGCACGTATGGTGAACGTTATGTGATGAAGTCGGAGCATGATTTATTTATTGATTATCTTCCTTATGAGTGGCGGTCGGGGATGAGCGATGGTCTTTTCCTACCAATCTATCCCCCTAGGAGCATGCACGTAGTAGTTCGTTTCGATAACTAATAGATTTTTGCAATAGATTATACACACTCTCACCCTTCCACCATTGCTAGCCTCTCTAGTGCCGCGCAACTTTCGCCGGTGCCATAAACCCACCATATACCTTCCTCAAAACAGCCACCATACCTTCCTATTATGGCATTTCCATAGCCATTCCGAGATATATTGCTATGCAACTTTCCACTGTTTTGTTTATTATGACATGCTCCATCATTGTCATATTGCTTTGCATGATCATGTAGTTGACATCGTATTTGTGGCAAAGCCACCGTTCATAATTCTTTCATACGTGCCACTCTTGATTCATTGCACATCCTGGTACACCGCCAGAGGCATTCACATAGAGTCATATTTTGTTCTAAATATCGAGTTGTAATTCTTGAGTTGTAAGTAAATAGAAGTGTGATGATCTTCATTATTAGAGCATTGTCCCATGTGAGGAAAGAATGATGGAGACTATGATTCCCCCACAAGTCGGGATGAGACTCCAGACGAAAAAAGAGGCCAAAAAATGAGAGAAGGCCCAAATAAAAAAATTAGAGAAAAGAGAGAAGGGGCAATGTTATTATCCTTTTACCACACTTGTGCTTCAAAGTAGCACCATGGTCTTCATGATAGAGAGTCTCCTATATTGTCACTTTCATATACTAGTGTAATTTTTTCATTATAGAACTTGGCTTGTATATTCCAATGATGGGCTTCCTCAAATTGCCCTAGGTCTTCGTGAGCAAGCGAGTTGGATGCACACCCACTTAGTTTCTTTTTAAGCTTTCACAAACTTATAGCACTAGTGCATCCGTTGCATGGCAATCCCTACTCACTCACATTATATCTATTGATGGGCATCTCCATAGCCCGTTGATACGCCTAGTTGATGTGAGACTATCTCCTTCTTTTTTGTCCTCTCCACAACCACCGTCTATTCCACCTATAGTGCTATGTCCATGGCTCACGCTCGTGTATTGCGTGAAAGTTGAAAAAGCTTGCGAACATCAAAAGTATGAAACCGTTGCTTGGCTTGTCATCGGGGTTGTGCATGGTTTAAATATTTTGTGTGATGAAGATGGAGCATAGCTAGACTATGATTTTGTAGGGATAAACTTTCTTTGGCCATGTTATTTTGAGAAGACATAATTGCCTTGTTAGTATGCTTGAAGTATTATTGTTTTTATGTCAATATTAAACTTTTGCTTTGAATCATAAGGATCTGAACATTCATGCCACAATAAAGAAATTACATGGATAAATATGTTAGGTAGCATTTCACATCGAGAATTCTGTTTTTATCATTTACCAACTCGAGGACGAGCAGGAATTAAGCTTGGGGATGCTTGATACGTCTCCAACGTATCTATGATTTTTTATTGTTCCATGCTACTATATTATCTGTTTTGGATGTTTTATATGCATTATTATGCTATTTTATATTATTTTTGGGACTAACCTATTAACCTAGAGCCCAGTGCCAGTTCCTGTTTTTTCCATGTTTTAGAGTTCCATAGAAAAGGAATACCAAACGGAGTCCAAACGGAATAAAACCTTCGCGATGATTTTTCTTGGACCAGAAGACAACTAGGAGACTTGGAGATGAAGTCTAAGGAGCCACGAGGCGGCCACAAGGACAGAGGGCACGCCCCCACCCTTGTGGGGCCCTCGTACACCCCCTGACCTAATTCTTTCACCGATATATACTCATATATCCCCAAACCAACAGAACGATCCATGAAAAGACTTTTCAACCGCCGCAACCTTCTGTACCCGTGAGATCCCATCTAGGGACCTTTTCCGGCACCCTGCCGGAGGAGGATTCGGTCACGAAGGGCTTCTACATCAACCCTATTGCCCTTCCGATGAAGCGTGAGTAGTTTACCACAGACCTACGGGTCTACAGCTAGTAGCTAGGTGGCTTCTTCTATCTCTTTGATTCTCAATACCATGTTCTTGGAGATCTATTCGGTGTAATACTTTTTTGCGGTGTGTTCGCTGAGATCCGATGAATTGTGGATTTAGGATCAGCTTATCTATGAATATTATTTGAATCTCCTGTGAATTCTTATATGCATGATTTGATATCTTTGTAATTCTCTTCGAAGTATCGGTTTGGTTTGGCCAACTAGATTGGTTTTTCTTGCAATGGGAGAAGTGCTTAGCTTTGGGTTCAATCTTGGAGTGTCCTTTCCCAGTGACACGAGGGGCAGCAACGCACGTATTGTATAGTTGCCATCGAGGATAAAAATATGGGGTTTTCATCATATTGCTTGAGTTAATTCCTCTACATCATGTCATCTTGCTTAATGCGTTACTCCGTTCTTTATGAACTTAATACTCTAGATGCATGCTGGATAGCGGTCGATGTGTGGAGTAATAGTAGTAGATGCAGAATCATTTTGGTCTACTTGACACGAACATGATGCCTTTCGGTCTCCACCAGGTATGTTTGGTTATGGTCAGATGAAGATTTATATGAGATCATCTTTAAACTTCTGGCCTTGCTCTTCTTATATACCGAAATGTTGATCTCTGATAAAAGACGAATGATTAAGTCATTTCCTTATGGATACACACCTCCCAATTATATCAATGAATAGAATAAACCGGAATGTCAGAGGAATAAATTCTCAAACCAGATGGGATGATTTGTGGGCCAAAATTGATGAAAGCAATTGTGGTATTATATGTATTCAAGAAACAAAAAGAGATTCTTTTGATCAGGCTTATCTCAGAACTTTTTCTCCGAGAAGATTTAACCAATATGCTTATACCCCAACAATGGGTCTCTCTGGTGGTCTTATTAGTATTTCGAATGGTAGCCTTTTCAATGGATCCATGATACATCTCCGACATATCTATAATTTTTTATTGTTCCATGCTATTATATTATCTGTTTTGGATGTTTAATGGGCTTTAATATGCTCTTTTATATTATTTTTGGGACTAACCTATTAATCAGAGGCCCAGTGCCAGTTTCTGCTTTTTTGCCTATTTCAGTGTTTTGCAGAAAAAGAATATCAAACGGAATGAAACCTTCGCGATGATCTTTCTTGGAACAAATGCAATCTAGAAGACTTGGAGTTGAAGTCTGGAACTACGCAAGGCGGCCACGAGGCAGGAGGCCGCACCCAGGGGGGTAGGCGCCCCCACCCTCATGGGCCCCACGGAGCTCCACCAACGTACTTCTTTCGCCTACATATACTCTTATACCCTAAAAACATCAAGGGGAGCCACGAAACCACTTTTCCACCGCCGCAACCTTCTATACCCGTGAGATCACATCTTGGGGCCTTTTCCGGTGATCTACCGGAGGGGGAATCGATCACGGAGGGCTTCTACATCAACACCATAGCTTCTCAGATGATGTGTGAGTAGTTTACCACAGGCCTTCGGGTTCATAGTTATTAGCTAGATGGCTTATTCTCTCTCTTTGGTCCTCAATACAAAGTTCTCCTTGATGTTCTTGGAGATCTATTCGATGTAACTTTTTGCGGTGTGTTTGCCGAGATCCGATGAATTGTGGAGTTATGATCAAGATTATTTATGAATATTATTTGATTCTTCTCTGAATTCTTATATGCATGATTTGACTTCTTTGAAAGTCTCTTCGAATTCTCAGTTTAGTTTGGCCTACTAGATTGATCTTTCTTGCAATGGGAGAAGTGCTTAGCTTTGGGTTCAATCTTGCGGTGTTCTTTCCCAGTGACAGTAGGGGCAGCAAGGCACATATTGTATTGTTTCCATCGAGGATAAAAAGATGGGGTTTATATTTTATTGCTTGAGTTTATCCCTCTACATCATGTCATCTTGCCTAATGCGTTACTCTGTTCTTATGAACTTAATACTCTAGATGCATGATGGATAGCGGTCGATGTGTGGATTAATAGTAGTAGATGCGGAATCGTTTTAGTATACTTGACATGGACGTGATGCCTATATTCAAGATCATGCCTAGATATTCTCATATATATGCGCTTTTCTATCAATTGCTCGGCAGTAATTTGTTTACCCACCGTAATATATGCTATCATGAGAGAAGCCACTAGTGAAACCTATGGCCCCCGGGTCTATTTTACATCATATAAGTTTCTGATCCACAATTCTAGTTTCCTATTTATTTTATTTTGCAATCTTTACTTTCCAATCTATACAACAAAAAGACCAAAAATATTTACTTTACTATCTTAATTAGATCTCACTCTTGCGAGTGGCCGTGAAGGGATTGACAACCCCTTTATCGCGTTGGTTGCAAGGTTCTTGATTGTTTGTGCAGGTACTAGGTGAGTTGCGTGTTATCTCCTACTGGATTGATACCTTGGTTCTCAAAAACCGAGGGAAATACTTACGCTACTTTGATGCATCACCCTTTCCTCTTCAAGGGAAAACCAACACATGCTCAAGAGGTAGCAATTCATTATCAGCCAATCTTCTTACCAGCTTATAGTTAAACTGCTATGTAACCTATCTGGTCACATTTTCTATATCAGCAACATTTATGGACCTTGCATGAATGATGACATATCTGATTTTTTGACTGGTTAAACAATATTGATGCCTCTCAAATGGATCACTGGATACTTCTGGGAGATTATAATTTAATCAGAAGTCCTCAAGACAGAAACAGACTTGGTGGAGACTCAAATAATATGCTTATGTTCAACAGCCTACTCCAGCAACTAGATCTTGTGGAAATTCCACTCAAAGGAAGAAATTTTACATGGAGTAATATGCAAGATATGCCTCTATTGGAAAAGCTGGACTGGATATTCACCTCTGCAAACTGGACTTTGACCTTCGCAAATACTCTAGCCCACCCTCTATCTAGAGTATCTTCAGATCACACCCCAATTCACATTCAAATTGGAAGTGACATCCCAAGGGCTTCTATATTCAGATTAGAAAACTATTGGTTTGATTTTGATGGATTTTATGAGACTGTTTTAAAATGCTGGAATAGAAACCAACAACTGGCAAATTCTGCAAAAGATATTGCTGCCAGGTTCAAATGTCTCAGAATGGGCCTCAAGAAATGGAGCAAAAACCTCTCTAAACTCAACACCAATATCTCTGCCTGTAACTATGTCTTATCTATGATGGATGGCATTGAAGACCAAAGAAACCTGAGTACTATGGAAGCCAACTTCAGGAATATTTTGAAAAATACATCATCAAGTTGTTGGAAGTCAAAAGAATTTACTGTAAATCTAGATTTAAAATGAGGAGTGTGAGACTGGATGATGAAAATACTGATTTTTTTCATGCTATGGTCACCCAAAGCTTCAGAAAAAATATATTACTTCTATTATTGGGGATAACGGAATTTCATATCAAAACCTTGACCATAAAGCTGCAATTATCTGGAAATCTTACAAAGAGAGATTCGGAAAATCCATTGATCCTTCAATGCTCTTCAACCTAGATGAACTCATTCAGTCACAAGACCTGTCAGAACTAGAGGCTCCTTTTCCATGGATGAGATTGATCAAGTAATTAAAGATTCACCCACTGATAGAGCCCCTGGCCCAGATGGCTTTAATGGAACCTTCTTGAGGAAATGCTAGGACATTATAAAGCAAGATTTCTATACTATGATCTGGGACTTCTTTGAGGGCAATTGTGATATTCAAAGTATAAATATTGCTTTCGTTAGTCTCATCCCAAATATTACTGACCCTAAAAATATGAATGATTTCAGACCCATATCCCTGGTCAGCCTCCCTCTTTAAACTTAAAATTATCACCAAACTTATGGCCAACAGAGCTAAAAAATCATCACTTCTGTTATTCATCAAAACCAATATGGTTTTATTAAGGGGAGGAACATCCAAGATTGTTTGGGCTATGCTTTTGAGTATATCCATTTATGCCATCAATCAAAAAATTCCATCATCATTCTGAAATTGGTTTTTGAAAAAGCTTTTGATAAGGTTGAATACAAGGCCATTATTGCTATGTTAAAGGCTAAAGGATTTGGACCTAGATGGATAAATTGGGTTTCAAATATTCTACATTCTGCATTGACCTCTGTTTTGCTTAATGGAGCTGCTGGTAAAAATATTATTTGTAAAAGATGAGTCAGACAAGGTGATCCACACTCCCCCCTGCTATGTATTATCACTGCTGACTTATTACAATTAGTTGTTAATGTTGCCTGGGCAAATGGAGAGCTCTCTCTTCCCATCAATCATGCATATAGTCAAGACTATCAAATCATCCAATATGCAGATGATACCTTAATGATTATGCCTGATAATGAAGATCAGCTTGTCCACCTAAAATACTTACTCAACCTTTTCATTCTATCTACTTGTCTTTTTGTTAATTACAGCAAATCCTCCATGATTCCCATTAACATTGACCAGCACTCAGCTTCTATGCTTGCAAACTCATTTGGATGTAAGGTTGAAAGTCTTCCATTTACTTATTTGGGATTACCCATGGGCACCACCAAACCTACTGTCATGGATCTCATCCCTGTCATATCCAAAATTGACAAGAGATTATCAGGAGTGGCAAGATTCATGAATCATTCGGGCAGGCTTACCTACATAAACTCTGATGTTGCTTCCATGCCCATATTTGCTATGTGCTCACTTAAAGTTCATTTCACCATATTGGACCGTGTGGACAAATCTACCACAAATTTTCTCTGGTATGGTAATGAGATTAACCAAAAAAGGCAAATGTCTGGCCAGCTGGGATATGATATGCAAGCCAAAGCAACAAGGGGGGCTTGGTGTTCTAAATTTAAGAGAGCAAAATAAAGCCGTCCTTATCAAACATCTATACAAGTTCTACAATAAGATTGCTGTTCCATGGGTCAAATTAATTTGGGAGGCCTACTACCAAAACAATGAAGTTCCACACTCCAACAACAACAAAGGCTCTTTTTGGTGGAAGGATTGCATGAAAATGTTTGATCTATTTAAAGATATGACTTCCTGTGAGATTAAATCAGGGAAATCCTCTATGTTATGGGAAGACAACTGGAATGGAGAGATTATGAAGCTGAAATTCCCTGAATTACATTCATTCAACCAACATGAAAAGATATCTATCTGGGCTGCCAAAGGTGTGGAAAATCATTACAGTTTATTTCATCTACCACTATCCAATATTTCCCATGAACAGTTTCACCTACTATCTGATCAGTTAAACAACATCAGACACAATTATGAACATGATACCTGGAATTTCTCTTGGGGCAGCAATATAAACATGGCCAAGAGGATCTACAATTATTTAATGAGAAATGAAGATGATGTTGAGACTTTCAAATGGATATGGAAGTCATGCTGTTTGACAAAGCACAATTTTTTTGCTGGCTAATGCTCAATGACAGATAAAACACATGTGACCTATTGACCAGGAAGAGTATGCACCTTGATTCCACTAAATGTGTCTTATGCAATGTTGAAGATATGGAATATAGAATGCATCTTATCTTTTCCTGCCCATTTAGCCAAGGATTTTGGTGGAATATTGGCTTCGAATGGAACAAAATTTGAATATATATGATATGGTAACTGATATTAAACAAAGATATCATCTTAGTCATTTCATGGAAATTATGATAGTGGGCTGCTGGTGCATATGGAATCAAAGAAATGGTTTGATATTTGAAGGAATTCCCTGCTCACTCAATGAATGCAGACATGACTTTATCAGAACCTTCAAGTTAACTATGTTGAGAGCCAAGCCTAGTCTAAAGGATGACATGTCATCCTGGATTGATAATATTCAATTTTTTCTTTTCCATTTACTTTCCTAGCTATCTCTGGTTGTCCTCCCATCAACCATTGTAAAGACTATGTTTTATTATTCTTACTTTAATGAAAATGACACATAGTAGGGCTCTTGCCTTACTGTTTTATGGTAAAAATGATCATTGCCTTAGATATCATCATAACTTTGCGCTTTTCTATCAATTACTCAGTAGTAATTTTTTCACCCACCGTATTATTTACTATCTTGAGAGAAGCCTCTAGTGAAACCTATGCCCCCCGGGTCTATTTTCCATCATATAAGTTTCCGATCTACTATTTTTTGATCTTCTACTTTCCGTTCCGTAAACCAAAAATACCAAAAATATTTACTTTACCGTTTCTCTATCTCTATCAGATCTCACTTTTGCAAGTAACCGTGAAGGGATTGACAGCCCCTTTATCACGTTGGGCGCAAGTTGTTTGATTGTTTGTGCAGGTATTCGGTGACTAGTGCGTTGTCTCCTACTGGATTCATACCTTGGTTCTCAAACTGAGGGAAATACTTATCTCTACTTTGTTGCATCACCCTTTCTCTTCTAAGGAAAAACCAACGCAAGCTCAAGAAGTAGCAGTCATATATGCCCTAGTGTAGTGCTCATTGTAGGAATGCTCAATATTAAGTTTAGTGGAGTGCAATTTTGCTAAATATATGCTCCTGTTGTGTGCACATGCTTTTTCTTTATACTTGTTTCCAAATGCAGTGTTGCTTAGTACTCACATTAGCCCCTCCATTAGCTGATGTGCTACTCCCAATAAGTAACTGTTGCTTACTGCTGACAGTAGGTACTCTCATTAGCTAGTTTGTTGCTGCAATGCATATGCTGAAACCTAACTGTATATTTAGATAGAGGAGGAGTGGGCTACTCCCAGTACCTACTGTGTTACTGCTAATGTAGTGTATTTAGCTAGGCTAATGTAGTATGGTTTAATAACCTTGACTCAGTGATGTCTATGTTCCAATTGTTAGTGATATATGGCAAAGTAGTTCAATGGTAGTGCACATTGTAGGATTCCATTGTATTAATGGTCAATTCTAAGTTGGTTATTCTGCTAAATTTATATTGATCACCCATTGTAGGATTACATTAACTTATCTTACAATGTGCTCCTGTTGCTTAGCACATGGCTGTGCAAATTCAGTGTTGGTCAGTACCAACATTAGCTACTGCCATTAACTAACTGTTTCTTAGTACTCATAGTAGTTGTGTTGTATTATCATTTTGGAGTGAGAGTTCACACGGTAATGTATTGTATTTAGCTAGGCTGTGAACTAACAGTTGGATGTGTTATCACTAAATGTGGTTATGAGGTTCTATATTTACATGCATTTTACTAACTGTGGCATTAAACTTATTGTTGAAATTGGTAAAGTTTCTGCAATAAACTAAATTTTGCCCTTGTTATTTTTCAGGAAGGTCATAATTGTGTGCTGGTCAGTGGGTTGATGAGTAGTGTCGGGGAGGCTGATCGTACCCACGAACACCTATGGGGCCGGCGGACCAGGCCCCTTTGTGGTTCGGAGGGGGGGGGGGCGGAGATCGCACGAAGAGCGGATCGAGGCGAGGCACACGAGCAGTTTACCCAGCTTCGGAGCTCTCCGGAGAGATAAAACTCCTACTGCTGCTTGTTTGATGTATTGTGTTCTTGCTAGGGAGCGATGCGAGCTACAAAACCTAGCGTGAGCGTATCTGGTCTCTAGTGAGTCGAATGAACCGAACCTCGACCCCCCTCTACGTTGCGCATGGGCCTCCTTTTATATGCTCAAGGGGTCTCCGACAGGTGGCAACATAGGCGAGGGTACAAATGTAAAAACAGGAGTTGGTACACCTACTCGAGCGATTATACGATGCAAAATACCTAACTCGACGGCAAGGGACAAAAGCAATAAATGCCCGTCGATTGTCGCCCCAAACAAAGGCAACAGAGACCGTCAGTGCGCCATCGCTTCGCCACGATGGCAAGCTTGTCGGCGCCGCTTATCGCTGCTCTCCGCTGGCTGCACAACCTCTCGACGCGATGCATGGAATGGTCCCATGGCGACCACGTTGCTGGATGAGCTGGAGCGGAGATGGAGAGAGGTTGCTTGCATGGCAAGCGCCTTACATGACGAATCCTTGTCGCGTCCGGAGGCTTGTCGCGCTCTGAGCCTTCCCGGCAAGCTCCTCTTGCCGGGCCTTGTCTTCTGCATGCCTTGAGTGGTCTTCCCGGCAAGCTCCTCTTGCCGGGGTCTTGTCTTCTTAATCAAATACTTTGTTCTTGAATGGCTCCAAAGGAGCCACGGAGGATCTTGGCGGTGACGAGGCAAACCCTGCCGCGGGGTGCTGCAACTGTCTGTGCAAAAGGTACGGGATACTAGGGTACCCCTACTCTAGTACACCGACAGGAGCCCTCGGGCCTGGGCCATACAGTCTTGCGGCGTTGTCGGGCCAGCCCAAAAGCAGGCAGTCACACGCGGCCTCGACCACGTCGCAACTTCGCCCGGACCCACCACGACCCCCACTAACGGCACGCACCGGTCGCGGCGCCATGCGAGATCGTGGGCGTGGTCGTGGGGTTTCTTTATTAGGAAAAGCGGGCGTCCGCCCCTCCCCTCTTTATAAGCGGAGAAAACAGGGCAGGCCGTCCACTCCGCCATTGTTGTCTTGTCAAGAAAACCACCACCGCTCCCCCTTCTTCTCCGGTGCGAAGAGCAGCGCCCGCCCCCGCCATACAAGCACGCTCACCGCCGTCGGCCTCCTCCGCCCCCCTCGCCATGGCTCCGAAAGCCGACAAGGAGAAGGGCGTCAAGTCGGCCGAGGCGCAGCGGCTCGCGACGCTGCGCAAGGGAGCTGCGGGACGTCTTCTACCTCTTCTGGTCGACGGAGACGCGTGCGCATCCGCGCACGAGGGTTCTCCCCGCCACCCCTGCGGATTTATCCCCAACTGGGTACCCTTTTTGCCCTTTTCTTCTATTGCGGGCTTTGCCCGCCTTTTCCGAAGTTCTTCTGCGATATCATGAACACATATGGCCTCCGCCTCCTTGATTTCACCCCAACGCCGTCTTGACCATGGCAGTTTTCGCGCATCTTTGCGAAAAATTTGTCGGAGTCCACCCAAATGTGGCAATATTCCGCCACAACTTCGTGCCCCGCGTCGAGAGAGGAGAGCCACTTGCCGGAGGGATAGCTTGGGTCTCCAGGATCGGCAAGAAAGAAGCCTATGTGGAAGGCGAGTTCCGCAACAAGTGGGAGGAGTGGAGAGCCAATTGGTGTTGGGTCGCAGAGGAGAACCCGCAGCCCTTCATTGCCGTGCGCCAAACCCCAATAGTGCGCGGCAGAGATTGGAGTAACTTGGCGCCGGAGGATGCGAGGTTGAAGATAGCTGTGACCCGGATTTTGCGCCTCAGGCTTGCCGGATTAACCGTAAGCGCGGTTAGCGCAGACTTCCTTCGCCGCCGCGCCGCTTCCCTTGCAGGAGAGGAGGAGGCCTGCTTGGGAGTTCCAAAATGCAGCGAGACATTATGAGGTTGCGCCCGGGCCTGAACTGGAATTTCACCGTCTTGGAGTTGGATGCGATCTTTGCTAGAGCTGTTCAAGAACGACCCGATCACCCCGAGTGGTTTAGGTTGCCGAGGGGTCGTCCCATTGTGCAACAACTCGGCGCCGACCGCATCCAGCGCCATGATGCCGTTGTCAGCGATTCCCATGGGATCGTTCCAACCTGGCAGGAGCCCCCCGACGAGGTCGTGCAGCAGTTCTTCGACGACTTGGAAGAAGTGCCGATCCGCTCCGACGAGCAGAAAAGGCTCACTCGCGACACTACCGACGAGGAGATGGCGCGTATTGCCACCAGGGTGGAGGAGGCGGCAGCAGCCGCTGCCGCTGGAGCTTTCGGGTATACCGTGGAGGAGGCGGACGCTGCGAAGGCGGCAAGCCTTGCCGAGCGAAGGGAGATCGCCGGCGAGGACGAGCTTGTCGAGCCCGAGGCCGGGTCGAGTGGACCCGCCGAGGGCACTTCTTCTCCACCACCCAGCGACTTGCCGCCAGCGGAGCCCCCGGTTCCGCCGAAGAGGCGTCTCCGCAAGGCCAGAGACGAGTCGGGGCGGCAGATCGCCCACAAGCAGCGACGCGCTCTACCGCGGCAAGCGATGTTGCCGCGGGAGCGCCTCACACTGCTGCGACAACTGGGGCGAGGTCTTCTCAGGCCACCGCCGACGCCTCCGCCAAGCGGCCAAGAGAGCCCACTCCCCCGCCTTGTCGCACCGGAGGCGAGCCGGAGTTTGACTTCTCCGCGCTCAGCTCCGAGGAGGAAGGCGAAGAGTAAGCTCTTGAGATTGTGCTTGTATTTCTTCAATTTTATTGCTTCATCTTGAATCTGATTTGCTTCGTTACGGGCTCTTTCCTTTTTGACGCCAGCCCGTAGAGCGTCGAAGAGGGCCAAGATCCCGGCGGTCGTCGTTGAGGACGATTCTCCCGTGGCAACAGGGGACGCCGTCTGAGACCCCCTTGCCGGACCTGCAACCTTCCTCGAGCAGCCCCCAAAGACAGCCCCCAAAGTAAGTGTGCGGTTTTCTCCTTACTATTAGGTGTGTAGGGGTGCTCCTTCTTCGTTGATACCTGATTGTTTGCTTGTGTAGGAGCAGAGCAGCCTCATCGGGGAGGCTCGAAGCCGCCCGAAATCCTGTCTGCTGCCACCTACGCCGCCAAGGGAGGAATCTCGGCAAGGGAGCGCCCTCCCGACAAGGGAGGCCACTCCGGCAAGGGAGGCTACCCGGCAAGGGACATCGCCGGTGACCCTCCAGTGGTCGAGGCCATGGCTGCGGATCCCGTTGCGTAATTTCCTTACGAAAATTTCCCTTGGGCTTGCTTTCTTTTGTTTCTCTTTTTGAACATTTGCTTGACTGCTCTTTCTTCGTCTGACGCAGAGCCGATGGAGGTCGAGGCCGCCGGCGAGGAGGAAGCGCGCGACAACACCGACGAGGCCGCCGTCGAGGAAGAAGAGGTCGTTGTTGTGGAAGAAGAGGCCGTCGCCGACGAGCCTGTTGGCGAGAAGGCCACCGAGGCTGCCGACGCAGAAGCTGGCGAGGGGTCGGGCGATCGCACTGACGGCCCTGAGGCCGCAGGAGCGCCAGGCGCTACACCGACAGCCGACTCCACCGGCTGCGTCAAGGCCAGCCCGAGGAGCCCAGCCCGCGCCCCACCAAGGCCGCGAGGGTGTCTTCATCAAACTCCCACAGGAACCGAGCTCTGTGGCGCCGGTCGAGGAGAGACCTTCGACGGCGAGCTACTCGCCTCTCTTTGGGCTGACGCCTGGTGGACACGCCAAGCAGCAGCGCGAAGTCTGAGGAGGAGCAGCTGAAGAAGCTCTTTGTCGCTCTACCGCGCCCGGCAAGCCAAGTTGGAGTCCGGGAAGCACTTGTCGCGAGGGCAGGAGCGGACATGGAGAAGCGCGCAGAAGAGCTCGGGCGCCAACCAAGAAACTCTCCGCGACATAGCGTAAGCGCTGGGGCAACTTGCGTAAGAGCGCACGGCCTTCATCCTTGAGAAGGCCGGTGAGGAGGAGCAGCCGGGTGGCTGCCGAGAAGCTCTCCAGCAGAAAGCGGTGGCGCAGCGGAAGGTCAACCTGGACAGCTCTGAAGAAGACCTTGCCGCGAGGAGTCACTTGGCGGGGCTCTTAAGGAAGCGAAGGATGCTTTGCCGCAGCCGAGGCCGCCAAGGAAGAGTTGAAGGCGAAGGTGGCACAGCTGGAGGCCAGCCTCAAGAAGAGCGGCGAAGAGCTTGGCGCGCTCAAGCATGAGCGTGAGAAGGACGCCTACACTCTTGGCAAGCTGCAGAGTCGTCTCGCTGATAGGGGCAAGGAGCTCGACACCGTCAAGGACTCAAAGGCGGATCTTGAGCTGAAGCTGACCACTCCCGCAGACGTTGGGACGGCGCCAGGAGGCGGGAGGTGGGCTTGTTGGAGACGATCAAGGCCAAGGAGGAGCTGCTAGTGAATGTTGCCTCCACCCAGGCGCCTTGAGGGAGAGTGTGGAGCACTGGATCAAGGTCTTGTGGACACCGCCCGCCGACATCCATAGCGAGCTGATGGAGCCGGGATGGCGGACCTTGCATACTCCTCCGACGAGCATCTCCAACCCAGCGCCAAACTCAGTTTATTCTTCAAAGGCGTGGTGGCGGGTCTCCAGCGACTCGGGAAGAGGTCCCAAAGCAGCTGGCCGAGGAATCACGCCAGATCGTGCGAGGAGCCCTCGAGAAGGTGTCGATAAAGGTGGCCTTCCGCAATCCGGGCCTCAACCTTAACGGCGTCCTCGGATCCTTGCCGCCAGATGCCAACGTGGAGGAGTTTCAAAGCCCTTGTCGCACCCATTGTGGACAAGGTGAACAAGATCAAGCGGATTGATGGCGACCGCGTAGACTAGGTCGCCAATTTTATCTTTCACTTGTCGCTGCTGATCATGTTTAGAACACTTTGTTAGATCAGCGACAAGTTATTTTGTAATATACTCTATCTTAGGCGATCAATGCAACATTATTTCCTCTACTTGATTCCTTCCTTTATGCGTTTACGCCTTACGCATCCGGGGACTTGTCGGTGCGGGCACTTTTTGCCATGGCCGAAAAGTGCGAACGTCGGCTGACTTCTTTGGCAGTGCCGCCTCCGACAAGCAACCTTGTCGCGACTAGCCGCAGCTCACTTAAGTTGTTGAGCGGACTCGAAACAAAGTAAGGGCGACTAGCCTAACTGCGAGTTGGTTCCTCTGCGCATGTGTTTTCCATACAAAGTACTATCGTTCGAGGAAGATAACTTAAAATTTAAAATTGATTGCTCAAACTTTGGCAACTTAGCTTTTACATCTCTTGCTTTCCGATGAGGCGAAACTTCCTCGGCGGTGCACGGTCCATAGTATTATCTTCTCCTTCCTCCCCGGTTAACTTGTGCGCGAGGGAGCCTTCCTTTCTTTGAGAAAAGAGAAATAAGAGGAAATAAAGTTATGGAGCCCAATGACTCGATTTTGCTTACCGTGTGTGGTTGCGCACAAAGTGTTAGCCAAAACATGCAATAAAATGATGAAAGCATGAATTTGACAAGTTGTGCGCAACACATGAATTTTACTGATGCACAGGGTCTGCGCCCGGCTTTGTACAAAGGATTACATGCAACAGCGGCAAGACTTGTACAAAAGGTGGTTGCCGGAACAGGTTCCGGCAACCGCGCCCTATGGGTAAAACTTACGAAGATGCTCAATGTTCCAGGAGTTGCTCAGCTTGATGCAATCTTCTGTCTCAAGGCGGACTGTGCCTTGCCTAGTGACTCGTTTCACCCGATAAGGGCCTTCCCAATTCAGCGTCAACTTGTTTGAATTCTTGGCGGACGAGCAGCGCGAAGAACAAGGTCGCCTTCCTCGAGACTTCTGGCACTAACTCTGCGGCTATGGTAGCGACGCAAAGCTTCTTTGGTAGCGAGCAGCTCGCCGCAATGAAAGACGATCCTCCTCAAGGAGCGGTAGCGTCATCTTGTCGCAGCTGCTCTTGCTCAAGCTCATCATAAGCGAGCACTCGAGGCGATCCGTATATGAGTTCCATGGGGAGAACTGCCTGCTCCATAGACTAGAGAAAAGGTGTCCGGCGGTGGCTCGATTTGGCGTCGTCTGATCGACCAAGAACCACCGGCAGCTCCTCGATCCAGTTTCTTCCGCACTTGTGCAGCTTGGCCGAAAGTTACGGTCTTGAGCCGCGCAGCACTTCAAAGATTTGCCCTCTCTGCTTGACCGTTGCTTCTCGGGTGAGCAATGGAAGCAAAGCAGACCTTGGGGCCAAGATCTTGGACGTACTGCATGAAGGTGCGACTCGTAAATTGTGTTCCGTTGTCGGTGATGATCCTGTCAGGGATTCCGAAACGGCAAACAATCGACCTGAAGAACTTGATCACTGACCGTGCGTCACCTTCCTCATCGCTTCCACTTCCGGCCACTTTGTGAACTTGTCGATGGCGGCGTACAAGTATTCAAAGCCCCGACAGCTCGGGGAAGGGGCCGAGGATGTCGAGCTCCTAGACCGAAAATGGCGAGGATAAAGGGATCGTGCGGAGAGCCCGAGCTGGTTGGTGTATCTGTTTGGAATGGAACCGCACGCTTCACACTTGGTTACTTGTGCAGTTGCATCACGGAGGGCCGTCGGCGGAAGAAACCTTGCCGGAAAGCTTTGCCGGCAAGTGCTCTCGCCAATGTGGTGACCACATATGCCTCCGTGTATCTCTGCCAAAAGCTTCATCCATCTTCCACAGGAATACACTTCAATTTCACCTTTGTTGAGTCTTCTTACATGCGGTATCTTTGTCGACAAACTGGTACATACTCGATTGCCGGGCTACTCTTTCCGCTTCTTCTCGCTCTTGGGAAGTTCTCTGTCTGAAGGAAATGGACAATCTGTCGCCCATCTTTGGAGCTTGCGGCTCGACAACAAGGACCAAAGGCACATCAGCTCTTTGTGGGAGCATCGGCTTCTCACGGCAAGAACACTGCGGCTCTGCTTGGAGCTTGGCGCTCCCCGGCAAGCTTGCCGAAGCAAAACTTGTCGGAAGCGTCTGCTTCAACGAAACAAACCCTGGGGCTTGTCGGAGCAGACTGCCCCTCAGGACTGTTGGTGTTGATCTTGGGGACCTTCGCAACGACGGCTTCGGGAAGCTCTGCCGGAAAGTAGTCACCAGAGATCAACTTCCTCTTCATGCTTTGTCCAGTTGATGGTGTTACGGTTGGTTGAGTCAGCTTGAGCACGAAAATCCACTGGTTCCACGAGCAACTTAAGTGCAGCGCACTTTTGACAGCCGTCGACAATATCATTACGAGCTCTTGGAACATGTTCCATTTGCGGGCCTTCAAAGTGCTCTTCTAGCTTCCTCACTTCATCAACGTAGGCTTCCATCAACGGACTCTGGTAATCTTTGTTCACTTGGCGGACGACAAGTTGCGAGTCACCCCTGACAATAAGCTTTTTGATCCCAAGGTCCACTGCGATCCACGAGACCGGCAAGCAAACCTTCATACTCTGCGGTATTGTTTGTTGCTTGCTCCTTGGGAAAGTGCATCCGACTACGTACTTGAGGTGCTCTCCGGTGGGTGCGATAAGCGACGCCGCACCGGGCGCCTTTGCAGCGAGAAGGCACCATCAAAGTACATCAGCCACTCTTTGCTTGCTTCTTTGACGGGAATGCTCTGGAATCTCTTCATCTGGCGTTGGCGTCCATTCTGCTATGAATTCTGCCAACGCTCTGCTTTGGATAGTTGATGTGCTTTCAAACTTGAGACCAAAGCTTGACAGTTCCAATGCCCACTCAACAATCCTGCCCGTTGCTTCTGGATTCTGCAGTATCCTCTTCAGCGGAAAGCGAGTGACAACTGTGATCTCATGTGCTTGGAAGTAATGGCGCAGCTTTCTCGAGGCCATGAGGAGGCCGAAAAGCAATTTCTGCACACCGGAGTACCTTGACCTAGCCCCCTGCAGGAGGGAACTGACAAAGTAGACTAGGCGCTGCACCATCCTTTTCTGCATCTGGTCATGCGTCTGCGTGGATTCTTCCTTGTCGGGACCAGAGCTTGTTGGCGAAGCACCCTGCTTGTCGCTGGATGTGCTTGTCGTGGTTGCTGGCTCGTCATCCGCCTCCCTCTCCGCTACTAACGCAGCACTAACCACTTGATTGGTTGCTGCTATATATAGCAGCAACTTCTCTTGTGGTTTAGGTGCGACAAGTGTTGGAGTGGAGGATGTATCTCTTTAAGTCCTGCAGCGCAGCCTCCGCTTCGGAGTCCATTTCATTGGACCTGCCTTTTTCAAAATCTTGAAAATGGCGGGGCACGCCAGCAGACCTAGAAATAAACTCTTTGAGAGCAGCTACGCAGCCGCAAGTCTTCGTACATCCTTGACGCGCTTTGGTGCTTCAATCTGCTCAATGGCCTTGATCTTGTCGGGATTAGCTTCAATCCCTCGTTGAGACACGAAGAACCGAGAAGCTTGCGGAAGGGACTCCAAACACGCACTTCTCGGGGTTGAGCTTAAGGTTGATCTTGCGCAGATTTGCAAAGGTCTCGTCCAAATCTTGAACCAGAGTTGCTTTGTCCTTGCTTTTGACCACTATGTCATCCATGTAGGCTTCTACATTTATGTGCATTTGCGGCTCAAAAGCGTCATGGACTACCCTTGCAAATGTTGAACCAGCATTCTTCAAACCGAAATGCATCCGTATGAAGCGATATGTGCCACATGGTGTAATGAATGCGGTCTTCTCCTCATCTTCTTCAGCCATGAAGATCTGATGGTATCGTGAGTATGCATCAAGAAACGAAAGCAAATCACATCCGGCCGTGGAGTCAACAATCTGGTCAATGCGCCGGCAAGGGAAATGGATCTTTGGGACAAGCTTTATTAACATCCGTGAAGTCAATACAAAGTCTCCATTTTCCATTTGCTTTTGCGCACGACTACAGGATTGGCCAACCACGTAGGATGGAGCACTCCTCTGACAAGGCCTGCTGCTTCCAGTTTCTTGATCTCTTCTGCTATGAATTCTTGGCGTTCCACTGCTTGCTTCCTGACTTTTTGCTTGACGGGCCGTGCATGAGGACAAAGCGGCGGTGATTGCTCAATCACTTTCACAGGAACACTGGGATGTCGACGGTTGCCATGCAAACACGTCGACATTCGCCCATGAGAAAGCAACGAGCGCGCCTTCCTATTTAGGGTCGAGAGAGGCACTGATGGTAAAGGTACCACCAGCGCCGTCCTCCTTCGCGGGCACCTTCTTGGTCTTTGGCGGAGCTACCATCTTCTTGCACTTGCCGGTGGAGCTCGGTGGTGCGTCCTCGACAGTAGCGCAGCACTCCGAAGAGGTGCGCTTGCCGGAGTAAGCATCGAGCTCTTGCGGGACTTGGACTTTGTCTTCTTCCCCGGGAGCTTCAGCGGCAAGTGTTTGACAATCTGCCATGCTGCTGCATCCGGTAGATCTTGTCGGCACAGATAAGGGCATCCTTCTTGTCGCCATGGACAGAGATGACGCTTATCGGGCTGGCATCTTGAGTAAGTTGTAGGCGTAGTGAGAGGCTGCCATGAACTTGGCGAGTCTTTGGGCGGCCAAGTATCCCATTGTAAGGCAATGGGAAATCGGCAACGTCGAATGTGACCCTCTCGATCCTAAAGTTCAGCTCGGCGCCAAATGTTACCGGCAGCGTAATCTTCCCCTTGACTTGCTCCTTCCCATTGATTCCTTGGAAGGTGCCGGTCTCTTCGAGCTCATTGTCGAGGATTTGAAGCTTCGAGCACCGCGGAGGAGATCAGATTCAAGCCGGCCCGCCGTCAACTAGCATTTTGGTGACCTTGAGGTTGCGGATGGTTGGTGAGACCAACATCGGCAAGCACCCGACCGTAGTTATGCGATCGGTGGTCCTCAATATCAAAAAGCGATAGGCGTCTTGGACCACTTGAGGCTTGCGTGACTCTCACGGATGGTTCCGCTCCATTGACCTCCGCATCCATTGCTTGAGTTGGCGGCGGAGGTATGCAGAAGCACCCCGTCAGCCTTGAGAGGACCTCTGTGGCTTTCTGAAACTCCTGCTCATCGGCGTCGCTGCGTCTTCCATATCTTCGTCGTCGTCATCATCTTCATCCTTGTCGCGGCCGCGGGAGGTCTGTCTCCTTGCCGTTGCTTGGCCTTGCCACGGCGTCCTCCCCGGCCGGGACGTTTCTTGCTTGCTCCCCCAGCACCTTCCTGGGCCTTCTCTTTGTCGCGCCGCTCGTACTCAGCCCTCTGCTGTTCAACAAGCTGCTCGACCTTCTTGCAGCTTTGGAGGTCGTGGCCCTTGGTGCGGTGGATCTTGCAGTACTGCTTGCCGGAGCCGTCCTGCTTGTCGGCGGCCGCCACCGACTGGTGGTGGGCATCAGAGGCGACCTCCTTGCCGGAGCCACCAGGCTTGGCGTTCTTTTCGCCACCTCCGTTGCCGGACTGCTCAACAGCTAGCACTTCTCTACCTTTCTTCTTCCTGTTGCCTCGCCGCCGGCTCTTCTTCTTTGCCGGGGCGGCCTCCTCCTTGTCGAGATCCTGCTTCCGCATTCTCTCTGGAGTCTCCTCCCTTCCTCGTAGCGTGCACACTTGTCGGCCAAGGCGTACAGCTCATCGACGTCCTTGACTTTGCACATCGCCATCTCCTCCCTCATCCTGCGGTTCCGCACATTACGATGAAACGCAGCTGATCACCGCGGCGGGGTGGACATCCGGGATGTTGTAGTGCACACGGCTGAATCTCTGAATGAACTTGCGCAGGACTCTCCTTCCTTCCGGCGAGCAAATGAAGGTCACTCTCTTGGCCATGAGGTTTGTGGCCACACTGTGAAGGCGCCAACAAAGCGATGGCAGAATCTGCCCAAGAGGATATGGAGCTGTCCGGCAAGTGCATGAGCCAAGATCTGACGTTGGGCTTGAGCACGAGCGGGAAGTAGTTGGCGAGGATCTTGTCGTCCCATCCCCCTGCAGCCTGCACCGCGATGGTGTAGATGCTGAGGAGCTCCGACGGATGCGTCCTGCCATCATACTTCTTCGGCACGTCTGGTTTGAAGTTTTTCTGGCTGAGCCACTGGAATTGCCGTAGCTCACGAGTGAACGCAGGGCAACCTACCGCGTACGGCAAGTCGCCTGGCTCCTCCGGCCGCCGCGTCAACAGAAGGCCCAGCGCGCTTGTCGGACTGACGTCGCGCTTCTCTCCAGCGCTCGATACGAGTTCGAGCATCCTCTTGTTGTCGCTCATGAAGAACTTGGCGTTGATCGCGGCGAGCTCGCGGATCCGATGACGCGGTGGAGTCGCTGTCGAGGTGGATCCGGTGAGTCAGCGATCTTGGCCTTCATGGCGGAGAGTGCATGGTGGTTGCACCTCCGACAGTCTCGTCGCCACCGGCTCGTGCCTTGTCGTCTTGCCGCGGCAATGATGGCGTTGGTTGCCGCGGAGCGTCGCCGTTGGCAAAGCCGATGAGGCTCTGGATAGTGGCCCTCCACTCGTCGACCTTGTTGGCCGTTGGAGGGTAGTCGAAGCAGCTGAGCTCTTGCGAGCTTCTGCTGGAGTAGTGGGTGGCATTGGCGAGCGGTGCGAGGCGGGATATGCTCGGACTTCTAACTACGTTAGAAGGAGCAGCACCGTCCGGCGACCGTATCTCACTCGTGCCGGCATGTTGGCGCGCATGCTGGTCTTGAGGGTCTCGATCCAACGAGCGTATGGCATCGTGAACACCGTGGCGTTGTTGGTCCCGTCTCCCGAGATGGGCGCGGGATGCGCTGGCGCCGAGGTTTGCGGGCCTTGTCCTTGGACTTAGCAGCGTCGCGGACACCTTCGTCGGCGCCCGTTCCTCCGCCGGCGTCTGCCCCACCACCCGTTTGTTGCGGTGAGGGTGGTTACAACGCAGACGGCTCTGCTGCCGCCGAAGCCTTCTTCTTCGGTGGCATGTTGAGGAAGATGTGGAGGACGCTGCTCGTGTGAACGTCGGATCAGATTCACACGGCCTCGATGCCCCCTACCTGGCGCTCCAAAGATGTCGGGGAGGCTGATCGTACCCACGAACACCTATGGGGCGGCGGACCAGGCCCTTTGTGGTTCGGAGGCGGAGGTCGCACCAAGAAGCGGATCGAGGCGAGGCACACGAGCAGTTTACCCAACCGGAGCTCTCCGAGAGATAACACTCCTCTGCTGCTTGTTTGATGTATTGTGTTCTTGCTAGGGAAGCGTCACGAGCTACAAAACCTAAGCGTGGCGTATCTGGTCTCTAGTGAGTCGAATGAACCGAACCTCGACCCCCCCTACGTTGCGCATGGGCCTCCTTTTATATGCTCAAGGGGTCTCCGACAGTGGCAACATAGGCGAGGGTACAAATGTAAAACAGGAGTTGGTACACCTACCGAGCGATTATGCGATGCAAAATACCTAACTCGGCGGCAAGGGACAAAAGCAATAAATGCCCGTCGATTGTCGCCCCAAACGATTCCAACAGAGACCGTCGGTGCGCCATCACTCGCCATGATGGCAAGCTTGTCGGCCCGCTTATCGCTGCTCTCCGCTGGCTGCACAGCCTCTCGACAGCGATGCATGGAATGGTCCCATGGCGACACGTTCTTTGGATGAGCTGGAGCGGAGATGGAGAGAGGTTGCGTGCCGCGGCAAGCGCCTTGCCGCGGCCGAATCCTTGTCGCGTCCGGAGGCTTGTCGCGCTCTGAGCCTTCCCGGCAAGCTCCTCTTGCCGGGGCCTTGTCTTCTGCATGCCTTGAGTGGTCTTCCCTGCAAGCTCCTCTTGCCGGGGTCTTGTCTTATTAATCAAATACTTTGTTCTTGAATGGCTCCAAAGGAGCCACGGAGGATCTTGGCGGTGACGAGGCAAACCCTGCCGCGGGGTGCTGCAACTGTCCGTGCAAAAGGTACGGGATACTAGGGTACCCCTACTCTAGTACACCGACAAGTAGTGGCCCCCAACGATGGAGAATGCATTGTTGAAGCTTTGGTCAATGGTTGAAGAGAGCAAGTCTGCTAGGGTGAATGGTAATCTTGAAAGTGCTTTAACTATTCACCATCTAACAGAAGAAAAGAACAAGCTGAATGCAGACTATGATAAGTTAGTCAAAGATGTGCATCAACTTGTGGATATGCAGGAGGATAGAGTTGTGGATTTCAGTTATCTGCAGTCCAACATCACATATCAGCAACAATGCAGAGTTGAATTGGTGGCTGATATGAAGGTAGAAATGGAAAGGAAAGATGCAGTTACAGAGAAGCTTAATCAGAAGTATGAACTGCTGTGCAACCTGACAAGTGCTCAAGCAACTGTCATCCAGAACATGAAGTTGAAGAATATGAAAGAGAAGGAATTGTTGTGTGAGGCAAGGATGAATTTGGAGTTGAAGAATGCAGAGTTCACAAAGTTTGAGGAGAAGCTCACCCAAGAGAAGCTAGAGTTGAAGTTTCAAGTTGATGATCTGATGAAGGGAAAGGAAAACAATAATGAAGACAAGTGCATGCTAGAGCTTAAGATTGTTGAGCTCATGAAGGGAAAGGAGAAGCTCAAGGAGAAGATCCAGGGGATACATGCCATATTATAGAGCTGAACAAGATGAATGTGAGATTAGTGGGCATTGCAGACCTTTTGGGAAGGATGGTTGTGCAATGACCTAGTAACATAGAATTATGGTTGTGTAATGTATGGTTCTACTAATTGTGAACTCTGGTTGTTTATGTACCTAGTAGTTATGTTACTCATCCTTTTGTGAGAAAAGGATGGAATGTGCATTTGAACTCCACTATGTATTGCGAACAATGATTGTGTATGCCTATAATGTGTTGAACTCCAGTAAGTATTGTTTGCTCCGAATGTTAGACTAAAAATGATGATATATCAAGCATTGGAAGATGCTTATGTTATAGTGATGTTTAGATGCTTAAATGCATTTGCAAAAGGAATAGTAACTTATGTTAGAGTGATGCTTAAATGCTTATATTCTTATGTTATGGTGCCACCCAAAACCCAAGATGCTTGTGTTTAGGTGGTTTCGTCGACCCCGAGCCACCAAAACCCTAGATGATAGGTTTAGGTGTTTTCATCGACCCCGAGCCACCAAAACCCTAGACGCTAGGTTTAGGTGGTTTTGTCGACCCCGAGCCACCCTAGACCCTAATTGAAAGGTTTAGGTGGTTTCGTCGACCCTGAGACACCCTAGACCCTAGATGATTCTTTTAGGTGGTTCCATCGACCCCGAGCCACCAAAACCCTAGATGATAGGTTTAGGTGTTTTCGTCGACCCCCAGCCACCATAGACCCTAATTGATAGTTTTAGGTGGTTCCGTCGACCCCGAGCCACCAAAACCCTAGATGATAGGTTTAGGTGTTTTCGTCGACTCCAAGCCACCCTAGACCCTAATTGATAGTTTTAGGTGGTTTCGTCGACCCCGAGCCACCAAAACCCTAGATGATAGGTTTAGGTGTTTTCATCGATCCCGAGCCACCAAAACCCTAGATGATAGGTTTAGGTGGTTTCGTCGACCCCAATCCACCCTAGACCCTAATTGATAGGTTTGGGTGGTTTCGTCGACCCCGAGCCACCCTAGACCCTAATTGATAGGTTTAGGTGGTTTCGTCGACCCCGAGCCACCAAAACCCTAGATGGTAGGTTTAGGTGTTTTCGTCGACCCCGAGCCACCCTAGACCATAATTGATAGTTTTAGGTGGTTTCATCGACCCCGAGCCACCAAAATCCTAGATGATAGGTTTAGGTGTTTTCGTCGACCCCGAGACACCCTAGACCCAAATTGATAGGTTTAGGTGTTTTCGTCGACCCGGAGCCACCAAATCCCTAGATGATAGGTTTAGGTGGTTCCATCGACCCCGAGCCACCCTAGACCCTAGATGAAAGGTTTAGGTGGTTTCGTCGACCCCGAGCCACCCTAGACCCTAATTTATTCTTTTAGGTGGTTCCGTCGACCCCGAGCCACCCAAAACCCTAAGTGCTTCTTTTTGAGCCTAGACCTTAACAACATATCCAGCAATATAAACATGCATCCTATACCATAACAACATATCTAACAGAGTTACTCTATCCAATAATATAATGAGTACTCATCAACATATCAATCATAAAAAGAACCATCCACATGAACATAATCCATTCCAGGCATTAACTCATAAGATGCATCAACACACATGAAGCAGCTCCAGAAATGGCATTAACTAATAAATAGATCCATCCATCCACATGAACAAAAGCCATATACAGCATTGATTCTTAAAGTATACTGAGTAGCGAGAACACCAGCAAAGTATACTGAGAGCACCAACAAGATCACATTGTATCATAGTTTTGAGAGCACTCTAGTTTTGAACATTATATGGCACATCTACCATCTAGTGGTTACCACTTGCATAGAAGTAGGCCCTCCATCCACTGCGTGTACCACCAGAAGGTGGAGGAGCAGTAGATGTGGAGGGAGAATATTGCCTTGGGGCATAGAATGCACCTCTACCAGCACCTCCTATTCCAGCTGTGGCAGCACCTCTCCCAACAGCTGCAGCTGCGGCACCTCTCCCAGCACCTCCTGTTCCAGTTGTTGGTGCTGTTGTAGGAGCTGGATGAGAAGCTCTTGGTGCAGGTGTAGGAGCAGCAGCACCAACATTTGAATTCCTTGCAATAGTCTTGCATAAACATGGAAATCGGTTAGCAAATAGTAAAAGTAGGGAATGTACAAGAAGGAAAACATGTTAATACTTAAAAGAGGGTTACCACATGTTTGTTCTTCCTCAAAGCCAGCCCAGGCTTCAACTGTTTCATGTAGCTTGTGTACCTATGGCTGATACGTCTCCAACTTTCTATAATTTATGAAGTATTCATGCTGTTATATTATCATTCTTGGATGTTTTACAATCATTTTATAGCAAATTAATATCATTTTTTGGGACTAACCTATTGACCCAGTGCCCAGTGCCAGTTCCTGTTTTTTGCTTGCTTTCTACATCGCAGGAAATCAATATCAAACAAAGTCCAAACACCGCAAAACTTTTTGTGGATTTTTAATGGACCAAAAGACATCCAGTGACCAGAGAAGCACCTAGGGGTGCCCGAGAAGCGAGAACCCACCAGGCACGCCTGAGGGCCCAGCGCCAGTGGGTTATGCCCACCTCGATGGCCTCCCGCACCGCCTCTTCATCCTATAAATTCCCAAATATTCCAAAAACCCTCGGGGAGACCCTAGATCAGAAGTTCCGCTGCCGCAAGGCTCTATAGCCATGAGAAACCAATCTAGACCCCATTCCGGCACTCTGCCGGAGGGGGAAATCATCACCGGTGGCCATCTTCATCATCCCGGAGGCCACCACGATGAGGAGGGAATAGTCCACCCTCGGGGCTGAGGGTTTGTCCAGTAGCTAGGTGTTTAATCTCTCTCTCTCTCTCGTGTTCTTGAGATGTCACAATCTTGATGTATCGCGGGCTATGTTAATATAGTCAGATCATATGGTGTTTTCCCCTCTCTGTCTTGTTGTGATGAATTGAGTTTTCCCTTTGAGATTTCATTTTATCGTATTGAATACTTTTATGGATTTGAGAGCACTTGATATATGTCTTGCATATGAATACTCGTGGTGACAATGGGGTGTCATATCGATTCACTTGATATATGTTTCGGCACTCAACTCATGGATTCCCGAGGTGACATTGGGGTAATCTACGCATTGGGGTTGATGCACGTTCTTGTCTTTGTTTCTCCTGTAGAAATCTTGGAGCAGTCTTTAAGGTTGTTTGTGTTGGATTGAGTATTCTGAACCTGAAATTATTTGGTGTTATTGTGGCGACCGGTTTTCCGGGCATTAAATTCTAGAAAATGGCCGTCGTGCTCACCAGCCCCAGGATTACTGTTAGCTGATGAGGCACCAACTTGATACAGAAATTCCAAGCAAAAGACAAAAATATGTGGTACAAGACCATTCTGGTCTGTGAGTACAACAAATGGTTTCTAGTGGTTGATGGCGGAAGCGGTTTGTGGATCATCAACGTCTATGGGACTCCATTTCCCACGGGAACAGCTGACCAGGTTAACTCCTATCTTCGCGAGGCTGCTATCGTCGTTGCTTAGTTCCGGGGCTGACTCCGCAACACTCCTCTCCAAGTAGGAAATCTGGCCAAGACAATAGCCAGGGACAAGCCAGTGAGTACTTTGAATGTACTCGCAAACATTATGAACACGGGTATAATATAACAACGATGCTCTGAAATATTTTTAAGCTCATGACGTCAGTCACAAAAGATAATAAAGACTCTGATGCATGCACGCATGTTATTTTTGAATATGCAATATCATAGTAGTAATAAATTGCACCGATCGGGTGTCTAAAGCGACGCCTCGAAAGGTTAGTAAACAGAGAGAAATGCCTCAGTCGGGCGTCTGAGCGACACCACATAAAGGGCTTATAAAATAAATAACAAGCATGCCACAGTCGGGCGTCTGCGCAACACCACATAAAGGGCTTATAAAATAAATAACAAGCATGCCACAGTCGGGCGTCTGAGCGACACCACATAAAGGGCTTATAAAATAAATAACAAGCATGCCACGATAAGGCGTCTGAGCGACACCACATAAAGGGCTTATAAAATAAATAACAAGAAAGCCCCAGTCGGGCGTCTGAGTGACACCACATAAAGGTCTTATAAAATAAATAACAAGCCTGCCACGATCGAGGCGTCGGCGACACCACATAAAGGGCTTATAAAATAAATAACAAGCATGCCACAGTCGGGCGTCTAAGCGACACCACATAAAGGGCTTATAAATAATCACAGTGAATATCCAAGGGTAAAACCATCCTAGGGATACTCAATACTTCAAATAATGACAGGGGTTAGTCCATAAAAATAATAACCATGGGGTTAGTCCATAACAGAAATAATAACCATGGGGTTAGTCCATGACAAAAATAATAATCATGGGGTTAGTCCATAACAGAAATAATAACCATGGTCCTCACAAGTCACTAGTCGGTATCCGAGTTTATAATAACCGCGTCTCCTCCAAAGACTGACCCTAGGACCAATCCTTTCCCATCCTGCATCAGTAATCCTTAACCATAGACACGGCTATACCTGAATAGGCTTAATCTCTGCAGAGGGTATACTCTTTTCCGATTTAGTAACGGATTCCTTTAGTCCATCGGGACTAATTCCGTCTATGGTCTTTTAATTGAAAACACACGACTTGCACACCAGCTTAACTTACCCGTGTGCAGAATCACCCATGACACTGTCAAGCAAAACTCTAAGTGGGGAGGCTACAACCTCGCGTAGCATGGGACAAATTTATACCGCGCGCTCTAAGAGGTGGCCTCCCCTCTCGGTCTCAACCGGAAACACCCATGCCCCCGGACTAGGTGGCATGCCTACCGGCTTCAACCGATATCTTCCACCGTGGCCTCTCTGTACGGTGTGTGCTAGAAAGGGGTTGACGACTGACTGAACCGTACCCTACTTGCGGTAGGGACAAGTGGTAGTAAGAAACAAGTATGGGGTTACTGGTACAAGACTCGATCTGCGGTCAACTCAGGAGGTTTATAAATTCCCTGCATGACATGTATCACAAATATATAACAAACATGATCAACATTCATTATACCTTACTATGCCATACCGGACATAACCGCCTCGACGGAGACCGGCGACAAACTCATGCCTACCCAAGGCAGAGGTTTTCCCGGATTCCTCCCGGTATGCATGCAAGGCATATGAGGATGATTACCAACACAAGTGTGTTCATTTCCAACAGCATGGAAATCACTAATATGCATCCATGCAAATGATCATATCACATGAAATAACGAGCTCTTCGAAATGGGGTGGTGTTATAAACGTGTCGAATAACACACCAAAATTATTATGCCGGGGTTCAGAATGCTTGCCTTTAATATGTGGAAAGGCAGGGTGCACTCCACAACTTTTAGAAGTTTCTTCATCTCCTCCAAAATCCTATTTTCAAAAAAAATTCAAACAATACAAACTTTAAAAACAGCACAAAAACGTTGTCTGAATTTTTTTCAAATAAATCTTAAAATAAACTAGACAATATTTGAGAGAGGTAGGAAAAAGAATCAAATCATTTGGAGTTGTATTTAAAAAGATATAGGCAGCCAAAGCTGTGGTCAAAATCTGTTTTTTTTAAATAAAACAGAATAAAAAGAAAACGATTCGAACTGACCACGTCGAAGGCGTATTCTAAAAATACGCTTCCACTTATGCCTGAGTGGATCGGTACTGGTCACTGACAGTGGACCCGCCTGGCCCACTGGTCAGGTTTGACCAGTTCATGCGCGCGTCGCCTCCTCCGGCCGAAACAGAGGCGGAGCTCCGACAAGGCTCGCCGGCGAATGACGGCACCGTTCGGAAAACGGAGGCCATCTGCAGGGTCAGGGGATCAAGACGGTCACTCCGGTGGTGGATATGTTCTCTGGGGTGGACGGAGCTGCCGGCGGTGAGCTTCACGGCGGACGGTGGTCGTCGGGCAAAGTGAAATTCTGCCCGCGGCGAGTCCCGATCAAGATTGAATAGGGGGATGGACTCATGAGAGGGAGGGGGAGTTCCTGGTGAAGAGAGTGGAGTCGGGGAGGCCCTGGTGGCGCCAGAATGGCCGAGGCAGTAGCGGCGGCTGCGGTTGCCGGAGATGGGGACGGAGACCTCCCCGGGTCGATAGCGAGCTAGGGAAGCGCCATTGGGGTGGCATGAGGTTGCCTGCGTGCGGGGACGGGCTCGGGGCTTCCTTAAATAGGCGAGTCAAGGCGGTTCAGCGGCGGCATGATAAGGTCGCCGCGACCGCCTTTTCGATAACTTGGGCGACGTGGCAGCGACGTGTGCTATAGGACAAGCTTGTGGATGAGCTTGCGTTGTTCCAGGGGGCAGGTGGCGAGCGCTGGCGGCTTGGGCGGCACCGACCTGGCCGAGACGCGCTGTGGACGCCGGCGTGCCGCCAAGGGCTCTGACAGCGGTGCTGTAGGGCTCCAGGGGCTGCTTGGCGCGATGCTGTGAGAAGGTTAGTGAGTGGCGTCGCTCCGCAGGGCGGTGGCAAACCAGTGGTGCGACGCGTCGGCTCGGGTGCGGCACGTGCAATACGCGTGCTCTGCTCGTGCCCAGAGCACGCACGGGACGTGCTCGACGAAATGCTATGGCATGTTAGGGGGCTCCAAACCACAAGAAAGTAAGCAGGGTGGGGTTATAGGCTAGGGCAAAACCATTTGACAAGCTGGTCTGGTCAGAGGATTAAGTTCACAGTGTAAACAAAAACTCATGTCAAAACAGATCATGCCCATAAGGTGTTTGACAAAATGCCAAGGGCACTTAGGCATTTCTTGGAGTGGCCAAAACTTCCAGAGTGGGGTCTCTTTAGATGTAAGAGAGGGTGGTAAGGTTAGTTTGTCCAAAGCATAAACTTGCTAGTGCAAGTTTTGAAAAACTTCAATTCTGGACAGAAAGCAAATGGCATTGATGCAAGCACTTGGAATCATCCAATGGGTCCACTCTCCTGGACTTAAGGGTTTGGCAAGGAGGACTATCAGCAGGGAAAGGAATCAGGGATCAAGGAGCAACTAAAAAGGTGGTTGCTGTACAAAACCTCAAGTTGGACCAGAATGGAAAAGAGGATGATTCACTCAGTTTTTCCAAAGAACATCATTAGGTTATTGCCTAAAGTTGATTAATATACTCCTGTTGACATCCCAAAATTTTGGTAGAAGTTTTAAAGAAATATTTGAATAGGCTGTAGTGCAAAAATGCCCACTAGACCAGATTTTTAAATATGGTGTAGAGCTCAAAATATTCAAAGGGCAGAAGATATTTTTGCACAAAAGTGGTTCAAATACTCCATATGACATATCCAAATTTTGGTGGGATTTTTGAATGAATTTACAAAAGGGTTGTAGTACAAATGGGACCATAAAACTATGGGAAACCATTATTCAAGAAAATAAGGATCAGGAAGAATATTATATAATTAATTCTTCTGATAAAAGAAAAGATTTTCTTGAGAGGGTAAACAAGTCCAATATCATAAGTGAAAGGTTTTCATCTTAGGGAACAACTCCAAGATAACCAAGAAAAGAATGGTTCTGAAATCAAGAAAAACCAAGAAAAAGGAAAGTTAAATTTCCTGGCAAGATTTTAACTAACAAAACAAGGTTAAATTTTTTGGGATGTCACCGTTATTTTAGTACGAACTCTTGGATAGAACGATCGCAAAGAATAGCTTCGAGGTGGTTTCGTACCCTACAAATAATTTCTTCTTTTGTTCTCCGCTAGATATGAACTTTAGAGTGATTCTTCATCGCACTTTGGGGGACGGTTATATGATCCAATTATATTAGCATTGTTGAGAGATTTCACTAGCAAAAGTATGGGCCCTAGGCCTCATTTTCAAGCATTGCAATACCGTTTGCGCTCACTTTTGTTACTTGCTACCTTTCTGTTTTTTTGTTCCTATTACAAAAATCAATATCTACCATCATTACTACACTTGTATTACCATCTCTTCGCCAAACTAGTGCACCTATACAATTTCCCATTGTATTTGGTGTCTTGGGGACACAAGAGACTTTTTATTATTTGGTTGCAGGGTTGTTCGAGAGAGACTATCTTCATCCTACGCCTCCCACGGATTGATAAACCTTAGGTCATCCACTTGAGGGAAAATTGCTATTGTCCTACAAAACTCTGCGCTTGGAGGCCCAACACATGTCTACAAGAATAAACTTGTGTAGTAGACATTAAGCTATTTTCTGGCTCCGTTGCCGGGGAGGTGAGTTCTTGAAGGTATATCTTTAGATCTTGCAATTGAATCTTTTAGTTTCTTGTTTTATCACTAGTTTGGTTTATAAAAGGAAACTACCTAAAAAATGGAATTGAGGTTGCATCATATTATTCATCTTTATAATGTCTTTCATGAAAATGATAGAAAGGAAAATTGTGCTCAATTGATAGAAGAAGAATTCTATAAAATGTTTGACAAAAAAATCTTTGAATGATGAGCATGATTGCAATGTTGTTGGTATGAACTCTTTGAATATCCATGATGCTAACGATATGCAAAGCCATATGCTTGGGGATGCTATGTTTGATGAAGATGATATTTTTAGTCCCCCAAGATTTGATGTGAAAATTTGTTATAATGATTGCATGCATCCTATTTATGATGATTATAATGATTGAAGTGGATTTGGAGAGGTCATGACTTTATTTAGTGATGAGTCCGCCATTTTGGGTGAGGCTTCAATTGACTATGATTACAAAGTTGCTATCTATGATGATTATGGTGATGACATGCATGCTATAAATGATAATGATAACCATGAAACTTGTCATCATGATTTTAATTTTCAATCACATGATAGTTATTTTGTTGAGTTTGCTCCCACTACTATTGATGAGAACAAATTTGTTTATGTGGAGAGTAACAAAATTTCTATGCTTATGCATCATGAAAATAGAACTTTATGTGATAGTTACATTGTTGAATTCATTCACGATGCTACTAAAAATTATTATCAGAGAGGAACATATGCTTTTACATATTGCAAAAATATCAAGTTTACTCTCTATGTGTTGAAAATTATTATGAGAGAGGAACATATGCTTTCATTCATGATGCTAGTTGATTCTTGCTCCCATAAATTTTTTGCTCACAAAATCCCTATGCATAGGATTTGGGTTAGGCTTAAATGTGCTAGTCATATGCTTCATGATGCTCTCTTTGTGCCTCAATTCTTATCTTTTATGTGAGCATCATTGAAATCATCATGCCTAGCTTAAAAGGCATAAAAGAAAAGCGCTTGTTGGGAGACAACCCAACACTTCTACCTACTGTTTTTGTGTGTTCACATGATTATGCTACTGTAGTAATCATGTTTTATTGCGTTTGTTTCAATAAAGTGCCAAGTAAAGCCTTTGGGATAGTGTGGATGATAGTTGACTTGAATCTGTGCAAAAACAGAAACTTTTGCTTCCAGAAACAGAATTGTTTAAATTCACTGGAACATTATAAAATTCTGAATTTTTGACATATGATTGTTATGCAAATTCTATATGTTGTCCTAATTTTTCAGAATTTTTGGAGTAGCAGAATTATGGTTATTCTGCAGATCATTACAGATTGTTCTGTTTTTTGACAGATTCTGTTTTCGATGCATAGTTTGCTTGTTTTCTAGTGTCTATGGCTTATATTGCTCAATATAAATTGTGGAAGTGATATGCTATAGTAGGCATTGTGTGGAAACAATTATGAATCTTGTCTTTGACAGTACCAAAGTGAAATGGTTTTGCTCTTTATCATTCTAACCTATCTCACGAAGTTCTGTTAAGTGTTGTGTGATTGAAGTGTTCAAGTTGTGGGTGAGACGTAAATATGAGAAGAATAAGGAGTGAGAAGACCCTAAGCTTGGGGATGCCCAAGGCACCCCAAGTTAATATCCAAGGAAGATTCAAGCAACTAAGCTTGGGGATGCCCCGGAAGGCATCCCCTCTTTCGTCTCCAACATTATCAGTAACATCACTTGGAGCTATATTTTCATTCGTCACATGATATGTGTTTTGCTTGGACTGTCATTTTATTTTGCTAGGATTTGCTTGCTTTTATTTAGAATAAAGTTTTGCATCTTTCATTTCAATAAAAATGTCAAGGATAGCCTTTACCATGCTTATTTTCCAAGTATACATGTTGTTGTTTCAAAACAGAGAGTTTATTGGTGTTGCAAAAATTCCCCAGAAATGTCAGAATGTGATAAAATGTTGAAACTTTTTGCACAATAAGCTCTGACAAATTTTCTACAGGGTGGTAAATTTTCATAATTTTTGGAGTTAAAGAAGTATTGATACTCTTACATTCTTTACAGAATGTACTGTTTTGTCAGATTGCTGTTATGTTTGCATTGTTTGCATATGTTTGCTTGTTTAATGATTCTATTTCAGGATAGGAGTATTAAATATGTAGAGGCATTTAGTATGCAATGTTGAATAATAATTTTAGTGACTTGCTATAGTAGAGATTGATAAGGTTTTTGCATTAGTTTACTAACTTATCTCATGAGTTCTTGTTGAGTTTTATGTGGATGAAGTTTTTAAGATTTAGGGAAACCATGATATAAAAGGAATTAGGGAGACACAAAATCTCAAGCTTGGGGATGCCCAAGGCATCCCAAGATAATATTTCAAGAAGTCTCAAGCATCTAAGCTTGGGGATGCCCCGGTAGGCATCCCACCTTTCTTCATCAACAATTATCGGTTAGTATCGGTTGATCCTAAGTTTTTGCTTCTTCACATGATGTGTGCTATGGTTGAAATGTCATTTCATTTTCATTTTGCTTGCTGTTTTAATAAAATACTTAGATCTGAAAGTGTCGGTGTACAAAAAGAGGGGCACGCTTTTGTACCCCTTTACCTGTGCACGGGCAGTCAGAGTCGCGCCCACGACCACACCAAGCAGGACAGGGGAGGTGAGCCAAGGTAAGACCGAAACCCAAGACAATCAAGGAACCGCAAGGCCAAGACCACAAAGAGCAGAGGGATGAAGCAGGTTCCCCCGGCAAGACCCTTATCGGGGCAGCCTCAGCATCCTCGGCAAGACCCTTGCCTGGGCAGCTCGCCCCACACCAACAGAGCGAGCCACCCTTGAGCCCACAGTCCCCAACGCCATCATCCACGTGGGGCCAGGGCTCTGAAAGGCACCTCTGTGGTGGCATGCAGATCTTTGTCAAGACATATCCAAGATCAGATGAGGATTAGAATACGACGATCCTCGGCAAGATCCTTCCCGAGGAAGGCCACCAGACCCCCGGCAAGGCTCTTGCCGGGGACGACAGCGCGCCACGGCGAGACCCTCGTCGGGCCACCCGGCAAGGCCCTCACCAAGAACGCCAGCGGGGCCACCGCCAGGTCCACGCCAACCAAGCTTCCACCGCCGTTCACCTGCAGCTGCCAGCCCAACCAGCTGGGCGGGCACCTGCGTGGCAACATGCAGCTCCCAGGCCAATTCGTCAAGCGCCTGCATGGCGGCATCCAGATCTTCGTGAAGACTCCACCACCGCGCCACCTCAGCTGCCTGCCTGCCTACATGGCGCCGCACGCATCGCTGGCCAGGGCGCGTGTCAATGCAAGGAGAAGCGGCGACAGACGGGACGGGCCTCGTCCCCGTCCCCAATAAAGCAAGGGGACACCTAAGCTACGCATTTAATGCGTCTTATCCTGTATTACGAGCGATAAGCTCAGGGCATTGTGCGCCTTTCCACCTCCTATGTGTCACTGTGGCAACCCCTTTCAACTATAAAAGGATGCCCATGGCATACCGGAGAAGGATTCGGCTCTTTCGAACCACGCGCTTACCACCGCTAGTTCGAGAGCTCAAGAACTTTCAGAAATACACCCACCAAAGCAGGACTAGGGTTTTACGCATCCTTGCGGCCCGAACCTGGGTAAACGATCCTTGTGCTGTCTACTAGCCCTGCTCTCCTCGCAACCCTACGCTTCGGCAACCGTGGTAGGGATTCTTGTGATCCCATAGGTGTCGTTCCACACCGACATCTTTGGCGCGCCAGGTAGGGGGCGCAATTCTGAGAATCTGGTCTGGTAGTTAGCCTAGCAGTTCTTCGTTGCCATGGCCCCTAAGAAGAAGATGGCCACGGCGATCGGCTCGTTGGGAGCGGAACGGCCCGTGCCGGTGCAGACGAGCAGCGAACCGGTCCCGGACAGGACCCGGGCCGCTGCCCGTGATCACCAGCATCGCCCAGGCGGTCGGAGCCTGCCGAGCGGTGTCGTTCGTGCGCCAGACGACCAGCTACACGTCGCCGGAGCCAAAGACGGAGCCGGGCCCCCCGCAGGCGGCGCGGGGCCCTCCGAGGGTGTCGTTGTGCCGACTCCGGGCGGCGCGGCGACCACCAGGACGCATACACCGGCGACCATCGCGCGTTCTTCCCATGGTGTGCGCGCCGAACAGCCTCACCACGTTGGTGACCCTGGGCACCGCCGTGGGAAGAAACCACAATGCATCGTCGGCCAAGATGAAGGGGTTCAAAGACGCCGCCAAGCGCTGGTGAAAATGGCACGCCGCTGGGTCGTGGACGGAGCTCCCTCTAACATAGTTAGAAGTCGGCGCGCGCGATCCACGCAGCCGCCGCCGCCCCACGCCGAAGCTTTAAGCAGCAGCTGCTCCTCGACTTCCCTCCTCTGCCGGAAGCTTCGATGAGTGGAGGGCCACCATCCGAGCCTCGTCTCCGTCGCCAAACAAAGACGATCCGTGACGGCGGGGCCCTCGGTCGGCGCTCCACCGAGCCACCATATCTTGTATTTGGGAGGACCCGGGAAGCTGCGGCCACGGTGCACTCTCCTCCTCCTCGCCAGCCGCCACGGGCGTCGGCCCGTAGCGACGACGCTTGTGATAACATCTCCATAGCGTCGTCCGACCCGCGGACCCTCTGCGACCAGCGCCAGGTCCTTCGGGAGCGAGCTCACGAAGACGCTCGAACCACCGTCGAGCGCCGGCACGAAACGCGCTGCCAGTCGGACAAGCGAGCGGGACCCGCTATGGACCACCCGGCACCGGGGGGGCCCCGGCGGCCTACCTTATGAGTTGGGCTGCCCGGCTTTTACCCGTGAGCTGAGGCAGTTCCAGTGGCCGTCCCACCGCACGTTCAAGCCCGACATCGGCAAGAAGTACACCGGCAATACCCATCCGTCCGAGTTCCTCAGCATCTACTCCATCGCGATGCAGGCAGCTGGGGCTCGTGACGACAAGGTGCTTGCCAACTATTTCCCGCTGGCGCTCAAGCCCAATGTGATGTCTTGGTTGATGCACTTGCCGGTGGATTCCATTTCTTTTTGGTCTAATCACAGGAGGCCACCAAGCTCATGGCCAGGCCAGTGATCTGCATATCATTCCCCAGAAGGAAGGGGAGACCCTGCGCAAGTACATCCGAAGATTCAGCCGGTGCGGTACAACATCCTCGACGTTCATCCGCATTTGTGATTAGCACGTTCCACCAGAACGTGCGCAATCGCAAGATGCGCGAGGAGCTGGCGATGACCAAGGTTAAGGATGTGGCCGAGTTCTACGTTCTGGCCGATAGGTGCGCCCGGGCAGAAGAGGGAAGGAAGTACCCTGGCAAAGACGCCGGCGCGGAAACCGACTCTACCGATGAAGACGCCGCCACCGCGACGAAGAAGAGCCGGCATCGCAACAGGAAACGCAAAGGCAAGGACGCGCTTGCCGTTGAGGGATCTGACGACACCGGTGCCGGCAAGAAGGTCAAGGCAGACGCCTCCGACAAGGAGATTGCCGGGTGCGCCGCCTGCCGGGCCCTGGCGGCTATCGACAAGCCAGGAAGCTCCGGCAAGCAATACTGCAAGATCCACCGCACCAAGGGCCACGACCTCCAGAACTGTCGACAAGTCGAGCTGCTTGCCGAGAAGCAAAAGGTTGAGTACGAAAGGCGGGACAAGGAGAAGGACCAGGACGGTGCTGAGGGCCGGCAAGAAGTGTGGCGGCCAAGGAGGCCGCCCCGGCAAGGACAACTAGCAAGAGAGGCCCGCCCGGGGCCGCGACAAGAAACAAGAAGACGACGATCATGACGAGGACGACGAGTCTGGTGAGCAAGGGTTACAGAAGGCTACGGAGGCCATGTGCGTCGATGGCGGCACCTCGCTGCATACCTCTCACCGCCAGCTCAAGCAGTGGGCGCGTGAGATTACAGCAACAGAGCCATCGTTTGACACTCAGAAGCCGCTAAAATGGTCCAGCACGCCCCTCATCTTTGACGCCGAGGACCACCCTGACCACACTACCGTGGTTGGGTGTTTTCCATTGTTGGTCTCGCCAACAATACGCAACCTCAGTGTGAACAAGATGTTGGTTGACAGCGGGGCCGGCCTGAACCTGATCTCGCCTGTCGTGATCAAAAGGTTGCAAATCCCTGATGGATACCTCGAGGAAACGGACACGTTTCAAGGGGTCAATCCTGGGAGGAGCCAGCCGAAGGGAAAGGTCACACTGCCCGTGACATTTGGAGGAGAGTTGAACTACAGGACGGAGAGGATTGTCTTCGACGTGGCCGAGATCCCCTTGCCCTACAACGGGATCCTCGGCCGCCCGGCACTAGCCAAGTTCATGGCGGCGTCACACTACGCCTACAACATGCTAAAGATGCCCGGGCCGTTGACCATCATCTCCGTCCCCTCCTACAAGAAGGACACGTTGATCTGCGCCGACCAACTCTACCGAAGCGATTCTGCAGCTGCCGTCAAGGCACCTGCTCCTGCCGCTGAAGGCCCGGGAGGGAAGAAGGAGCCTGGCGAGACCTCTCGCACCCACTCCGCCAAGCGCACCTCCTCGGAGTGTTGTGCTACCGTTGAGGACGTGCCAGAGAGCTCTATCGACAAGAGCAAGAGATCCAGAGCCATGCCGCCGCAAACCAAGAAGGTGCCCATCGGGGAGTGTCGGTGTCAAAACCGGCGGATCTCGGGTAGGGGGTCCGGAACTGTGCGTCTAGGCGGATGGTAACAGGAGACAAGGGACACGATGTTTTTACCCAGGTTCGGGCCCTCTCGATGGAGGTAAAACCCTACTCCTGCTTGATTAATATTGATGATATGGGTAGTACAAGAGTGGATCTACCACGAGATCAGAGAGGCTAAACCCTAGAAGCTAGCCTATGGTACAATTGTTGTCCGTCCTACGGACTAAAACCCTCCGGTTTATATAGACACCAGATAGGGTTAGGGTTACACAGAGTCGGTTACAATGGTAGGAGATCTACATATCCGTGTCGCCAAGCTTGCCTTCCACGCCAAGGAAAGTCCCATCCGGACAAGGGACGAAGTCTTCAATCTTGTATCTTCATAGTCCGTGAGTCCGCCAACGGTGATAGTTCGCTATCCGGACACCCCTAATCCAGAACTCCTCAAGAGCCCCGAACCAGGATTCAATGGCGATGAGTCCGGCCTGTAGATTGTCTTCTGCATTGCGAGGCGGGTTCTTCTCCAAATTCCATATACTTGTCGAATAGTGTCCGGCTTCTGATAAATGCTGCGCTCCTTGGCTTCCACGCCCAATAATGGCCATCTTCCACGTGTTTGAATGAATGCGAAAAGCCGTGGTATTTTTACACCGATCCCCCTAGCTGCGCAAATGAGCCGCCTATAAAAGGGACGAGGATCTAGATCTGAGTCACACCATCCCTCCATGAGCTTTCATCGGGCGCCTCGACAAAAATCCATTCCATCATGAGCGAGTGACGCTGCTCCTCCTCTCGCGCTCGGCCCTCGGCACAGAAATTGGGAGAGATGCTCGATCCGCATAGCGAGCTAGTGACACTCCAAACCAAGGGATTTCTTCCCCCGGCCTTCATGGTTCCGGTTCGAGCCGGACTCGCCACCTATAAGGGCGGAAAGCAAGCGGAGAGTGTCCCCGATCCCTCCAAAGGAGAGCGGGTATGCTTTTTCTCTTATATAGTAACAGGACTCGGATTTCCAATTCATCCGTTTCTCCGGGGGCTCTTGGAGTTCTACAGCCTCTAGTTGCACCACCTTATGCCTGCCTCCATTTTGCATATCGCGGGCTTCATGGCCCTTTGCGAACTGTTCTTGGGCGTCGAGGCTCATTTTGCACTGTGGAAGAGATTATTCTGCCTTGTACCCCGTTCTCATGAGGGGTCAATATATCAAGTGGGCGGAGCCGAGCTATGGCGCACCGCTGGACGGATATCTATCCGAACCCAAGAAGGCGTCCAAGACTGGCCTTTGGAATGGTTTTACATAGAAGACGCCCCGCTGCGGATCCTGTTCGGATCGGTCTCCGGAGTTCAGCAATGCTCCTTTGAAGAAACGCTGAGTTGGCGCCCATGAGCTCCCGGAGGGAAGGCGACAGGGGACGTCCTTTACCTGATGAGACGAATAAGATTGTTAGCTCATTCCGGACTGACCATGATCGGTGTCATGGCCACATGTATTATGCGGGGGGTGCAACCGCTCCAGTATAGGGGCCACCCCATGTGGGATTTCTATGGGGAGGACGATGCCACCCGTCATGGCCGCAAGGGGCCGGGATCAGTCACCGATCTGGTGAAGACCTTGTCCGCGCTGTACAAGGGAGAAGAGGAAGATTTTCTCCGTGTCAGTCCATTGAACGAATTTTCTATGAACAATCCTCGAAGCTGGGTAAGCGGACATTTCTTTTTGCACATCCGATCCGTATTCCCATGGTTAGGTATCTCATTTTGTGATTTTGACGCAGAACTGCCAGCTGTAAAAGACATAAACAGCCCGCCTCCACAACCCGAGGATCCGGAACGGCTCCTCGATCCGGCCTCCCAAGAGGATCTGGACATATTGGTGGAGCTGATTGATGGGGTATTTCACCAACTGAGCATCGATAATGCCTTGGCTTCCATTACGGCCCCCGGAATACTTCCGGCCTCACAGGTAACTGAGACCGAGGTCCCAATACTCTGATAATAACCCATCCGTGCTTATTTTTGATCACCGTATAACAATGGTGTTTCGCAGGGGGTGCCTTCGAGGCAGGAGGCCGAGCCCGCGGCGGCTAGCCAACAAGGGGCAGCACGGCCCCGCAGGCTAAAAAGAAGTGCGGTCCGGATCGAAACGCCGCTGCAATGGTATGGCGCGTCACCATATTCCCAGGGTTGATTCCTGGAAGGCGTACTAACGCTGGTGTTCTTTTCAGGAAAAAGAGTGCTCACCGGACTGTGTCCGGAGAGGTTGCCAATCGAGCCTTCGCCAACCAGGCTCCAAAGCCGGGTCCAGAAGCAGAGGCGAGCACGAGGCGTGCGTCAGATGCTCCTCCGACAGAGGATGCCGACAGATTGTCCGCCACCAACTCCGAGGTGGAGAGCGCCATGAATCACAGGCGCCGCCGGACAGTTCTTTGTGACGCATGTTTCTCCCAAGAGGCTTTGAATGCCTTCAATTCGGGAGATGCGCACCTCTGTGCCGCTAAAGATGGTCTAGCCAGAGCCACGGAGCAGTATGTAAAGGACATACGGGTGAGGAAATTTGATGGTTATATATGCCAGTAGCCACCAAGACTTAAAATAGTTAGAATAACTGATTTAAGGATCATTTGTTATGCAGGATCTTACAAAAAAGAATACCCGACTGTCCCAGGAGCTTGAAGAATGCAAGGCCCAACTTGAGGCCGCACTAGCCGCTATAGGGGAGCCACAGAGACCCCTCTGGTTATATATGCTTCAAAAGATAAGTAGTTTGTGAAGTGCGGCGTGTGTAAATCGACAATAATATTGCAGATGGCGCCGGACTAGATCCGGACAAGCAACAGCTCTTGCGCCGGCTGAAGGCCGGCGAGAATGTGCTTACAAGGGTGAGGCAAGAGAAAAATAATCTCCAAGATTCCAACACCTAGCTGGGTGAGGAAGTAAAGGATGTTCGTGCCCATCTGTCTGACTCAGTGAAGGAGAAGCGGCGACTTCGTCGCGGCATTTATAGTAAGTGCTTGAGCAAACTTTGAAAAAGAGTTCGGCGAGGAAGTCAACTAACAGAGTTATGTCTGTAGGTATGCTCACGGGTCGCCCCTGCAGAGGAAATGCCCGGTTCTCTTGGTGACCTTCTTCCCGAGCTATTGCAAGCTGCAGAACAGTTCGGCAGGTGATGAAAGGCGTTACCAGCGAGCTTTGTGGCCATCTATCTCCCCTGCTCAAGGCCTTGGAGAGCTTGCAGAGAAGCTTGAGGAGCACGGCGGTGCTTCCGACTATGGAAGATATCGGCTGTCGTCAAGGCACCGGGGAGGCTCAGGCCATAGTGAAGACGCTGCACACGGTTAAGGCGGACCCAAACCACATGGCCGAGGTCGGACTGTGGGGCCCGACAGGAAGGAGATCCTGTGAGCTTAGTGTATGCGGCCAAGTAGAGTTGGCCATAAAGTATTCCCAGCAGGAATGTAAACTGGACAGCCTATTAGATGGCATTGAAGAGGAACACAATCAGTCAATTTGACTATGTAATTTAAAATGACATGTAAAATGCCTTCTAGCCGGATTGTAGATCGTTTGTCGTAGCGGACCTTTTTCGCTTCAACCTCGGGACCCAATAGTCCGGAGTGTGTCCGAATACCCTCGTGGTTATGTAAAAACCGGGGCATGCGTGGAGACCAGGCGTAGGGGTCATGAGTGCTCTATAAGATAAGTGCCCAACTAGTTATGTTATATTACATGGTTAGCAAGAAACATCTTCCAGGGAGAATAGTTCCGTTAGGGGTTCCTTTCCCTGGGAGGCATGCCCTAAAGTAAATGTCCGGACTGCGAAAAAAGCAGAAAAGCATCTGGGGGTAGATAAATGAAAAAAATAAAAAATCGTATTTTAGTTCACCGACCGAATATTCCCTTAAGAACGCTAGCTTTCGGCTTCACCCGGTCCCGAGGTACACGTCCGGTGACCCAGCGGTAACAATCGCAGAGGTGCTCCCTTTACCACCTAGCCAAACAATCGGGAGCGTAGGGGTAAGCACAGAGCGAGCAACCCAGCTTGGCCAAAACTTAAGTCATATCGATGCATATAATAGTGAATAAAAGGTACATGCGGAAGTGTGACACATGTGTTGGGCATAAAGCCCGTATAAATTAGCTTCTGTTAGAGAAGCCCCCAGGTATAATGAGCGTGGATAAGCGCGTCAAGTGTGTCACGAACAATGCGAGCAGGCCTTTAACGGCTTCGGAAAAAAGGAGGAAGAAGGAGAGAAATAAAAGACAGCTTAAAGTATAAAATATAGACGGAGGAAGGAGACGAACTCAGAATCCGGCGCTAGGCGTAGAATCTTCGGAGACGGGCCGCGTTCCATGTGTTCGGCTCGAGTCGGTTATCCGATGTGTTTCACAGACGGTACACTCCACCGGTCAGGACTTGGTCGATGATGAAGGGCCCCTCCCATTTGGGCTTGAGTTTGTCCTTTTTCTTGTCCGGCAGGCGTAGAACTAGTTCGCCAACGTTGTAAGCTTTGGCCCGTGCTTCCCTGCTTTGATATGTTCGAGCTCTTTGTTGATAGAATGTGGAACGAGCTTTTGCCACGTCGCGCTCCTCCTCCAAGGCGTCCAAACTGTCCTGCCGATCGAGCTCGGCTTCTCTTTCTTCGTACATGCGCACGCGAGGTGAGTCATGAATTATGTCGCAGGGCAAAACTGCCTCTGCGCCGTATACCACAAAATATGGTGTGAATCCGGTAGTGCGATTTGGCGTGGTCCGCAGCCCCCAGAGTACGGAGTCGATCTCCTCAACCCAGTGCGTGTTAGATTCCTTGAGGGACCGCACTAGTCTGGGTTTAATGCCGCTCATGATTAGACCGTTTGCTCGCTCGACTTGACCGTTAGTTTGGGGGTGATAGACTGAAGCGTAGTCGAGCTTGATGCCCATGTTTTTGCACCAGAGTTTGACCTCGTCGGCCGTGAAGTTCGTGCCGTTATCAGTGATGATTCTATGGGGGACGCCGTAGTGGTGTTACCCCTGATATAAAGTCTATCACCGGTCCGGATTCGGCCGTCTTTACATGCTTGGCCTCTATCCATTTGGTGAATTTATCCACCATGACCAATAGGTATTTTTGCTTGTGGGTTCCTCCTTTAAGGGGTCCAACCATGTCAAGCCCCCAGACCGCAAAGGGCCAGGTGATGGGTATAGTTTTGAGGGTGGTGGGTGGCATGTGGCTTTGATTAGCAAAGAGCTGGCAACCGACGCATCGCTGGACTAAGTCCTGAGCATCTGCCCGGGCCGTCGACAATAAAATCCTGTCTGGAAGGCCTTGCCTACGAGGGCCGGGCTGCGGCATGGTGCCCACCGAGTCCGGCATGAATTTCAGCCAGGAGATTCCGCCCTTCCTCTTCAGAGATACACCTTTGAAGGACTCCGGTTGTGCTTTTCTTATAAAGCTCTCCCTCATGGACCTTGTAGGCTTTAGACCGCCGCACTATGCAGCGGGCCTCGTTTTGGTCCTCAGGAAGCTCCTGCCTAGTTAGGTAGGCTAGGAATGGATTACATCCACGGGGCAATGACTGCCATTATTGCGTGGGCTGGCGGTGTTATTTCGTTGGCGGAACCACCAACTATGTCGGAATGTTTGGTGTGGGGCGGTGTGGTTGGAGTGCAGGTTGCTATTTCCGGACTCTCCCTCCCATAGTACGGATGGCTTGAAAAGCCTCTCTAGGAAGATGTTGGGGGGGACGGCATCGCGCTTTGCGCCAATGCGTGTGAACACGTCTGCTGCCTGGTTGTTATCCCGGGCTATATGGTGAAATTCGAGCCCCTCAAACCGAGCTGACATTTTTAGGACGACATTGCGATAAGCTGCCATTTTCGGATCCTTGGCATCAAAGTCCCCATTTATTTCGGATATCGCGAGGTTCGAATCCCCGCGCACCTCTAGGCGTTGAATGCCCATGGAGACTGCCATCCGGAGACCATGTAGAAGGGCCTCGTATTCGACTGCGTTGTTGGAGTCCGTGTACATTATTTGAAGTACGTATTGGACTATATCTCCGGTTGGGGACGTCGAGCAGCGCTTGACCCCGAGGCGACCAACATTTTGGAGCCGTCGAAGTGCATGATCCAGTTGGAATATGCGCCGTACTCTTTAGGGAGTTCGGCTTCAGTCCATTCGGCGACGAAGTCGGCCAAAACTTGCGACTTAATAGCTCGTTGTGGCTTGTAGGTTATGTCTAACGGGAGGAGCTCAATGGCCCATTTAGCGATCCGTCCCGTTGCGTCGCGGTTGTTGTAACATCCCAAATTTTCAAGTTGGCATGTTATACATAGGTCATTCTTGCATGTCATATTTTATTGCATATTCACTTGCTATCCTCGAAATCCTAAGCAACTCAAGGACCCTCGGAGAGAGTTGGGGATTTTTTTTATTTTCATATTTGAATTTTGTCAAATATTGAAAGACGAGGATATTGGATTTTAATTATTTTCTCTCCGGAAAACTATTTCAATTTAAATAAATAAATGAGGGGAGATAATATGACTTCTCCAAAATAATTGAAATAACAGAGGAAAAATGTTAAAATCATTTTTGGGATTTTATTTGATTTTATTTGGAATTTTATTTGCCCTAGAAAAATTTGCACGCTTTAAAAAGTTGCATTTTAGGGGCCAAGAAAAGTTCCTCTAGTTCTAAATATTTTATTTAGACGGAGAAAACTTGTTTTGGAATTTTTAGATTTTATTTATTTTTCTAGGAATTTTTCTTTCATGGAATATTTTAAAAAAATGGACCCACGCATCGGGCCGAAGGCCCAGTAAAGGCCAAACCCGGCCCCGCCCGCCTCCTCCATGCCAGCGCCCGCGTCTGCACAGACGCCGAGGGCGAGTCCGAGCCGGACTCCCCGGCGCCCTTCCCACGCCGAGCCGCCTCGCCCTCCTATAAATACCGCCGCCCGCCACACCACCACCCGCCACCACCCGAGCCGCCGCCGGAACCACGGAGCCCGGAGCCCGAGCCGCCTGAGCCCGATCGCCGTCGCCGCCGCCCAGCGCCGCCGCCCGCCTCTCGCCGAGTCGCTGCCGCCCCTCGCCGACCTCCGCCCCACCTCGGAACCCGCCGGAGCCGCCCGCCCCGCCGGAGGTACCCGACCCCGCCGTCGGTTTTTTTTAAGAAAACCCTTCGGTTTTTTTAAAACCCTAGATCGTTTTTTTATATAGATCGGTTTATTTTGTCGGTTTATTTACATAGCGAACGTCCGTTCATCCGTTCGTTCTAACGAACGCGTTCACTGTTTAGTTTCTGTTAACGAACGTTCGTTCGTTTAGCAGTTCATCGCTTTTCTTTTATCAGATTTATTCCGCGATTATTCTGATCGCAATTTCTGATCCAATTTTCAAACCTGTTTATCTTTTGGCTCGTTTATCGGAATCAGGCGATTCAAGCGCCTGGAGTTTCATCTCGAAACCCTCTTTCCGAATAATCAACTCAACCAAGTTTTTATCTTCGTAAAATTTGACTCTAGTTCAGATTAGTAAACGGACCATGTTTTTCTCGCCGTTTGAGTTTTGTTGTTCTGTTTGGTTTGATTGTTTTTGTGAACCGGAGTTCTTAAGTTGAACTCTCCGGTCAATCTCTTTCAGTTGAAGTTTCGTTTGTGCATCTTGCTTGTTTACTTATGTATGTATTGTTTGCTTGCGATAGAATTCCCGGAGTGTGAAGCGTGTTACTACGAGTCTCTAGGATTCCCGGATCGTCAGCAAGGCAAGTAACACTTGATCATACCTTTTCATACCCAGTTTTTATGCATTAGCTCAACCCTCAAACATTGCATGATTAGGATGTCATGAAATTGTGGGTTGGGAAGTAGATGATGAGGTAGGAACCTATTGCCTGTTACTTTCAAACCCTTGGGAGTACTTCTACGTTATGCTTATATTGCCATGCTATGCTCAGAGACGTGGTTTGGGTTTGAGAGATATTCACGACAGATGTGAGGTTGTTAAATAATGGTTTACTTTAAGGTGGCAACTTAAATACACATCCGGGTGGATTGAGGCACTGGGGAACCCAAAGTGTTGTTATGCATTTTTGAAATCCCGGGGTACTGTGTGATCTTCCTATGGACCGCCACCAGGGGCTCAAAGGGAACTGAGATTATTCATGCTAGAAACTTCCGTGTGCAGCCACAAGCTATTATGGGCTCTAGCATAGTTGAGTAAGTTATGTGAAGCTCTCGAAGAGGTAGGTCAGCAGGTAGTGGGTTTTATAGGTTTGGTATGATCTATCCGGAGTAGAGAGTTAATGTTTACGAAAGATCGTGTCTCGATCATCCGTCTCTCAAACACCATGCAGTCACGAGAAACCAACAGAGGCGATCGAGTCTTGTGGGGAAAAGTCATAAACCTCTGCAGAGTGTACAAACTAATCATGGTTAGCCGTGTCCCCGGTTATGGACAATTCTGAGTATCTAGTACCTGAGTATTCACATGTATCTCATCACTCCAAAATTAATATTGTTGGGATGTTAAACACTTTAATTGGGATCATTGGGTTGGGGTTATACCTTCTCAATGATGTTTCAACCACCATGATAGTTAAAGTAAAATTTATTCCTTTGATGTAGGGAAAAATTGGCTTTTCGCATAACTGTAACCATAGTGCTTTCCACCAGCCTTATATGCATGTAGTATAGCTTATTCTTTCATTATCCTATGTGTTACATTGCCAGCATATTCCATGTGCTGGCCCGTTCTCGGGCTGCAACGTATTATGTTGCAGACTTTTCAGACGAGGAGTAAGGATTGTAGGTCGTTGCCGTGCAGCTCGATTATGCCGTTGGAGTTGATGGACTCACTTTATCTTCCAAGCCTTCATTGTTATCGCATTAGATGGCCTTCAGCCATATTATTGTAATAAGTTCTCTTTTGAGACATTCGATGTAATAAGTGTGTGATTGCTACTCTGTTATAAATCCTTCGAGTACTGTGTGTGTCAGCATTACCGATCCAGGGATGACACAGAAGCACATAGACTTGACCATCTGAGGTCGGGTCGCTACAAGATGGTATCAGAGCACACGCTGAGTGTAGGACACGACCACTAAGATAAAACCATAGGTCACTCCTCTCTTCTCATTTCGACTCCTCTCCATTTTTCCACTCTTTAGGATGTGGAGATGAAGTACAAGTTTGCCCAACCGGATGAAGACACACGTTTGGACGCCACTTGAAGGAAGTCACTAGGTACCTGAATATTGGAATACCAAGCTTCACCGACATACAACGCCACCTTACCGGAAGAAGAATGCTTTGGAAGATTCAAGCCTTAGTTCCGGAAGGACGTTTGCACCAAGCACGGAGCCCATAGTATGTGTTTTCAATGCACCAACATGGAGTTTGGGAAAGAGTATGGCAGCTCACATTACCATGGGACGCATTGGAGAAGTCTACAACAAGGAGCTTAAAGACACCATATACCAAATATGTGGGCGCCGAGACGAGCAATGGGAAGTAATTAGCACCAAGAAGGATAGATCCATTGCGGCTTACATCCAGAGCTAAACCAGCACATTCGACGTCATGAGAACCGGATGTCTTGTTGACATCTGGATTTGAAGAAAGCGAAAACTAGGATCATCGAATTGGAGGAAGAACTCAAGACTACCCGCGATGGATATGAGGAAGAAATCAAGATACTCTTTGGAGAAGAACGGCGACCTAGTCAAGAAGATTGGAGTTTTCATGGGAGGACCAGCACCCAAGGAAGAAGAGCAAGAAGAGGAAGAAGATCCCGCTTGTCCGGACAACTACATCATCATCGCATTTACACCGACTCAGATCCAAGTGATGATGACTATGAAGACGAAGCTGGAGAAGACATCATGGAGTCTTCCACCGATCAAAATTTCTAGATGACCACCAAATATTACTAGTATTTCCCCCCATGTAATTAGTAGTAGTTGAGCACGTATACGATAGTCCTAGATCGTTTTGTATGCCCTTGCTTGCTTGATTGAATGAATGTGTGTTTTGCCTCATGTGCATATGGGTAGTGTTTTCTCACTAGACCTCTTTCTATTTCTAATCTCTCCCCTCTAAACCCCAGATGCCTCAGGGCGTGACCCGGTTTTGCTTTCCCACCGGAGCTCACTCGGTTGATCCAACAATGAGAATGCCTTGATGCAATTGCTAGTTCAGAACCAGGGCAATGCCAACAATAACAACAACAACCCGCCGCCAGTGGACAACCTAGCCCGTTTTCTAAGGTTACAACCGCCGGTGTTTTCCAGTAGCACCGAGCCCATAGTTGCAAATGACTGGTTACGCCGTATTGGAAGGGAGTTAAACACCGCAGGATGCACGGATGCTGAAAGAGTACGTTTTGCCGCACATCAATTGGATGGACCAGCAACCGCATGGTGGGAGAATTACACGGCTACTTTTCCTATAGCCAATGTCACTTGGTACCAGTTACATCAAGCCTTTCGCACGGCCCATGTTTCAACCGGAGCCATGCAGATAAAGAAGCGTGAGTTCCTCAACTTACGCCCAGGGAATCGTCTTGTGGCCCGATGCGTGGATGAGTTTAGCAAGTTATCACGCTATGCCCACGATGATGTGGCCACGGATGCATGAAGCAAGAGAAGTTTATGGAAGGGCTGAATGATGAGATGAGTATGCACGGTTGATGGTGGCAACTTTCAACAACTACCAGGAGTTGGTAGATAAGGCCCTAATGATTGAAGGAAAGCAGCAGCAAATTGAGAGTTGTAAGAGGAAGTATGGACAAGGGAAGTATAACTCAGGAGCTCACTAGAAACCTCGCTTAACCCCGAACTCGGGAGGACTAGTTCATAACCATGGAGGACATAACCATCTTTGGAGGAGGATCGCATAATGGTGCGAAGAATGGGAATGGAAATGCAGCCAACAATAATCAGAATCGCTCTAACCCAGCTACACCCGCTAAGAGAGACTTGAGCCAAGTTATTTGCTTTAAGTGCGGGAAGGCAGGCACTATGCCAACGACTGCCCTCAAGGAAAGAATGGAAACGGAAATGGGAGCGCTGGGAAGAAGCCCAATCCATTCAACAAAGGACAAGTGAACCACGTTAACGTGGAGGAAGTTGAAGAACAATGGGATCTTGCAGTAATAGGTAAGTTTTTGGTTCAGTCATTTACCGCTATTGTTCTTTTTGATACTTTGGTGCATCGCATTCATATATATCAAGGGATTTGTGGATAAGTTTAAGTTACCAACCTGCACCCTTAGAACCCCTCTTTTAGTGAGCTACTTTGGAGCGAGTATATGGCTAGCAGATGGTGCACCCAGATACCCCTAATCATTGGCACACATGTTTTTTCGTCTGACTAATTATCTTGGAGTCGCAAGGATTGGATGTGATATTAGGTATGGATTGGATGTCGAAGTTTGGAGGAAGTATCGACTGTGCTAGCAAGTCAATCTATCTTACCACCCCAGAGGGAAAAAGGATTAAGTATGTATCTAGGCATGTGCCTAGGAGGAGCCAAGTGAATACCCTCACGGGAGTTGTACAAGAGGAAGTACCGGTAGTGAAGGATTATCCAGATGTTTTTCCGGAAGAGTTACCAGGCATGCCACCGGATCGAGACATCGAGTTTCTGATAGAACTAATACCAGGTACAGGGCCAATATCAAAGAGACCCTGTTGGATGCCCGCAAATGATCTGGAGGAAATTAAGAAACAGATCAAGGAGCTATTGGAGAAAGGTTACATTTGTAGAAGTTCATCACCTGGGGGAGCTCCGATTACTTTTGGTGGAGAAAAGGATAAATCCCTAAGGATGGTTGTTGATTACCGAGCTCGAATGAAGTAACGATAAAGAACAAGTATCCCTTACCAATGATTAATGATCTGTTTGATCGGTTGCAAGGAGCTAAGGTGTTTTCTAAGATTGATCTCTGATCAGGATACCATCGATTGAAGATCCGAGAGAAGGATATACCAAAGACAGCATTCACCACGCGATATGGATTATATGAGTATACGGTCATGTCGTTTGGGTGACTAACTCCCTGCCTATTTCATGAGTAATGGCGAACAAAGTGTTCATGGAGTATTTGGACAAGTTTGTTGTGGTGTTTATCGATGATATCATGGTTCACTCGAAGAGCGAAGAGGAGCATGCGAGAACACCTACGTTTGGTTCTTGAGAAACTTCGGGGAACACCGGTTATATGCCAAATTCAGCAAGTGCGAGTTTTGGTTAAAGGAAGTTGGATTTCTTGGGCATGTTATATCGGAGAAGGTATAGCAGTAGACCCGGTAAAATTCAGTCGATCCTTTGAATGGTTGGCACCCACTTGATCAACGAGATTCATGATTTTCTTGGGTGGCGAGGATATTATCGGAGATTCATTAGAATTTTTCCAAGATTGCTAAACCAATGACAGAATTGCTAAAGAAGGATACCAAGTTCAAATGGACAGAGGATTGTGAGACAAGCTTCCAAGAGTTGAAGAAACGGTTGACTACAGCCCAGTGCTGACATTGCCAGATATACATAAGGAGTTTCAAGTGTATTGTGATGCCTCTCGCTTGGGAATTGGATGTGTTCTTATGCAAGAAGGAAATGTTGTTTCGTATGCCTCACGACAACTGAAGCCTCATGAGTTGAACTATGCCACGCATGATTTGGAGTTAGCAGCTGTAGTACATGCGTTAAAGACACGGAGACATTATCTCATGGGAAACCGTTATGATGTGTACCACGGATCATAAGAGTTTAAAGTACATTTTCACACGAAGAGTTAAACCTCGACGGAGGAGATGGCTGGAACTTATAAAGGATTACGACATGAAGCTACACTATCATCCGGAAAAGCCAACGTCGTAGCGCACGCTTTGAGTCGGAAGAGTTATGCCAATATCCTTGAAGGTAGAGGACTGCCAAAGGAGTTAGCGAGAGGATGTTATGGAACTTGATTAGAGATTGTTCCAAGAGGTTTTCTTGCAACAATGGAGGTTCATTCGACCTTGTTAGACAAGATTCGAGGCGCTCAAAAGAGGATAAAGAGATTGCTGAGATAAAGGAAAAGATGGGCAAAGGAAAAGCCAAAGGTTTTCGCGAGGATGAGCACGATACCTTGTGGTTTGAGGACGGATTTATGTGCCCCACAATTCGGAGATCGGAAGTTAATACTTCAAGAGGCCCATGACTCACCATACTTGATTCACCCGGAAACACCAAGATGTATTTGGACTTGAAGGAACGTTTACGGTGGACTGGTATGAAGAAGGATATTGCGAGTATGTAGCCGTATGTGATGTATGTCGAGAGTGAAGGCAGAGCATCAAAAGCCGGCGGAGACTGTTGCAGCCTATGCCAATACCGTAATGGAAGTGGGACAAACTTGGCATGGATTTTATCACGGATTACCCGGAACCAAAGCGAGGATATGATTCAATATGGGTAGTAGTGGATCGGTTGACCAAAGTAGCTCACTTTATCCCGGTGAAAACAACTTATACAAGTGCCAAGTTGGCCAAGATATATATGACCAGGATCATTATGTTTGCATGGAGTTCGAGGAGTATCATATCGAGATAGAGGAACACAGGTTACTTCAAAGTTTTGGCATCAGCTACACGGACTTTGGGTACCAGATTGGAGTTTAGTACCGCGTTCCACCCATTGCAGACGGTCGAGAGAGAGTCAATCAGATTTTGGAGGACATGTTGAGAGCACATGCGCTAGATTATGGATCTAGTTGGGATGACAATTTGCCGTCTGTGAGAATTCTCATACAACAATGACTACCGAGCCAGTTTGAAGATGGCACCGTTCGAAGCTCTGTATGGACGTAGATGCAGAACACCCTTGATGTGGGATGAGGTTGGAGACTGTCAGTTGTTTGGACCAGACTTGATCCAAGACTCTGAGGAGAAGGTTAAACTGATCAGAGACAGACTTAAAATTGCTCAGTCTAGACAGAAGAGTTACGTAGATTCAAAACGCAAGGAAGTAACCTATGAAATTGGAGACAGAGCCTATCTGCGAGTATCACCCACGAGGAGTGAAATGTTTTGGAGTAAAGGGAAAGTTAGCCCCAAGATTTGTAGGACCGTATCGTGTTTTGGAACGAATGGGAGAAGTTGCCTACAAACTGGATTGTCAGGAGTTCACGATGTGTTTCACGTGTCACAACTGAAGAAGTGCCACGCTGAGATGGCCGACATACCATTAAAGGATACAGTGCCCCTGGAGGCGATACAATTGGATAATAACTTGACTTATGAGGAGAAACCAGTAAAGATTTTGGAGTTTGATAGCCGAGTCACCCGCAGCAAGGTAATCAAGTTTTGCAAAGTTCAGTGGAGCCACCACACCGAGGAGGAAGCCACCTGGGAGCGAGAAGACGATATTCGCAAGGACCATCCGCACCTATTTTCTAGCCAACCCGAATCTCGAGGGCGAGATTCATCTTAAGGGGGGTAGGTTTGTAACATCCCAAATTTTCAATTTGGCATGTTATACATAGGTCATTCTTGCATGTCATATTTTATTTCATATTCACTTGCTATCCTCGAAATCCTATGCAACTCAAGGACCCTCGGAGAGAGTTGGGGATTTTTTTTGATTTTCATATTTGAATTTTCTCAAATAATGAAAGACGAGGATATTGGATTTTAATTATTTTCTCTCCGGAAAACTATTTCAATTTAAATAAATAAATGAGGGGAGATAATATGACTTCTCCAAAATAATTGAAATAACGGAGGAAAAATGTTAAAATCATTTTTGGGATTTTATTTGATTTTATTTGGAATTTTATTTGCCCTAGAAAAATTTGCACGCTTTAAAAGGTTGCATTTTAGGGGCCAAGAAAAGTTCCTCTAGTTCTAAATATTTTATTTAGACGGAGAAAACTTGTTTTGGAATTTTAGATTTTATTTATTTTTCTAGGAATTTTTCTTTCGTGAATATTTAAAAAAAATGGACCCTTGACTGGGCCGATGGCCCAGTAGAAACCCGGCCCAGCCCGCTCATGCTTGCCTCCCCACGCCCGCCGTCTTGTATGCAGACGCCGAGGGCGAGTCCGAGTCGGACTCCACCAGGCGCCCCTTCCCAAGCCGGAGCAGCCCCGCCTCCTATAAATACCGTCGCCCGCTGCCACACCACCACCCCGCCACCACCCGAGCCGCCCGAACTCCGCCGGAGCCCGGAGCCCCGAGCCGCCCGAGCCCCGATCCGTCGTCGCAGCCGCCTCGCGCCGCCCGCCTCTCGCCCGAGTCGCCGCCGCCCCTCGCCGACCCCGCCCCACCCGGAACTCCGCCGAACCGCTTCGCCCAGGCTGACGCCCATGGTACCACCCCGCCGCGGTTTGTTTTTTTAAGAAAACCCTTCGGGTTTTTTTAAACCCTAGATCGTTTTTTTATATAGATCGGTTTATTTACATAGCGAACGTCCGTTCATCCGTTCGTTCTAACGAATGCGTTCACTATTTAGTTTCTGTTAACGAACGTTCGTTCGTTTAGCAGTTCGTCTCTTTTCTTTTATCAGATTTATTCCGCGATTATTCTGATCGCGATTTCTGATCCAATTTTCAAACCTGTTTATCTTTTCGCTCGTTTATCGTAATCGAGGCGATTCAAGCGCTGGAGTTTCATCTCGAAACCCTCTTTCCGAATAATCAACTCAACCAAGTTTTTATCTTTGTAAAATTTGACTCTAGTTCAGATTAGTAAACGGACCATGTTTTTCTCGCCGTTTGAGTTTTGTTGTTCCGTTTGGTTTGATTGTTTTTGTGAACCTGAGTTCTTAAGTTGAACTCTCCGGTCAATCTCTTTCAGTTGAAGTTTCGTTTGTGCATCTTGCTTGTTTACTTATGTATGTATTGTTTTCTTGCGATAGAATTCCCGGAGTGTGAAGCATGTTACTACGAGTCTCTAGGATTCACGGATCGTCAGCAAGGCAAGTAACACTTGATCATACCTTTTCATACCCAGTTTTTATGCATTAGATCAACCCTCAAACATTGCATGATTAGGATGTCATTAAATTGTGGGTTGGGAAGTAGATGATGAGGTAGGAACCTATTGACCTGTTACTTTCAAACCCTTGGGAGTACTTCTACGTTATGCTTATATTGCCATGCTATGCTCGTAGACGTGGTTTGGGTTTGAGAGATATTCACGACAGATGTGAGGTTGTTAAATAATGGTTTACTTTAATGTGGCAACTTAAATACACATCTGGGTGGATTGAGGCACTGGGGAACCCAAAGGTGTTGTACATTTTTTTGGAAATCCCGGGTACCCGTGTGATCTTCCTATGGACCGCCACCCAGGCTCAAAGGGAACTGAGATTATTCATGCTAGAAACTTCCGTGTGCAGCCACAAGCTATTATGGGCTCTAGCATAGTTGAGTAAGTTACGTGAAGCTCTCGAAGAGGTAGGTCGGCCAGGTAGTTGGTTTTATAGGTTTGGTATGATCTATCCAGGAGTAGATACTTAATGTTTACGAAAGATCGTGTCTCGATCATCCGTCTCTCAAACACCATGCGGCTGAGAAACCAACAGAGGCGATCGAGTCTTGTGGGGAAAAGTGTGCAAACCTCTGCAGAGTGTACAAACTAATCATGGTTAGCCGTGTCCCCGGTTATGGACAATTCTGAGTATCTAGTACCTGAGTATTCACATGTATCTCATCACTCCAAAATTAATATTGTTGGGATGTTAATCACTTTAATTGGGATCATTGGGTTGGGGTTATACCTTCCCAATGATGTTTCAACCACCATGATAGTTAAAGTAAAATTTATTCCTTTGATGTAGGGAAAAATTGGCTTTTCGCAAAACTGTAACCATAGAGCTTTCCACCAGCCTTATATGCATGTAGTATAGCTTATTCTTTCATTATCCTATGTGTTACATTGCCAGCATATTCCATGTGCTGACCCGTTCTCGGGCTGCAACGTATTATGTTGCAGACTTTTGAACGAGGAGTAAGGATTGTAGGTCGTTGCCGTGCAGCTCGGTTATACCGTTGGAGTTGATGGACTCACTTTATCTTCCAAGCCTTCATTGTTATCGCATTAGATGGCCTTGACCATATTATTGTAATAAGTTCTCTTTTGAGACATTCGATGTAATAAGTGTGTGATTGCTACTCTGTTATAAATCCTTCGAGTACTGTGTGTGTCAGCATTACCGATCCAGGGATGACACAGAAGCACAGAGACTTGACCATCTGAGGTCGGGTCGCTACAGTTGTTTATAATGTCATTAAGAGGTACTTCGGAGGCTACTGTTATCCAACACTCTTGAAAGTAGTGTCGCAGCTTCCGGGATGCCATGAACACCGCGTATGCTCTCTTTTGATAATGCGGGTCCCGTGACTTGCATGGAGTTAGGACAGTGGACACGTAGTAAACTAGTTTTTGGAGAGGGAACTTGTGTTCGTTCGTTTCTCGTTCGACAACGAGCACCGCGCTTACAACTTGATGGGTTGCTGTGATGTATAATAGCATTGGTTCGCCCATGTTGGGCGTGGCCAGGACCGGATTTGTTGCCAATATGGCTTTGATTTCTTCGAGTCCGTCGTGGCGGCATTAAATCCACTCGAAGTGTTCGTCTTGCGGAGGAGGCGATAAAGGGGTAATGCCTTTTCTCCTAAGCGGGAGATAAAGCGGCTTAGAGCCGCCACGCATCCAGTCAATTTTTGTATTGGTTTGAGATCTTTGGGGATATCCAATTGTGACAGATCTTGGATCTTGGCTGGGTTTGCTTCAATTCCTCTACCGAATACAATGAAGCCCAAGAGCTTTCCGGTGATGCGAAAACTCATTTTTCGGGTTGAGCTTGATGTCATATGTTTGGAGATTATCAAATGTGAGCCTCAAGTAAATGCGACTAGGGTTTCGACATGCTTGGATTTGGCGACCACATAGTCTCGTATGCCTCCTTTGTTTTGCCGATCTGGTTTGCCGGACATATACGAATCATGCGCTGATATGTTATGCGGCGTTTTTGAGCCCAAAGGGCATTACATTGAAGCGAGAATGGGCTGTATGGAGTGATGAATGCCGTTGCGGCTTGGTCTGGCTCTGCCATCTTAATTTGGTGGTAGCCGGAGTATGCGTCGAGGAAACACAATGAATTGTGTCCTACGGTAGCGTCGATAATTTGATCGATGCGGGGAGGAAGGATCCTTTGGGCAAGCCTTGTTAAGGTCCTTAAAATCGACACATAGGCGCCGAGATTTGTCCTTCTTTGGTACCATTACCAGGTTTGCTAGCTAGTCCGGGATGTTTAATGTCTCCGATGAATCCGGCCTCCAATAGTTTAGCTAGCTCCTCTCCCATGGCCTGTCTCTTGGGTTCGGAGAAACGCCAAGAGCTTGTTTGATTGGCTTGAATCCTTTTAGGATATTTAGGCATGCTTTCGGCCCGGCGTGGGATTCTGGCATGTCTGAAGGGTGCCGGAAAAAATGTCCCAATTTTAGCGTAGGAATTCTCGTGGTCTGGCGTCCACATCGAGGGTTTAATTGTGCCCGATGGAGGCCGTTTTGTAGGGTCCGTTGGATGGACTTGGAATTTGACTATTTAAATGCGCGGTTTAAAAGAGGTGGACTTGGATCTCTTATCGAGTATCACATCGTCCCTGTTCACCGTGGAGTGCAAGCGATGAGTTCCTCTGCCGCTAGGGCTTCGGATAGTGCCTCAAGGGCAAGTGCGGCTGTTTTATTTTTCGGTAGCGGGCTATGTCCAGTCACTAGCGATATTGATAATTCCGTTGGGTCCGGGCATTTTGAGCTTCATGTACCCGTAATGGGGTATAGCTTCAAAAATTGTGAATGCCTCTTGCCCTAATAGGCGTGGTATCCATTGTTGAGCAGGGCCACTTGGAATGTGACCTCCTCGGACCTATAATTGTCCGGCGTGCCTAACACCACATCCAGTGTGATCTTTCCTGTACATCATGCTTCCCGACTGGGGATTATTCCTCTAAAGGTTGTGCTTCTTTGCTCAATGCGGCTCCAGTCTATTTCCATTTTTCGAAGGGTTTCCTTGTAGATGAGGTTTAATTCGCTGCCGCCATCCATGAGGACCAATGCGGCTGGTGCTCGGGCTGTTCGGATTTTAATTTCGTCACTGGCGTTAAAGGTAATAGCCGTGTCACTCCATGGATTTATTGTTGCTATCTGGTAGACTTCGGCAAGGCTGCGGAGTGTTCGTTTCCGCATATTATTTGATGCAAAGTCTCGAAGACTGTTAATACCGTCTTTGGTATTCTTTGGGCTGGTGCTCTGGAGCTAAAAGCTCTTCGCCACTTTTGGCCACCTGCCGTAGTATCCACCATGCTCTAAGGCTATGAGTTGGAGTGGCGCCCTCTGTGCTATGAATCTTGCATGGTCCATTGAGCCATCCCTCCAGTACGGTTCCATGCCCTTTGGGGTTTTTGCTTTTGGTATGTAACCCGGGTGCTGGTGATGATGCACCCTTTTATTTCAGACTAGGGTCGTATTCGGGGCGGATTATCCCAAAATTTGATTTCGGTTTTCGAGGCGCTCTCCATCGTGCGATTACTTCGTACTATGGACGCCAAGTCAGCGGCGTGTAATTTCCTGACGACTTATGGCGTTTAGGATTCCCTTATCCGTGCAATTATTGCGAGAAGAATGAGATTGCGTCCTCCTCGCGGCAATCCTTTATCCTGTCCATAACCGGGAGGAATCTGGGCGATAATGATGTACTTTGTTTCACGGGCTCTTGCGGGTTTGGGATAGATCGCTTATGTTTGGGTGGGCGGGTGGAATTAAATTCCGAACCCCGTCCGATCTAAGATTTAGGGCCAAGAAGTTTCCGAACTTGGAAGCTTGGGTTCTTGGAGGTTGTCCAATGAATCTAGCCCGTTGCCTGACTTTAAGTTCACGGCTTGAGTGGTGTCCTCCCCTCCACGGGAATCCGGCATGGAGGGGTCAGGAATCCGGACATAGTTAGTCCTTAAGGTAGGAGAAGAGTCGCCGTATTGTTCCTCTACCACAGCAACGTGGTGGGTAGCCTGGGGAGAGTTGATCTCTCGGATCGGTTTTAGGCCCAATCTGATCGTGATGCATGGCGACTCCTGTAGCGGCGATGCGATCCAAGAGCTCGTTTAAGGAAGAGAGCTCCATCGGATCTAACTGCTTTCGGCGAGTTCGAGTTAACGTGAAGATTGCTTTCGATGACCCGAGAAGTCATAAATGGTAGCGGCCGAGCAGGTAGTCATAAGAAAACCGCCCTAGCCGGAGAGTTTGGCGGTGGACAAAGCTCCTTTAGCAACGGTCTTTGTCTTTAAAGGCGGGATGAGGCATCCTTCGACAGCGGCACGCAGAGGAACTCTCAATGAAAGCACCAATGCGGTGTCAAAACCGACGGATCTCGGGTAGGGGTCCCAAAGCTGTGTGTCTAGGCGGATGGTAACGAGGAGACAAGGGACACGATGTTTTTACCAGGTTCGTGCCCTCTCGATGGAGGTAAAACCCTACTCTGCTTGATTAATATTGATGATATGGGTAGTACAAGAGTGGATCTACCACGAGATCGGAAGAGGCTAAACCCTAGAAGCTAGCCTATAGTGCGATTGTTATGCATCCTCTGGGACTAAAACCCTCCGGTTTATATAGACACCGGATAGGGTTAGGGTTACCACAGTCGGTTACAATGGTAGGAGATCTACATATCCGTATCGCCAAGCTTGCCTTCCACGCCAAGGAAAGTCCCATCCGGACACGGGACGAAGTCTTCAATCTTGTATCTTCATAGTCTAGGAGTCCGGCCAATGGTGATAGTTCGGCTATCCGGACACCCCCTAATCCAGGACTCCCTCAGGGACGATGGCACGGGAGGGGCCTTCATCATAGCTCCACCCTTGACAGCAAATAGGAAGGCACGCTCGTCACCTTCCTGCGGGCAAATGTTGACGTGTTTGCATGGCAAGCGTCCGACATCCCCGGTGTTCCCAGGGAGGTGATTGAGCACCACCTAGCTGTCTACCCCCACGCGCAGCCCGTCAAGCAGAAGGTCAGAAAGCAGGCTCTGGAAAGGTAGGAGTTCATCATAGAGGAGATCAGGAAGTTGGAAGCGGCAGGTTTGGTGAGAGGGGTGCTCCACCCGACGTGGTTGGCCAATCCGGTAGTGGTGCGCAAGGCGAATGGGAAGTGGAGGCTGTGTATTGATTACATGGATATTAATAAGGCTTGTCCTAAGGACCCCTTCCCGTTGCCGTGCATTGACCAGATTGTTGACTCCACAGCCGGGTGTGATCTGTTATCATTCCTTGACGCCTACTCAGGCTACCACCAAATCTTCATGACAAGAGAGGATGAAGAGAAGACAACATTCATCACCCCATGTGGTACGTATTGCTTTATACGGATGCCTTTCGGGTTGAAGAGTCTTTGGCTCAATGTTTGCAAGAGCAGTCCAAATTGGTTTTGAACCTCGGCTCCATAGAAATATGGAGGCCTACATGGATGACATAGTGGTCAAAACCAAGGGCGGGCCAACTCTTGTGCAATATCTGGAAGAGACATTTGCTAACTGCATGAAGATAAACCTCAAGCTAAACCCTGAGAAGTGCGTCTTCGGCGTTCCGTCCGGCAAGCTTCTCGGGTTCTTTGTGTCGCAGCGCGGGATCGAGGCAAACCCATACAAGATCAAGGCTATTGAGCAGATCGAGGCGCCCAAGCGGATCAAGGATGTGCGTCGGCTCACCGGCTGCGTTGCCGCCATGAGCCGATTCATCTCCAAGTCCGCCGAGCGCGCCCTTCCCTTCTTCAAAATCTTGAAGAAGGCAAGCCCAATAGAGTGGACCCCAGAAGCCGAGGCAACACTACAAGATCTGAAGAATTACCTTTCCTCCACGCCAATACTGGTTGCACCTAAAACATAAGAGCCGTTACTGCTGTATCTGGTGGCGAGGAATCAAGTGATCAACGGCGCACTGGTGGCACAGAGGGAGGTCGACGAGGAGGCAGCAATGGCGGCAGAACCAGTGGATGGCAAGCCAAAGATTCCCCCGGAAGGGCCTGGTGCCGACAAGGTGTGGCCCCCGGCAGAGTCTAGTGCCACCAAGGCAATGCCCGCGCAGTCGAGTGAAGTGGTGACAAAGAATAAGATGATGCAGCACCCGGTTTACTTTGTCAGCTCCCTCTTACAGGGGGCTAGGTCGAGGTATTCCGACATGCAAAAATTACTCTTCGGCCTCCTTATGGCCTCGAGGAAGCTGCGCCACTACTTCCAGGCCCACGAGATCACTATCGTCACCCGCCTCCCGTTGCAACGAACACTGCACAACCCGGACGCAACCAGAAGGATTGTGGAATGGGCCTTGGAGCTGTCAAGCTTCGGTTTAAAGTTTGAAAGTACCTCGACAATTCAGAGCAGAGTCTTGGCGGAGTTCATCGCATAATGGACCTCAACGCCTGATGAAGAAATCCAGGAGACCACTCTCCCCGGCAAGGAAGCATACCGCGACTGGATCATGTACTTTGATGGGGCTTTCTCGCTGCAAAGGCGCCCGGTCTTTGGTGTGCTGCTCGTCGCACCCATCGAAGAACACCTCAAATCGTGATCCGGATGCACTTCCCCAGGAGATGTCCACCAACAACACCGCTGAGTCTGAGGGATTGCTTGCCGGTCTCGGGATCGCGGCGGACCTCGGAGTTAAGAAGCTCATCGTCAGGTGACTCGCAGCTTCGTTTTGAGCAGGTCAACAAGGATTATCGAGCCCATTGATGGAAGCTTACGTAGATGAGGTGAGGAAGCTGGAGGAACGCTTTGACAGATATCCGGTGAGCACGTCCCCGGCGGAGAACGACGCCGCCCGATTACATCAAAGCGTTCCGCATTCAACTTACTGTGGAACCGGTACCTTTTGCTCGGTTAACTCAACCATCCGTCGAACCATCACGGGCGAGAGCAAGCGGAGAAAATCAGGTCCGGCAAGTACTTTCCTACCGAGCCCCACAGGGTTGCGGCAAAGGTGCTACATGGCGCTGAGCCTGCCCAAAACAAGCAGCTCCGGCAGCGTCAAGCCACTGGCCGTAGAGACAACCGCTCCCATGGCGGAAGAGATGCCTTTGGTCCTTGCCGTCGAGCTCCAGGCTCCGGCATGGGCGCAACATACCGTCCAATTCCTCCAAACAGGGGAGCTTCCAAAGTTGCAGGAAGAAGCGGAGAAAGTAGCCCGTCGGTCCGCCTACAGCGCAGTTAAATCGATGGCGTCTGTGGAGAAGGCCGAGCGGTGTGAAACTCAAGTGCATCCCGGGAGGAAGGAATTTGGAGCTGTTGGCGGAGATACATGAAGGCATGTGTGGCTCCCACATAGGTCGAGGGCCCTTGCCAGAAGGCGTTCGGCAAGGTTTCTTCTGCCCACCGCCCTCCGGATGCGACACTAGTAACCAAGTGTGAAGCGTGCAGTTCCATTCAAAGAAGCTTCATCAACCAGCCCAAGCCCTTCAAACAATCCCTCTCTCACGGCCATTCTCGATGCAGGGGCTCGATATCTTGGGCCCTTTCCCCATGAGTCGGGGCTTTGAAATACTTATGCGTTGCAATCGACAAGTTCACAAAGTGGTTGGAGGTGGAAGCGATGAGGAAGGTGACCGCTCGATCGGCCGTCAAGTTCTTCAAAGGACTGGTCTGCCGTTTTGGTGTGCCAAACAGAGTCATCACTGACAACGGCACGTAGTTCACAAGCCACACCTTGATGCAGTACATCCAAGACCTCGGCAGCAAGGTCTGTTTTGCTTCCGTGGCACATCCCATGGAGCAACGGCCAAGCGGAGAGGGCAAATGCTGAAGTGTTGCGAGGCCTGAGAAAGAAGACCTTTGACAAGCTGCACAAGAGCGGAAGGCGCTGGGTTGATGAGTTGTCGGCGGTTCTTTGGTCAATCAGGACGACGCCAAATCGAGCCACCGGCCAGACACCTTTTGCCCTGGTATACGGGGCAGAAGCAGTTCTCCTCACGAAACTCATATACGGGTCACCTCGAGTGCTCGCTTATGATGAGCTTGAGCAAGAGCCGTTGCGCCAAGATGACACGACGCTCCTTGAGAAAGATCGTCTTCGGGCGACTGTGAGAGCGGCACGCTACCAGCAAGCCTTGCGCCGCTACCATAGGCACAAGGTTCATGCCCGAAGCTTTGAGGAAGGCGACCTTGTTCTTCGACGCGTTTAGTCGGCCAAGAATTCCAACAAGTTGACGCCAAAGTGGGAAGGCCCTTATCGGGTGTCTGAGTCACCGAACTGGCGCATTCCGCTGGAGACCGAAGATGCCGTCGGTGAGTAGCTCTGGAACATTGAGCGTCTTCACAAGTTTTACCCATAAGGCGCAAGCTTGCACAGCCTCCCGTGAAACCACCTTTTGTACAAGCTTTGCGGCAAGGCATGTGACCCTTGGTACAAAGCCGGTATGAGACCTTGAGCATAAATAAATGAAGGCCGGGCGCCCTAAGTCATAACATGCATGCTTGGTCGAGTCTCTTCCTTGGTTAGGGTTGATAGTGCTTAGCGGCGACTAACCCCTAGCCTAGAGGTCGAGTCTTGGCGTCTATCTGTTCCTTTTATGTCCTCCTTTGGTTCACGAGGGCACATGAGCACTTACATTGAGCTACTCGAAAAGAAGGAAGCGGATCGGTGCCCGACCCGGCAAACCCGGAGTTGCCGGGGGCTGCAAGCACAAGGATCCAACCGCGGCAAGATAAGATTGCCGGGGGCTGCAGATCCAGATAAGTCTTTTATCTGTCATGCATTTTGGAACCGGACTGGGGTATGTGAAACCTCGTTTTTATCTCTAGGCTGCCGTGCTCCCCTTTGTCGGTGCGGAGACGACACCTATGGGATCACAAGAATCCCTACTACGGTTGCGGGGCGCGGGGTCGTGAGAAGAGCAGATCAAGCGAGATAGCACGGGTTCTTTTCGAGGTTCGACGCGAGGTGCGTAAAACCCTACTCCTGCTTTGGTGGTTAGCTTATTTGTGTTCTTCACTAGCTATGGGGCGTGAAGAGCTCCAAAAAGCGAATCCCCTCTGAGTGCCTTGGGCCTCCTTTTTATAGGGAAAGGGTTGCCACAGTGGGCGTCTGAGGAGGTGGGCAATCTGATCATCTGAAGTTTATCCCTCGCATTACATGACAAGGCGCCATAAATGCGTCTTGCTTAGGTGTCCTTGCTTTACGGGGCGGGGAGAGCCCAGTCTCGTCGCCGCCCGCTTCCTTCAGCGTTGACCGCAGCATACAGCGGTGCTGTGGTGCCATGTAAGCGAGCAGCAGGTGAGGTGGCGTCGTGGTGGGTCTCCACGAAGGTTCACTCGCCGCCCACGCAGTGCACCTTGGGTTGGGTCGGTAGCTGCATGATGGAGGCTCGATTGGTGCGGGCCCGATGGTGGCCCTACGCGTGTCCTTGGCAGGGGCTTCGCCGCAGCCCCGAAAAGGGTCTTGCCGCAGCTCCGGCAAGGGCCTTTCTGGGGCCCCGGCAAGGTTCTTGCCGCGGCGCCCGCTGTCATCCCCGGCAAGGCTCTTGCCGGGGGCCTCGTGGTCCTCCTTGGCCAGGTGCCGGGGGCCTCGTGGTCCTCCTTGGCCAGGATCCCGCCAAGGGTCGTCATCCTTGATAGTATGATCTGATCTTTGAATGTCTTCACAAAGATCTGCATGCCACCACGGGGATGTCTCACGAATCCTTGCCCCATGGGGTAGTGACTCAAGGGTGATTCGCTCCGTAGGTGTGGGCGAGCTGTGCCGGCAAGGGTCTTGCCGGGTTTGCTAGAACTGCCCCCCGGCAAGGATCTTGCCAGGGGAGTCCGCTCCATCCCCTTTGCTCTTTGTGGTCTTGGTCTTGGCGTTTGTTTTGTTCCTCTTGAGCGTAGACCTTACCTTGGCTCACCTCCCTCGCCTCGCTTTCGGTGTGGCGGCGTCAAGTGGCTCGGACTGCATGCCTGATTATAGGGGTACAAAAAACATACCCCTCTTTTGTACCTTGGCAGAGCCCTCGGGCCTGGCCTGCACGTAAAGCGCAATCAGCGTCGTTGGGCTAGGCCCAAAAGCGGTCTTGTGAGCGGGGTAGTTTTTACCGTGGTAAGTTTCTTCGCGTGCTGTGCTTCCCATTCCTCCCGCGCGTGGCTCGGCATAGGGAGGCGTGCGTGACGTGGGCGGCATGCGTGGGGCTGACCTCTGCACGCATGCGTCACGTCGCAGTTAATGTGAAAGGAGGCGGCCCGTGTTTTCCCCCTTAAAGAAGGAATAACCGCAGGCGCGCTGCTCACTTTCACTTCTTCCCTCGTACCCTTTCCTAATCTCAGAGCCGCCGCTTTCTCTCTTCCTTCCCTTCTAAGCTTTTCGCCGTCGCCCGCGGTCGCTGTTTCGCCGCCCTCCTTCCTTGCTCCTCTAGGCTTCTTGGCTGCCATGGCGCCCAAATCCGCCAAGGGCAAGGGGGTGGCTAAGAGCTCCGGGTCCGTGGAGCCGCCGGAGAGCGCGCTGTCGGGGGACCGGACGAAGTCTGCCTTTTTCATCCCCTCGTCGATTGGTGTTCAAGATCTCCTGACCTCCTTCAAGCCCTTATTGGGAGTGAAGACGGGGGGAGAATTCGGGGCACCCGGCGACGCCAAGATCATTCCTGCCGCTGCTTGATCCTGCCCCAAATCGGTATCCCTTTTTCGTCGATTACCTTTCTTGCGGGTTATGCCCCCCTTTTTCCGATTTCTTCTGCGACATCATGCACACCTTCGGCTTTCGCCTTTTGGATTTCACTCCGATCGCGGTGGCATGCTTAGCTCTCTTCGCGCATCTCTGCGAAGGCTTTGCCTTAGTGCAGCCCAACACGGCACTCTTTCGCCACTATTTCTCCCCTCGAATCCAACTCGGAAGCGCCGTCTCCGGATGTATCGCCTGGATCTCAAGATCCAAGGGGACGTACCCGGAAGGTGCCATGAAGGAGAAGTGGGATGAATGGCGCGGCCGGTGGTGCTGGATCAAGGACGAAGACCCGCCGGAATTCTGCAAGGTCCGTCGAACACCGCCGGTCCGCGGCGGCGGCGGGGATGTCGATGCTGCCGACGGGAGGCTCACCGTCGCCACCACCGAGATCCTTGGTGACCAGGCGGGCTCACCACAGAGATGACCGGGCGGACTTCATTCGCCGCGGATCGCCCGATGCATAACAAGGGGAGGCCAGCCTAGCTTTTCACGAACCCGGCCGACATTATGCGGCTCCGCCCTGGCCTCGACCACAACTTCACGGTGATGGGGCATGCCCACTTCTGCCAACGGCTTTTCCAGCTTGACGTGGATCGCGACGGCAAGATTGAACGGACCGGCAAGGCCGCGAGGGCTGCCGCGAGTGTACTCAAGGGTGATTCGCTCCGTAGGTGTGGGGCAAGCTGCCCCGGCAACGGTCTTGCCGGGTTTGCTAGAACAGCCCCTCGGCAAGGATCTTTCCGGGGGAGTCCGCTCCATCCCCTTTGCTCTTTGTGCTCTTGGTCTTGGCGTTTGTTCTGTTCCTCTTGAGCGTTGACCTTACCTTGGCTCACCTCCCTCGCCTCGCTCAGTGTGGCGGCGTCCGTGGCTCGGACTGCCCGTGCACAGTTATAGGGGTACAAAAAGCATACCCCTCTTTTTGTACACCGACACCCTTTTTCCTATACCTAAGGATTATTTCTTAGGTCCGCATTTTGGTCGTAGCCGCGGCAGCAAGGAGGTGGGACGAGGAGCCTGAAGCCCACTTCATCCTTGCCTCCGCCAAGAGCGCGAGAACGGTCGAGTGGAGTGGGGGTACGGCAAGGCCTGTTGCCGGGCGAAAAACATTTATCTTAAACAATAACAAGGATTCGCTCCTTGTCGCGGGATTTACCCGCGAATGAAAAACACGGCGAACATCCCTTTTTCATTAAAAACATCCCATACAGGTACAGTTCGTGCGAGATGAAAAACATGAGCAAGGAGATTACAAGTTTTAAATTTAACAAGGGCAGGCTTACAAACAAAAAAAGAGATAAGATGCCCGTAATCCCTTTCTTGTCCCTCTCCTCAGGAGACAGGTCAAGGAGGCGAAAGGGCAAAAGGGGCACCTAGGCGAGCTACGAGCAGCAGAAAGCACCAAGAGAACACCTCGGTGTCACCACCAAGGCGGGCCGGTGATGTGATCTTTGGGAAAGGAGTGGAAGACGAGCCGCGGGACCGGCAATCTGGCGATGAAGGCGTCGGTGCCCGCGTACTCGAGTTGACGGCCTTGCCGCCCGCCCTCTTCCTCTTCCGCAGCCTCCACGCCTTGACCGCCCAAAGAGATGGCCCCGAGAAGTTCAAGGAGCTGGCCCGCCCGTGCAAACCTCTCTGGGAGGAGCGGCCGGGTGCGAATCTTCTTCTTTGCCGCTTGCCCAGGCGCGGGGCGTCCGACGCCTAGTCGGACTCATCCCCGCTATCCGCCCCGCTGTCCTCCAAATCACTTTCCCTCGAGGAAGAGCTTCCATCGTCAGAATCTCCATCGGAGGAGCTCTCCACGCAGCACTTCAGGCGAGTCCCGAACTCTCCGAAGACATTGACGGAGACTAGGCCCTCCTCCATTAATTTGAAGTAGAGGACAAGCCCCGTCGTCAGGCTATGGATGCGAGCTAACGTCTTCCACCCACGACAGAGGTACATGACTCGAGGAGCCGGGAAGTCGACGTCGACCCGCGTGCCCCCGTTCCCGCAACCCCTCATGTGTAATCTCCCGAGCAAACAGGGCGGGAAGACGAAGACGGCGATGCGAAGGCCAGCGCAGCCTGATGAAGAACTTGCGGGGCTGGTCTCCGACATGGCCTTCCATCGGGAAAGGCTTCATTGGCGGGGGCGAAGACGGCGCGCCGCCTCGTCCTCCTCTTCCCCGAGCACTGCGACCTCTGCCCTGGACTCGCCCACGGCCTCGCCCCATCCCCCTTCCCCTTGTGGCCGGCTCCACCACTGCGGGCTTAGGAGGAGGAGGGACGCGTTGTCAAGCAGCGTCCCTCGCCGCCACTGTCGAAGGACCAAGATGCCCTTTCTCCATGGCGAGTGAAAGGAAGAAGCAGAAGCAAGAGGAGATAGATGACAGAAGAGTGCGGGACACCATCCCCCCTTCCCCCTCCTTATAAAGGAGCGGGGTCGGGGCTCGGCCGCCCCGTTCGGCCAATCCAGCCACCGGCCAGCTGTAATCGGGACCGACCCGCTGCCCCAACCAGGGACGGCCCGGTTTCCCGCCCCCGCTGCTTGCTACCCCAAGTGCATGGGGGACGCGTGGCGGACGTGCAGAACCGAGGGGACATGCGAAGCGACCTCTCCCCACCCCGTGATCATGGGGAGTGGACGCCTTGAAGACCGCGCCCCGGACCCGTTCAGTAAATGAGCCGCGCCTCCACGCCTCCCTCTTTTTACGGGGAAGGCGCAAGCCGCCTCTTTACTGCGATGTGACGCATGCGTGTGAAAACCGCCCCACGCATGCCGCCCATGTCATGCACGCCCCTCCACGCTGCACCGCGTGCGCGGGTCGTGGGAAGCGGAGCGCGCGAAAAGTCTTACCGCGGTAAAAACCGCCCCGCCTGCCCATGCACCATTTTAGGCCTGACCCAACAACATGTTGCGCTTATGTGTGGCCCAGGCCCGGGGGCTCCTGTCGGTGTACAAAAAGAGGGGCACACTTTTGTACCCCTTTACCTGTGCATGGGCAGTCAGAGCCGTGCCCACGACCACACCAAGTAGAACAGGGGAAGTGAGCCAAGGTAAGACCGAAGCCCAAGACAATCAAGGCAACGCAAAGGCCAAGACCACAAAGAGCAGAGGGACGAAGCAGGTTTCCCCACACCAACAGAGAGAGCCATCCTTGAGCCCAGAGTCCCCAACGCCATCATCCACGTGGGGCCAGGGCTCGGGAAGGCACCCCTGTGGTGGCATGCAGATCTTTGTGAAGACATATCAAGATCAGATGAGGATTAGAAGACGACGATCCTCGGCAAGATCCTTGCCAAGGAAGGCCACCAGACCCCCGGCAAGGCTCTTGCCGGGGACGACAGTGCGCCACGGCGAGACCCTCGCCGGGCCACCCGGCAAGGCCCTCACCAAGGACGCCAGTAGGGCCACCGCCAGATCCATGCCAACCAAGCTTCCATCGCCGTTCACCTGCAGCTGCCAGCCCAACCAGCTGGGCGGGCACCTGCGTGGCAACATGCAGCTCCCAGGCCAACTCGTCAACCGCCTGCGTGGCGGCATGCAAATCTTCATGAAGACTCCACCACCGCGCCACCTCAGCTGCCTGCCTGCCTACATGGCGCCGCACGCATCGCTGGCCAGGGCACGTGTCGAAGCAAGGAGAAGCGGCGACGGATGAGAGGAGCCTCGCCCCGTCCCCAATAAAGCAAGGGGACACCTAAGCTACGCATTTAATGTGTCTTGTCCTATAATACGAGCGATAAGCTCACGACACTGTACGCCTTTCCACCTCCTGTGTGTCACTGTGGAAACCCCTTTCAACTATAAAAGGAGGCCCATGGCATACCGGAGAAGGATTCGGCTCTTTCGAACCACGCGCTGACCACAACTAGTTCGAGAGCTCAAGAACTTTCAGAAATACACCCACCAAAGCAGGACTAGGGTTTTACGCATCCTTGCGGCCCAAACCTTGGTAAACGATCCTTGTGCTGTCTACTAGCCCTGCTCTCCTCGCAACCCTGCGCCCCGGCAACCGTAGTAGGGATTCTTGTGATCCCATAGGTGTCGTTCCACACCGACCGAAAGTTTTTAAATAAAAGAGAGTCCTCAAATAGCTACCCATTTACATAACTACTCGCTTGATCTTCACTTATATCTTCTTTTGAGTAGTTTGTCTTTTACTCTTGTGCTTCACTTATATCCTATGAGTAATTGTTTAATAAATTGAGTGTAATGAAGTTGAAATTATATGTTCATATTATGCCTAGTGGTAGCTTCACATTGGGTTTAGAAAGTGATATCTTTTGAGGCTTGACAATCACAATATTGGTCATACAAGCAATTCATGAATGATTAGTAGAAGGAAGGTAACTTTCACATGCAAATAAGCTATCTTGGAAATCTTTTGTGATTTTGAGCCCCCTTCAAAATATTATATGCCAAAATTGTTGACATTGGACAAGGAAGACAACGTAAAGATTTATGTTTGTTCATATTCACATAGAAGTTATATTGTCATAGATCCTTCAACATGTGGTGCTTGCCCCCCACCTTTGCTAGCCAAAAATTCCGCACCAAGTAGAAATACTACTTGTGCATCCAAAAACCCTTAAACCCCAATCTTATTTTCGAGAATCCACCATACCTACTTAAGGATTGAGTAAGATCCTTCAAGTAAGTTGTCCTCGGTGCAATAAGGCAATAAAAATTGCTCCTAAAAGTGTGAGATCATTTAGTGTAAGAGAAAATTGAGCGTTGTACGAACTTGTGATGGTAAATAATAAAAGCGACAGACTGCATAATAAAGGTTGCCATCACAAGGGGAAACATAACGTGGCGTTCTTTTGCACTAAGGGGTTGAGCAAAGGGCCTACCTTTTACTTTTACGTATTTACTTTCATGCAAGAGTCAAATTTTTTCTCTCTATTCCTTTTTTTTTCTCTTTTGGCAAGCATCATGTGGTGAGGAAAGATCTAGGCACATATATCCAGTTGGATATGGGCAACGTGAGTCATTATTGTTGACATCACCCTTGAGGTGAATACGTTGGGAGGCGAAATTATAAGCCCCTATCTTTCGGTGTGTCCTGTTGAAACATTTTGCTCATGTGTATGTGGTGAGTGTTATCAATCATAGAAGACTACACTACAAACAAAAGACACATTCGTGACATTTTGGGCCGAACGAATTTTTTTTCTGTCATGCTTATGACACTTCTATGATGGTAATTGTGACAAAACCCGGTATCATCATAGATGTGGTGGGCTCCTACTTCTATGAAAAAAAATCATGACAGAAAATGGGCTTTTCGTCCTGGGCGGGCCGGAGATGCAGCTGCATGACATTCTTTGGGCCGTCCATGACGGAAAAAACCGTGGTAGAAGCAAGGGCGAGGAAAATATCGGGGAGTTCCCGGTTATGGTGGGTGGTCGGGGGCCGAGCGATGCGCGTTTCTCTCATACACGTACGCGCGTGGGTGCAAGGCGTTGGGCTCTAACTGAAGCCGAGCGGTTGCACTGTAGGCTACGCGTTACTGAACCCGAGCGATCGATCGATCTGGCTGTTAACTGAACCCGGTCGAGCGATTCCTTTGCTACTGTTGCTAATTGAAGTCGATCGATGCTTCCTGTTGATGAACAGTGAGCGTTGTTGGGGGGTGGATGAACAGTCCCTGGTGGGGGGTTGGATGAACAGGACCCCGTGGTAGTAGAGGCCGTTGCCGCTGGATGAATAGGACCTCGATCGAGCCGGTTGGGGTGGATGAACAGGACCCCGTGGAGGGATGGATGAATAGGACCCCGTGGAGGGCTGGTTGAACAGTAGCCGGTGGAGGGCTGGATGAACTGTAGCATGTGGAGGGGTGGTTGAACAGGACCCCGTGGAGAGGGCTGGTTGAATAGTAGCCGGTGGAGGAGCGGTGGAGGCTAGATGAACAGGAGCCCGTGGAGGCAGGAGGGGAGACGCCGTGGATGAACAGTCGCAGGTGGAGGCTGGAGGAGGTCGACGATGGATGAACAGTAGCCCGTGGAGGCAGTCGACGGTGGAGGTGAACAGTATCCCGTGGAGTCCCGTTTTGCGGTACGCCACACCCCTCCCGATGAACAGGACCCCCGTTTCGACCGTAGTGCTCCAACAGAGCGGTGGAGGCTAGATGAACAGGAGCCCGTGGAGGCAGGAGGGGAGACGCCGTGGATGAACAGTCGCAGGTGGAGGCTGGAGGAGGTCGACGATGGATAAACAGTAGCCCGTGGAGGCAGTCGACGGTGGAGGTGAACAGTATCCCGTGGAGTCCCGTTTTGCGTTACGCCACACCCCTCCCGATCAACAGGACCTCGTTTCGACCGTAGGAGGTCCAAGAGAAGTCGGTTTCCTCTGTTTTGCGGTACGCCAGACCCTCCCAATGAACAGGATCCCGTTCCGACCGTGGTTGGTCGAACATAAGGCCATTTCCTCCATTCTGCGGTACGCCAGGCCTTGTTTCGATCAACTATTCCATACAAGCCGGTTGGCTCCCGATAAACATGACGCAGTTTCTCCGTTCCGACCCAGCCATGTACACGAGCCCTGGCCGTATGTATGCGCGAGTAGGCGTTCGAGACCCCGCCCGTATGTACGTATGTGGCTGTATTTACTTTCTTGCACCCTAGTTGTACGTACGTGTACATTCTACGTCTGCGCCTCTACTATGACACCTGCCCTTCCTTACTCGGCCACGGTTCATCGCTGCAGCCGGTAGACAGACCGATCGACCAGCAGTTAGGTGGGAAACATTTTTTTTTTCGCGAAATACGGTGGTCCATCCAGTGGGTCCATGCTGTCAGGTGGAGGAATCATTATTTTGCGCGTAATAAGGAGGCACTTCCTTGCTGCGGCCGTGGACCCAATCGACCTCTCCACGTCTGATACTCTTCCGATGGAAGTCATTCCTTGACCACATTGACCATGCCGCGCCGAGAGCACCAAGGCAGTGGACGACGGCGAGGCCAAGGAAGGGGACGACGCGGAGCCGGGGAAGACGCGGCAGTGGATGCCCATGCGGTGTGAGGCTGCCGTCGCTGGAGAATAACAGGAGGTGTGGGTGAGTATAGAGGGATGGCATGGCGGCGGTGGCAACCTGACCCGGACACGGGAGGCGGGAGGCGGTGACACGGCGGTGCTTTGGTTTGGGCGGCCGGAGCAAGAAGACCAGAGGTTGAAGAAGCACGACGGCCGTTGGATGGACATCGTACGGTCACTGCAGCTAGAATCGTTTATATTGACTAAGTTGACAAAGCCCTTGGTACGCGTCAACTTAGTAGGCCCACCGGTCAGCCTCCGAAACGGTGTGCCCCAGATGTCAGGGGGAGGAATCATTTTTTGGGTGGCTGAAGCAAGAATATCCGAGATTGAAGAAGAAGCATGACATCCGTTGGATGGACATCCAACGGCCACTGCTACTAGAACCGTGTGTTGACTATAAGTTGACAAAGTCTTGCATACGCGTCAACTTAGTTTTTTTATGGGACGTGTCAACTTAGTAGTCCCACAAGTGTGTGGCAGAGAACATATAGCCCATTTGTGATTTGTAATAATGTACATCCCATTTTTGAATTCTAATGGAATTTACTACAACCCATTTACAGTTTGTTAAAAGTACAACCCATTTTCTAGCAAGGACAACGATTAATAATTTCAACCAACTGCTCAAAATAGAATTCAATAAAACTTCCCACATTTTGATGGGATCTGAAATATTTTTATCCCGAAATTTCTAGTCAGATTAAATATAATTTCAAAATAAATTTGTATTACGTAAAAATCCAACCAAATATTGCGCGCGCAACAAGTAATGAAATTAAAAAATTTAAATTCCAAAAATAATATATTTTTAAAACTAATTACGTGTTTGGTGCATTTTTATAGTTACTGCCCAGTTTTTATAATTACATCCCACTTATTATTTCTTAAAGTCCATCTTCTTGTTAAGCCTAATGCATCCCTCTTAGGAATGTTTTGCAGCCCAGCGGGGCGGAGAATAACAAGTTGACCCAGATATTGTTTACAACTGTCGGCCCAGTTGCATTGCTGATGTTGAAAAAAAAGCCTATGTAGTACAATACAACCTTACATGGCTACTCAGCCCACATTCAGCGACACTGGAAAGGCCCAAACAAGGCTTCTGTACAACTTTTTGAAGTCACTGAGCTCAATTAATAACTTGTGAAAAAGTTAGAGTACAGTGGAACCTAATTAAAAGCTGTCACGAGCGAAGAAATAATTCAACGGGTCCCACTTGTGCGCGTGTGTGTGTGTGTGAGAGAGAGAGACCCATCGGTTGATGCTCGTAAATACATCTTTCAGCCATATGCATTGCTGATGGTCAGTAAAAACTTATATAGTTTACACAATCATATAGAACATCATAGCACACTGAACTTGCATACAAAAATTTCACGCAGGCGGCACAATCAGGGTGGAACCAGTGGATCGCTACAGGCAGGGCTATGTTGAAACCAACAAACTCGTACATAACGGTTCATCGTCTTTATCAATGACGGGGAAATATCTTGAATGATGTGCAAAGAAAACAGACAGACAACACAATATATAAGTTTTGCTAGAACATTAAGTTGACGTACAACCCTTTCTAAAAAAAGTTCAGGTAAAAAAATAGAACAGGGCACAATCGAATGTACTGGCACATCAGTGCTTTACACCCATAGCTCGGATTTAACTAGTATCTGACAAGATTCAGTTTTTACCTCAAATTAGAGCACATCCAGGCAGCAGCCTTGCCTCTTCTCCCAAAGAAGCAGTGGCCTCCGCCGCGTGATGGAGTAGGCCCTGTGCCATCCATCATTCCGAGCAACACGGGGAAAGTATGACATTGACTCCTGTAATGGACACCGTCGACGAACCCGGGCACCAGTAGCGGCGGCAGGACTTCGATTGATGGATTGACCACTTCTTCGACATGCACGAACACTCGATACAGGGACATCCCTAACATGGTCTGCGGCGGCCTTGGTGGCGACGAATAGTACAACCCCGGTTCCTGCACCAGTATCTCAACACCAATCACCTTCGGTATGGTGGACAACTTCTTCATCCATGCCATAACAGTCAGACCCAGCTGTCTGGAGGAACAGACATACTTACGAGCTCACCTCCAAGGATGTTAATAAGATAAATCATGGACTCACTGTTCCAAGCACGTTGAGGCATGCCGTGCAAGGTAAGATTTGTTGAAAACTCAAGCTCAGAGGGCACCGAGCCCCATCCTGGGTGCCACCAATCAAAGCTCACTAGCGCGCCATTGCAGAACAAACGCCGGGAAGATTCGAACACACGACTGCAGTCGAAAGTTGTCCGGAACCTGACGATGAAATCAGCCGGTGGCTGACAGACTTCGACGAGCAAGTCACTTATTTGGATGCCGTGCGCAATGCCAATAGCTTTGACAAGGTCGTCCGGAGAGACGGGAGGCCGGTCGCTGTTGATGGTTACCATCAGCACTTTACCGGCAAAATGGTCATCAAGCACCACCATGCCACTGTTGAGCGACAGCACGCAGCGCCCGAAGGCAGGATGGACCTCAGGATCTCCGGCTCGGAGATCCGCGTTGACCGGCGACATGATAGTGCACTTGAGTACAGGGAGTACATGAGGGGGATTTGAGGGAACTGGAGTAGGAATCGAGATTCCAGAGGTAGGGGAGGGGCGGGAGATTGGGGATGAAAAGGTAGCATGAATTTTGAAAACACGCCAATATGCTCTCGATGTGCAAGCGCACGAAAACACCGGTGGCGCCCACATGTCGCCACACAGGAGTCCCAATTCTTCCTTTTTTTGACAGCCCGGCCTTTTTTTTAGGATCTTTTGAGAGCCCGACCTGAGAGTCATAATTGACCTGTTTGGCATCGCGTTACTACTCGGTCCATATTCAATGACACCTCACTGGCCCAAACAAGTGTACATCATCAAAAAGACACTGAGCTCAAATTATATCTACTCTTATAAAAGGCAGAGTTGGTGATGATGGTGTGCATGCCATCCTGCAATATAGGCCGCCTGATCTATATCTAACGGATAGGAAGGAAACTATGACAATTTACCTGCACTCCTCTCCACATTTGCAGATAAGGCCTTCCCTCGTTCATCCTTTTCTCCCACAATATCTTGATGTTACGTACAGCATAAGGGCATCTTGCTAGTAACGAAAAAGGAGATATACTCGAACACTAGAGAATGGTGATGCCCTCATTTAGCCCACCAAAGAGTTCGAGACAATAAACAGTTCGAAACAACGATATATACAACATTCAAACACTGACTAGTGACTACTACTGACATAAACAACAAGACATGATAGTTCATAAGAAGTCTTGCTACACCACCAAAACGCACCCATCTGCAGTGCTCAGACTCTCGTGATCCAGACGAGAATGACATTCTAAATAGAGGCAACTATTACATAGACATAGACGAGGATGACCAAATGACAAGGAATATGCATAACAAAAGAGAGAACTACCCATCCAGAACAAGCAGCAAAGACAACAAGTCATTCGAAGTGGGATGATCCAACACCATCATAATTTGCAGCCCTGCTTCAGCCACCGGTGATCCGGAGACACCAGTACTCCACCCTTTCGATGCAATAGCCCAATTACCTATCAACCTGAAGGCTTGAACCACATCACTGCCTGTCGGACTCGACACATCCAAGGATCAAAGTTAATCCAGATGCCTTTGTCGTTCTCACCTTCTTTTGGCTGCGGGCTGTATCATTGACAATCTGGGGAGTTTGCTCCCGAACTCCTAGGGCTCGCCGTGTAGACACAGTTTTTCATAGCAAACAAAGCCTCTCTGCCATCAAGGTCCTTGCCAACGTTGATCTCCTGGTTAATCGGATAATTGAGTCCGAGAAACAGAGAGTGTAAACCAAGGCTGTTTACCCGCCTCCAACTCAAAAATCCTGAAGGGCCCAACAAGTTGGTATCCTACTCATAGACGTAACAGCCACTGTCCGGATACTCACGTATTTCACAGCGCTTATATACAGTGGGGTTTTGCAATATAACTTTTCCGGCTCATGTGTCCGAATGATCATCAGTCTTTTTGTAAATACGATCGAGCGAGGAACCAGTTGTGCTTCCCTGTTTTTGGCAAAGGTGCTGTGATTACAAAGGGCAGTAACTGTAGGGACACTGCATCATATAAAAAAGGATAGGCATTGTCAATGTAAGATCAGGCTTGTTCAAAGTATGAGTAGGATAATGCAAGAAACAACATTGATATGTCCATGTTGGAACTGGGTGGAAAATACAGGGAAATGTATACTGGGTTCGAAAATATAGGAGTGCCATGCATGGTTATACTCATGTTATCTCACAATCGATTCTTCACAGGAAACTACCATGTCATGCATGTTATGTAATCATGTTCTGTCCCCGCAAACAAATTCTTCAAGGAAACTAACAAACCATGCATTTTATATACTCATGTTCCATGGGCAAAATTTTTGTGAGCATATTATTCTAGCCAATTATTGCTGAAGGGCGAATATAGGTATGTACACATGGTAAACATTACAAGATTTCACTACTTCCAAATATAGAGCTCTCGATATGCACATTTACTTCCCTAATGTATGGTTAGATGAAACCAACAGTGTGATGCATGTTTCTACATCATGAAAATGAGGAAACCAACAGTGTGATGCATGTTTCTACATCATTGATAGTAGTATATAGATTACTATAAAATAAGGAGAATATCCATATCTTCCTACCCATTTGATTATTCAGGGGTACAAATTGGCTGTAATGACATGGTCACAATTGCATGAATTAACTCATTCCAAATATAGCTGATTTACGGCGTCTCTAATACATTGCCATAGTTCTACACAAATTCTGCTCAAGCAAGGATATGCCAATCATCACAAAAAGTTCAAACAGTGTCATGGCATCATCATTAACATCAGACGGAAACAACTTACACGCGCCGTCCCAGCAATACGTGGTGCCATCTGCTTTGTCGATCGCGTAGATGATGCCATTGTGTTCAATAGCATCACAGAAGTGTGTATCAGCTTTGAAGATGATCCACTGCAAGCTGAGTTGTCTCCAGCTAAAGAAGGCACCGGCGTAAATATAGGCGAGTCGGCGGTCGAACAAGGCAATTAGCTTGAAGTCTGCATAATCCGCATGTCATGTGGGCACTTGGCAGATTACAATCTTCTGCAAAACAAGGTCCATCCAACTTACGTGGTAATCTAGATGACTTGGACCGCGATAGAAAACTCTATATAATCCAACTGAGGAAGGATAATCTCATGGGAGGTCTAGAAGTTCACGAGCACCAACTTTCTCCCGTCTTCTCTGACGGCAGCCATCCAGTGGGAGTTCATGCCGACCCAATACATACCTGCCAAGAAGTTTCGGGTGATGGTGATCAGATCAAAGTCGAGGGAAATGATGTATGGCGACCCGCTACATACCTGCAAAGAAGTTTCGGCTAATGGAGATCGGATTGAAGTCGAGGGGCATCATGTACGCCTCCGTATCATGGTGAGAAAATCTCGCAAGACCAGATAGCAGCAAGCAGGGTGTATTGAAAAGCTTAGGCCTCACTTCGACGATGGTCGTGTGCATGTCCCTCGAGCATGCAGCCAGCCGCAGGGTGCTCAACATATCCATACATGAACAACAGAGGTCGAGGATGTCACTGGGGAGATTGCTCCAATCGCGGCTCATATGGATGCTTTCTTGTGATTCGCGTTCGGCCATGGTGGAGTTTGGAAGGTAGGGTTTTTGGGGGCTTGATTTACGGGGGAGAAGGCTCTCGGTGCTGGAGCGGCTAGCGAGGGAATAGTGGTACTGCAGGAGGCGAGCGAGGCGAGGGTACGCGGGGTCACTGTGAGATGATGAAGAGTGACCTTAGGATCTCTGGCGAGATGGAGATGGAGATGGACTGATGCTAGGGGAGAGGGAGACGAGGCGAGGCATGCTATACAGCGGCGGTGACAGTGACTGAACAGTGCACAAGGTGAAGCTAACTTTGGTAACCCGAACACGCCGCCTCGACTGGTGTCACCTCGGGCGCAGGGTCTTGTCACTTCACTGTGAGGACCGAATGAATAATATTTTGACAATCAAGTGTACCACAGTTGTACTGTTGGGGAACGTTGCAGAAAATAAAAAATTTCCTACGGTTTCACCAAGATCCATCTATGAGTTCATCTAAGCAACGAGTAATAGGAGAGAGATGCATCTACATACCACTTGTAGATCGCGTGCGGAAGCGTTCAAGAAGAACGGGGATGATGGAGTCGTACTCGGCGTGATTCAAATCACCGATGACCAAGTGCGAGCGGACAGCACCTCCGCGTTCAACACACGTGCAGGCGGATGGCGTCTCCTCCTTCTTGATCCATCAAGGGGAAGGAGAGGTTGAGGAAGAAGGCTCCAGCAGCAGCCTGACGGCGTGGTGATGGTGGAGAGGCAGATCTCGGCAGAGGCTTCGCCAAGCACTTAACGGAGGAGGAGAGGTGTTGGGAGGGAGGGCTGCGCCTTGGATGTGTGTTGCAGCCCTCCCTCGCCCCTCTATTTATAGGGGAAGGGCAAGGGGGCGGCCCCCTCTAGATGAGATCTAGAGGGGAGGCGGCGGCCAAGGGAGGGGGCTTGCCCACCAAGCAAGGGGGGGCGCCCCCACTAGGGTTTCCCCCCAACCCTAGGCGCATGGGCCGAAAGGGGGGGGGTGAGCCCATCCCTCCAGGGGCTGGTTCCCTGCCCCTTACGGCCCATGAGGCCCTCCGAGAGAGGTGGCCCCTCCCAGTGGACCCCCGGAACCCCTCCGGTGGCCCCGGTACAATACCGATATGCCCCCGAAACTTTCCGGTGACCGTATGATGACTTCCCATATATAAATCTTCACCTCCGGACCATTCCGGCGCTCCTCGTGGCGTCCCGGATCTCATCAGGACTTCGAACAACATTCGGTAATCACATACAAGTCTTCCTAATAACCCTAGCGTCACCGAACCTTAAGTATGTAGACCCTACGGGTTCGGAGATATCACGAACATGACCGAGACGGCTCTCCGGTCAATAACCAACAATGAGGATCTGTATACCCATGTTGGCTCCCACATACTCCTCGATGATCTCATCGGATGAACCACGATGTCGAGGATTCAAGCAACCTCGTATACTATTCCCTTTGTCAGACGGTATGTTACTTGCCCGAGATTCGATCGTCCGTATCCCAATACCTCATTCAATCTCGTTACCGGCAAGTCACTTTACTCGTACCGTTATGCATGATCCCATGACCAGACACTTGGTCACTTTGAGCTCATTATGATGATGCACTACCGTGTGGGCCCAGTGATACCTCTCCGAAATACGGAGTGACAAATCCCAGTCTCGATCCGTGTCAACCCAACAGACACTTTTGGAGATACCTGTAATGCACCTTTATAGTCACCCGATTCGTTGTGGACGTTTGGTACACCCAAAGCACTCCTACAAGATCCGGGAGTTAAACGATCTCATGGTCTAAGGAAGAGATACTTGACATTGGAAAAGCTCTAGCAAAAGCGAACTACGATCTTGTGCTATGCTTAGGATTGGGTCTTGTCCATCACATCATTCTCCTAATGATGTGATCCCGTTATCAATGACATCCAATGTCCATAGTCAGGAAACCATGACTATCTATTGATCAACGAGCTAGTCAACTAGATGCTCACTAGGGACATGTTGTGGTCTATCTATTCACACGTGTATTACGATTTCCGAATAATACAATTATAGCATGAATAAAATACAATTATCACGAACAAGGAAATATAATAATAATCCTTTTATTATTGCCTCTAGGGCATATTTCCAACAGTCTCCCACTTGCACAAGAGTCAATAATCTAGTTACATTGTGATGAATCGAACACCCAGAGAGTTACGGTGTTGACCATGTTTTGCTTTCATGGAAGAGGTTTAGTCAACGGATCTGCGACATTCGAGATCCGTATGTACTTTGCAAATTTCTGTATCTCCATCTTGAACATTTTCACGAATGGAGTTGAAGCGGCAACTGATGTGCTGGTCTTCTTGTGAAACACAGGCTCCTTGGCAAGTGCAATAGCTCCGGTGTTGTCACAGAAGAGTTTGATTGGCCCCGACGCATTGGGTATTACTCCTAGGTCGGTGATGAACTCCTTCACCCAAATTGCTTCATCGCTGCCTCCGAGGCTGCCATGTACTCCGCTTCACACGTAGATCCCGCCACGACGCCTCGCTTGTAGCTGCACCAGCATTGCTTCCACCATTCAACATATACACGTATCCGGTTTGTGACTTAGAGTCATCCGGATCTCATGTCGAAGCTAAGCGTCGGCGTAACCCTTCTGACGAGCTCTTCGTCACCTCCATAAAGCGAAACATGTCCTTAGTCCTTTTCGGGTACTTCAGGATATTCTTGACCGTTGTCCGGTGTTCCTTGCGGGATTACTTTGGTACCTTCCTACCAAACTTACGGCTAGGTTTACATCAGTCTGGTACACAACATGGCATACATAATAGAACCTATGGCTGATGCATGAGGGATGACACTCATCTCTTCTATATCTTCTGCCGTGGTGGGACATTGAGCCGAGCTCAATTTCACACCTTATGTCTGAGGCAAGAACCCTTTCTTGGACTGATCCATTTTGAACTTCTTCAATATCTTATCAAGGTATGTGCTTTGTGAAAGACCTATGAGGCGTCTCGATCTATCTCTGTAGATCTTGATGCCTAATATATAAGCTGACTTCTCCAAGGTCCTTCATTGAAAAACATTTATTCAAGTAGGCCTTAATGCTGTCCAAGAGTTCTATATCATTTCCCATCAAAAGTATGTCATCTACATATAATATGAGAAATGCCACAGAGCTCCCACTCACTTTCTTGTAAACGCAGGCTTCTCCATAAGTCTGCATAAACCCAAACTCTTTGATCATCTGATCAAAGCGAATGTTCCAACTCCAAGATGCTTGCACCAGCCCATAAATGAATCGCTGGAGCTTGCACACCTTGTTAGCGTTCTTAGGGTCGACAAAACCTTCCGGCTGCATCATATACAGTTCTTCCTTAAGATAGCCATTAAGGAATGCCGTTTTGACGTCCATTTGCCATATCTCATAATCATAGTATGCGGCAATTGCTAACATGATTCGGACGGACTTCAACTTCGCTACGGAGAGAAAGTCTCATCGCGATCAACCTTGAACTTGCCGATAACCTTTAGCGACAAGTCGAGCTTTATAGATGGTAACATTACCATCCGGCGTCCGTCTTCTGCTTAAAGATCCATTTGTTTTCTATCGCTCGCCGATCATCGGGCAAGTCTGTCATAGTCCATACTTTGTTTTCATACATGGATCCTATCTCGGATTGCATGGCTTCAAGCCATTTGTTGGAATCTGGGCCCGCCATCGCTTCTTCATAGTTCGAAGGTTCACCGTTGTCCAACAACATGATTTCCAGGACAGGGTTTCCATACCACTCTGGTGTGGAACGTGTCCTTGTGGACCTACGAAGTTCAGTAGCAACTTGATCCGAAGTACCTTGATCATCATTAATTTCCTCTCTAGTCGGTGTAGGCACCACAGGAACATTTTCCTGAGCTGCACTACTTTCCGGTTCAAGAGGTAGTACTTCATCAAGTTATACTTTCCTCCCACTTACTCCTTTCAAGAGAAACTCTTTTTCAAGAAAGGAACCGTTCTTGGCAACAAAGATCTTGCCTTCGGATCTAAGGTAGAAGGTATACCCAATGGTTTCCTTAGGGTATCCTATGAAGATGCATTTTTCCGACTTGGGTTCGAGCTTTTCAGGTTGAAGTTTCTTGACATAAGCATCGCATCCCCAAACTTTTAGAAAGCGACAGCTTAGGTTTCTTCCCAAACCACAATTCATACGGTGTCGTCTCAACGGATTTAGACGGTGCCCTATTTAAAGTGAATGTAGCTGTCTCTAGGCGTATCCCCAAAATGATAGCGGTAAATCGGTAAGAGACATCATAGATCGCACCATATCCAATAGAGTGCGATTACGGCGTTCGGACACACACCGTTACGCTGAGGTGTTCCAGTGGCGTGAGTTGTGAAACGATTCCACATTTCCTTAAGTGTGTACTAAATTCGTGACTTAAATATTCTCCTCCACGATCTGATCATAAGAACTTTATTTTTCGGTCACGTTGATTCTCTACCTCATTCTGAAATTCCTTGAACTTTTCAAAGGTCTCAGACTTGTGTTTCATCAAGTAGACATACCCATATCTACTCAAGTAATCAGTGAGAGTGAGAACATAACGATATCCTCCGCGAGCCTCAACGCTCATTGGACCGCACACATCGGTATGTATGATTTCCAATAAGTTGGTTGCTCGCTCCATTGTTTCGGAGAAGCGAGTCTTGGTCATTTTGCCCATGAGGCATGGTTCGCATGTGTCAAATGATTCATAATCGAGAGACTCTAAAGTCCATCGAATGGAGCTTCTTCATGCGCTTGACACCAATGTGACCAAAGGCGGCGATTGCCACAAGTATGTGGGACTATCGTTATCAACTCTACATCTTTTGGTATTCACACTATGAATATGTGTAATATTACGTTCGAGATTCATTAAGAATAAACCATTGACCATCGGAGCATGACCATAAAACATATCTCTCATATAAATAGAACAACCATTATTCTTGGATTTAAATGAGTAGCCGTCTCGCATTAAAGCGAGATCACGATACAATGTTCATGCTCAAACTTGGCACTAAATAACAATTATTGAGGTTTAAAACTAATCTCGTAGGTAAATGTAGAGGTAGCGTGCCGACGGCGATCACATCGACCTTGGAACCATTCCCGGCGTGCATCGTCACCTCGTCTTCGCCAGGTCTCCGCTTATTCCGCAGCTCCTCATTGTGAGTTACATATATGAGCAACGGCACGGTATCAAATACCTAGGAGTTACTACGAGTCTTGGTAAGGTACACATCAATTACATGTATATCAAATATACCTTTAGTGTTGCGGCCTTCTTATGCGCTAAGTATTTGGGGCAGTTCCGCTTCGGTGACCCTTCCCTTTGCAATAAAAACACTGTCTCGGGCTTGGGTCCATTCTTTGACTTCTTCACTCAAGCGGCTTTACGGCGGCAACATCTTTCTTGTCCTTCTTGAAGTTCTTCTTACCCTTGCCCTTCTTGAACTTAGTGGTTTTATTAACCATCAACACTTGATGTTCTTTCTTGATTTCAACCTCTGCTGACTTGACATTGAGAATACTTCAGGAATGGTCTTCACCATCCCCTGCATATTGTAGTTCATCACAAAGCTCTTGTAGCTCGGTGGGGAGCGATCAAGGATTCTGTCAATGACCGCCTCGTCCGGGAGGTTAATGTCCACTGGGACAGGCGGTCGTGCAACCCAGACATTTTGAGTATGTGCTCACTTGTGTAACTGTTTTCCTCCATCTTACAACTATAGAACTTTGTCGGAGACTTCATATCTCTCGACCGGGCATGAGCTTGAAAAACCATTTTCAGCTCCTCGAACATCTCATATGCTCCGTGTTGCTCAAAAGCGCTTTTGGAGCCCGGTTCTAAGTCAGTAAAGCATGCCGCACTGAGCGAGGGAGTAATCATCGGCCGAGACTGCCAAGCATTCATAATGTCTTGGTTCTCGGGATGGGTGATTCACCTAAGCGGAGCTTCTAGGACATATTGTTTCTTGGCTGCTATGAGGATGATCCTCGGGTTTCGGACCCGATCCGAATAGTTGCTGCCATCATCTTTCGACTTGGTTTTCTCTAGGAAGCGTTGAAGTTCATGGTGACATGAGCGTTGGCCATTTGATCTACAAGACATTTTGCAAAGATTTTAGACTAATTTTCATGATAATTAAGTTCATCTAATCAAATTATTTAATGAACTCCCACTCAGATTTGACATCCCTCTAGTCATCTAAGTGTTACATGATCCGAGTCGACTAGGCCGTGTCCGATCATCACGTGAGACGGACTAGTCATCGTCGGTGAACATCTCCATGTTGATCGTATCTTCCATACGACTCATGTTAAACCTTCGGTCTCTTGTGTTCCGAGGCCATGTCTGTACATGCTAGGCTCGTCAAGTTAACCCTAAGTGTTTTGCATGTGTAAAACTGTCTTACACCCGTTGTATGTGAACTTAAAGATCTATCACACCCGATCATCACGTGGTGCTTGAAGCAACGAACTTTAGCAACGGTGCACGATTAGGGGAACACTTTCTTGAAATTATTATAAGGGATCATCTTATTTACTACCGCTGTTCTAAGTAAACAAGATGCATAAAACATAATAAACATCACATGCAATTATATAAAGTAGTGACATGATATGGCCAATATCATATAGCTCCTTTGATCTTCATCTTGAGGCTCCATGATCATCTTGTCACGGCATGACACCATGATCCCCATCATCATGATCTCCATCATCGTGTCTCCATGAAGTTGCTGCGCCAACTATTACTTCTACTACTATGGCTAACACGTTTAGCAATAAAGTAAAGTAATTTACATGGCGTTGAATCAATGACACGCAGGTCATACAATAATTAAGACAACTCCTATGGCTCCTGCCGGTTGTCATACTCATCGACATGCAAGTCGTGATTCCTATTACAAGAACATGATCTCATACATCACAATATATCATTCATCATTCATCACAACTTCTGGCCATATCACATCACATGACAATTGCTGCAAAAACAAGTTAGACGTCCTCTAATTGTTGTTGCATCTTTTACGTGGCTGCAATTGGGTTCTAGCAAGAACGTTTTCTTACCTACGAATAACCACAACGTGATTTGTCAACTTCTATTTACCCTCATAAGGACTCTTTTCATTGAATCCGCTCCAACTAAAGTGGGAGAGACAGACACCCGCTAGCCACCTTATGCAACTAGTGCATGTCAGTCGGTGGAACCTGTCTCACGTAAGCGTACGTGTAAGGTCGGTCCGGGCCGCTTCATCCCACAATACCGCTGAAGCAAAATAAGACTACTAGCGGCAAGAAAGTTGACAACATCTACGCCCACAACAAATTGTGTTCGTGCAAAAGAGAACTACTCATAGACCTAGCTCATGATGCCACTATTGGGGAACGTTGAAGAAAATAAAAAATTTCCTACGGTTTCACCAAGATCCATCTATGAGTTCATCTAAGCAACGAGTAATAGGAGAGAGATGCATCTACATACCACTTGTAGATCGCGTGCGGAAGCGTTCAAGAGAACGGGGATGATGGAGTCGTACTCGCCGTGATTCAAATCACCGATGACCAAGTGCGAATCGGACAGACACTCTCCGCGTTCAACACACGTGCGGAGGCGGATGGCGTCTCCTCCTTCTTGATCCATCAAGGGGAAGGAGAGGTTGAGGAAGAAGGCTCCAGCAGCGGCCGACGGCGTGGTGATGGTGGAGAGGCAAGATTCAACAGGCTTCGCCAAGCACTTAACGAAGGAGGAGAGGTGTTGGGGAGGGGAGGGGATGCGCCTAGGATGTGTGTTGCAGCCCTCCCCTCGCCCCTCTATTTATAGGGGAAGGGGCAGGGCGGCCCCTCTAGATGAGATCTAGAGGCGGCGAGGAGGGGCTTGCCCCCCAAGCAAGGCGCCCCACTGGGGTTTCCCCCAACCCCTAGGCGCATGGGCCCAAAGGGGGGGGGGGCGAGCCCAACCCTCCAGGGGCTGGTTCCCTGCCCCTTACGGCCCATGAGGCCCTCCGAGAGAGGTGGCCCATCCCGGTGGACCCCCGGAACCCCTCCGGTGGCCCCGCTACAATACCGATATGCCCCCGAAACTTTTCGGTGACCGTATGACAGCTTCCCATATATAAATCTTCACCTCCGGACCATTCCGGAGCTCCTCGTGATGTCCGGGATCTCATCCGGACTCAACAACATTCGGTAATCACATACAAGTCTTCCTAATAACCCTAAGCGTCACCGAACCTTAAGTGTGTAGACCCTACGGGTTCGGGAGATATCTGAACATGACCGAGGCGGCTCTCCGGTCAATAACCAACAGCGGGATCTGGATACCCATGTTGGCTCCCACATACTCCTCGATGATCTCATCGGATGAACCACGATGTCGAGGATTCAAGCAACCCCGTATACTATTCCCTTTGTCAGCCGGTATGTTACTTGCCCGAGATTCGATCATCGGTATCCCAATACCTGTTCAATCTCGTTACCGGCAAGTCACTTTACTCGTACCGTAATGCATGATCCCGTGACCAGACACTTGGTCACTTTGAGCTCATTATGATGATGCACTACCGAGTGGGCCCAGTGATACCTGTCCGAAATACGGTGTGACAAATCCCAGTCTTGATCCGTGTCAACCCAACAGACACTTTCGGAGATACCTGTAGTGCACCTTTATAGTCACCCGATTCACGTTGTGACGTTTGGTACACCAAAGCACTCCTACGGTATCCGGGAGTTACACGATCTCGTGGTCTAAGGAAGAGATACTTGACATTGGAAAAGCTCTAGCAAAATGAACTACACGATCTTGTGCTATGCTTAGGATTGGGTCTTGTCCATCACATCATTCTCCTAATAATATGATCCCGTTATCAATGACATCCAATGTCCATAGTCAGGAAACCATGACTATCTATTGATCAACGAGCTAGTCAACTAGAGGCTCACTAGGGACATGTTGTGGTCTATCTATTCACACGTGTATTACGATTTCCGGATAATACAATTATAGCATGAATAAAAGACAATTATCACGAACAAGGAAATGTAATAAGAATCCTTTTATTATTGCCTCTAGGGCATATTTCCAACATGTACTACTACTAGTAGTAGGAGTAGTAGGAACATGAGTAGTACTGTATAGCGGAAATAGGTCTCCCGTGCTAGCATGCCTCTGGGTTCACTTCATCCTCCACGTATCATCCATATTGCAAGCAGAACCAAATTCTCGTGCATGCGGAAGCGCGAAGAAGGCCTTTTCTTTTTTGAGGATAACCGCATATTCCTTAACTAGAGAATGTTGTGTCTCCCACGCACGCGCCAATATCCATCCGAACTAGCTACAACACATTTTTTATCCGTTTGCATAGGTCCCACCTGTTAGGAGGGGTGCAGAAATAAAAAGGAATCATAAAATGTCTCGCCACGGTGATTTGAAAGAGTGACCTCAACTAGCCAGTGGCACATGTAGCGCTAGAAGGGTGGGCACGTACAGGGACATGTACCACTCCTCAGTCTTACCCGCATAGCCTTTTCGTTTAGTCTATCTAGCCGTCTAATCAACTGCCTGCAGGCTACTTCTCCCATTTACTTCTCCATCGGGAACCGATCTTCCTCGGCTTCTTCACCTCTCCTTCATCCTCATTTGCATCCAAACCACACTTCATTCACATTGTTTTAACCTCTTCACATCCTCCTGGAGTAATTCCGAAACCCCTTTAAATAATCATCTTCTTCAGTTAGAATAGCCATCTAATCCTAATTCTCCAAACCATAGCCCTCCGGTCCAGCGGTTCAAAATGGCGAAAGAGATCCAGATGCAGGTGTTTAGCGTCCAACATGTCCTCATCGAAGGCTCATTGAGCATAGTTGCCACAATCACCGACCACCCAAGGGTTGTTCGGAAGTGGATCAACAATGTATCCAACTCCCTCCAAAAGGTGGAGATGAAGGTCATCAGTCTCGACGCAGAGTACATGGAGCGTGCCACTGGGAAGATCCAACACGCCGCCGTCCTTCAGCTGTGCCTCAAAGATGATGTTTTGGTGTACCACATCATACACGCGCCCTCCATACCAGGTGAGCTTCATGATTTCTTGTCTCGGGAGGACATACACTTCTGTGGGGCAGCCATCGCAGGGGACAACAGAAGTTGGAGCCGTACAACCTTGATTTGAAAAGCATCACTGACGTACAAACCAAAATAAAAATTCATGTAGAAGATTGTGATAAACCGACACCATCCCTATTCGACGTAGCAAATTTTGTGCTCGGAACAAATCTTCAGAAGGGTGACGATACGCTCAAATTAAGGTCGTCTGGATGGGAGAATTATCCCTTGACGTACGAGCAGACAAAATATGCTGCCCTCGATGCCCGTGTGAGTTTTGAGATAGCTGCAAGGTCCAGAGAGCTTGTTGCGAAGCTGTCTCCTACAGAAAATGAGAAGAAGAAGAAGAAGAAGAAGAAGAAGAAGAAGAAGAAGAAGAAGAAGCAGAAGAAGAAGAAGAAGAAGAAGAAGAAGAAGAAGAAGAAGTTGCACCAGCAGCAGGGCATTATGGATGGATGAACTATTTCCTCTCTTGTAAAAAAAATTCCCTCTCTGTGTATATTGATATAGATGGACTATTTCGATGGTGTGCATGTCTTTGGAACAAGTAGTAGCATGGGTCCGCTTGACTATAAGGAACTATTTATCCACCTAGCTTTCTCTAGTACTCCTTACAGTGATCGGTATGCAATGCATGTGTCCGTAGACATGACAGCTTGTTCATGGAAGTTCAACTACGACGACCATCACGTTTCATCCACTACCACTCGCGATTCCCACGACACCGCTCCAACCCACAGCACCACATCCCCCGACGTGTGCCTCACCCCTCTCGGTCGCACCGCCCCTCTGCCTTTGTGTGCATGACATGTGGGTCACCTGAGATGCGGCGAGCATCAAGTTTCTACCACAGCCACACGCGATTCCCACGACGCGGCTCGAACCCATGACACCATAGGTCCCCCGACCTGCGGCTCACCCCTCTTGCCCCCACTGCCCCTCTGCCTTTGGGAGCATTACATGTGGACCGGCCACCTATCGGGTCCACATGTTATTGACTCAAAGGCAGGTGTAGTAAGGCTCTGAAGCTCGGTCCCGAGGGCCCCGAGAGGGAAATGTAACTCCTGCACCAGGCCTTGTGGTGCTACCGTTGCACGAACTCGTGCCAAACTCGAGATTTTTTTCTTTACTATACATGCACGCAATGATTTAATGGACATTGTAATCTCAACATGTGATGGGGAGCTTTAAATTTGAATTTGAAACTTATAAAACAAAAAAAATCAAAACAAATAAACTGGGAGAGAGGGAGTATACCGCAGGATGTGTCCCATAGGAAACAAGTCCCCTGGTTTTTCACCACATAGATGTGGTTAGAAAGGAGCACATCGTCTTTGTACTCGTAAGGCAACAAATCGGCCACAAACGGCATGGTACACCTTTGACCGCCATGTGCAAGGTTCGTGCTATCTTCTTCAATCTCACCGTGGTTCCATCGTACCAATTCAGGCGGTGGCCCGTTGCATGGCTGATCCCAATGTTGCACAAAGGTTCTACAGGAACGGTGTCACTGTTGTAAATGTTGTGCAAATTGATGTTGGTACCCTCCCGTACATATGCAACCCAATCTCCACTACTTTTGAGCCTAACTCGCGTGAAAACAGTGGGCAGGGGGAGAATTAGGAAATGGACACGGAAGTAGTCTTTGGAATGCATTTACTATGTGATCAAACTCATCTTACCTGCTCATCAGACAAAATTCGAATGCCCCTCAACATCGGCATCTCAGGGGGCGTCAACTTGCAACTACGGCCACGCCGCGCTGAGGAGACCCCCAAGGAAATATTCTCGTGCATTGCACGGAACATCAAGATGCATTTGTATGAGTAGTTTATCTTGTGAGAGAAAAGGATGAACGAGGGAAGGCCTTATTTCCAAATGTGGAGAGGGGTGTTAGTATCTTTTTGCAAAATGGCCATAGTTTTCTTCCTATTTGTCAGATAAAAATCGGACGGCCTATATTGCAGGATGGCAGGCACAACATCATCACCAACTCTGTTTTTTATAAGACTAGCAAGATGCCCGTGCGTTGCACGGAACATCAAGATCTTGTGGGAGAAAGGATGAACGAGGGAAGGCCTTATCTGCAAATGTGGAGAGGAGTGCGGGTAAGTTGTCATAGTTTCCTTCCTATCCGTTAGATATAGATCATACGGCCTATATTGCAGGATGGCAGGCACACCATCATCACCAACTCTGCTTTTTATAAGACTAGATAGATATACGAGAGTAGTAGACTTGCAAGATGCCTGTGCGTTGCACGGAACATCAAGATGCATTTGTATGAGTAGTTTATCTTGTGGGAGAAAAGGATGAACGAGGGAAGGCCTTATTTGCAAATGTGGAGAGGGGTGTGGGTATTTTTTTCAAAATTGCCATAGTTTCCTTCTTATCCGTCAGATATAAATCGGACGTCCTATACTGCAGGATGGCAGGCACACCATCATCAACAACTCTGTTTTTATAAGAGTAGAGTAGAGATAGAGATAGAGACTACTACTACCAATGTGCTGGCCCGTGTGTTGCAGTGGATCCAAAGTATTAGAATAATACTTATTCACGGGCTTGAAATATAAACACTCTAGTTTTGATATACATATATCAGTAAAAATAAATCATGCTTCACTCAAAATATATTCCTCGGGCTGTTTTGATGAGGTGAGGGACGGGTGTGGCTGGTTTGAAGATAACAGGTTTTTAAAAAATTGGAGCTATTTTTTTACATTTTGTAGCATGGCACGGCATCTGGTGCACCTAAGGGTGTGAAAAAAAAATTGAGTTTGGGTCGGTGGCACACCCTGCGGCAAGATGCTCGTGTGGGCTTCTTCTATAACTAGCAAGATGCCCGTGCATTGCAGGGAACATCAAGATGCATTTTTTTACAAAACACCTGTTGTGATTGACCCTTGCAGGAGTAATCCCATGTGTAAAAACTAATGATATCACGAGAATTTTATCGGAAAAATGTTATCTTTGGAACAAGTTTTATCTACTACTGCTCCTTGCAGTGAGAAGTATGCAATGCATGTGTCAGCAGACATGACAACTTGTCCATGGAAGTTGAACCACGGCGACCATCACGTTTCTTGTTTCTACCACTGCCACACCCACACGCGATTCCCACGATACCACTCCAACCCACGGCACGACGTCCCCCGACGTGCGCCTCATCCCTCTCGGCCCCACCGCTCCCCTGCCTTTGTGTGCATGACATGCGGGCCAGCTGAACTGCAGCGACCATCAACTTTCTACCACAGCCACACCCGATTGGATGCGGTTTGTGTCGGGGGTTGGGTGCGACATATGCCAAAGGATGGCTTATCATGGAGGGGGCGAGTAGAACGTCGCTGGTGCCTGGAAACGGGATGAGGCGAAGACATGCACGCCGGCGAATCTTACCCAGCTTCATGGCTCTCCGAGGAGATAACACCCCTCTTGCTGCTCTGCGGGGTCTCCGCATGATCACTATGGCAAAGTGAGTACAAGATGCTCCTTGAGCTGTTCGAGGTGAGGAAGGAGAAGGGCACGGCTAGCTCTTCTCTTCCCTCTATGTGTGTGTCTAAAACTACTAGGTTCCAACCCTTTGCATGGGTGCCCCGGGGGGTTTATATAGGCCTACCCCAGGTACAATGGTAATCCGGCTGAGCACGGGTCCCGTCGATCTCTTAAGTTGCCGTCTTCTCCATGACTTACGGGGCCCGCCGACTAGTGGGCCCCGCCCGACAATCCAACATGGGGCCGTCAGCCCTTGTCGACCTTGGCGGGTCTTGCCTGCTGCGGAGTTCAGTAGCCGCACTTCTAATGGCCTTGAGCTTGGTCGCGGGGCATAACAGCAGTCGCCGCTTTGTGGCGATCCTTGTTGTCATTCCTGTCTTATGCAGTTAATGGCGCCGCGGAGCCCGTGGGAGGGCGGCCCGACTCTGAGGCTGACTCCAACAGGTCCGTCTTTGAGGCGTTCTCGCCGTCTTGGCACTCCCCGGCAGCGGCGAATCCCGCCCGTCTTGGTCGTCAGACATGCCATCGTGGGTGCGAGAATCTGCCCACGGGCTGACGTCGAGGCAGTGTGGCCCACGATCTGTCTTGGGCCGGAGATCTCCGTCGATGCGGTGCCACGTGGCCATGCCTGCCCTTATGAGCGAGGCGGGGACCGGCGAGGCGGCTTTATCCCATCCCGCTCGTGGTCGCTCATGCGAGAGAGTGGGCCAGTCATGGGCCGACTCCTGTAGTCGGCTTCATTGGAGGTCGCTGGCTTGGAGTCGGCTTGTCACGAGGCCGTCTCTGGGACTCGGCCTAGAGGGCGTCGGCGACTCATGCCGACTCTCTGAAGGCGGCTCTTCGTCTTGGGGCCTTGAGGGGCGCAGTCTGCCCCGATGTTTTGAAAGGTCCAAGGGCTCGGGTCTGCCTACCCGTGGCCCATTACTCCGAAGTAGTCCCCGAAGCTGATGAGGCGCCGAGGACAACATGTCGAGGAGCCTCGACAGCTTCATCCCTTTGGTAGAAGAATCTGGACTCAACCCGCCGTCTCCATCTTGAGCCGACTAGCTGGAGTCGGCCTTGCGAAGGGCCGTCTTGCTCTTCAAAGGTTTGAAGGTCGCAGCCGGGATCCGGCGGGCGTGTGATAAGCTTCGGCAGCTGCCCGTGGCGGCCCACCACCTGACGCCACGCTTGGCAGGCAGTCTGCCAGCCTTGGCGTGACAAGACAGGCCCGTCGGCGGGGCCCGCCACTACCACGCCTCGGCGCAGCATGGCCAAATCCGCTGCGATCGTCTGGCGGTTGGGCTCCCACGCCCGTTATTGTCTTGTGATAACGTCGTGTGTTAAATCATGGGGCGTGGGGGCGTGGCGCGATTAATCCACGCCCGGCCCCTCGGCTTCGCAGCCTAGGCGCCTATAAGTAGGCGGGGGGAGGGAGGGGGCGGCGACGCACGCGCACCCTCTCTTCCCCGCTCCCTCTTGCTCCCTGCCTCATCTTCTTCCTAGCTCCGCTGCGCCGAACCTCGCCGCGCCACGGAGATGAGCTCCTCATCTACCGCCGCGCCTCCCACCGTGCGCTCCGGCGTGTGGGACGGCTCCATCATCGACGACGACATCATCGAGTTTCTTCGTCAAACGCGCCGCATCCCCGGCAGCCACCTAGTGGGGACCCGCGCCGCACCAGAGGGCGAAATCACGCCGGTGCCGGAGGAGGGCGAGCGGGTCATTTTCCGCTCGCACCTCATGCGCGGGCTAGGGCTTCCGGCGAGCGGCTTCTTCCACGCGTTCTTGGAGTTCTTCGGGCTCCAGCCGCACCACCTCACCCCCAACACGGTGGTGCTGTTGGCCGCCTTCACATCCTTATGCGAGGGTTTTCTCGGCGTTCTCCCTACCATCGAGCTGTGGGGGGAATTCTTCCAAGCCAAGATCGGGACCCACGTCGCTCGCGTCTGCGGCTCATGTCGCGCACGTTCGCCATCAGAGGCGGCCGGTGCCCGAGAACCCTTTTCCTGCCATCTCCCTCATCAAGTCGGTGAAGATATGGCAGCGTACATACTTCTATGTCAAGAACGTCGCCCCAGAGGGCGACTGGGTCAACTTGCCGCCTTACATGGGCGGCGAGTTGGCGGGCCGACCCTCCAGCTGGTCCTATAGGGCCCGGACGCTGACTCCCGCAGGCAACGCCGCCCGTCAGCAGCTCCAGCGTGATGACGCAATCGGAGGGCTGGCCCAGGGCAGGCACTTGCTTGCCGCCTTCGTGGTGCGCCGAGTTCTCCCTCTTCAAGGCCGACCTCATCTGATCTGTCAGATGAGCGGCCGCCGGGACCCCAGCCGGCTGTGCTCCAAAGACATGCCCCACGCGGAGGTGGTGGACACGGTGAACTTCTTGGCGAACTGCAGCCTCACGGAGGAATGGCAGTTCGGCAAGGAGCCATACTTCAGCGTAACCCCGCCATTGGTAAGTCGTCTCTTGCTTCTCTGTTTCCTTCTTGGCCGAATCCGGCTCTAATTTTCCTTGGTCTTCTCCTATTCAGAATCCCTCATGCCGCCTTCGGCCGGGCGCCATGAAGACGGCTCGTGGTCGTCCCGACCGGGCGAAGAGCGGCGCCGACGACCCGACTTGGGCGTGGCGGCGATGGAGGCCGACGCCGAGGGAGGAGGAGGTGCCGGCGACTTCAGGCCTTCGGCCACTTTCGCCCGATTGGCTGACGACGACGGCGGCGAAGGAAGTCGCCCCGCCGCCAGCAGAAAAGCGGCCATCGGTATAGCTCCTCCGCCGCCTTGGGTGGTCGAGGCAGCGCGAAGAAGCGCCGGGCCGGGCCGAGTCTGCCAGGCGGCCGGGCCAAGAAATTCAGGGGAACGGCCGCCGCGACTCAGCGCGAAGAGGCGGTCGTGAAGGCTAACCGCTTCCGCAAGGAAGTGAAGAAGCCACCGCTAGTCTCCGCGTAAGTATTTTTATCCTGTCTTGTTTTCTTCTGGTCCGTCTTGTCCGAGTCTTCTCATGTCTCTTTTCTCATCAGGGCTCCCCTCACCTTGGAGAGGGTCGCCGCCGCCTCCGTCATGGGGTCGGTGGAGACGTCCGCCAATAGTCGGTGGGTTGACCCTGCGGCCGCCCTCGGGAGGCAGCGGAGCGGAATCTTGGGAGAAGCCTTGACGAGGAGGAGGCCGCCCGTCTGGAGAAGGCGGATCTTGAGGAAGGCGGCTTCCGCCCGGAAGAATCTGGAGGAGGTCGGCCTTGCCCGCTGCAGCCAAGAGGTGAGCCGAGGAGGCCGCGCGCCTCCAGTCGGCGCTGCTCGTCACCCCGTTGAGCTCCGCGCCACCGCCGTCGGAGTTCACGGGGCAGTCGGAGGGAGTCGGCGGTGAGGTCCCTGTCGCAGGGAGGGAAGGCGGCTAGGTCTCCCCACCGGGCGCGGCCGCGCCACCTCCGCTGCCTCCACCGCAGTCCGAGATCGCGCGAGGCAAGCAGCCTGCGGACCCGCTTTGCCGCCCGGCCAAGCGGCGAGGCGTGGCGCGCTACTTCTTCAAGTCGCCGCCTCGCCAGTAGACGCCCGTCTTGAGAAGGCGATTTTGGGCGCCCCGCCTTGGAGACCGGGCGCCGCCAACCATCCCTGACGCCGAGGCGACAAGCGCCGCGCCCGTTGGGTGGGTGCGAGGAGGCGGCACAGGCCCGCTGAACACGGCGCTCCTGGACATCCAGGCGAAGCTGCGGGCTGAGGGCGATGCCATCCAGAACCTCTCCAAGGCGCACCTGGCATCGCGATCCGCCGTGCGGGTATGTTTCTTTTTCGAACTTTTCCTTGCTCTTCTTTGTGGGTGCGCGGCCACCACTGGAGTGTAGTCCCGAGTTTGGGCCGGCTTGGCGGTGACTCGGAACTCTATTTGCTACTTCAAGTTTTTACCTCTGCAGAATTCTTGTTGCAGGAGTATCACAACCTCTGCGCTACTGCCTTCAACCGCAACATTGAGGAGCTGAGCAAGCGGGCTGCTGACTTGGCGAGGAGCCGAGGTGAGTTTTCTTCTTGGCGAAGCGTATTGCGCACTCCATCTGTAGTCCCCGAGATTCAGACGGCTAGCTGTGATCGGGCGGATCTTCTAGCGACCTTCTTAGGCAGCGACTTCGCGTCCTTCTTCTTTTTATTCTTGAGTCCAACGCCGCTCTTGAGGCAGCTGGAGTGCAGCCGAGACCACTGCGCACCAAAGAGGAGGAGTGCGGCAAGCTTCGCCCAGAAGGCCGCGACCTGCTCTGGCAGTGGCGGAGCGAAGGAGGAGCTGCTCAAAGGCGGCGCGAGGTGGAGAAGAAAGAGGCCGCCTCTCTGGCCGAATTTGAGGCGGCGCTCCGCTTTGGACCGACAAGGAAGCTGGCGACCTCGGCTTCCACGAAATCGAAGATATCATTGATGGTGAGTTTGCTTTTACTTTTTCTTTTGGGTTGCCGACTATGGGTCAAGCCGACTCGCTTTTCTCGACTTGCTTCTTCTTCTTCTTGGCAGACTTCTTCCCGGTCACACGCAGCGGCCAATCAGGCCATCGAGGCTGGCCTTGGCGCCGAGGGTGGGTGGCGCTGAGATCGCAGCTAACGCCCCCGGACCCTTGACGAGCAGCTCCTGAGCATTGAGGCTCGTCTGCGGCCGGCCCATCGGATGCTGCACCGTCTTCAGCGTGTCGGTGCCCAGGCGATCGCTGCTCTGTGGCCGGACATGCCGGTTCTGCGCACTCCTAGCCGGACCGCCGACTGGCTGGAGGTCGCGGCTGGCCGTCTTGAAGCTTGGAAGGGTTCCGCGGCTCGGGCCCGAGCTTCGTCGAGCCACAGAGTTAAATCAAAGGCGTGGTATCGAGGCTGGATCTGGACCGGCTGGCAGCGTTCGGTCAAGCCCAGCGGAGCTGCTGGCGCGGAGGCGCCCTCGTCGGCGTCTTGGCGGCGATCGCCGACTACACGGACACCAGCGTCTTCGTCCTGGCGGAAATTTGAAAGGCGGTGGGAGGCACTGCGTCGGAGTGGTTCGAGATGAACCCGGACTCTGATGAGGATTCGGCGGAGGTGATCGACTCCAGCGCCGAGGATGAAGACGAGGCGGAGGGCGGAGACGGCATGGGCGCTAGAAAGGCGAAGCGGGCGACCAGCCTCGGCTCGACCGCGCCTCCGAACGAGCGCCCATCTGGGCCGGCTGCCGCAGGAGACGATCAAGCCGAGACCGCCCAGCCGGCCGCCCCGGCGCCTGACGCCGCCGCCGCCTCCGGCCTTCCAACCCCATCCGCTGCTTCTTAGGCTGCTGCCTTGCCTTTATTTTATCTGTTTGCTAGTCTTTTAAAAGAACTTGTTAATTTGCACAATTCCACCCGCGGGGTGTATTCTGAACCTCTGTCCGAAGATCCGACCAAGGGCCTAAGCTTGTGTAAATATTATTCTAATTTTATCTTTCCTTGCTTATTGCTCTTGTGGCTTTTTCCTTTGCCGCCTTCCCTTAGATGCCGCCTTGCCCATCGGGCAACCGCTCTGCGGACTGCCGTCTAGGTCAAGTGCTTGGCTACTTTTGAGAAGGCAAGTACTTGGCCATTTTTTAGAGTCGTTAAGCAAGTTGGGTAGAAAGCGGCAAGCCGGCTACTTAGGAGTCGGTTTTACAAAACAGGCTGGAAGCCGATTTAAACTATGTTTATGCTTTGGGTCCTTAGCCATTTTTTCGTGTGGGCGCCCGTTCTACCTTACTCCTGCCCACCAAACAGTCGCTCTGCGAGCTGCGGCTTCTGACAGGAGACGGCTTAGGCACCGCACGTTACTTGTCTGACTGCAGGAAGCATTTCATAGCCCAAAGGCGGCGAGTCCCCGGGCCGACTAGTCGAGCCCGGTGCCAAACAGCATAATCAAAGGGTAACATACTCAAAGGCATAATTCTTATCATACAGATAACAAAAGAGGGCAGTCCCCGAGCTCGTCTCGGGGGGCCCGGAGTCTTGGTACTTTAAACACAAAGGGTAGCGTGGTACATACTGCATCAACTATAAAAACTTCGGAGGAGATTCGCATTCCATGGCCGCTTCGTCTCTTTGTCGGAGTCGTCCCTCTTGCGTGCTCGGGGCTTCTGAGCATCGATCAGGTAGTAGGAGTCGTTGCTCAAAGACTTTGTCGATGATGAATGGGCCTTCCCAAAGGTCTTGAAGCCGGCTTGTGCTGGCCGGCTATTCATTGGATCAGCGGAGCACAAGGTCGCCCTCTAGGAATGATCTTGGCTTGACCTTCTTGTTGTAGTAGCGGCGCAGCTCGCTTGTAGATGCTTTGGACCGGCTGAGTGCCAACAGCGGCCCTCTTCGAGAGATCGACGCCCGTCTTGGCGTGCTTCTTCTGCTTCCTCTTGATTGTACATGGTTACTCGCGGGGAGTCGAACTCTATATCCGTTGGGATGACGGCTTCGGCACCATAGACGAGGAAGAAGGGTGTGAAGCCAGTTGACTTGTTTGGAGTCGTATGCAGACTCCAGAGGACGGCTGGCAACTCCTCAAACCAGCAGCCGGCCGAACGCTCCAATGGTTCGACCAGTCGAGGCTTGATGCCAGACAGGATGAGGCCGTTCGCTCACTCCACCTGGCCGTTTGACTGCGGATGGGCAACGGACGCTAAGTCCAGTCGGATGCCTTGCGTCAGCGAAGCGGGCGAAGCGCCTTTGGCAAAATTTGTGCCGTTGTCGGTGATGATGTTGTGTGGTACGCCGCATGCAGTCGTGATGTCGGCGATGAAAGTCACCGGCCGTGGGACCATTCGACTTCTTGATGGGTTTTGCTTCTATCCACTTGGTGAACTTGTCCACCGCGACAAGTAAGTGAGTTAAACCACTTCGTGCCGTTTGAATGGTCCCACCATGTCCGGGCCCCAAACAGCAAAGGGCCAGCGATGGGGATAGTCTTGAGCTGAAGCCGGGTCAAGCGGCTTGGAGCGGAACACCGCACCCTTGCATTTTGAACTAATTCCTTGGCCTCTTCTCGGGCAGTTGGCGGAAGAAACCGTGTTGGAAGGCTTTGGCGGCGAGTGCTCTTGAGGCTGCATGATGACCGCTTTTCATACGATGGTTGTCTTCGAGAATTGCAGCCTTGATCGACTCGGCCTTGGCGGTAGACACCGGTGACGCCGCTACCGACCGCTCTCTATTGACTATAGTGTAGGCTGCGCTCGGCGTTGCACTTGCCGAGCCAAGGTTTCATCAGTTGGTAGCTCTCCGCTTACTAAGAACTTCAGGATGGGCTGGGCCCATGAGGGTGCTGCTATTTCTTGTTGCCAAGATCGCTACTTGGACGAGGCGGCCGGGCTGGAGGCGGGGGGTCGGAGTCCGCAGCAGCTTGCTGGGTTGAAGAAGTCCTGTGGCCGACCGGCGCGATCCCGGGCCGAGTATTGGAGTCTTCGCAATGGTCGCCCTTGATCCCGGGCGGGTTTTGAAGTCCCGGGCCGGCTTCGACTACACGCGTTCTTGGGGGCGTCTCGCAAGGATTCTTGTGCCGTCTGCGAGGCTTTGGAGTCGATCCGACTTCTTCGGGGAGCCGGCACAAAATGGAGTCTGACTCTGGTGACGGCTTGACAGATGGCTTGAGGAGGCGCCAAGGGCGACGCCGGAAGGTATTACTGGCCGGGTAGAGCCGATTCTTGCCAGGCATCTCGCTTGGTCGTTGTCGTTTCTTGGCACGTGGAGGAATTTGCATCCTCAAAATATCCACTCAGCTGCTGTACCGGAAACGGTAGCTCGCCATATTTGCATCTTTGGCGTCGATCGCCGGATGGCTGTTGGACCACCAAGTCGGAGTCGCCATAGCACAGGATCCGACGAATGCCAAGCTCTTTGGCAAGCCAGAGCCCGTGAATGAGCGCCTCGTATTCGGCGACGTTGTTGGAGGCGGCGAAATGGATCTGCAACACGTACTTGAGCTTGTGGCCTTTGGGGGATGTGAGGACCACGCCGGCTCCCAAGCCGGCGCGCATTCCGGAGCCATCAAAGTGCATCCGCCAATGGGTGGAGTCGGTATTTGGCGGCAGTCTTGAGTCTCGGGCGGTCGGCGAGGAAGTCGGCCAGTTCTTGTGACTTGATGGCGGTGCGGGTCTGGTAATAGATGGTGTAGGGGCCAACTCTATGGCCCATTTGGCCACTCGGCCTGAAGCATCTCGGCTTCCGATGATCTCTGCTAGTGGGGCCGTGCAAACCACGGTAATTGGATGCTCTTGAAAGTAAGGCTTCAAATTCTTGGCGGCAAAGTGCACGCCGTAACACATCTTCTGGTAGTGGGGGTAGTTCTGCTTGGAGGTCGACGGTACCTCGCTCGAGGTGTCTACTGGTCTCACGGGACAGTAGCGCCTTGCCTTCCTCCTTGCGTTCAACTACAATGATCGTGACTACCACTGCTGGTGGCGGCAATATCTGAGAGCATGGGCTCCTTTGGAGTCGGAGCCGCCAGCACTGGGGGAGTAGTCAGCATTCTCTTCAACTGGAGAAAAGCTTCGTCCGCCTTGGAGTTCCATTCGAAGAAGGTGGTCTTGTTCATAAGCTGGTACAGAGAAGAGCTTTCTCGCCAACCGATCGATGAATCGGTGATAGGCGCCAAGCGGTCGGTGAACTTCTGCACATCTAGCGATCGGCGGGTACTTCCATCCTTTCGATCGCCTTGATCTTCACGGGTTGCACTCTATGCCTCGTTCGAGACCAGGAAACCAAGGAGCTGGCCGGTGGTACTCGAAGACGCATTTCTGGGTTGAGCTTGATGCGGAATCGGCGCAGATTTTCAAAGGTCTCCTTGAGGTCTTCCAACAGCGTTCCTCGCTTCTCCGTCTTCACCACCACGTCGTCCACGTAAGCGTGGGCGTTTACATAAGCTGCTTGAGGAGGCACTTACGCATGCAACGGCTGAAAGGTGGCGCCGGTGTTCCTCAAGCCGAATGTCATGGTCGCAGCGAAGGCTCCAAACAGCATGATGAAGGCGGTCTTCAATCGTCGGCGAGTTCAGCTTGATCTGGTGATATCCTGAATATGCATCTAAGAAGCTCAACAGCTCGCATCCGGCTGTGGAGTCTATCACCGATCAATTCTTGGCAGCGAAGCGGGTCCTTGGGGCAGGCTTTGTTGAGGCTTGTGTAGTCAATACACATCCGCCATCGCTTGTTCTTCTTTAGTACCAAGACCGGGTTCGCTAACCACTCTGGAAAGAACACTTCCATGATGAAACCCGGCTGCGAGGAGCGGGCTATCTCTTCTCCAACAACTCTTCTTTTTCTTCGGCCAGGCGCAAGGAGCTGCTGGCGGGCTTCACATCGGATCGGACATGTAACTTGTGCTCGGCGAATTCCGTCAGGTACACAGCATGTCTTTGGGGGACCATGCGAAGATGTCCTGATTCTCACGAAGGAAATCGATGAGCTCGCCTTCCTATTTCTTGTCGAGGTTTGCACCTCTGACGGCGTATCTCTCCGGTGCTCCGGGTCCAAGGGTATCTTCTTGGTCTGTTTGGCGGCTTGAACGAGCCCTCGACTTCACGACTCCTTGGGGTTGGGCGACATCTCTGGCTGCTTCCGGCCATTGCCACAACCCGATCCAGAGTCGCTTCTCACCGCGATCACTGTGGACTCGACCAGCCGGCTGCTTTCAACAAGACAGCGGACGACTTTACGTAGTCACCGGCTACGGTCAGAATCCCCTTGGTACTCGGCATCTTCATCTTGAGGTAGGCGTAGTGGGGGACCGCCATGAACTTGGCCAGAGCAGGTCGGCCAAGCAGAGCATGGTAGGGGCTTTCGAGGTCCACCACATCGAACCAGACTGGCTCTCGGCGAATTTGATCGTTGTCCCCAAAGAGGACGTCTATCAGAATCTTGCCAATCGGTGAGCAGGAAAGGCCAGGTACAATTCCGTGGAACACAAATCGACTGTCGAAGCCGCCGTTGCTTGATTCCTAACTTCTCCATCTATCCTTGTATGCGGGATGTTGATGCTGCTGCCTCGATCCATCGGCACTTTCGCGAAGCGAGCGGCCAGCCTATCCGTGGCAAGGGTGGCTCCCAAGACCAGGCGTAGGAGCCGGGTTGACATCACCTACGGGTGATCAGCCCGGCTCAAGCGATGGGCTTCTCGCACGAGGCATGAATTCTGGAGTATCTGATGCTACTGCATTCACTTCTTGCTGTTGTTGCCGCCTGCTGCGGCGATCGTCAGCCACACTGGTAAACACTACATAGGCACCATGCTCTTCTGGGTACTCGTCTTGTCTTTGCCGACCGCCCGACAAACGATCTTTGGGCGGTGGTGGAAGCGGCAGCCAATGCGGAGGCGGGGCAAGGCCGTCTCCCTTGGCGATCCTGGTGAGCGATGGCACTTCCGGTGGTGTGATTTGATGGCTTCACGCCGCTATGGAACTTGCGAGGTCCGTCCGTAGTCTGCTTTCAGTAGAGAAGGCCGGCAACCAGTTGGACTTGCCGCCTTTACTGCCGCTTGGCGAGGAGGCTGCCCTTCCGCTGCTGGTCTTCGATCGTCGCCACCTGCCGGCTGTTGGAAGCGGCTGCGGGCTTTGCGCTTGTGATCATTCTGCTTGTCGCTGACCGGCTGGCGTCGCCAAACCGTAGTTCTGGGAGCATGAGGAGCCACCTTGCCAGTCGCACTGACTTCGATCTCCGACTTCATGGAGGAGTCGGCTGTAGCGTGCTTGTCTGCTATGATCAGCAGCTCGTCGAGGGTCTTCGTCTCGTCGCAAAGGAGCTTGTGCTTGAGGAGGGTGCCTTCTCTGCACCCGACGATGAAGTACTCGATTGCTTGCACCTCATGCACTCCTTCGCAGGAGTTTCGGAGCTCGGCCCAGCGCGTGAGGTAGTCGCGAGTAGACTCGTTGGGGCCTTGCACGCACAAGGACAGCTGACGGGGCTTGGGAGGTCGCTTGTATGTGCTTGTGAAGTTGCGAACGAAGGCCTCGGTGAAGTCGACCCAGCTGTTGATGCTGCGGGGCTTCAAGTTGTTCAACCATGTCCGGGCCGTGCCACAGAGCATGAGGGAACATACTTTCTGACAGCAGCGCTTGTTGCCGTCCGCTATGCTGACAGCCGTGGAGTAGTCCACCAGCCAGTCCTCCGGCTTCACGGAGCCGGTGTATTTGGGTGTGTCTCGGGGGAGTGTGAATCCTCTGGGGAAGGGCTCGTCTCGGATGCGAGGTCCGAAACAGGGTGGGCCCAACTCGTCTTCTTCTTCCAGCGCCAGGGATCGGTGGAGTCGCTCGATCCGGTGGCGGGCGTCGTTTTCTCCGACTCCCTCTCGGCGGCCAAGGCGGTCGCCGAGAGTCGGATGCTTTCGGCAGGTGGCGGGAGACTTCGCCTTTCTCTGCGGGGAGGAGGAGGCGGATAGTCGTCTCGCCGCTCTCATCGCTCTCGGCGGCCGTCTTCGTCGCGCTTCGATGGAGGTGTGAGTCCGGCTATGGCTGACAGCCGGATCCTTGTTTTTCTTCGCGGACGCCGCCCGATCGGCGTCGAGACATCGCGCCTTGATCTCGGCGGGGAGGCAAATCGCCCGTGTTGTCGTAAATGGCGCCTCCGTCGGCAGCCGGCTTCGTCTTGCGCATAGCGGCTGCGTCGAGGATCTCTTGGACTCGCTCCGTCATCAGCGGCGCTCCTCGCCCTCAAGTTATCCAGCTCGCTCGCCGCTCGGGTGGCGCGGATGTTCTCCGCGGCGTATGGCGTACGAGGCGGCCCCAAATAGATCGGGCGATGGCTACGCCGCGCTGCTGGACCGCCGCCTAGGCGGTTAGGCCCGGGCCGGAGCCGGGCGAGCGTCCCACGGCGCGATCCATCTCGCGCTGGTAGGCTTCTGACAAGCGTCTCATGCTTGCCAGCTTCTGCGTGCCCACGAGGAGCTGGAGGCGGCGTGCTTCCAGCGTCCCAGCATCGGCGTCTTCCGGAATTGGGCCGGTCAGGTCTTGCAGAACTGCGTCGAGAGGGTCACGAGCTCCCTCGCCGGAGGGCTCGCTGTGACCGATGACGAGCACCTCTGTGACGGTGCTTCCGCCGCTCTCCGCGCGATGGAGAGGCTCGTCATAGACCACCACGTTGGTGGGGAACGCGTCGAGCGACACGGTGTTGGATTCGACCAGCATCGGGTCGGTGGAGCCTACGGACTCCAGGTCGGCGGCGGGCTCGCCGGCGACGTGGAGCTGCTCGAGGAGGCCCGCGAGGAGGCTTTCGGGGCCGTCCGTGCATGCGTCGGATGCAGGCTCGACGGACAGGCGAACCTCGCCCGACAAGTTCGGGCGAGGCAACTTCGCCCGCCATGGCGACCTCAGCGCCATGCGCGTCGGCGAGACTCTGTCTGGCGTGCGGGTTAGGCTGCGCCGCCCAGGAGGAAGAGGGTTCACGCCCGAGAGAAGGTCTCCTGGACGACGGTGCACCAGCCCCATGGTGGGCGCCAAATGTCGGGGTTGGGTGCGACATATGCCAAAGGATGGCTTATCATGGAGGGGCGAGTAGAACGTCGCCGTGCACAGAAACGGGATGAGGCGAAGACATGCACGCCGGCGAATCTTACCCAGCTTGGGGCTCTCCGAGGAGATAACACCCCTCTGCTGCTCTGCGGGGTCTCCGCATGATCACTATGGCAAAGTGAGTACAAGATGCTCCTTGAGCTGTTAAAGGTGAGGAAGGAGAAGGGCACGGCTAGCTCTTCTCTTCCCTCTATGTGTGTGTCTAAAACTACTAGGTTCCAACCCTTTGCATGGGTGCCCCGGGGTTTATATAGGCCTACCCGGGGGTACAATGGTAATCCGGCTGGGCGCGGGTCCCAGCCGTCAGTCTCTTAAGTTGTCGTCTTCTCCGCCGACTAGTGGGCCCTGCCGACGGTCCAGCATGGGGCCGTCAGCTCTTGTCCGCCGCGGGCGGGTCTTGCCGGCTGCGGGTTACTGTAGCCGCGCTTCTAATGACGCGAGCTTGGTCGCGGGGGCATGGCAACAGTGCCGCCGCCTGGCGGGCGATCACTGTTGCCATTCCCTGTCTTGTCTGGTTAATGGCGCACGGAGCCCGTGGGAGGGGCCGGCCGACTCTCGGAGGCCGACTCCAACGGTACGTCTTTGGGGCGTTCTCGCCGTCTTCGGCACTCCTGCCGACAGGCGGGTCCCGCCGTCTTCGGGTCGTACAGACAGGCCATCGTGGGTGCAGGAATCTGCCCACGGGGCTGACGTTAGGGCCGGTGTGGCCCGCGATGCTTTCGCGAGCGGAGATCTCCGCTTGCACGGGCGCCTCGTGGCCATGCTCGCCTTTTATGAGCGGGCGGGACCGCCGCGAGCTGGCTTTATCCTCAGAGCGGCTTCATTGGAGGTTGCTGGCTTGGAGTCGGCTTGTCCCGAGGCCGTCTCTCGACTCGGCCTAGAGGCGATCGGCGACTCTGTCGCCCGACTCTCTGGCGGCTCTTCGTCTTGGGGCCTTGAGGGGCGCAGTCTGCCCCGATGTTTTGAAAGGTCCAGGGGCTCGGGTCTGCCTACCCGTGGCCCATTACTCCGACAGTTTGCCTGCTCCACTCCTATGCTCCGATTCGTACTCCCGCACCATCGAATTTTCATCCAGGGGTTGTGCCACATTTCGTCCCGGGCATCAATCCTCAGCCGAAGTACTTCTGTACTACAGGTAGTACCCGACGCCCAGCTGTGGCACCCTCGCCATGGCCACGCCTCCACCAGCCGGTTCATCTTGAACGAGTGAGTCGCGAACCACGCCACCACCATGAGAATTACATGTGGGCCAGCCGCATTTAAGGTCCACATGTCATTGACTCATAGGCCGGTACACTAAGCCACTGAAGCTTGGTCCTGTGGGCTCCGAGAGGGAAATGTAACTCCTGCGGCAGGCCTTGTGGTGCTCCCGCAGTACGAGCTCGTGCCAAACCCGGAATTTGTTTCTTACTACTACCGTGCTAGCCCGTGCGTTGCAATGGATCCAAAGTATATCTATTTAGTGGAGTGCACTCTAAACACATTATCTATTTATTTTTCTCTAACCTTTCGTAGCCATGCAACCAAGCCACATAAGCTTCATGGGTGCCCCCCACATCATATTATTCATACTACGTTGACTGAAAATACCAAAAACAAGATCTTCCCGTTTTTTGTTCCTACGATGTTGTGCCGTGCACGTACCTAGTTGTATAGTGGTAGTACTAGTTGTAGTACAAACTTCATACTAGTAGGAGTAGTAGTACGGAATGCTCCTACTCTATCAACGAGCCTCATCTGACACCAAATTTCTTGACTTCCGTGCTACAGCTAGATCTTCCCCTCGTTTCTGTTTTCCAACCCGGCGGCTGGCGGGGTGTGGTTTTCCAATAGTCTGTTTGCTCAATGGCGGTCCCACATGAAAGTGAAAATGCTAGGCAACATGCCTTCCCTAGCTATGTGGTGTGCCGGACGGGCCGTGGAGTACTCACGATTCCCGGGCGTGTGGGGGTGCGACGCGAACGCGGCAGGCCTTTTCCTTTTACTAGCAATGTGCACGTGCGTTGCGACAGATCCAAAGTAGTAGAATAGTAGTACTTGTTCAAAACTTGAAAGAAATCACTCTTGTTTTGATATACATATATACCACTAAAAATATAGTACTTTTCTCTCAAAATATATTTCTCAGGCTGTTTTGATGAGGTGAGGGAGGGATGTGGTTGCTTTCAAGATAATAAGGGGTTTTCTGCAAATTTGAGCAGAGAAGTGGGCTATTGTTGCAAAAACGCCACAACTTACCTCACAGTCGTTAGATGCAGATCTAATGGTCAGAAATGATGGATGGCGGACACACCACCATCATCAACTGAGTCTTTTATACGAGTAGGAGTAGAGAAACATGTATAAATTGTAACATTTTGTTCTTCTCCTTGGCACGATCGATGGATAGAAATAACGATTGGAAACACCAGGGCGGGGCTATTTCCGCCAGATAAGCAGGGTACATAGTATCTAGGTTGGTACATCGTCGGTTTGGTCACATGCGGTCCGACATGTTCTAGTGTTTCTAGCAAGATGCCCTTGCGTTGCAGGAAGTTGATGGAAAAGGTAAGAACAACTTATAAATTGACGGATGGAGTACTAGTTACAGTGATGCATATAATTAAGCAAATGGGTGGCACATGTCGGTATTGACTGGAACGAGAATGCAATAGAACAATAAGAATTAAGGCCATGATGATGCGATCACAGTGGTGATTACAGGAGGCAAGAAGAAAGATGCATCCATCAACGTACGACCTCCTCCTCCTCAACTTAGTGCGCTGGGCCTCCGACCGGCGGCTAAGGAGTGGGGGCTTTTGTGGCGCGGTCAAGGTGCTTCTCAGCAAAGGTGTCGGATTTCGGGTTCCGGCAAAACCCTCAAGGTTCGAACACTGGGGTGCGCACGAAGATCTCTCCTCTCCCACGCTCTCGCGCTCCACGATCTCACGGACTAGCTCGCCGAACCCAAAGAACACGGGGACACAAGATTTATACTGGTTCAGGCCACCGTTGTGGTGTAATACCCTACTCCAGTGTGGTGGTGGTGGATTGCCTCTTGGGCTGAGGATGAACAGTATAAGGGAAGAACAACCCCCTGAGGAGAGGTGTTCTTGTGCTCGGTGAACTTGTGGGTGTGAGGGTGGAAAATGGAACCGATCCCCCTCCTACTGTGGTGGCTAGTCCTATTTATAGTGGCCCTGGTCCTCTTCCCAAATATTGAGCGGGAAGGGATCCCACAACGACCAAGTTTGAAGGGGGGCACCTAGTACAGCTTATCCTGACAAAAGTAGTCTTCGCCTACCAAAGGCTCTGGTGGTGATGCCGTCTCGGGCTCCACGGTGACCTCCCTCATGTCGTCCTGCTGGTCTTGGTCTCGTTGCACCGATATGGAAACCTTTGCCCGATGCCTCGGTACTCCTCGCCTGCGCTTGCTGTCGGTGTCAAAACCGGTGGATCTCGGGTAGGGGGTCCAGAACTATGCGTCTAAGGTCATTGGTAACCGGAGATAGGGGACACGATGTTTACCCAGGTTCGGGCCCTCTCTATGGAGGTAATACCCTACTTCCTGCTTGATTGATCTTGATGAATAAGAGAATTACAAGAGTTGATCTACCACGAGATCGTAATGGCTAAAACCCTAGAGGCCTAGCCTGTATGACTACGGTACTGTATATCTCCTCTTCGGACTAAGTCCTCCGGTTTATATAGACATCGGGAGGATCTAGGGTTACACAAGGTCGGTTACAAAGAAGGGAATCTACATATTTGGTCGCCAAGCTTACCTTCCACTCCAGGAGAGTCCCATCCGGACACGGGTGCAGTGTTCGGTCTTCGTATCAGTCCGGCCCATGGCTAATAGGCCGGACACCCGAGGACCCCTTAGTCCAGGACTCCCTCAGTAGCCCCTGAACCTGGCTTCAATGACAAGGTATCCGGCGTGTAGATCTGTCTTCGGCATTACAAGGCGGGTTCCTCCTTCCGAACTCCAAGATAGTCTTCGGACGTATTGAACATGTCCGGACATGTAACACACGCACCACACACAACCGCAAAGAGAATATAATATTCCACGAGTCCAATCCGCTGACAACTTCTTGTAACATGACATTACATCTGCCCGGTCATAATCTCGAACCGTTTTTCGTCTGCCGCTCCACGTTTCGAGACGCGGTTGCCATTGGCACGTCCTGTCAAAGTAGAGATCTTGTCCCCTTATTGCGGGATTCTCATCAATACGGTCATGGGTAACCCAACCATGCTGTTTACACAACCCTTGGGAATGGGCGAGTTTTAAGGCGAGTGGGGAGGCGTTCAATATTCACGGCCTTTATAAGGAGATAAGGACTCCCTTCCTTCACCCACGCCTTCTCTTCCTCTCTATCCTTCCATTCTCGAGCTCCAGCGCCCAAGTTCCCATCTTCTCCATCTCCAGGGAGCACTCAATCATGTACGGATCCGGAGGCCAAGGCAAGTGGATGGTCTCCTCCGTCAAGGAGAAGGACATCACCCAGCTCCAGGCGGCGGGGTACCTGGCAAAAGAAATTGCCCACCATGTGCCCTCCAAGGGGCAAGTCATCCCCACCCCGAAGCCTACTGAGAGGGTAGTTTTCCTCCCTCACTTCATCCGCAGATTGGGGTTTCTACTTCACCCCTTCGTCCATGGACTAATGTACTATTACAGGCTAGATTTCCATGATCTAGCCCCGAACTCCTTCCTCAACATCTCGGCATTTATTGTCGTGTGCGAGGCCTTCCTCCGCATCCATCCCCACTTCGGCCTGTGGCTCAAGGTTTTCAACGTGAAGCCGAAGGTGGTGGATGGTCAGCACGCGGAGTGCGGAGGCGCCATGGTGAGCAGGATGCCCAACGTCATTTGGCCCATAGGCACTTTCGTCGAGACTTTCAAGGAGTGGAAGAAGCGGTGGTTCTACATCACAGAGCCACGCGGCGCCACTTGGGCGGCGGCTCCCGAGTTCAAGGCTGGAGCTCCAATGCGGCTCATCTCCTAGACGGAGAAGGGCCCCAACTAGTCTGCATCAGACGAGCTGATAGCACTACAAACGTGCATTCAGAGCATGGTGGATACAAACATCAAGCTCGTTGACGTGATCCAGGTAATGCTGGTTCGCCGAATTCTCCCCTGCCAACGCCGAAGCTTCCCTTTATGGGAATTCGATCCAGAGAAGCACCAGACCCTGGGAGGGCTCTTCGTAACTACTCATGAAGATGCCTGGAAGTTGCTATTCAAGGGCAACGAAAAGCCACCAGTCATAGATTCGGACCGTGGGCACGATCACACCCATCCCGCCAATGAGGTAAGTTCTTTAAGGCGTACCTTCTACTTATTTGTTCAAGGAGGATACCTAACCTTTGCTATATTTTTTGTTTCTTTCAAGCATGGACGGAGAGAGCGGAGCGGATCCATAGTTCGGCTCCGTTGCTCGAAGAGCCAGTCATCCCGTTCCTGGCGAAGATGATGGTTCTAGCGCCCTATAAGCCGCCAGAAAAGAAGGCCAAGGGGGCCAAAGGTGGCCCCCATCTCAAGGGTGCTTTGGACGTGACGTCCGAAGATGAAGTGACCATTTCCTCCGCTGCCGAGGACGACAACGATGAGGAGGAGGAGGAGGAGAACAACCCTCCCCCTGAGGAGGGAAAGAAGAAGAGGGCAGCCTCCACGAACCTGGAGGTGGAGACGTCCAAGAAGGGGAAGGGCTCCCTCACGGATAACTCCGTGTGGGACGTTGATAGTGGTCCGGAGCGACGCCCCCGCACTAAGGCTCGGGCCGCATCGTAAGTGCTAGGACTTATACATGCCCATAAATCTAGCCTCTCCTCGTCATCTTAATATCATGATTAGTTATGCTATTGCAGTCTGGCCCATGACAGCTCCTAGCGATCCTCGTCACGAGGTTCGTTGGCTTCAAAGGCGATGGCCAGCGAGTCGCCGCTGACTGCTCACTGCCCCAAGGCCAAGGACGACACAGAGGTGTTGTCCCAAAGGACTTTCCCAGGCCGGGGAGAGGCTCAGGAGGCGCCAGGAGGCGAAGCCTCCGTCACCGGACACCAGGGGGAGCCGATCCTCATGGAGACTGGCGATGAGGGCCGTATTCAGTTCGGCCCTCAGCTGGATTCGATTCCGGAGACCGATATGGCTCTAGAATCCGGCGTGCAACCTCCTTCGAAAGAAGGGGGTATGCCTATTCCGCCGGTGACCCCTGTCCAACCAGGGGCACCGGATAATCTCATTGGAAGCATCTGAGGCGCTTCCATTGTGGATGAGCACCGTGTTCTTATGGGCACGGTAATTGAAAGGGTTCAGTCTGCCAAGAGCGGACTAATCAAGCTCGCAAAGAACTTGTCGGCAGGTTTTGAGAGGTAAGCTACGAAAAGAGAAAATCCCAATATAGACAGTAGCCCCTGAGACACTGCCCGGTGTTCGAAAAGAAAAAGCCGGACAGAGGATCAATCCCTTATTTGCAGGAAACTAACTAAATTTTTCTAAAATGAATACGCAGGTGTCGCTGTTAGCCGCAGCCGCGCATACTCCTGAAGCTCCGGACTGAAGCAGAGACTGGAGCAGGCCGAGAAGGTGCTCGGCCAGGTGAGGAGGAAGCTCCAAGAAAAACAAGGTATGTAATAACCTGTTAAAAGTTCGAAAAAGGTAAAATGATATTCATTGACCGAAGTGTCATGATATGTATAGAAGCGACGACCGAGGTCGAGGCCCTGAAAAAGGCCCTGGTAGAAGCCAAGGGGAAGGTTGTCAAGGAGTAGGCCGCCCGTAAGAAGCTCAAGGCTCGGGTCAGCGAGGTCCAACAGGAGCTCCAGGACGCGGGGAGGAAGTGCGAGACCATGGAGCGCGATGTGATGACCCACAAGTATAGGGGGTCTATCGTAGTCCTTTCATTAAGTAAGAGTGTCGAACCCAACGAGGAGCAGAAGGAAATGATAAGCGGTTTTCAGCAAGGTATTCTCTTGCAAATCTTGAAATAAGTGGTAACAGATAGTTTTGTGATAGGATAATTTGTAACGAGCAACAAGTAACAAAAGTAAATAAAGTGCAGCAAGGTGGCCCAATCCTTTTTTAGCAAAGGACAAGCCTGGACAAACTCTTATAATAGGAAAAGCGCTCCCGAGGACACATGGGAATATCGTCAAGCTAGTTTTCATCACGTTCATATGATTCGTCTTCGGTACTTTGATAATTTGATATGTGGGTGGACCGGTGCTTGGGTGTTGTTCTTACTTGAACAAGCATCCCACTTATGATTAACCTCTATTGCAAGAATCCGAAACTACAACAAAAGTATTAAGGTAAACCTAACCATAGCATGAAACATGTGGATCCAAATCAGCCCCTTACGAAGCAATGCATAAACTAGGGTTTAAGCTTCATCACTCTAGCAACCCATCATCTACTTATTACTTCCCAATGCCTTCCTCTAGGCCCAAATAATGGTGAAGTGTTATGTAGTCGACGTTCACATAACACCACTAGAGGATAGACAACATACATCTCATCAAAATATCGAATCTAATACCAAATTCACATGACTACTAATAGCAAGACTTCTCCCATGTCCTCGTGAACAAACATAACTACTCACAAAGCATATTCATGTTCATAATCAGAGGGGTATTAATATGCATATAGGATCTGAACATATGATCTTCCACCAAATAAACCAACTAGCATCAACTACAAGGAGTAATCAACACTACTAGCAACCTACTAGCACCAATCCCGGACTTGGAGACAAGAATTGGATACAAGAGATGAACTAGGGTTTTGAGAGGAGATGGTGCTGGTGAAGATGTTGATGGAGATTGCCCTCGCCCGATGAGGGGAGCGTTGGTGATGACGATGGTGATGATTTCCCCCTGCCGGAGGGAACTGTCCCCGGCCGAACAGCTCTCTCGGAGCCCTAGATTGGTTCCGCCAAGGTTCCGCCTCGTGGCGGCAGAGTTTCGTCCCAAAAGGTTGCTTCTGATTTTTTTCTTGACGAAAGACCTCATATAGCAAAAGATGGGCATCGGAGGGCCACCAGGGGGCCCACAAGGTAGGGGGCGCGCCAGGGGGGTAGGGCGCGCCCCCCACCCTCGTGGACAGGGTGTGGGCCCCCTGGCCTTCATCTTTGGCGAGGATTTTTTATTATTTATTGTAAGATATTCCGTGGAGTTTCAGGACTTTTGGAGTTGTGCAGAATAGGTCTCTAATATTTGCTCCTTTTCCAGCCTAGAATTCTTGCTGCCGGCATTCTCCCTCCTTATGTAAACCTTGTAAAATAAGAGAGAATAGGCATAAGTATTGTGACATAACATGTAACAACAGCCCATAATGCAATAAATATCGATATAAAAGCATGATGCAAAATGGACGTATCAACTCCCCCAAGCTTAGACCGCGCTTGTCCTCAAGCCAAAGCCTATAACGAAAAATATGTCCCCATGTTTAGAGGTAGAGGTGTCGATAAAAATAAAATACGGACATGAAGGCATCATGATTATTCTCATAACAGAAACATATATAGGTATTGTCATATGATTTCTTATGTTCAAGTAATAATCCATTCACAATGTAGAGTACGAATGATAAACTTTATTGAGAACCAACAAACTATAATCTCAGTCATTGAATCAATTGCAATTTGTCATAACATCAGAAAGAGTCTATGTCAGAGCTTAATAGCAAGTCAACATACTCAACTATCATTTAGTCCTTCATAATTGCTAACACGCACGCGATACTTGTGGTTACGGAGTTTTAATTGGACACAGAGAAAGATAGGGGCTTATAGTTTCGCCTCCCAACCTTTTACCTCAAGGGTAATGTCAACAATAATAACTCATGCCCCCTACATCTAATTAGATATATCAATCAGGATCTTTCCAACATACTGTGCTCGCCAAAGGATAAAATGAACAGGGAAAGGTGAAGATCACCATGACTCTTGTATAAGGTAGAGGATAATGATAAAAGATAGGCCCTTCGCAGAGGGAAGCAGAGGTTGCCATGCGCTTTTATGGTTGGATGCACAAAATCTTAATGCGAAAGAATGTCACTTTATATTGCCCCTTGTGATATGAACCTTTATTATGCAGTCTGTCGCTTTTATTTCTTCCACATCACAAGATCGTATAAAGCTTATTTCCCCACACCAATCAACCATACATATTTAGAGAGCAATTTTTATTGCTTTGCACCGATGACAACTTACTTGAAGGATCTTACTCAATCCATAGGTAGATATGGTGGACTCTCATGGCAAAACTGGTTTAAGGGTTTTTGGAAGCACAAGTAGTACCTCTACTTGGTGCCGAGACTTTGGCTAGCACGGGAGGCAAACTCAACATGTTGGAAGATCCATGACAATATACTTTATCTCAGATATAAGAAAACATAACCCATTACGTTGTCTTGCTTGTCCAACATCAACTCTTTAGCATGTCATATTTTAATGAGTGCTCACAATCATAAAAGATGTCAATAATAGTATATCTATATGTGAAACCTCTCTTTCCTTATTACTTCCTATTAATTGCAATGATGACCAAAACTATGTTTGCCAACTCCCAACAACTTTCAATCATCATACCCTTTCTATGTGAAGTCATTACTCTCAATAAGATCAATATGAACTCTTTGTTTCTTTTTATTCTTTTCTTTTATTCACTCAAGATCATGGCAAAATAATCAAGCCCTTGACTCAACACTAATCTTTATTATATAGCTCACAGACTCGATTACATAGAGGGATCATAAAGCAAATCTCAAAACTAGAGTATGCCATAAACTTTATTCTACTAGATCAAGATACTACTAATAGGATCGAACTAAGAAAAATGGTAAAGATAGGAGATGTGGTTGTGATATGATACCGGGGCACCTCTCCCAAGCTTGGCAGTTGCCAAGGGGAGTGACCATACCCATGTGATTATGCCTCGTTTGCTGGTGAAGAAGATGGATGTGTTGTTGACGATGCGGTCTTGTCGTCCATCTTCCAAGGCATGGGCTCACCATCATAGAAGGATGATCGAGTCTCCGGAATCCTCAAATCTGTAGCCAAACTCATCCTTTTGAATCTATATTCATACTCACTGTTTTGATTTTGCAGGTCATAGATTTGGGCTTGAAGGTGCTCGATCTTCTCATGAAGCTTGATGATGGCCTCCCCGATATTGTCGGCCTCCAACTTGTGGTTGCTAGTAAACTCCGCGATCATCATGTGGTTGGAGTTGAGTCCATGTTCCACCATCCCTTGATACTTGAAAACTTGTTGCTTCACTACTTCGAGCCTCGTCTCCACGCTTCCGGTTCCTTTTGGCCCCTCTTCATCGCGGATGTGCAGCAACCCATCACGCAACTCAATGGTTTGAGGGTGTCGCAGCACCTCCGCGAGGTAAGGGTTGATGACCTTCTCGAAGAACTTGTCCTTGGAAGCACTTGGGGACGTCGTGATAATTTAGACCTGTCAGAAATCAGCTCGAAACAAGAACAGGGGAGATTTGCGTGATACGGGAGTCAAAACCTTCGGAAGAATATATAATGAATTTTTACCGATCAAAATACGTAACGTGCAAGAAAACGGAGTCCGGAAGGCAAACGAGGTGCCCTCGAGGTAGAAGCGCGCCTCCACCCTCGTGGAGCCCTCGTGTCCTTCCCGTACTGCTACTTATTTTTCTATTTTTCTAAATATTCCAAAACGGAGAAATATTTCCTTAAAAATTGTTTTGGAGTCGGTTTACTTACCGTACCACATACCTATTCCTTTTCGGAGTCTAAAATGTTCTGGAAAATGTCTCTTATGTATTCCTCCGGGGTTACGGTTTCAGTAACATTGGTTTCAACATTTATGGGATTACCTGATGTTTGATTCTTTGACCGTTTACCACCTTCGGATTTGTGCCTTCGAAGTTGTTGATTTTTATGGCACCGGAACGATACACCTCCTCGATAACGTAAGGGCCTTCCCATTTAGAGAGAAGTTTTCCTGCAAAAAATCTTAAACGAGAGTTGTATAGCAATACATAATCACCTACATTAAACTCACGCTTTTGTATCCTTTTGTCATGCCATCTTTGAACTTTTTCTTTAAACAACTTGGGATTTTCATAAGCTTGGGTTCTCCATTCATCAAGTGAGCTAATATCAAATAACCTCTTCTCTCCGGCAAGTTTGAAATCATAATTGAGCTCTTTAATATTGCAATAAGCCTTATGTTCTAGTTCGAGAGGTAAGTGACATGCTTTTCCATAAACCATTTTATACGGAGACATACCCATAGGATTTTTATATGCAGTTCTATAAGCCCATAATGCATCATCAAGTTTCTTGGACCAATTCTTTCTAGATCTATTAACGGTCTTTTGCAAAATTTATTTGAGCTCTCTATTACTCAATTCTACTTGACCACGAGACTGTGTGTGATAAGGGGATGCAATTATATGATTAACATCATATTTAGCAAGCATTTTACGGAAGGCACCATGAATAAAATGTGAACCACCATCAGTCATCAAATATCTAGGGACTCCAAACCTCGGAAAAATAACTTCTTTAAACATTTTAATAGAGGTGTTATGATCAGCACTACTAGTTGGAATAGCTTCTACCCACTTAGTAACGTAATCAACAGCAACTAAAATATGTGTATACCCATTAGAGGTAGGAAAAGGTCCCATATAATCAAAGCCCCAAACATCAAATGGTTCAATAACAAGTGAATAATTCATAGGCATTTCTTGACATCTACCAATATAACCAATTCTTTGACATTCATCACAAGATAAAACAAACTTACGGGCATCCTTGAAGAGATTAGGCCAATAAAAACCGGATTGCAATACCTGATGTGCAGTTCTATCTCCAGCGTGGTGTCCTCCATAAGCTTCGGAGTGACACTTGCGTAGGATCTGTTCCTATTCATGCTCAGGTACACAACCTCTAATAACACCATCTACTCCTTCTTTATAAAGATGTGGGTCATCCCAAAAGTAATGTCTCAAATCAAAGAAAAACTTTTTCTTTTGCTGGTATGTGAAACTAGGGGGTATAAATTTAGCAACAATGTAATTAGCATAATTAGCATACCATGGAGTACTACGAGAAGTATTTATGACATTTAATTTCTCATCAGGAAAGCTATCATCAATAGGCAGTGGGTCATCAAGAACATTTTCTAACCTAGACAAGTTGTTAAGAAGGGTTCTCGGCTCCCTTTCTATCAACAATATGCAAATCAAATTCTTGTAGCAAGAGGACCCATCTAATAAGTCTAGGTTTAGCATCTTTATTTTCCATCAAATATTTAATAGCAGCATGATCAGTGTGAATAGTTACTTTAGAATCAACGATATAAGGTCTGAACTTATCACATGCAAATACAACTGCTAAGAATTCTTTTTCAGTAGTAGCATAGTTTCTTTGAGCATTGTCTAGAGTCTTACTAGCATAATGGATAACATTTAATTTCTTATCAACTCTTTTCCCTAGAACAGCACCTACAGCATAATCACTAGCATCACACATAATTTCAAAGGGTAAAATCCAATCAGGTGGCTGAACAATAGGTGCAGAGATCAATGCTTTCTTAAGTATTTCAAATGCTTCTACACAATCATCATCAAAGACAAATGGTATATCTTTTTGTAATAAATTAGTCAGAGGCCGAGAAATTTTTGAGAAGTCCTTAATGAACCTTTATAAAATTCGGCATGACCAAGGAAACTTCTTATACCTTTGATGTCCTTGGGACATGGCATCTTTTCAATAGCATCAACTTTGGCTTTATCAACTTCAATACCTCTTTCGTAAACTTTATGCCCCAAGACAATACCTTCATTAACCATAAAGTGCCACTTTTCCCAATTCAAGACAAGATTAGTTTCTTCACATCTCTGCAAAACTCGATCAAGATTGCTCAAGCAATCATCAAAAGAGGATCCATAGACGGAAAAGTCGTCCATGAAAACCTCACAAATCTTTTTCACAAAAGTCAGAGAATATAGCCATCATGCATCTTTGAAAGGTAGCAGGTGCATTACATAAACCAAAAGGCATACGTCTATAAGCAAAAGTACCAAAAGGGCATGTAAAAGTAGTATTTGATTGATCCTTAGCCGACACAGGTATTTGAGAGAAACCAGAATAACCATCTAGAAAGCAATAATGTGTATGTTTGCATAATCTTTCTAGCATTTGATCAATAAAAGGTAAGGGGTAATGATCTTTCTTAGTAGCTTTATTTAATTTGCGGAAATCAATTACCATTCTATAACCTGTAATAATTATTTGTGGAATCAATTCATCTTTATCATTAGGAACAACAGTAACACCTCCCTTCTTAGGGACACAATGGACAGGACTTACCCACTGACTATCAACAACGGGATAAATTATACCTGCCTCCAGAAGCTTTACTATTTCTTTTCTTACCACTTATCTCATCTTAGGATTGAGCCTTCGTTGATGAACGCGAACCGGTTTGGCATCTTCTTCCAAATTTATTTTATGTTGACATAGAGTGGGACTAATGCCCTTAAGATCATCAAGAGTATATCCAATAGCAGCACGGTGCTTCTTCAGAGTTTTTAATAATCTCTCTTCTTCATGCTCTGAAAGGTTAGCACTAATAATAACAGGATATATTTTCTTTTCATCAAGATAAGCATATTTGAGATTATCAGGCAATGGTTTAAGCTCAAACACGGGCAATGGTTTAAGCTCAAACACGGGATCACCCTTGGGTGGAGGAGGATCCCCTAGGATTTCAACAGGCAAATTATGTTTCAGAATAGGTTCTTGTTTAAAGAATACTTCATCTATTTCCCTTCTTTCATTCATAAACATATCATTTTCATGGTCTAGCAAATATTGTTCTAAAGGATCATTAGGAGGTACAGTAATTGAAGCAAGACCAATGATTTCATCCTTACTAGGTAATTCTTCTTCACGGTGTTGTCTACTAAATTTAGAGAAATTAAACTCATGAATCATATCATCCAAGCCAATAGTAACAACATTCTTTTCGCAGTCTATCTTAGCATTAACAGTATTCAAGAAGGGTCTACCAAATATAATGGGACAAAAGCTATCTTGTGGAGAACTGATAACAAGAAAATCAGTAGGATATTTAATTTTCCCACACAAGACTTCAACATCTCTAACAATTCCTACTGGCGATATAGTATCTCTATTGGCAAGAATAATTGTGACATCAATATCTTCTAACTCAGCAGGTGCAATTTCACGCTTAACTTCTTTATACAAGTCATAAGGTATAACACTAGCACTAGCACCCATATCACATAAGCCATGATAACAATGATCTCCTATTTTAATAGAAATAATGTGCATGCCTACCACGGGTCTATGTTTATCTTTAGCGCCGGGTTTAGCAATTCTAGCAGATTCACCACAGAATTGAATAACATGCCCATCAATATTATCGCACAAGAGATCTTTAACCATAGAAATATTAGGTTCTACTTTGACTTTCTCAGAGGTGTATAAGTTCTAATATTGCTTTTACGAACCACGCTTGAAGCTTTAGCATGATCCTTTATTCTAACGAGGAAGGGTGGTTTCTCAACATAAGAGGTAGGAACAATAGGATCATTATAAGTGACAGTCTTTTCTTCAACTTTAGTAGGTGCAGCTACTTTTACTTCTATGGGAGGATGATATTTAAACCACTTCTCCTTGGGGAGATCAACATAAGTAGCAAAAGATTCACGAGAAAGAAGCTATCTCGAGTCAAGTCCATATTTAGTGCTAAACTTACGGAAAATATCGGTATCCATAAAATATTTAACACAATCAAACTTAGGTGTCATACCTGACTCCTTACCTTCGTCGAGGTCCCAATCTTCAGAGTTGCGTTTAATTCTATCCAATAAATTCCATCTGAATTCAATAGTCTTCATCATAAAAGAGCCAGCACAAGAAGTATCGAGCATGGTGCGATTGTTTTCAGAAAGCCGGGCATAAAGATTTTGAATAATTGTTTCTCCTGGGAGCTCATGATTGGGGCATGAATACAAGATTGATTTAAGCCTCCCCCAAGCTTGAGCGATGCTTTCTCCTTCGCGAGGCCAAAAATTATATATATAATTGCGATCACGATGAACAAGATGCATAGGATAATACTTTTGATAAAATTCCAATTTCAGTCTTCTATAGTTCCATGATCTCGTATCATCATGTAGCCTATACCATGTCAATGCATCTCCCTTCAAAGATAAAGGGAAGACCTTCTTCTTAACAACATCATCGGGTATACCTGCAAGCTTAAATAGTCCACAAACTTCATCCACATATATTAGGTGTTCATTAGGATGCTTTGTTCCATCTCCTACAAAAGGATTAGCTAGCAGTTTTTCCATCATAACCGAAGGAAATTCAAAGGGAATATTTTCATATTCATTTTCAGTAGGTTCATTAGGTTGAGGAGCAATTCTTTGCTCTACTGGTCGGGGTGAAGATACCCCGAACAAGCCCCTCAGAGGATTACTTTCCATAGTAACAAGTGACAGTAAATTTTAGCACACTATATAAATTTTTCCTTACCAAATTCCACCTACCAAAGGCGCTTCACTCCCCGGCAACGGTGCCAGAAAAGAGTCTTGATGACCCAAAAATATAGGGGATCTATCGTAGTCCTTTCGATAAGTAAGAGTGTCGAACCCAACAAGGAGCAGAAGGAAATGATAAGCTGTTTTCAGCAAGGTATTCTCTGCAAGTACTGAAATAAGTGGTAACAGATAGTTTTGTGATAGGATAATTTGTAACGAGCAACAAGTAACAAAAGTAAATAAAGTGCAGCAAGGTGGCCCAATCCTTTTTGTAGCAAAGGACAAGCTCGGACAAACTCTTATAATAGGAAAAGCGCTCCCGAGGACACATGGGAATATCGTCAAGCTAGCTTTCATCACGTTCATATGATTCGCGTTTGGTACTTTGATAATTTGATATGTGGGTGGACCGGTGCTTGGGTGCTGTTCTTACTTGAACAAGCATCCCACTTATGATTAACCTCTATTGCAAGCATCCGCAACTACAACAAAAGTATTAAGGTAAACCTAACCATAGCATGAAACATATGGATCCAAATCAGCCCCTTACGAAGCAACGCATAAACTAGGGTTTAAGCTTCTGTCACTCTAGCAACCCATCATCTACTTATTACTTCCCAATGCCTTCCTCTAGGCCCAAATAACGGTGAAGTGTTATGTAGTCGATGTTCACATAACACCACTAGAGGATAGACAACATACATCTCATCAAAATATCGAATCTAATACCAAATTCACATGACTACTAATAGCAAGACTTCTCCCATGTCCTCGGGAACAAACGTAACTACTCACAAAGCCTATTCATGTTCATAATCGAGGGGTATTAATATGCATATAGGATCTGAACATATGATCTTCCACCAAATAAACCAACTAGCATCAACTACAAGGAGTAATCAACACTACTAGCAACCTACTAGTACCAATCCCGGACTTGGAGACAAGAATTGGATACAAGAGATGAACTAGGGTCTTGAGAGGAGATGGTGCTGGTGAAGATGTAGATGGAGATTGCCCTCTCCCGATGAGAGGAGCGTTGGTGATGACGATGGTGATGATTTCCCCCTCCCGGAGGGAAGTGTCCCCGGCAGAACAGCTCTGCCGGAGCCCTAGATTGGTTCCGCCAAGGTTCCGCCTCATGGCGACGGAGTTTCGTCCCGAAAGGTTGCTTCTGATTTTTTTTCTCGACGAAAGACCTCATATAGCAAAAGATGGGCATCGGAGGGCTACCAGGGGGCCCATGAGGTAGGGGGTGCGCCCAGGGGGTAGGGCGCACCCCCCCACCCTCGTGGACAGGGTGTGGGCCCCCTGGCCTTCATCTTTGGCGAGGATCTTTTATTATTTATTGTAAGATATTCCGTGGAGTTTCAGAACTTTTGGAGTTGCGCAGAATAGGTCTCTAATATTTGCTCCTTTTCCAAATTTAATTCTAGTTGCTTGCATTCTCCTCCTTATGTAAACCTTGTAAAATAAGAGAGAATAGGTATAAGTATTGTGACATAATGTGTAACAACAGCCCATAATGCAATAAATATCGATATAAAAGCATGATGCAAAATGGACGTATCACGATGCGTCGGCTCAAGAGACCGAACTCGCCAAGGCTTGTCAGAGTGCGGAGACGGCCCGGAGTGAGGCCCGGGGCGCCCTCCAGTAGATCCAGGAGGCCAGGAAGATCGCGGCGGGTAAGGTATTCAGTATGCAAAGCAAGTATGTAAGGAGGAAGTATCTTTTACTAACCCGGATTCAGAGTTCTCCAGGGGCTTTTGTTGATCTGCCACGTAGTGTGTCCGACGCCGCGGAGTTCTTCTGAGCCGGAGAAGGGAGCTCCACGAAGAAGCTGTTCTGGTCACAATATCTTGCGCCAGAACATCCGGTGCCCCTCAACTATCAGCTAAAACAGCTGGTCGAGCTGCACAGGGTGGCTGAACTGGCCATGAAGGATTGAATAATCTGGCTGTGGCCAGCCGAAGCTATACTCAGTAGTTACTTCGGCCTCATGAAGCGGCTGGTGGATGCCTGTCCTCGGCTGAATGCTATCAAGCGGTCTGTCTACACCGAGGGCGCGCGCCTGGCAGATGGTGGGGGTGCATAGCATCGGGAGTGCGCCTGAACAGGCGGTGTTGGAGGGGTGATCATCCGAGCTGAAGGTCAAATCAGCCTTGGGTGCCACCCAGCCCGGGGGGGTTCTTGGCGCTTGAGGACGACGCCGATCTGGCGGACGAACGGCTTGACGTGGCGGCTTGAAGGTGGCGCCTGCGATCCACCACGGATGGCCGCGACGACTGGGGGTGCCGGCGCAGCATGATGGGCGAGGAAGAGGTTGCACAACTCCTCCCAGGAGGCTGCTGTGGCCAGTGGAGCAGCCACATGCGCGGGACGCCGATGAGGGCCATGGGCAGTCAGTTCGCCATGACCCTG